>LR738709.1:371578293-371689388 GCA_902687465.1 Secale cereale | reverse complement strand
GGGGGGGAGGCAGATAAACAGACGGGTGGTTCCTCAGCAAACCCATATAATTAACATAGGGCGACGAACCGACCGGGTGTCGTTTGAGCGCGGAACATTCACCGACCGGGTGTCGTTTGAGCGTGGAACATTCACGTGCACCAGGGAGCGATGTGGATGGCTCTCTCTCTCTGCCGGCGTGCCGCTTCCGTGTCGGCAGTAATGAGAGGTCGTGTCCGCTTTGACTGGGCATGATTGTGACACCGACGCTCCGAAGTGGTGCTGATCGCTTCGGGGGAGAAGTGCGTGCGGACGAGGGAGGAGTTAATGGTGGGTCAATGCAGTCAGAAGCGGACATGATAGTGATCCGGACGCCCGCAAAGTACCCCTAGTTTGTCTTCGATTTGCGGGGAAAATACGTTCGAACCAGCGAGTGGACTGATACAACATCTCGTTGGATGGCAAAACAAGTCCGGACCGCGTGGTCCGAAAGTTGCAGGTGGTTTGTTGGTCGGGGTTGGAGATGCCCTAACTCTAACATAAAATAAAACCATTTACACATGATGAACTTAGTCCAACCTACCCAGTCAATGATGTTGAACTTGATAGGTTGTGTTCCTCCTCAGACCTAGGTCTTCAACCGATGGGTGTCGTCTTCCGTATGATTAACTCAGATTAGTGAATTTGCGCTTTTCTAGAAAACATGAAACTTGCGAAAAGGATCCACTAAACAAAACTTGCACCTTTTGAAAATCGACTAGATTAGATACACACAACTCAGAATTACATTAGCATTTTTTTAGACAACAGAGCGATTCAGGAATAGGCCACGCGTCCTCAGTTCCTGCTTCCCTTTTTTTCCGAATGCGATTGAGCCCATTCAACTCGCTGAGCGCTGACCCAGATCGCTCGCCCGATGGACAGATCATAGTAGTCAGGACGACCTCAACTTTGGACCGGCAACCTTATAAATAAATTCGCTGCCGTCTAAGCCAAGAACGAGAAGGACACGTTAGTATCCGAAATGCAGAACCAAATACAAACACGGAAGAAATCTCAATTCAGAAAATCTGAACAATCGCTGTGGCCGTTCGGGGAAATGGCACATCACCAAAGACTAGACGTAGTACGTGTCTATCCATATCTTTTTTTTTAATAGAGAAGGACCTCCGGCCTCTGCATCTAGACGATGTATGCAGCGACTTTATTAGTTATTCACATAAGACCTTATAAAGTCATACAACAGTAAGACTGAAGCCATCATCCAGGCAACAAAAGTATCGCTACTCCTATCCAATTGATGATGGGATGCTGATAGTCTGGGCCTAGTACCAAACAGACCTCGCAGTCAAACCTAACATGTAAGACCTGAGGTCTCAACCAGGACGCTTGTCGGGTATGGACACCCACCAATTCGGCATGCTCCTCAACCAGGACGCCTGCCGGGTATGAGGCCGCCGCAGCCACCTGCCACCAATCCATCTTCAGAGTTGTACTGTTGCAGGAACCTTGCCTGGTTTAGCTCTCGCCGACGCCACCACGACGCCAGACAGCGTCGACCTCCTGCGCGAGTCCATCAACGCACATAAGACGCCTAATCTCCAGAGTGCCATGCCATCGAGATCTGACACCATCAATGTGTGTGACGAAGCACCGCTCCTCCTCTTGTCACCTCCAGCCATCACTTGCTCCAAAATGATGCCCCCATGAGGGAAAGCCTACTAAAAACGTCATCATCATCCGATCCGAGAGACCCAGATCTAGGGTTTCCCCCGGAGCATCCCGAGCCTAATGACGCCAACTGCAACAACGATGCCTCGACAAGGAAACAACATCAAAGACGCCGCCATCGTCCGCGATTTTCATCGGCAGTTGCGCCACCAGGGATACGCCGCCGGCCTCGCTGGTTCCTTCGACTGTAGCAAACTTCAAAACAATGCCCTGAAGAGGGACTACGGCGCAACAGTACCGCCATCGCTCGATCTCATGGAGATCTAGAGTTTCCCCCGGAGTTGCCCGGTTTGTCAAGGACGTCCAGCTCCCGACGAGTCGCACTCATCATCGCGCCGACCGTGACCTGGAGACCAAGCTCACACCTGAGCCCAGATCCAGCCGCGCCACCTGACGAGGTTACAGACCTAGGGTAGGGTCACAGGCCTGACCAAGATACCCCACCCAAGGTCACTACCCTAGGAGATCAAAAGACAAGACCCATGGCAGTGGAGACAGTCGACTGAGACAGTCCAAGGAGACATTTCACTCGACTGACTCATGTACGCATGACGACTCAACTCCACTCGACCGGACCAGGCACTCGACCTCCGAAGGCCAAGCGCCTCTTGGAACATCAATGGTCCTATATTTACTCACTGTAGTAAATACCTTAATTATCATTTACTGCAGGCATTATCAGTAATGCCTGCCTTAATGTACCTTTAAACCCTTGGTAACGTGGAGCATGGCCGGGGTCCTGGCACACTATATAAGCCACCCCCTCCTCCAGAACAAGGGTTCGCACCTCTGTAAACACGCATACACATATCAGTCGACCAAGCCTCCGGGCACCGAGATATAGGGCTATTACTTCTTCCGAGAAGGGCCTGAACTCGCTAACACCTTGTGTACAACCTCACCATAGCTAGAACCTTGCCTCTCCATTCATACCCCCTACCCTTACTGTCAGACTTAGAACCACGACACCGCCATCGATCTGGTCACGCCGCCGTCGTCCCTGGCGACCGTGGCGCTCCAGATCTTGAAGCCGCCTGCCATGGGGAATGGGATCGCCGGAGCGCCGCTCGCCCCCGTCGTGACGTCCGGCCGCACGCCACGCTCCGGCCCGAGGACGCCGGCCCGCGCCAGCTCCTCACGAGCGAGAGGGCACTTAGTCCCCGCCGCCGCCGCTAACAGCAAGGCTTTGCCTGGCTGCGCCCTCGGGCGGCGGCGAGGGAGGAGGAGGACGAGAGGTGAAGTTGGGGGCGACGGGATCTGGGGGCCTCCCAGCCACCGCACGGGGGGCGACTCGGGAGGACGAGCGAAGCAGATTAATGGATCCTCCCGCTCCTAAGGATTGTGCCTACAAAAACTCTGTGAATTTTCTTCTTTTCCAAGCCAGTTCCAGATCACACTGAAAGGGTTAAGAATTCTCTATCCATATCTATATCTTTTTTTTTCGTTTTCTTTTGCAGTGTAGGAAATGTTGAGGGGACATGAAGTTTCTACACCTGGGCACAAATGCTTCACGTGTGAACAATAAAATTAAAAATTAATAAATAAATTCTGACTTTTTTGTGGCATACTTTAAGAAATGTTTGTTGTGCGTGTAAAATTTCATCGTGAAATCACATTGGTGGAAGACGTGGTAAAAAATTAAAATCAATGCTCTGAAAATGTTACTTTCAAACGCATTTTAGAGCTCTGATTTTTTTTGGCATGACTTCCACCAATGTGATTTCGTGATGAAACTTTGCATGCACGACAAACATTTCTTAAAGTATGCCACAATTATTTTCTTCAGATTTCCCCCTATTTTTTGATTTTACGTTCAGGTGTAGAAAGATACTTTCGATGTTAAGGGGCATTTCGGCTTGGGGTGGCGATGGCGGTGGGGAGAGGCACGGACACCCTATTCTAGATGGACGGATAGCTTGATGATCAGCCGCTGCGTGAGCAATTCATGTTGTGATTCTCCATTTCTGAGCAGCCGCCTATCTCGATGGCCTTGGCGGTGACTGATGCAGGGAGCAACCTCTCATTCCGGCGTATGTTTGGTCCCTTTGAGTCCACCGAGTGGCTAGCACTTTTTTCTACCTTGGCGGGTGTCACAGTTATCTGCAACCCCTAATGCTAATACTTGGAGGTTGGAGGCCTCTGCTGGATTTTCCACCAAGTCAATATACATTAGCCTTGCGGCAAGACAGGGCCCAAACGAGTCGGCGGAGCTCTGTAAAGCGCAGATGCCACCTCAGATAATTTTTTATAGTAACTTATCAGGGATGGACTACCATCTAGAGATCGAGTAATAATGCTAAATATACAAAGAGTTACATGCAATTACACGCTGATTAAAATTCTTTCTTTCAAACTAACCACTCTTCCCTGATTTTCACGGGGGTGGGCCCCTCCTTTCCCTTAATCTCCAATCAAAATCCACCTGATTGTAAGACCCGTGTAAATCTATGTATGTGTAGCATTACTCAGAGATCAAGTGCTGAAAAAATAGTCCTAGTGATGAGCAATTTCCTCTATGTGGGGTGAAGGAGGGCTTGAATCATGTATTATTTTACTTCATTTTTGCCCAGTTTTTTTATGAAACTGCTTCAGGGAGGTTTGGGCTAATAGCTCGTACCAAACTAACTTCCCTAAGTGGTACTCCCTCCGTAAATTAATATAAGAGCGTTTAGATCATTAAAATAGTGATCTAAACGCTTTTATATTAATTTATAGAGGGAGTATCATCTAATGTCGGCTTACTCGGGCCAATTTGTCTTTTCAGACTTTGGCATGGACCCTGTGGTGTACAAGAAATAAGCTTATCATTGAACATATTTACCCATCCAGGGCCACCAATGTGCTTTACAAACTGTGAGGAATTTTGCAGCTCTGGAAGCCCCTCAACAAGTGGTGGGATAGGATGACCATTAACAAATTGACCAGGCGATACAAGGAGTTGGCGTCTAGATTGCTTATTGTCACTTATCCTCTTTCAGACCTTAGTTCTTTTGCGGGCTTGTTGAGTTGATGCCCCAACATGCGCTGTGTTTTGTTGTTCTTTCGAAACTTTCCCGTATCTTGTGGACCCCTGTTTTTCGGTTGTGGTTGTATCGTGGTGTGACTTTATTTATAAAGCGGGACACAAAATCTTTTTTTTGATAATGTTGAGGGTGCGTGGTCAAAATCGCCCCGTGAGTCAAACTTGAGTTCAACCGAGGGGGGTTGATTTCTAACCCCGAGTGGCAAATTCAAGATGTAAGGCAACTGGCATTAAAGTTAAAAAGTTTAATCCCAAACCAAGTGAAAAGTTCAAGATTGAGTGAACTTTTCTCTTTATAAAAACACACAGCATGCATCTGAAAGCGTGAATCAGCAGTCATAAAACATGGTTTTCTAAACCAAGAGACTGTAGAACAATCGTTCTATGATATTTTCAATTAGAAACTAAACAAAGCATCGAAGGGTGAAAATAAATTACAAAGTCTCATGGCTCATTCAATTCTGCTTTTGAGAAACATCATATTCAAGAATATTGGAGCTTAACTAACATCGTGCTATAGTCCACTGCTTGAGTTCATTCAAATATGTTGTTTTCTCAATAAAATTAGCAATGATGCCACAATAGCAAGATCCAACCATTTTGTCATAAAACACGCATGATACATACCATCGGTCCTTGTACTACTTGTATAATGCCTAGTTTTTCTTTCCCATATATAATGCCTTAGAAAATCCTTATGATAATGAGGGTCAGTTTTTTTTCGAGAGTACGCCAAAAGCGTACCATATTTGTATAGAAGGCAGGGAGTTACTTACAAGAAGCCAACCACCAATGCAAACATTTTAGGTCGGCACACACACAACGCACCACTAACCACTAGCCTACTCTCTCACAAACGGGGTCTAAACCTCCAACACCAAGGCCTGCCAGCTTCCACTCTTTGATCTCCGCCAACAGCATCTCAACTAGCTCAGGGGGGGATCTTTGTTGGTGTGTTCTGTTGAAAACTCTCGCGTTCCTTTGCTTCCACAGTGCCCAAGCTGTCGCTATGATGAAGGAGTCAAAACCACGGAGAACTTTCCGAGAGAATCTCCCTCTTTGCACCAACCACCATTCGGTAAACTTCTCTTCTGAGGTCGGCACTTGCACATTAATTTGTAGGGCGTTGAAACATCTGTGCGACACTTCTTTGGCGTAAGTGCAGTGGGCGAGAATGTGATCCACACAATCAATCTCATGTAGACATGTGAAGCAAGTGGAAGGCTCATCTTGGAGTCCATGGCGTGCGCGCCTATCACTTGTCCACAGTCGATATTGCACCAGGAGCCATGCAAAGATTTTGCAATGCAAGGGGGCCCAGCTTTTCCATATGCAGCTGGCAGTGGGGGAAGCTAGAAGTCCCATGCATAGCCTATTGTAAACTGATTTGGCAGTATATCATCCGAACACGTCTGCATGCCATATGAACTGATCCATTTCATCCATATTGATCGGGACCGTAGCCATTGCTTGGCACAGATTGGCCACCTGGATATGTGCCATGAAGGAGAGCTATCCCTGAACGTCTAGAGTCCACACATTATTCACCATGGCCTGTTTCATTGTTGTCGTGTTTTTGTCGCGGGTCCCGACCATGGCATAGATCAAAGGGGCAATCTCACCGACCATAAATCCATGAATCCACCTGTCCTTCTAGAATTAGACATTTTCGCCATTGCCCACCACAATCTTGATCATGCTTGTAATGCCCAGTATGCGGCTATGTCCCCCACGTGTCGAGGCACGACTTAAGGACATAAAAACATACTAGAATGATCTCAAGTATGGTATCTTTGCAGATCTCATGTAAAATCAGGGGTGGAGATGTAAAATGATAGTTGGCTTACACTCGCCACGTCACACGATGAATACAATAACATACATCATCCAAAGAATATCAGAGTCCGACTACGGACAAAATCCAAACGAGAAAGATACCATAAATAACACAAGCCCGGATCCTCCTAGTAAGAACCACTACTGATCGTCGGGATAAGACACATAGTAACGTCCACGCTCTTCATCGAACTCCCAGTGAAGTTCTGAGCCATCTTGTCAGGCCCAAGATGCGATTCTATCCCGATCACGTGACACATACGTGATTGGGGCACAACCGCATTTCGGGCGCTTAGCAAGATGGATATCATTACATCGTACCATTCGAAACATACATGGGGGATACAACAGTACATACAAGTTACATGATACAACAACATCAATACAAGGCATCCGACTACGGATGCAAACTTGAAAAGCACACGACATCCATCTGTTATCCCAAGCTGCCGACCAGGAACCTAACCCAAGACTGATGAAGAAGAAGAAGAAAGGACTCCAACACAAAGGACATCGCTCTCGCATCAAGTCATCAGAAACCTGCACCTGCAACTGGTGCTGTAGTATCTGTGAGCCACGAGGACTCAGCAATCCCATAACCATGGGTAACAAGACTAGCAAAGCTTAATGGGTAGGAAGAGGATAAGTGGTGAGGTTGCAGCAGTGACTAAGCAAAAGTATGGTGGCTAACTTGCGAGTACAAGAATAAGATGAGCATCTACGCAAACGGTCGCAAACTAGTAGTGATCGCTAAAGATCCTGAACTACCTACGAGTCAAACATAACCCCACCGTGTTCTCTTCTCAAAGTGAAAAGAGACGGTCACGGTTACTCACACAGTTGTGTGTTTTGCTTCGGATCCTCTGTCAAGTTTTCTACAACCGGACATTAACAAATTCCAATCTGCCACATAACCGTGGGCACGGCTTTCGAAAGATCATAACCCTGCAGGGGTGTCCCAACTTAGCCCATCACAAGCTCTCACGATCAGCAGAGATAATAATAATATTACCCCTTATCTTAGGGAAGGCCCGATTGGACTCGGTATTCCCGGTGCACAAGACATTTCGACAATGGTAAAACAAGTCCAGCAAGACCTTCCGGTGTGCCGACACCCTGATAGTAGCCGCGCGTATCTTGTCTCAGGCCACAAGCTCTCACGATCAGTAGAGATAATAATAATATTACCCTTTATCTTAGGGAAGGCCCGATCAGACTCGGAATTCATGGTGCACGAGACATTTCGACAATGGTAAAACAAGTCCAGCAAGACCTCCCGACGTGCTGACACCCTGATAGTAGCCACGCGTATCTCGTCTCAGGCCACAACCGGATGGGACATCCTATTAGTAAAACCAGCCCTTGGGTTTCCCCCAGCTGGCCGCGCAGGCGGCCCATTTGGGACCAACACCATCACCACTAGCCCCCCTCCTATGTAGAAAAGAATCCTCGAGAGCGCGACCCCTTATGCAATTTAATTAATTAATTAAGTTGCTATTATGAGGCAAATTAAAACCAATATTGGGCCTTGCTTGAGGAGTTTTATTCAAAGACGAACTGTCAAGGGGTCCCCATATACCCAACCGTGTAAGGAACGCAAAATCAAGGAACATAACGTCGGTTTATCGGCTCCTAAGGCAGCATGAGTGGAACAAAACACCGAGCAAAATGCCAAGTCTTCCACCAATTGCCAAGTATATAGGTGTGTTAAAATATAGATAAGGTACATTGTGATATTCCAACAAGCCAAGCTCCAACATGGAGCAATCTTCATCTTCACCTGCAACTAACAACGCTATAAGAGGGGCTGAGCAAGCGGGTAACATAGCCAAACAACGGTTTGCTGGGAAGGTGTCAAAGGTTAGATGTTTCATGGCAACAAGGAGAGGGGCTGACAATAATGATGGGTAGCGCGACATATAACAATAGCATCGAGACACCTAGCATGGCATTGATAGTAAAGGTATCCAAGGAGATGGTCATCTTGCCTGAGATCCCGCAAGGAAGAAGGACGAATCCATGAAGAAGACGAAGAAGAAGCCTCAAAGACGAACCACGTGAAGTCGAACGAATCCTCACGATCGCAACGGAACAGACACTAACGAGAAGAAGCACACAACAAGGTAAACACACCACTCGAGAACAAGAGAAGATGCTCAACCAAGTATGATGCAAGACAAGTCTATATGATGCAAAACATGGCAAGGGATGAAGCACACAAGAACAACACAAAACAACAAGTTTAAATGAGGCCGGAATCAATATATAACAATTCCGGTAAGTCCTCATATGCACGTTTTTGGAATTAGTCCAGATCTGAACAAACCTTAAGTTAAAGTTGTTAAACAACAAGTTAACGTGCACCAAGATGATCTACTTGAAATTCTAGTCAAGTTTCATATAAAGTTTGTTTAATTCGGAGCTACGGCCTAGAAGATATGAGCAAAACAAGGCAAGCATGTCAACGGTGCAAGATTCACCCAAACATCAAGCAAACACACTCCAAACGTGTAAACAAAATGATATTATGCTTCTACATGCAAAATCACACAAGTTTCATATATAGCACGCTCAAAATGGAGCAACGGTTCAACACATACACACGAAACAAGATATGACAACAAGCTGTCAAAATCAGCAACATAGCAACTTTGGAGCAAGGTATATATATGCTACAGCACCCAAACATGATAACAAGAAGCATGGATGTGAAATAGACATGATACTTAACAAGCATGAACTTATAACACACCCAACAACTTGCTGGAACACATTTAAACAAGCATGGCATGTAGCAATAAATTTATCCAGACTTAGTCAAAAGTCTGGGAAGGCAAAAACATCATCGCGATGCTGCCTTCGGAGGCACAAAACAACAAGCATATCAACTCCACTAAGTATATAAAGATCATGGGCATGTAATAGACATATCATACATCCAACAACTCCATTGAAGCAACTCCATAGGATGCATGGATCAATAACAACAAGCTTCACCAAATTGATCATGCTGATTAAAGTCTGACAGGTAAATTTATAGCAACTTGAGAGCAAGAAATAAATAAGCTACAACAGGATATATATGCAAACAAGGGCATGGTTGGATAAAGCATAACATGGACAACAAGAAATGATCATTTTACATATTAAAACATGCATGGATTTGAGTGGGGCATCAAGCAAACATAGCATCAGGTTTAACAGATTCTAGACTTGGCAGTTTTTTCACTAATTATAAAACAACAACATTGGCATGGCAAGTTTACAAGCTTGTTTAAGTCACGTCAAGGCATAACATGGAAAGAGTATTTCACCACAGCAAGGACCATAAGATTGTGCCTATAAAACATATTGACATGTGCCATGAAGACAATCACACCAATAGCAATGAGCAAGGCAAAACAGCATCTCATAACAAGCTTCAACACTTAACAACCACATGCACTTTTGCAACAGAGATTAACATGGCAAGATGGCACCTAACATGAATGCTACAAAAACCAACATGTAGAGCACTTCACAATGAACATTTTGACATATCATATGCTTCATTTGGACCAGCATGCACAAAGTTATCATCACCACAAGCATGCAACAATTTTACAGTTATCAGCAGTTTTAGACAAGTAGCACTCTTGCAACAGGGATTAGGGCATCAAGATGAACTCAAGCAAGCATGCCACAATGGAACAAAATGAAGAGCGTATCACAACGATCATTTTGACATATTATTCACTCAATTAGGACATACACAAAAAAAGTTACAGCCATTCAAACATGCACATATTTTTACAAAAGGTCCAGGGACTTAGTCAAATTTATACCTAGTGATCGGGTGGACAATGTCCGGGTCCATGCGGACATGTCCGTCGGTGGCGCTCTTGGGCCCACCTGGCAGCGACACATGGCGAGGGGAGTTCGGACATGTCCAGGTACAGCAGACACGTCCGGCGTCTCGGGTCCAGGCGGCAGTCACACGGCGACGGGGTCGATCCGGCGATGACGAATGACGGGACGGCGGCGCAGAGCTCCGGCGAGGGGAACGAGTGGAGGCAGCAGGGTACTCCAGATCCGGCGGCGGGCGAGGTCCTCGGCCACGGCGAGGACCGACGGGGCCGGTGGGCGCCATAGATCGGCGAGCGACGGGACTCGATGGTGCGACGGAGGGCAAGGCGGTGGGGTCGGTGAGCTCGACGCCAGGACGGAGATCCCCTGTGCGCGGCAGATCTGACCCGCGGGCGGCGCAGACGGCGACGCGCGGCCGGAGACAGGGCTGGCTGTCGACCGGAGTGGTCTCCGGCGCCCAGCGGAGAAGGAGGCGACGGGGAGATGCGGACGGTGGCGCGCTCCGTCCGATCGGGACGAGGAGGAGGCCAGCGGGAGGCGGGACGCTCGGCGGGGACGGGGCGATGCGGG
This sequence comes from Secale cereale, assembly GCA_902687465.1. Lineage (NCBI taxonomy): Eukaryota > Viridiplantae > Streptophyta > Magnoliopsida > Poales > Poaceae > Secale > Secale cereale. The sequence goes on along the minus strand of LR738709.1, from coordinate 371,678,404 downwards.
CCTCCGGGCCCAGATCTGGCCCGTGGCGGGCTGGCGGCAGGCCGAGGCGGGCCACGGCGGCTGGGAGCGGGCAGGGGGCGCAGGAGACGCGTGGAAGAGGCGACGTGGCGCCTCCCCACTGGCTGCAGGCGGAGATTGTGGCGTCGGGGCCAACCAGAGGGCGCCACGTGGTGGCCACGGGCTGGACGCCTCGGAAATTGAGGAGAGGAGGTGGGAGGCGGCTGGCTGATGATTGGGGGGCACGGATTTTGAGGAGAAAGAAGAAGAAGGCCCAAAATGGCAAGGGGAGGGGGTTTATATAGGGTAGGTGCTAGGGTTAGGGGATTTTTAGTCCGTTTCGGACCGTACGATCTCGATCGTGCGGCTCTGAGCGGAGGGGGAGTTAGGCAGGCCTAGTGGGCTGTGTAGATGGTGTCTTGGGCTACGAGGAGAGAAGGCAAAAGAGGCCCGCGGGGCTTTCGGAGACCGAAAACGTCCGACGTTTTAACCGGCGACTAGTGCCGCTATATTTACCCGTTGGACTATCAAACGAACCCCGAATGCGATGAAATTTGGCAGGCGGCATGTCTACACTATAATAAGACCACACGCCAAGTTTCAACCCATTCCGAGAACATTTTCCGGCCACTCATAAAATAAATAACCGGAGGTGCCGCGGGCGCGTGCAAGTGTGCCTGGGCTCAGAACGGACAACGGAGAGGACGAGGGAACTCGGACGGATGCAAGTTTTGAAAACATGCTAATGCAATGCATAGGAAGACATGATAAGATGCAACACGCAAGCAGATGACATGGCAACAACAACGAATAGCTGGCTGACACCTGGCGCATCGGTCTCGGGGTGTCACAACACTCCCCTACTAACGAGAGATCTCGTCCCGAGATCTTAGGAATGAGACGGAAGGGAAAAAAAGGAAGAACAAAGTTCTTCGAGGACAAAACAGTGAAACCAAAGAGCCTTGAGAGGTTGAGCCACTCGAAAGGAAGAATACAACGGAGATGAACGAAGTTGCAACGACTTCGTTAGACAAGAGGAACAAGGAATCGACGAGAACGAAAAGGTTGAAGGATATGAAGCATGAGTTGAAGGAACAAGAATGAATTCTAAAACATTCCGGTAATAAGAGATAGAAAGGAATTCGAACGAGGGATCTCGGGCAGCACTCCGGCTGAAAATGGAAGGAATAGAACAATAAGTTGTCAAGATGAACAACACAATGCCTCCGGAAGAAATAAAGAATGGAATGAGAAGAAGGGAGAAGAACAACATATTCTCGCAAAAAAGAATTTGAAAACATCCTTGCGAAGACGGAATGAACGGAGTTGTTGAAAAAATCAACAACAAAAGAATAAGCTAGCTGTGGACTTATGGAAATCATCCCAAAACTTGAGGTGAATTATGCCACAAATAAGAGATTGAATAGATGAGATGAAGGAAGAAATGCAAAACTCCACTTCAAAAGAATACAGAGAATTATTTGCATCTCGAGACACAAAAGAATAATGCTTGAGCTTCTCCAAAAGAATTTGATCAATATTTGAGGAGTGAATAAAATTATGATGATCCATCATGAAGAACTCCGGTAACCAAGGGTAATGCGATAGAAATGAAGGATGAAAAGAATATGATTAAAGCCTTGCGATAATTTAGAAAGAGCTTCCGACGAGAAGGCCGAGAAAAACTTTGAACTCCGGGGAAGAAAAGATTAAAGCACTTGGGACTAGAATTTATTCATCAAGAATAAACTCCGAAGGAAGGAATAAATCAACTTGACGAGAATGAATAAGAATTATGTTATGCTTATCCTCCACCAATTAAAATGATGTGAAGCAATGGATTCGCATACTACTTATTCTCATTGAAAAATGATTAGAGAGGGATATATTGCGAACTTGCGAAAATCTTCATGAAACACCGGTAGGATTGGAATAAAAATGAATGGATTGATATGATAACACCGGAAAATAACTCTTGAGCGAACCACCGTAAAGTTGAAACCGAGTGAAGAGAAGGAACAAGCCACCGGGAAGAATTTAAAATCGAGTGAAAAACAAGAGAATGAAACCACCGTAAGGAATTGAAATTGAGTGAATACGATGAGTCGCCGGGAAGAATAAAGCACTTGAGGGAATTTGAATGACGAGAACAAAGAGATCGTGAACTGATTAAAGAATACTTGAACGAAGCATCGGAAGAATGTGGAGACAGACGAAGTGGCATCAAAGAAGAATATTTGGAGGGCGAATTTGAAAACTGAGAACGCAGAAATCTTCTGAAATGATGGCCTTCGGAGGAACACAAAGAAAAGAATTCATGAAACACTCCGGAAGAATGAAAAGAGAAAGGTTAAACCAATGAATTTGCAAACGATCTTGGAGAAGGCACATGACAGATGGAATCCATACTTACGTCACACTTGAAAAGAATTTTGGAACACTCCGGGAAATTAAAAGAGTCCGGTAAGATCCTGGGAAAAGACCTGTGGGTTATGAGCCCACCGAAGAGAAAAGCACCGTTGGAAGGAATTGAAAAAAAGATGACGCATCAGACTGATTGAATGACTCGAATGAGGTGAGAACCTCGAATTAATTGGACACAAACGAATCTCCTGAGATTTCTTCGGAACTCCGAGACAATTAAACGGGGAGAGGCGAACGAGCAATTGGAAACATTTGAACAAGAAAGAGAATAAGATCAACACCGAAAACTTGAATTGGATCCCCCGAAAAGGAAAAGAGATGAAGACGGGCGAACTAGACGAGAATTCATCAGTTGAAATAATTGAGGAAAGAATGCAAAGGATTCACACGAGTAGGATGGATACTCGATTAAGGACTCCGGCTCCGAGAAGCAAAAAGGGTGGGTGGGTGGGAAAAGAAAGACAACTTCGGAAGGGGAAACAACATCGGTTGGAAAGAACCAAGGATTGAAGCAAAAGACGGGGAGGTCAGTTCCACTTGACGAGAGATGCACCAGATGAAAGAACTGACAATGCAACAAACGAAAACTAACCGCGCGATCCTAAAAAAATTTGAAGGGGAAGAGGAGTAATTCAAAACACCTACGTCAAGATTCCTCACCAGAACGATGAAGGGACAGAGGAGTAAAAAGAATTCCTACTCTCCGATATAACTAGACTCCAAAATAGTTTTTGCTAGACTCAACAACGGCCAGACTACGATCAATCAAGGGGGCTCCTATGGTCGGTCGAGGCTCTGATACCAACTTGTCAGGCCCAACATGCGATTCTATCCCGATCACGTGACACTTACGTGATTGGGGCACAACCGCATTTCGGTCGCTTAGCAAGATGGATATCATTACATCGTACCATTACAAACATACATGGGGGATACAACAATACATACAAGTTACATGATACAACAACATCAATACAAGGCATCCGACTACAGATGCAAACTCGAGAAGCACACGACATCCATCTACTATCCCAGGCTGCCGACCAGGAACCTAACCCAAGACTAATGAAGAAGAAGAAGAAAGAACTCCAACACAAAGGACATCGCTCTCGCGTCAAGTCATCGAAAACCTGCACCTGCAACTGGTGTTGTAGTATCTGTGAGCCACGAGGACTCAGCAATCCCATAACCCTGGGTAACAAGACAAGCAAAGCTTAATGGGTAGGAAGAGGATAAGTGGTGAGGTTGCAGCAGCGACTAAGCAAAAGTATGGTGGCTAACTTGCGAGTACAAGAATAAGATGAGCATCTACGCAAACGGTCGCAAACTAGTAGTGATCGCTAAAGATCCTGAACTACCTATGAGTCAAACATAACCCCACCGTGTTCTCTTCTCAAAGTGAAAAGAGATGGTCACGGTTACTCACACAGTTGTGTGTTTTACTTCGGATCCTCTGTCAAGTTTTCTACAACCGAACATTAACAAATTCCAATCTGCCACACAACCGCGGGCACGGCTTTCGAAAGAGCATAACCCTGCAGGGGTGTCCCAACTTAGCCCATCACAAGCTCTCACGATCAGCAGAGATAATAATAACATTACCCCTTATCTTAGGGAAGGCCCGATCAGACTCGGAATTCCCGGTGCACAAGACATTTCGACAATGGTAAAACAAGTCCAGCAAGACCTCCCGGCGTGCCGACACCCTGATAGTAGCCGTGCGTATCTCGTCTCAGGCCACAACCGGATGGGACATCCTACGAGTAAATCCAGCCCTCGGGTTTCCCCCAGGTGGCCTCGCAGGCTCCTCGTTTGGGACCAACACCGTCAGCACTGCCCCCCTGCTATGTAGAAAAGAATCCTCGAGGGCGCGACCCCCTATGCAATTTAATTAATTAATTAAGTTGTTATTATGAGGCAAATTAAAACCAATGTTGGGCCTTACTGGAGGAGTTTTATTCAAAGACTAACTGTCAAGGGGTCCCCATATACCCAACCGTGTAAGGAACGCAAAATCAAGGAACATAATGCCGGTTTATCGGCTCCTAAGGCGGCATGAGTGGAACAAAATACCAAGCAAAAGGCCAAGCCTTCCACCAATTGCCAAGTATATAGGTGTGTTGAAATATAGATAAGATATATTGTGATATTCCAACAAGCCAAGCTCCAACATGGAGCAATCTTCGTCTTCACCTGCAACTAACAATGCTATAAGAGGGGATGAGCAAGCGGTAAATATAGCCAAACAATGGTTTGCTGGGAAGGTGTCAAAGGTTAGAGGTTTCATGGCAACAAGGAGAAGGGCTGAGAATAATGATGGGTAGCGCGACATATAACGATAGCATCAAGACACCTAGCATGACATTGATAGTAAAGGTATCCAAGAAGATGGTCATCTTGCCTGAGATCCCACAAGGAAGAAGAACGAATCCATGAAGAAGACGAAGAAGAAGCCTCGAAGACGAACCAGGTGAAGTCGAATGAATCCTCACGATCGCAACGGAACAAGCACTAACGAGAAGAAGCACACAACAAGGTAAACACACCACTCGAGAAGAAGACAAGATGCTCAATCAAGTATGATGCAAGACAAGTCTATATGATGCAGAACATGGCAAGGGATGAAGCACACAAGAACAACACAAACCAACAAGTTTAAATGAGGCCGGAATCAACATATAACGATTCTGGTAAGTCCTCATATGCACGTTCTTGGAATTAGTCCAGATCTGAACAAACCTTAAGTTAAAGTTGTTAAACAGCAAGTTAACATGCACCAAGATGATCTAATCGAAATTCTAGTCAAGTTTCATATAAAGTTTGTTTAATTCGGAGCTACGGCCTAGAAGATATGAGCAAAACAAGGCAAGCATGTCAACGGTGCAAGATGCACCCAAACATCAAGCAAACACACTCCGAACATGTAAACAACATGTTATTATGCTTCTACATGCAAAATCACACAAGTTTCATATATAGCACGCTCAAAACTGAGCAACGGTTCAACACATACCCACGAAACAAGATATGACAACAAGCTGTCAAAATCAGCAACATAGCAACTTTGGAGCAAGGTATATATATGCTATAGCACCCAAACATGATAACAAGAAGCATGGATGTGAAATAGACATGATACTTAACAAGCATGAACTTAGAACACACCCAACAACTTGCTGGAACACATTTAAACAAGCATGGCAAGTTGCAATAAATTTATCCAGACTTAGTCAAAATCTGGGAAGGCAAAAACATCATCACGATGCTGCCTTCGGAGGCACAAAACAACAAGCATATCAACTCCACTAAGTATATAAAGATCATGGACATGTAATAGACATATCATACATCCAACAACTCCATTGAAGCAACTCCATAGGAGGCATGGATCAATAACAACAAGCTTCACCAAATTGATCATGCTTATAAAAGTCTGACAGGTAAATTTATAGCAACTTGAGAGGAAGAAATAAATAAGCTACAGCAGGATATATATGCAAACAAGGGCATGGATGGATAGAGCATAACATGGACAACAAGAAATGATCATTTTACATACTAAAACATGCATGGATTTGAGTGGGGCATCATGCAAACATAGCATCAGGTTTAACAGATTCCACACGGCAGTTTTTTCACCAAGTATAAAACAGCAGCATTGGCATGGCAAGTTTACAAGCTTGTTTAAGTCACCTCAAGGCATAACATGGAAAGAGGATTGCACCACGGCAAAGACCATAAGATTGTGCTTCTAAAACATATTGACATGTCCCATGAAGACAATCACACCAATAGCAATGAGCAAGGCAAAACAACATCTCATAACAAGTGTCAGCACTTAACAGCCACATGCACTTTTGCAACAGAGATTAACATGGCAAGATGGCACCTAACATGAATGCTACAGCAACCAACATGTTGAGCACTTCACAATGAACATTTTGACATATCATATGCTTCATTTGGACCAGCATGCACAAAGTTGTCATCACCACAAGCATGCAACAATTTTACAGTTATCAGTAGTTTTAGACAAGTAGCACTCTTGCAACAGGGATTAGGGTATCAAGATGAACTCAAACAAGCATGCCACAATGGAACAAAATGAAGAGCATATCACAACGATCATTTTGACATATTATTCACTCAATTAGGACATACACACAAAAAGTTACAGCAATTCAAACATGCACATATTTTTACAAAAACATGTCCGTCGGTGGCGCTCTTGGGCCCACCTGGCAGCGACACATGGCGAGGGGAGTTCAGATATGTCCAGGTACAGCGGACACGTTCGGCGTCTCGGGTCCAGGCGGCAGTCACACGGTGACGGGGTCGATCCGGCAATGACGAACGACGGGACGGCGGCACAGAGCTCCGGCGAGGGGAACGAGTGGAGGCGGCAGGGTACTCCAGATCTGGTGGCGGGCGAGGTCCTCGGCCACGGTGAGGACCGACGAGGCCGGCGGGCGCCATAGATCGGCGAGCGACGGGACTCGGTGGTGCGGCGGAGGGCAAGGCGGCGGGGTCGGCGAGCTCGACGCCGGGACGACGATCCCCTGTGCGCGGCGGATCTGACCTGCGGGCGGCGCAGACGGCGACGCGCGGCCGGAGACGGGGCTGGCTGTCGACCGGAGTGGTCTCCGACGCCCAGCGGAGAAGGACGCGACGGGGAGATGCGGACGGCGGCGCGCTCCGTCCGATCGGGACGAGGAGGAGGCCAGCGGGAGGCGGGGCGCTCGGCGGGATGGGGCGATGCGGGCTTCCGGGCCCAGATCTGGCCCGTGGCGGGCTGGCAGCGGGCCGAGGCGGGCCACGGCGGCTGGGAGCGGGCAGTGGCCGCGGGAGACGCGTGGAAGAGGCGACGTGGTGCCTCCCCAGTGGCTGCAGGCGGAGATTGTGGCGTCGGGGCCAACCAGAGGGCGCCACGTGGCGGCCACGGGCTGGACGCGCCGGAAATTGAGGAGAGGAGGTGGGAGGCGCCTGGCTGATGATTGGGGGGGGCGCGGATTTCGAGGAGGAGGAAGAAGAAGGCCCAAAATGGCAAGGCGAGGGGGTTTATATAGGGTAGGTGCTAGGGTTAGGGGGTTTTTAGTCCGTTCCGGACCTTACGATCTCGATCGTGCGGCTCCGAGCGGAGGGGGAGTTAGGCAGGCCTAGTGGGCTGTGTCGATGGGGTCTCGGGCTGTGAGGAGAGAAGAGAAAAGAGGCCCACGGGGCTTTCGTAGACCGAAAACGTCCGACGTTTTAACCGGCGACTAGTGTCGCTATATTTATCCGTTGGACTATCAAACGAACTCCGAATACGATGAAATTTGGCAGGCGGCCTGTCTACACTATAATAAGACCACACACCAAGTTTCAACCCATTCCGATAACATTTTCCGGCCACTCATAAAATAAATAACCGGAGGTGCCGCGGGCGCGTGCAAGTGTGTCTGGGCTCAGAACGGACAATGGAGAGGACGAGGGAACTCGGACAGATGCAAGTTTTGAAAACATGCTGATGCAATGCACACGAAGACATGACAAGATGCAACACGCAAGCAGATGACATGGCAACGATGACGAATAGCTGGCTGACACCTGGCGCATCGGTCTCGGGGTGTCACACATCTCCTGCATAGTTCTCAACGGTACCTGCATCTGGTGTGTGTTGAATTTCTGAGCCACAGAGGACTCAGCAACCCCGTTCCCGGGTATCAAAACTACCAAAACCTTAGGTGTGGAAAGGCTATAAACAAGGGTTGCAGGAAGCACTAAGCACTAGCTTACGAGTTTAGAGCGAGAAGAGAACAAGTGCCAATGATCGCCAAGTTGATCAAGAAGTGATCCTAGCTACTCACGATCAAACATAATCCCACCGTGTTCACTTCCCGAAGCCCTTCAGAGAGAGACCATCACGGTTACTCACACAGGTAGTGTATTCAAGAATAATGTGTCAAGTTATCTACAACCGGATATTAACTAATTCCCATCTACCACATAACCGCGGGCACGGCTTTCGAAAGATCAAACCCTGCAGGGGTGTCCCAACTTAGCCCATCACAAGCTCACGATCTACGGAGTCGCAACTCCAAAGTGGGAAGACCTGAGTGTTCTCAGAATCCCGTGCTCAAGATATTTTGACAAAAGGTCAAACTAATCCAGCAAGACCTCCCGGCGTGCCGACACCCTGATAGTAGCCGCGCGTATCTCGTCTCAGGCCACGACCGGATGGGACAGCCTACAGGAAAATACCAATCGTCGAGTTTTCTCGTGGTGGCCTCGCAGTCTGCCCGGTTGGACCAACACTCATGAGGAGCACTGGCCCGGGGGGTGGATTAAGAAAATGGGTTTATAACTCCCTATGCAAGTTTTAGTTGTTAGGCAAATGTAAAACCAATGTTGGGCCTTGCTGGAAAAGCTTGAAACAGAGCGAATTATCAAGGGGGGCCCATAAACCCCAACCGTGTTAGGAACGCAAAATCAAGGAACATAACACCGGTTTATCAGTTCCAAAGGTGGCATGAGTGGAACAAAACACCAAGCAGAAGGCCGAGCCTTCCACCCATTACCAATATATATGTGCATTAATATTAAACAGGTATATATATTGTGTTATCCCAAACAAGTTCATCATGGAGCAATTTTCAAAACTTCACCTGCAACTAACAACGCTATAAGAGGGGCTGAGCGATGCGTACTCAGCCAAACAACGGTTTACTAGGAAGGCGGTTAGAGTGCTTCATGGCAACAACAGGAGGACTGAAAAACAGGAAATGGGCATCGAGGCAAAATCTAAAGAGCGAGACATCTAGCGTAGGCAAAGATAGAAGTGATATCTAGGAATGGTCATCTTGCCTGGTAAGTCGTTGGTGGGAAGGTAAGACAGCTCTTCGAACTCAGTCTCGACAAGATCCTCGAACTCGGTATCGGCGCCCGCTCTACAAAACACAAGAGCACAACAACGGTATAATATCAAACACGGTGCAATGCACCGTCAACATGATGCAATACATGACATATGATGCAAGTATGACGTGCGTATGCATGAGGATGCTCTCGAGTCTAAGAAAAAGATAATGGAAATGGCTTCATCTTGGGAAACCAAGTAAGCCACTGGAAAGATTGGAAGATTTCGGTCGAAATCGATATAAAGATCACCGAAAACGGATGCACGGTTTGCAAATGACAAGCAAAACAATATGCAATGCAAAACTGCAGTTATCAGGAACATGGCATCTTTGGAGCAAGAAATAAATATGCTACAATACCCAAACATGAAGAAAAGAGGCATGGATGTGAAATAGACATGATACTCAACAAGCATGAACTTAGAGCACACCCAAAAACTTACTAGAACACAATTAAACAAGCATGGCAATTGCAATAAGTTTACAGAATTCTCAGACTTAGTGAAAATTACAAGGCATGGTAGAAATTACAACGAGCAGGCATGTTTGCAAACTTGTGCAACTCAACTCAAGGCATAGCATGACATGTGAAGATAAAAAACAGCAAGAAGACATATTTGAGAAGCTACTCATAGCAAGAACACGCTCATTGGATGCATAGAACACTAGCTATACTCGTGGCAAAACTGAACTTGTTGAGAACATGCTGACATAAATGTTTTATAGCATCTTGAGAGCATAAAAACAACAAGCTACAACCACTCGTGATGGCAAACAAGTGCATGGATAGGTAGAGCATAACATATACTTCAAAGAACACCCTTTGGACAACTCTAAACATGCACAACAAAGACGGTGGCATCATGGAAACATGGCATAAAAATTAACAGATTCACACTTAGCAGAAATTTAACATCACGATGACATGTTAACAAGCTTGTTGCACTGATCGCAAGACATATCATGGCATGAAAATAAATCTATCATGTAGAGCATCTTCAAAAGAGCAAAACTCATGTTGATACCTAGCTCATATGGCACATGGATTAATATACACAAGCAAGACAAAAAATCATCTCATAACAAGTTCAGAAACTTATCAGCCAAATGCACTTTTGCAATAGAGATAAACATGACAATATGACACCTAACATGAATGCTACAACCACCAACATGTAGAGCACTTCACAATGAACATCTGGACATATCATTCACTCCATTAGGACCAACATGCACAAAGTTACTAGCTCACGAACATGCCAACAAATTTACACAGACAACAAGTGATGAAACAGTTTCATCACGAAGCACTTTTGCCACGAATTTTAAGTCAACTAGATGAACTCTAACATGCATGAAACTGATGCTAACATGTAGAGCATGACGAGACGAATATTTTGATATATCATATGCGCAAAACGGAGCTCCGAGCACAAAGTTCTCACATGACAATGGAGGCAACAAAATTATGCGGATCTGGGACTTAGAAGAAATTATACGACACAAAAAGTCAACCCGGGACGGAGAGATCCGGCGAGGACGGGGCGTTTGGATCGATGTGTGGGTGGATCTGATCCGCCCTGCGATCCGGATCTGGATCGGGTCCGGCGCTCGCCGGAGTTGGCAAGGACGGCGGCCGGCGAGGCGCGCACCGGCGAGCTGGAGCGGGGGGAGGCCGGCGCGGGGTGGCGGTGGCACCGGCCAGCGCGCGAGGCGGCGAGGCGGAGGTTGCCCGCGGCGGCGGTGGCGGGAGCAACGGGCGGCGGTGAGGCGGAGCAACGGAGGCGTCGAGCGTTGGGGGGCGCGGCGGCGGAGGCTGGCGCGGCGGGGCGCGCGAGGCGGGCACGGAGGTCGGCTGGGCCACGGGGGCCGGCGCCCGGGCCTGGCGGGCCGCGGCGCGGAGGCGGCGGAGCCCGGCGGCGGTGGACACGTGCCGCGCGATGGTTGGTCCGGTGCGTCCGATCAGTCCCGAACGTGTCCGGCGGCGCGAGGAGGGAGGAGCTAGGGTTTCGCCCGTGAAATGGAGGGGGGTGGACGTTTTCATAGGCATAGGGAGCTAGGAGAGTCCAAATGGGGAGCGGTTTTCGCCCACACGATCACGATCCGACGACCGAGAGGGTGGAGGGGGTTGTGCTGGGTTAGTGGGCTGTTGTGGAGGGGTGTTGGGCCAAAAGAAAGAGGAGCTTTCAGCCCACGAGGTTAACCGTTGGAGTATCAAATGCCCTCCAAACGCAACGAAACTTGACAGGCGGTCTCCACGTACTAAAACAACAACGTACGACAAGTCTCACCTTATTCCGAGAACGTTCTACGGCCTCACATGAAAGAAGGACTCGGGGGTGCTGATACGTCCAAAATGCATCACTATTTTGTATCATAATTTATCCTTATTCATTGATATATTTCACGTTACGGTGATGTTCTTATGTTGTTTTGGTCTATTTTACACAGTTTGCAAACTTTCCGATGCCGAAGCAGCAGACGCAGGATTCAGCAGTAAAAAGTGGACACTGAGTTGCTGAAGAAGAATACCTCCAAATTACCTGAAAATTGACGGGAGATATTTTTCAGACGAATCACGAAGGCACGCGAAAGGGCAACCAGAGGGGGGCCACAGGGTGCCCAGGCGCCCTGGGGGCGCGCCCCCCCTGGCCGCGCCGGGGGGCGCCTGGAGCCCCTGGCCCACCTCTGGCCGCCCCCTTTTGCATATATGCTCTCCGTTATCCAAAAACCCTAGAGACGGGAATTTTTACGGAGTTCCGCCGCCGCTCCGTGGCGGAAACCTACAGAGAAGAAAAAGCCATCTCCGGCGGGCAGATTCCGTCGGGGAAATCACCTCCTGGAAGGGGAGATCGTCGCCATCGTCATCACCATCGTCACGGGCATCATCGAGATCATCATCAACATCATCCCCAACACCAGCACCATCTCCATCTTCATCCAAATCTCATCTTACAATCGTAACTTGTGTTGTAACTCGTACTACCTATCCTCTCTACTCCATCGGTGTTGATTACTACTTTGTGGTGAATGCTATTGAGTCTTGTTGGAGAAATACTATTATGTCCAGATTGTTTATCACATATTTATCCCCACTGATCATGATCTCTTTTATGTCTCGTGAGTAGTTACCTTAGTTCTTGAGGACATGGGGAAAGTCTTGTTGTTAGTAGTCATATGCCGTTGAAGTAATATGTGTTGTTTGATACTTAAGTTGTGTTGTCATTCTACTAGTGGTGTTGTGTGAGTCGAACACCCAACACTTCGCCTTATTAAGGACCTAGGAGAATACATTGTGTATAAAGAATGCTTATGGTGGGTTGCCGGAGTGACAGAAACCTGAACCCCAGTTCGCATGCTTTTGCATAAGGGAATAATGGATCCTCGATCGTATTGCTATGGTTAGGCTTTTGCCTTAAATTCTATCTTGTATTTGCGGATGCTTGCAAGGTGTTTAATCATAAGAGTGCACTCATCTTAGTCTAGAGAGTGTACTAGCATAGATCCACCCACTCAACACTTATCAACACATAACATAGTATCGATACGGAATATGGTGAAAGCACATGACTACCTCTCCCGTGTGTCCTCAGGAACGCTTTAGTCTTTATAAGTTCAGTTGCTAGGCCTCTCCTTTGCTAAGAAAGGATTGGGCCACTTGTTACTCTCAGTGCCTTTTACATTGCTTGCTTTTACCTTCCTGTTGCCTATATCGAGAAAACCCCTAAAAAGTTATCTTTCAGTGCTTGCAGTAATTTCTTGCTCAGAATCGCTTATCAATACCTTCTGCTCCTCGTTGGGTTCGACACTCTTACTTATCGAAAACGCTGCAATAGATCCCTTACGGTTGTGGGTCATCAAGTACCGTTTTCTGGCGCCGTCGCCGGGGAGCGTAGCGCTATTGGTAAAGTGAAACTGGTAAGGAAGTTTTTTTTTATAATTCTGTTTTTGCTTTTGCTATTGCTGCTCTTTGTCCTTATGGATAACCCTGTTATTGGATCGTTGCTTGCGGGAAGACGCCCCACACCTGTGGTGGTTGATCCTCCCCCTACTGAAATTGTGCCTTATAAAATACCAGGTGGCATTATCGATTATGTTTTGGCTAATCGTTATGCAGGAGACAGACATCCCGGTGAACACTTGCTATATCTGTCACAACTATGTTCATTATTTAAGCTTGCAGGTGTATCGAGGGAGTTTGTCATGAGGAAATTGTTTGTCGTATCACTTATAGATAAAGCTTCAGATTGGTATGGGCTTCTTGATAACTCACACTTGCTGGACTGGCAGGAGCTTATGTCTCTCTTTTATACTAAGTTTTATCCTCTTCATGAAATTCATCGAGACAGGAATTATATCTATAACTTTAGGTCTCGTGACGGAGAAAGCATTGCTCAAGCTTGGGGGAGATTGAAGTCCCTAATGCTCAAATGCCCTATTCATAAGCTTCCCAAGGAAATTATACTTACAAATTTTTATGCCAGGCTTTCTCGTCAGGATAAGGAGATGCTGGATGCCTCCTCTAGTGGGGTATTTCAGAAAAAGAGTGTTGAGGAAAGGCGGGATCTCATTGAAAGGATCCAGAGGAATACCGAAGATTGGGAAATTGATAAAGGTATTGAACCCGCTATAAATTATGAACATGATTATATTGAGAGCTATGTGAAAACTGATTACTTCAATACTTTTTGCTCTAAGATTGGTCTTGATTCCCATCTAGTGATTGATTTGTGTAAGAATTTTGCCTCTCACGTTGATTATTTTAAAAAGAAGAGAGACCAGCACCATGAACCTTTTAAAGGACCACCTATTGATATTTATGTTGCTGGCCCTATTTTGCGTGCAGTTATATATGAAAAGCCTCCTTTTCACACGAGGATGAGGGAGCACTCTCTTGTGACAGGCATAATAAATAAAAGTGAGAGAAGAGTTGATGAGCCTGAGGACCAGATCAGGGTCGATCCTCAAGTTGCATTGATTAAAGACCTTGCTACTAATGATGTTTTGGATTCCAATATAAATTTTTGTGCTGTTTCCACTAACCTTGTCACAGGCAAGAATAAAGGCCCAATTTCAGGTACTCCAGTGGTATCTGTTAAAATAGGAGATCACAATTATTATGGGCTATGCGATTTGGGATCGAGTGCAAGTGCTATCCCCTATTCACTTTATGAAGAGATCATCGGTGAGATTTCCCCTTGTGAACTTGAAGAAGTTGATGTTACTATTCATCTTGCAAACAGAACAACTATCTCTCCTATCGGAATTGTGAGGGACGTTGAAGTCCTATGTGGAAAGGTAAAATACCCTACCGACTTTCTAGTACTTGGTTCAGAGAGGGACATTTTTTGTCCAGTTATTTTTGGTAGACCTTTTCTTAGAACTTGTGGAGCTATAATAGATTGCAAGAAAGGTAAAGTTTCTGTTGAATTCGATGGTGAGCCATATGAATTTAATTTTTCTATGTTCTCTAAGCAGCCTCGTGGTACTGATTTACCTAGTGATGATAAAATTATTGAAAGTATTGCCTCTATTGCTATTCCCCCTAATGATCCTTTGCAACAATACATGGAGGACCACGAGAATGATTTGCATATGCAGGAAAGAAATGAACTAGATGAAATATTCTTGAGGCAGCCTGCTATCCTGAAGCACAACCTTCCGGTTGAACCTTTGGGAATTTTATCAAAACCGAAAGAAGACCCGGTGTTCGATCTTAAACCTCTTCCCGATACGCTCAAGTATGCTTATTTAGATGAAAAGAAAGTATATCCTGTTATTATCTATTCTAACCTTTCCGGATATGAAGAGGAGCGATTATTGGGAGTACTTCGTAAACACCGAGGTGCAATTGGCTACACCCTTGATGACCTTAAGGGGATTAGTCCATCTATCTGTCAACGTACTATCAACCTTGAGCCTGATGCTAAACCAGTTGTTGATCATCAACGACGGTTGAACCCGAAGATGATGGATGTTGTGAGAACTGAGATTCTCAAGCTTCTAGCCGCAGGTATTATTTACCCTATAGCTGATAGTAAGTGGGTAAGCCCGGTACATTGTGTTCCTAAGAAAGGAGGTACAACTGTGGTTCCTAATGATAAAAATGAATTAATACCTCAGAGAATTATTATTGGATATAGAATGTGTATTGACTACAGGAAGTTGAACAAGGCAACCAGGAAGGATCACTATCCGTTGCCATTCATCGACCAAATGCTTGAAAGGTTATCCAAAAATACCCACTTTTGTTATCTCGATGGTTATTCTGGCTTCTCTCAAATTCATGTTAACACTGCCGATCAAGAGAAGACCACTTTTACTTGTCCCTTTGGTACTTATGCTTACAGACGTATGCCTTTTGGTTTATGTAATGCCCCTGCTACTTTTCAAAGGTGTATGTCTGCTATCTTTCATGGCTTCTGCGGGGATATTATGGAAGTCTTCATGGACGATTTCTCCGTCTATGGAACTTCTTTTGACCATTGTCTTCACAACCTTAATAAAGTTTTGCAGAGACGCGAGGAGACAAATTTGGTACTCAACTGGGAAAAGTGCCACTTTATGGTTAATGAAGGAATTGTTCTTGGTCACAAGATTTCCGAAAGGGGAATTGAAGTGGACAAGGCCAAGATCGAAGCTATTGAGAGGATGCCCTATCCAAGGGACTTCAAAGGTATTCGCAGTTTTCTCGGTCATGCAGGTTTTTATAGAAGATTTATTGAAGACTTTTCTAAAACCTCGAGACCCCTCACTAATCTTCTCCAGAAGGATGTTCCTTTTGTATTTGATGAAAATTGTAAGGAAGCTTTTGAAGTCCTTAAGAAAGCTTTAATAACTGCTCCTATAGTACAACCACCTGACTGGAATTTACCTTTTGAGATTATGTGTGATGCAAGTGATTTTGGTGTTGGAGCTGTTTTAGGACAAAGAGTTGATAAGAAATTGAATGTTATACATTATGCTAGTAAAACCCTTGATAGTGCTCAAAGAAATTATGCTACTACTGAGAAGGAATTCTTAGCTGTAGTTTTTGCTTGTGATAAGTTTAGGCAGTATATTGTTGATTCCAAAGTTATTATTCATACTGATCATGCTGCCATTAAGTATCTTATGACAAAGAAGGATGCCAAGCCAAGGCTTATCAGATGGGTACTCCTTCAAGAATTTGATTTGCAGATTGTTGATAGGAAAGGGGAAGACAATCCGGTGGCGGACAATCTTTCAAGGATGGAAGATATACCGCACGACCCATCCCAGTTAACGATAGTTTTCCAGACGAGCAACTTGCCGTTGTAAAAGTACAATATCTTTCCGATCCTTGGTATGCAGATTATGCTAATTTTATTGTTGCAAAGTATTTGCCTCCAGGTCTAACATTTCAGCAAAGGAAGAAGTTCTTTCATGATTTGAGGCACTACTTTTGGGATGACCCACATCTTTTCAAAGAAGGTCCCGACGGGATCGTGAGAAGATGCATTCCGGAACATGAGCAGAAGGACATTCTCAGACGGTGTCATGATAGTCCCTATGGAGGACATCATGCCGGTGAGAGGACTGCACATAAGGTTCTTCAATCAGGTTTTTATTGGCCTACTCTCTTTAAAGATGCTAGAAATTATGTTTTAGCCTGTGATAAATGTCAGAGAGTTGGTAACATTAGTAGAAGGAATGAGATGCCTATGAATTACTCACTAGTGATTGAACCTTTCGATTGTTGGGGTTTTGATTTTATGGGTCCTTTTCCTTCTTCGCACAAGTACACTCGCATTTTAGTAGCTGTTGATTATGTGACCAAGTGGGTTGAAGCAATCCCCACTGAAAGTGCTGATCACAAGACATCTTTGAAAATGCTTAAAGATGTAATTTTTCCTAGGTTTGGTGTACCAAGGTATCTCATGACTGATGGGGGATCACACTTCACGCACGGAGCTTTTAGAAAAGCTTTGGCTAAATACGATGTTAATCATAGAATCGCTTCACCATATCATCCTCAAACTAGTGGGCAAGTTGAGCTCACCAATAGAGAGATTAAGTTGATCTTGCAGAAGACAGTAAACAGAAATAGAAAGGACTGGTCAAATAAGTTAGGAGATGCTTTGTGGGCATATAGAACTGCTTACCAAAACCCCATGGGCATGTCCCCCTATAAGATGGTGTATGGCAAGGCTTGCCATTTGCCATTAGAGTTAGAGCACAAAGCTTTCTGGGCTGTTAGAGAGCTTAACGCTGACCCAAAACTAGCTGGTGAGAAGCGTCTCATGAACTTGACTTCTCTAGATGAATGGAGAAGTGAAGCTTACGAGAGCGCTAAAATGTTCAAGGAAAAGGTAAAAAAGTGGCATGATAGGAAGATTCTGAAACGTGAATTTAATATTGGTGATAAAGTTTTGCTGTTCAGATCCCGTTTCAGGTTTTCTCCAGGTAAACTACTTTCCAGGTGGGAAGGACCATTTCATATTGAAGAAGTTTATCGGTCTGGAGCAATTAATATTAATAATTTTGAAGGCACCAAACCTCAAGTTGTGAATGGGCAAAGGCTTAAACATTACATAGCAGGAGACCCTGTCAATGTTGATGTGAATATAATATACAACACAACCCACGAAGAACATGTTGCAGCCCTGTTTCTGACGCCAGCAGAAGCAGAATAAAGAAAAGGTATGTAGTACGGTAAGGAAACATCGCGAACCGCCATAAAAGTTCCGTATTACGAGTTTCTGCAAAATTAGTAAAATTCCGAGTCTAAGTGGAGCCGGAGACGACCTCCAGGGAGTCCAGGCGCCCCCCTGGCACGCCCCCCCTGGGCCGTGCCGGGAGGACGCCTGGACACCCGGGAGCCCGTCTCCGGCCCCGCTTTGGTCCGTTACCTTCCTTTCTGTGCATAAATTTTTCCTATATATTTTCCCGGACTGTTCCGGCAACGTATCTTGCGATTTCGCGTGTTTTCTCTTCGATTTGTTTCTGCCAGGGAATCTTTCAGCTGAATTTAGGTGCCATGGCTTCTCCAAGCTCCCCCAAGGACGAGTTCGTCGTCAACGTCATCAACCCTTACCTCGCTGAGGTGAAGAAGCACCCTCAGGTTGTTCGGATGGAGGACGGTGTCCTTCATCAAGAAGATCTGAAGGGACCTATCAAGGAGGGGAGCGTCCAGGCCAGGCTGGAAGGAGTGGAGCAAGAAGTCTTCGAGTGCAAGAAGATGATCGAGCGTGGTGTTGAAGCTAACTTTGACATCACCAACAAGCTGAAAAACTACTTCCTGGAGGAGATGAAGGAGATGTGGAAAAGCATCACCGCGTCTGAAGAAAGAATTATAGAGCTCCAAGGGCAAATTAATGATCTACATAACCAGAACTGTGAGTATGAACTGAGGTTTTTGCGCATGGGTTTGGGTGCTGAATGCAGGATTCAGGAGACGAGCTTCTCATATGAGACTGGAGAACCCCTTCCATGGAAGCGTTTCGCCAAGGACTACTTGATCAACGCCAACAAGGATGATGAGTGAAATCTCCTGGGGTAATGGCATTCCCTTGGCTTGTTCCAAGCTTGGGGGAGTGCCCGGTATCTTTATCTTTACCTTTTGTCTTTTAGAGTCAAGTAGAGTCGTATCATGTCTAGGGAGGTTATTATATGAGATAGGTGTGTGCATTGAGGTCTATCACTCCTTCGATGAAGAATTGTATCCGTGAGTGTGGAGTTGTCCATGATGGAATATTAATGAGAAGTTTATTGGTTCCTTTTGCTGCACTCGGTATTCTCTTCACGCAATCGACCTTATATGATGATTCTTATGGGGAGTATTGACCTTATATCAGGTATGGCTGTGAAAACTTTATTTAATTTTGGCAAACATAGCTTTGGTCATAACAACAAGCATGATTTTCTTAAAGTATCAACATAGCCAAAACCTTTATGTTATTATGCTTGAAGTGTTATGCTGACAAGGAAGACAACTTGATGTGTTATGCTTATTTCAATGTTCATGCTTTATATTGCTTTGCATCTTAGTCATCATCAGTTGTCTGCTCTCTCAAAACCTTTGCTAGCCTAACTCTGTACTAAGCGGTATTCTGCTTGTGCATCCATACCCTTAAGCCAATACCTTCCATATGAGTCCACCATACCTTCCTACTCGTGGTATTCCACTACCACCTCCTAAAGTACAGAATTTATGTGTTATCCTCAAATGTTCAAAATCTTTTATTTTGTGCCTCTGTTTTAGCTCATGAGGAAGTAATAGCTAATTCATAGTCTTTTTGAGTTGGACAAGCTTCACCCCGGGATTGCATGTATAATGTGCAAACCCATAATACGAGAAGGAACTGGCATTGAGTGCGCCCAGCTCAAAAAGATAATATAACAAACAAACCCTCCTTCACGCTTTGTTCATGAGAAATCAGAAAACTTTGGCAGTGAATAACAAAGGAGAATAAGAGGATGTGATCGTCCTCGTGCGGGAGCCGTTCCTCGAAACTTGTCCAGCTCAAGAAGTAGTTGAGTTATCTATTAGCATTCGTTGACAAATCATGCACCTCTCAAAACTTGTTTTCATTCTGTTTGATTTAAGGATAGCACATGAGTTTTCCCTACTACCCTAGAGCAGGGCCCATCTTTTAATTTTAAGTTGAGTCAGTTATTCCTACTTCCTTCTATTCTTAAAGAGAGCAGACATTTGATGTTGATAAGGACGCATTCATATAAAGTTGCATTAAGATTTGTCATATCATATCCTTGTTGACATTATCATTCGATAAGTAAGTTGTTTGTCATGCCCAGCTAAGGCAAATATCGTCCTTTGTGTTAACACTTTCACTTCTTGCCTATTAACATGTTATCTCAAAAAGCTTCAATTGATCTCATCAAAATATAAGAGCAAAAGTTAAATCTATTTGCTGTTCTTTGACCAAAGGACATGTTTGCCATGATATAATGAGTTTCCTTAGCCCTACTTTCGAATATAAGTGTTATCACTCTTTTATAAGGGCTTTTTGAATTGACGATTGCTGTTGAGGATATTTGAGTTGGTAAAGAAACTATGATGCTTCTTGTCCGTATTCTATTTATCGACACTTCACTCTCTAAACTTGTGGACAGGTTTACCGAGTTCATATTCGCTTGGGGACAAGCGAGGTCTAAGCTTGTGGGTGTTGATACGTCCAAAATGCATCACTATTTTGTATCATAATTTATCCTTATTCATTGATATATTTCACGTTACGGTGATGTTCTTATGTTGTTTTGGTCTATTTTACACAGTTTGCAAACTTTCCGATGCCGAAGCAGCAGACGCAGGATTCAACAGTAAAAAGTGGACACTGAGTTGCTGAAGAAGAATACCTCCAAATTACCTAAAAATTGACGGGAGATATTTTTCAGACGGATCACGAAGGCACGCGAAAGGGCAACCAGAGGGGGGCCACAGGGTGCCCAGGCGCCCTGGGGGCGCCCCCCTGGCCGCGCCGGGGGGGGCGCCTGGAGCCCCTGGCCCACCTCTGGCCGCCCCCTTTTGCATATATGCTCTCCGTTATCCAAAAACCCTAGAGACGGGAATTTTTACGGAGTTCCACCGCCGCTCCGTGGCGGAAACCTACAGAGAAGAAAAAGCCATCTCCGGCGGGCAGATTCCGCCGGGGAAATCACCTCCCGGAAGAGGAGATCGTCGCCATCGTCATCACCATCGTCACGGGCATCATCGAGATCATTATCAACATCATCCCCAACACCAGCACCATCTCCATCTTCATCCAAATCTCATCTTACAATCGTAACTTGTGTTGTAACTCGTACTACCTATCCTCTCTACTCCATCGGTGTTGATTACTACTTTGTGGTGAATGCTATTGAGTCTTGTTGGAGAAATACTATTATGTCCAGATTGTTTATCACATATTTATCCCCACTGATCATGATCTCTTTTATGTCTCGTGAGTAGTTACCTTAGTTCTTGAGGACATGGGGAAAGTCTTGTTGTTAGTAGTCATATGCCGTTGAAGTAATACGTGTTGTTTGATACTTAAGTTGTGTTGTCATTCTACTAGTGGTGTTGTGTGAGTCGAACACCCAACACTTCGCCTTATTAAGGACCTAGGAGAATACATTGTGTATAAAGAATGCTTATGGTGGGTTGCCGGAGTGACAGAAACCTGAACCCCAGTTCGCACGCTTTTGCATAAGGGAATAATGGATCCTCGATCGTATTGCTATGGTTAGGCTTTTGCCTTAAATTCTATCTTGTATTTGCGGATGCGTGCAAGGTGTTTAATCATAAGAGTGCACTCATCTTAGTCTAGAGAGTGTACTAGCATAGATCCACCCACTCAACACTTATCAACACATAACATAGTACCGATACGGAATATGGTGAAAGCACATGACTACCTCTCCCGTGTGTCCTCAGGAACGCTTTAGTCTTTATAAGTTCAGTTGCTAGGCCTCTCCTTTGCTAAGAAAGGATTGGGCCACTTGTTACTCTCAGTGCCTTTTACATTGCTTGCTTTTACCTTCCTGTTGCCTATATCGAGAAAACCCCTAAAAAGTTATCTTTTAGTGCTTGCAGTAATTTCTTGCTCAGAATCGCTTATCAATACCTTCTGCTCCTCGTTGGGTTCGACACTCTTACTTATCGAAAACGCTGCAATAGATCCCTTACGGTTGTGGGTCATCAGGTGCCACGGGCACGTGTGTGAGTGTCGAAACTCGAAACGAACAACGGAAAGAGATGAGCATGACCGGGTGCAAGTGAAAACACGAATGCAATGCAATGCACATGAAGACATAACATGGATGAAATGCACACACGCACATGACAAAACGAAGAAACCCGAAATGAAGGAAGAGCCCAGAGTGGAATTGATTAAGTCGACGAAGATTATATTGCCATAAATGGAATTGTTACATCCGGGGTGTTACAAACTCTCCTCCACGACAAAAAGGTCTCGTCCCGAGATCTAGGACTGAAAGAAGGTGGGATACTCGGAACGGAGAAGATCTTCTCGTTCGCATGTAGCTTCTCGGTCGGTATGGTGTGACCACTTCACTTTCATGAATTTGATGGACTTGTTGCGGGTCTTGCGCTGAGTTTCTTCAAGGATAGCAACGGGGTGTTCACGATAAGACAAGTCTTGCTGATGATCAATCTCTTCGAAAGGAATGCTGCGTTCAGGCGTCTTGAAGCACTTGCGGAGTTGAGACACGTGAAACATATCATGCACATTTGCAAAGTTGGAGGGAAGTTTGAGTTGGTAGGATAGATCTCCTCTCTTGCCAAGAATCTTGAAAGGGCCCACATATCTTGGAGCAAGCTTGCCTTTGATACCAAACCTCTGAGTGCCCTTCATGGGGGAAACACGGAGATAGACATGATCACCAATGTCGAAAGCCAAGTCACGATGCTTGCCGTCATAGTAGCTCTTTTGACGCGATTGCGTGGCTTTGAGATTCTCACGCATGACTTTGCACATTTCTTCGGCTTCTAAGATCAAATCATTTCCAAGGAGTTGACTTTCACCAGTCTCGGACCAGTTGAGAGGGGTACGACACTTTCTGCCATAGAGGATTTCAAACGGAGCTTTGCCTGCACTTGCTTGGAAGCTGTTGTTGTAGGAGAATTCGGAAAATGGAAGGCAATCTTCCCATTTCATACCGAAGGAGATGACACAAGCTCTGAGCATATATTCAAGGATTTAGTTCACTCTTTCGACTTAACCACTAGTCTAAGGGTGAAACGCAGTGCTGAAGCGAATCTTGGTGCCCATGGCTGATTGAAAAGAATCCCAGAACTTGGAAGTGAACAAGCTTCCACAGTCTGAGGAAATCACTTGAGGAATGCCATGCAAAGAGACAATTCTGGAGGTGTACAGCTCTGCCAGCTGAGCTGCATTGATGGATTCTTTGACGGGAAGAAAATGAGCTACTTTAGTTAGCTTGTCAATCACCACAAAGATATCATCATTTCCCTTTTTGGACTTGGGAAAACCGGTGACGAAATCCATCTCAATGTGGTCGAATTGCCACTCCGGAATAGGTAGAGGTTGAAGGAGTCCGGCTGGACGTTGATGCTCTGCCTTAACTCTTATGCAAACATCACATTCATTCACGAATTGGGCAATCTCCCTTTTCATGCGAGTCCACCAATATGATTGCTTGAGGTCATGGTACATCTTGGAGCTTCCTGGATGTATCGAGAGGAGTGAGTCATGTGCTTCGTTCATTATGAGCTTTCTGAGATCACCTTTGGGAACCACAAGTCTGTCCCCAAAGAACAAAGTGTCTCTGTCATCAATGCGATAGCACTTGTACTTGGGAGTACCCTTAGCAATACCATGTTTCACTTTCTGCACCATAGCATCACTGAGTTGGGCCTTTGATCTTCCAAGGTAGGAGCAACTTGAAGGTTTGCAAGAAAGCCTTGCGAAACAACTTGGAGGTTGAGCTTCCTGAATGATTCACAAAGTTCAGGCTAGTGCGGTTTGAGAAAGAGACTATTGCAGTAGGCCTTTCTACTCAAGGCATCTACAATGACATTGGCCTTGCCAAGAGTATACTCAATGCTTGGATCGTACTCTTGAATCATTTCAACCCAACGAGTCTGGCGAAGGTTAAGGTTTGGCTGAGTGAAGATGTACGTCAAGCTCTTGTGATCAGTGAAGATGTCCACTTTTCTGCCCAACAGAAGGTGTCTCCACGTGATCAAGGCATGAACAACCGCTGCTAGCTCAAGATCATGTGTGGGGTAGTTCTTCTCATTCGGTTTCAGCTGACGAGAAGTGTATGCAACGATCTTCTTGTCTTGCATGAGAACACCACCAAGACCTTGCAATGAAGCATCACAAAAGACCTCATAAGGCTTGGACTCATCCAGAGGAGTAAGAACCGGAGCAAAAATGAGCTTATGTTTGAGGGTATTGAATGCCACATCACAATCAGGAGTCCACGAGTACTTGCCATTCTTCTGTAATAGGTTGGAAAGAGGCTTGGCAATCTTGGAGAAGTTCTCAACGAACCTTCTGCAATAGCTAGCGAGACCAAGGAAGCTTCGGAGTTGCTTGACATTCTGCGGAGGTTCCCAGTTGACAATAGCTTCAACCTTCTCGGGGTTAACAGAAATGCCCTCGACAGAGATAATATGGCCAAGATAGAGGACTTTATCAAGCCATAATTCACATTTGGAGAACTTCGCATATAAACGGTGCTCACGGAGCCTGTCAAGGACCAAACGGAGGTACTTGGCATGGTTTTCTTTATTCTTGGAGAATACCAAGATATCATCAAGGTAGACGAGAACAAATTCATTGGTGTAGGGGTTGAATATGAAGTGCATCATTCGAGAGAAAGTGGGTGGAGCATTTGCAAGGCCGAAAGACATGACCGTGTATTCATAGGAGGCATAACTCATTCTGAAAGCTGTCTTGGGAATATCCTCTTCACGGATACGAATCTGATGGTAACCATCCGGAGATCGAGCTTCGAGAAAACCTTTGCTCCTTTGAGCTTCTCGAACAATTCATTGATATTGGGGAGCGGGTACTTATTCTTTATTGTCTTCTTGTTCAATGGCCGGTAATCAACGCAAAGGCGTTCCGTGCCATGCTTCTTCTTGACAAATAGAACACCACAGCCCCAAGGAGAAGTACTTGGTCTGATTAGACCCATACGTTCTTGCTCATCGAGTTGTTTCTTCAATTCCTTCAACTCATCAGGAGAAAGCTTGTACGGACGCCGACAGGCTGGCTCGGTACCAGGTTCAAGTTCAATGACGAATTCAACTGGACGGTTGGGAGGCATGCCTGGAAGCTCTTCGGGGAATACATCCTCATATTCACAAACCACCGGAATCTAAGATATGGCATTAATCTCGCCCTTGTCATTGAGAGAGAATAGCCTGATTGTGTTATCTCGAGCTGCGAAGATAATCACGTCTTCATCAGGATGAGTTAGCTTGACCTCCTTGTTTGCACAATCAATATTTGCATCATGCTTGGAGAGCCAATCCATCCCAAGAATAAGATCAATGTCGGAGTTGCCGGTAATAACCGGGGAAACCAGAAAACTGTAATCTCCCATGTGAATAGATATATCCGGAGCCACTGAGGTGGAAGTCATGCGTTTTCTCAGAGAAATAATGGATAACTTCTTTGGCAAGTCCACTGTGCTCACGTTATGCTTGGATGCAAATGGACATGACATGAAGGAAAGTGATCCACTAGAATCAAACAAGACTTTTGCAGGAATAGAGTTAACTGGAAGATTACCAATTATAACATCAGAAGAATTCTCTGCTTGAGCTGCACTCATCAGGTTCACTCTTGCATGCTTGGGATTGTGCTTGACAATAGCATTGCTGATAAGTGGAGGAGGCGGAAGACGCCTCTGGTTGGTGCACTTGTTGGAATAATGACCCTTCAGACCACATTTGTACCAAGTGACCTCAGAAACTGGACGAGGAGGAGGAACACTTGGTCTTGGAGCTTGGTACTGCGACTTGGACTTGTTGCTTGGGTTGGGTGGGTGGGAGAATCCACGACCACCTGAGTGCTTGTTGTTGCTTGGAGGACGGAGCACTAGAGGAGGCAGTAGCCAGAACTTCTGCTGCTTGACAACCATTTGAGAGGAAGAGGAGGAGTGAACAGCATCTCTCATCCTCTTTTTGGAAGCTTCACACTTGAGCTGAGCTGCCTCTTGCTTGAGAGCCATATTGTAGAATTAATCAAATTCATCCGGCTCGAACAAGGTGAGAGCAAGTTGGAGTTCATCTTTCAGACAACCTCGGAACTGGTATATCTTGCTCTTGGCATCGGGGATGTCTTGCTTTGCATAACGGGCAAGATTCTGGAACTTGACATTGTATTGATAGACGGACATGGTGCCTTGCTTCAGGTTGAGGAATTGCTCACGCATGCCTTCAATTACACTGGCTGGAATGTGATGAGAACGGAAATCTCTGCAGAAATCAGTCCACGAGATCTCACGACCACCTCTGGAATCTTTGTACTGTTGCCACCAATCAGCAGCTTGATCTTTGAGTTGGAAAGTGGCAAACTTCACATAATCCTCAGGTCTTACGTTACTGCATTCAAAGTGCTTTTTGATGTCTGTGATCCAATCTTCAGCATCTAGCGGGTCCACACAGTAACTGAAAGACTTTGGTTGGTTTGCCAGGAATTGGTTCAGTGTCGCGAAGTGAGGTTAATTGAACAGATTGCCTTGATTTGCTTGAAAACTCTGCATCATTTGCATGAGCATCTGAGTGTTCTGGTTGGTTGCCTACATAATCGCTCTCCATGCCTCAGACGGAGGAGGAGGGGAAGAAGGACACTCTTCTTCACCCTCTTGGTTTGGGTTGAGAACCTTCTTAGGAGCCATCCTGAATATGATGACATCCATTATCCATTGATGCAAATAAAAGATATGCTGGATCAACGGCTAGATATTAGCAACATATAGTCTTCACAATGAACATTCGAACAAAATTGAACGAATGAATTCCATAGCTTAATGGTACCATACTTGTCGAGAAGCCACTTGGGAGAACAAAACGATAGAATAAAACAACAAGGTGCTGATGGAACAAATACATGATAGAAGTTTCGTCCCACATGTTCATGCTGAATGCCCCACGGTACGTGTTACAAAGGGTCTTGCAATCCCCGGATCGGCATAGCCAAGGACCCTTTAAGATGCAACTCCCAATTGGAACAGCGCCCACGAAACCTCTTCACTAAATGTTGAGCCCCAACCCTCATACCATGTACTCATTGGAAGATTACCTACGAGCTACTTGAAACCCACCTATTAATTCTCGAAGCTTTCCGGTTATGCAATCTGTTGTTGGGGATATAGGGGAAGCACCGCGCACTCAACTCTAAACCTACATCCAGTTGTATCCATCCGTCAACACATAACCAGTCATCCTAGGAAACTGTTTAGCTCGGACCTTCGAAACGCATCCGCTATACTAGCTGTGGCAATACTCCCGAACTATGTCCCCAGTACTGGGTGACGTCGGGGTTATCTCACCACAAGACATGCATAGAAGAGTTTTCGATGTCGGCCGTCTTAAGTATTCTAGAACCGCTATGATACATTTGTGACGACAACACCTTGGAGCTCAACTCCCCGGGACACTGCCACAACCCCTAAACGACAGGAGGCATCGAGAACAATGTTCTCGTCACAAGGATATCGGAACAATCCAAACAATACTCGCGTGATCCTAAAAAAGTTAGTGAATTTTTGAGAGTAGAGGAGATAGAACAACGTCAGGAGTCCTCACCAGAGCAATGAAGGGATGAGGAGTAAAAATAAATCCTACTCTCTGATATATATATATATATATATATATATATATATATATATATATATATATATATATATAGGACTCAAAACATTTTATGTCTATGCCTAGACTCAACCATCAGCGATTCGATCAATCAGGGGGCTCCTAGGTCGGAGTAGGCTCTGAATACCAACTTGTAATGCCCAGTATGCGGCTATGTCCCCCCACGTGTCCAGGCACGACTTAAGGACATACACGCATACTAGAATGATCTCAAGTATGGTATCTTTGCACATCTCATGTAAAATCAGGGATGAAGTTGTAAAATGATAGTTGGCTTACACTCGCCACGTCACACAATGAATACAATAACATACATCATCCAAAGAACATCAGAGTCCGACTACGGACGAAATCCAAACGAGAAAGACACCATAAATAACACAAGCCCGGATCCTCCTAGTAAGAACCACTACTGATCGTCGGGATAAGACACATAGTAACGTCCACGCTCTTCATCGAACTCCCAGTGAAGTTCCGAGCCATCTCCTGCATAGTTCTCAACGGTACCTGCATCTGGTGTGTGTTGAATCTGTGAGCCACAGAGGACTCAGCAATCCCGTTCCCGGGTATCATAACTACCGAAACGTTAGGTCTGGAAAGGCTATAAACAAGGGTTGCAGCAAGCACTAAGCACTAGCTTACGAGTTTAGAGCGAGAAGAGAACAAGTGCCAACGATCGCCAAGTTGATCAAGAAGTGATCCTAGCTACTCACGATCAAACATAACCCCACCGTGTTCACTTCCCGAAGCCCTTCGGAAAGAGACCATCACGGTTACTCACACAGGTAGTGTATTCAAGAATAAGGTGTCAAGTTATCTACAACTGGATATTAACAAATTCCCATCTGCCACATAACCAGGGGCACGGCTTTCAAAAGATCAAACCCTGCAGGGGTGTCCCAACTTAGCCCATCACAAGCTCACGATCTGCGGAGTCGCAACTCCAAAGTGGGAAGACCCGAGTGTTCTCGGAATCCCGTGCTCAAGATATTTTGACAAAGGTAAAACTAATCCAGCAAGACCTCCCGGCGTGCCGACACCCTAATAGTAGCTGCGCGTATCTCGTTTCAGGCCACAACCGGATGGGACAACCTACAGGAAAATATCGATCCTCGAGTTTCCTCGTGGTGGCCCCGCAGTCTGCCCGGTTGGACCAACACTCATGAGGAACACTAGCCCGGGAGGTGGATTAAGAACTCGGGTTTATAACTCCCTATGCAAGTTTTAATTGTTAGGCAAATGTAAAACCAATGTTGGGCCTTGCTGGAAAAGCTTTAAATAGAGCGAATTATTAAGGGGGCCATAAACCCCAACCGTGTTAGGAACGCAAAATCAAGGAACATAACACCGGTTTATCGGTTCCTAAGGTGGCATGAGTGGAACAAAACACCAAGAAGAAGGCCGAGCCTTCCACCCATTACCAATATATATGTGCATTAATATTAAACATGTATATATATTGTGTTATCCCAAACAAGTTCATCATGGAGCAGTCTTCAAAACTTCACCTGCAACTAACAACGCTATAAGAGGGGCTCAGCGATGCGTACTTAGCCAAACAACGGTTTGCTAGGAAGGCGGTTAGAGTGTTTCATGGCAACGATAGAAGGGCTGACAAACATGAAATGGGCATTGGGGAAAAATCTAAAGAGCGAGACATCTAGCATAGGCAAAGATAGAAGTGATATCTGGGAATGGTCATCTTGTCTGGTAAGTCGTGGGTGGGAAGGTAAGACGGCTCCTCGAACTCAGTCTTGACAAGATCCTCGAACTCGGTATCGGCGCACGGCTCTACCCAACACAAGAGCACAACAACGGCACAATATCAAACACAGTGCAATGCACAATCAACATGATGCAACACATGACATATGATGCAAGTATGACGTGCGTATGCATGAGGATGCTCTCGAGCCTAAGGAAAAGATGATGGAAATGGCTTCATCTTGGGCAACCAAGTAAGCCACTGGAAAGATTGGAAGATTTCGGTCGAAATTGATATAAAGATCACCGGAAACGGATGCACGGTTTGCAAATGACAAGCAAAACAATATGCAATGCAAAACTGCAGTTATCAGCAACATGGCATTTGGCATCTTTGGAGCAAGAAATAAATATGGTACAACACCCAAACATGAAGACAAGAGGCATGGATGTGAAATAGACATGATACTCAACAAGCATGAACTTAGAGCACACCCAAAAACTTACTGAAACACAATTAAACAAGCATGGCAAGTTGCAATAAGTTTACAGAATTCTCAGACTTAGTGAAAATTACAAGGCATGGCAGAAATTACAACGAGTAGGCATGTTTGCAAGCTTGTGCAACTCAACTGAAGGCATAGCATGGCATGTGAAGATAAACAACAGCAAGAAGACATATTTGCGAAGCTACTCATGGCAAGAACATGCTCATAGGATGCATAGAACACTAGCTATACTTGTGGCAAAACTGAACTTGTTGATAACATGCTGACAGAAACATTTTATAGCATCTTGAGAGCATGAAAACAACAAGCTACAACCACTCCTCATGGCAAAGAAGTGCATGGATAGCTAGATCATAACATATACTTCAAGGAACACCCTCTGGACAACTCTAAACATGCACAACAAAGACGGTGGCATCATGGAAACACGGCATAAAAATTAACAGATTCACACTTGGCAGAAATTTAACATCACGATGACATGTTAACAAGCTTGTCGCACTCATCTCAAGACATATCATGGCATGAAAATGAATCTATCATGTAGAGCATATTCCAAGGAGCAAAACTGATGTTGACACCTAGCTCATATGGCACATGGATTAATATACACAAGCAAGACAAAACATCATCTCATAACAAGTTCACAAACTTATCAGCCAAATGCACTTTTGCAACAAAGATAAACATGACAATATGACACCTAACATGAATGCTACAGCCACCAACATGTAGAGCACTTCACAATGAACATCTGGACATATCATTCACTCCATTCGGACCAACATGCACAAAGTTACTAGCTCACAAACATGCCAACAAATTTACAGACAACAAGTGCTGAAACAGTTTCATCACGAAGCACTCTTGCCACGAAGTATAAGTCAACTAGATGAACTCTAACATGCATGAAACTGATTCTAACATGTAGAGCATGACGAGACGAACATTTCGATATATCATATGCGCAAAACGGAGCACCGAGCACAAAGTTATCACATGACAAAGGAGGCAACAAAATTACGTGAATCTGGGACTTAGAAGAAATTATACCACACGAAAAGTCAACCTGGGACAGAGAGATCCGGCGGGGACGGGGCGTTTGGATGGATGCGTCGGTGGATCTGATCCACCCCGCGATCCGGATCTGGATCGGGTCCGGCGCTCGCCGGAGTTGGCGAGGACGGCGGCGGGGCGGCGGCCGACGAGGCGCGCACCGGCGAGCTGGAGCGGGGGTAGGCCGGCGTGGGGTGGCGGTGGCGCCGGCTGGCGCGCGAGGCGGCGGGGTGGAGGTTGCCCGCGCCGGCGGGAGCAACGGGCGGTGGCGAGGCGGAGCAACGGAGGCGCCGGCGGCGGCGAGCGTTGGCGGGCGCGGCGGCAGAGGCTGGCGCGGCGGGGCGGTGAGGCGGGCGCGGAGGTCGGCTGGGCCGCGGGGACCGGCGCCCGGGCCTGGTGGCCCGCGGCGCGGAGGCGGCGGAGCCCGGCGGCGGTGGACACGTGTCGCGCGATGGTTGGTCCGGTGCGTCCGGCGGACGTGTTCGATCCGTCCCGGACGTGTCCGGCGGCGCGAGGAGGGAGGAGATAGGGTTTCGCCCGTGAAATGGAGGGGGGTGGACATTTTTATAGGCATAGGGAGCTTGGAGAGTCCAAATGGGGAGCGGTTTTCGCCCACACGATCACGATCCGACGACCGAGAGGATGGAGGGAGTTGTGCTGGGTTAGTGGGCTGTTGTGGAGGGGTGTTGGGCCAAAATAAAGAGGAGCTTTCAGCCCACGAGGTTAACCGTTGGAGTATCAAACGACCTCCAAATGCGACGAAACTTGACAGACGGTCTCCACGTAGTAAAACAACAACGTACGACAAGTCTCACCTCATTCTGAGAACGTTCTACGGCCTCACACGAAAGAAGGACTCGGGGGTGACACGGGCACGTGTGTGTGTCGGAACTCGAAACGGACAACGGGAAGAGACGAGCATGACAGGGTGCAAGTGACAACACGAATGCAATGCAATGCACATGAAGACATAACATGGATGAAATGCACACACGCACACGACAAAACGAAGAAACCCGAAATGAAGGAAGAGCCCGGAGTGGAATTGATTAAGTCGACGAAGATTATATTGCCATAAATGGAATTGTTACATCCGAGGTGTTACAATGCTGTTGAACACCAAGCTGGCCTCTCGGTCTTTAGACATCCCAATACCTTGCCAGGGTCTCTCTCGATCAACGCGACTCAGCCATTCCCATCTCACTCTCAGGGCAATCGCTTGCCTCCTGATATTCTTGATCCCTAGGCCTCCATACCTCGTCGGTCTACATACTGTGTCCCAGGCAACAAGACACTGACCTCCATTTGTTTTCTCCTTGCCCGCCCAGAAGAACGACCTCAGGCTCTTGTCGATCTCCTCAAAAACCCAGTCTGCAGCATTGAGGGCCATGAGCTGATGAATCGGCCTCGCCGCGAGCACAGACTTCACCAAGACTAGGCGCCCAGGTTTCTGCATGAGGCCTCTCTGCCACGCCGATAGTAGTTTTTTGGTTTGGTCGTGCGGCGGTTGCCAGTCAGCGCGAGTCAGCTTCCTGATTGCCAATTGGATACCCAGGTACTTGCAAGGGAAGCTTCCCATCTCACATTGCAACAGATCAGTCACACGCCGTCTATCTTCCTCCGAACCTCTAATGAGAACAGTCGTGGTCTTGCTGTAATTAATGTGTAGCCCAGCGGCTTCCCCAAATATCTCAAGGGCGGTCCGCACAAAGTTCAGATCCTGCACTGAGAGCTTTATGAACAGGACAACATGATCCGCGTAAAGGGACAATCTCTGTGTAGGGATGATACCGCGTAGACTGCTAATTGCTCCCATCTCTGAAGCTTTAGCAAATAACCTTGTGAGAGCATCCATGGCTAGCACAAATAACAGAGGCAAGACTGGGTCCCCTTGTCTCAGCCCCTTCACATGATGAATCGTGCATCCCGGGACTCCATTCACAATGACCTTTGTGCTAGCAGTGGCAAGAACTGGGGCTATCCAATTAAGCCAGCGAGGGCCAAAACCTTTAGCTCTCATAACTTCGAAGAGGAAAGTCCAGGAGAGTAAATCGAACGCCCGGGAAATGTCGAGTTTAAGGAACAACCCATGCTCTTTGCTGCTAAAAACTTTGCGCGTCACCTGCCTCACTAGCGGTAATTGTCATGTATGCATCTGCCTTTGACGAACGCCGATTGATTGATACTCACGATGTCCGGCATCCTTGCGCGGGCTCTTGTAGCAAGCACTTTGGTGAAGAGTTTGGATAAGCTATGAGGTAAACTGATGGGGCGGAAATCCCCTACAGCTTTAGCATCAACCTTCTTAGGAATGAGCACAATATGTGCCTTATTCAACTTGCCAAATCCCCTGTTGTCCCCAACGTACAGTTTTAGCATTGCCGCCATGATATCCGGCTTGATCACCGCCCACGCCTTGTGGTAGAAAGCTCCAATAAAGTCGTCCGGTCCCGGTGCCCGATCCGGGGGGATTTCCTTAATCACATTCCAAATCTCCTCCTCCGTGAAAATCTCCTCTAAATGCGAGAGGTCAGAAGATTCCCTATCCATGGCGTCCAAGTCAATTGTGTGCCTTCTGTGATGTGCGACACCAAGAAGATGTTGGAAGGTGTCAAAGAAGACCTCCTCCTTCCTCTTCTGATCAGTTACGATCGCCGACTCGTGCTCGATGCAAGGAATGAAATTCTTGGAGCGCCTGCCATTTGCAGTCAACTGGAATAACTTGGCATCTCCTTATCGCAGCCACCTAATCCTCGATCGTTGCCTTTCGAAAGTCCTTTCCAACGAGGCTAAACCCAACAGTGCCATCTTTAGAGTTCTGTGCAACCAGAGTTCGGCCAAGGATAGCAAACTGAACTCCTGCACTTGGTCTAGTCTGAAGATAACCCAATTAGCAACTGCCATCCTGACCTTAATGTTACCCGTACGACGCTGGCCCCAAGCTTGAAGATAAACAGCCGCGTTTCTGAACAATGCCTCCAGCCTTTTGAACGGGTCGATTATAGACTCGTCACACACCCAAGCATCCTTGATCGCTTCATCGAATCCCTCTAGCTTCGTCGAGTAAAGCTCGAATATAAATCTCTTCTTAGGGACAAAATGCATACTTGTGGTAAGATGCAAAGGTGCGTGGTCGGAGACACTCGAAGAGAGCGCTTGAAGCAACTTGTCTGGGTGACCCAGATCCCAGTCCACCGACACCAGGATTCTGTCAATCTTGGTTAGAGTTGGCGTATCTCTCTTATTCGACCAGGTGAACATGCGGCCATGCATATAGATCTCCTTTAGTTCATGGTCGTCGACAAAGCTCTGAAACTTGGACATCATAGCCCTATTGATGTTGGAATTGTTCTTCTCGCAAGCACGCAGAATCATGTTGAAGTCTCCCATAATGAGCCACGGCCCAGGGCAGACAGAGCGTCGATTGCCCAGCTCTTGGAGGAACTGAGTTTTAAGCACGTCTCCTTGAGGAGCGTACACCACCGTGATCCACCAAGATGAGCCATCCTTGGCGTGCACCATTGCGGTTAGGAAGTTAGTGTCAAACTGCGCGTTATCCACTGTAAGAGAAGTGGTGTCCCACGCCAAAAGAATCCCTCCGTCAGTCTCCACCGCCGGCAAATACACGAAGCCGTCAAAAGACCGGCCGAGACATTCAAATAGCATAAAGTGATCCATTACATCTAATTTAGTCTCATGTAAGCACACTAGATTAACTTTCACCGTGGCGACAAAGTCCTTCACCACCTTCCTCTTGGCCGGGTTGTTGAGGCCACGCACGTTCCAACATAGGATTTCAGGGTTGTATTCCATCGGAAAAGTATCGGTCTCCAGCACCGGACGGGGCTTGCTTAGGCCGCAGAGATCCCCCTGCCCTCACTCCCATTCAACATGACTGTCGCTGGTAGAGGTTTGCCAAACAGTGCAGCTATGACCCGAACATGCTGCTCTCTAAGTGGAGAATCAAACAACATCCGGAGCTCTTGAACTGCCGCCTTATCCGGCACCATGTCCTCGGGGACCAATCCCAACGCCTTCAGGAGCACGTTTTCTGCAGGTTTTGGCTTGGCTAGACCGCTGCATGCAGTGCCAATGCGCTTTGCTGCGCGAGTTGTGCGCTTCGGGGTGAATGGTTCAGCCTCCGGCCTTAACGTCGAAGCTTGAACCTCTTTGAGCAATGATGGGCAAGTTTCTTCACTATGTTGGCACAAAAAGTCTTCAGCCTGTCAAATGCCACAACGTCTTGACCATTCAACCCCTATGTTGAACCTCCATCCCCACTGTTGAAAGCGGTGGCCACCAGCGCGACCTGCCCGTCCGCGTCCACATCATGCATCACTGGGGCAGAAAACTGCACCTCAGCAATAGTAGCCCCAGGGGAGGATGTGCGCAGGCCCTCAACTCTCAGTGCATGATTCACATCAAGCTATCCCATCGGTGCATGCATGCAGCCATGCAAATCCCGCTCATTCGTGCAATCCTCTCTGGTAGGTCCCACCTTGCCCGCTTCCAGATTTTCTTCCACTGAGCCCCCGTGCACCCTCTCCATAATAAACAGTCCACGTGGTTGGTTTCCCGAACACCCACCCCCAGCATCATTCTGCACCAAATCATTGGGGGCGTCAATCATTGGCCTCTCCATCCCCCAGCCTCAACTGTCTTGTCTGTGATAGGTGGCTCAGTCGCCGCATCCACCTCCACTACCTTAGCGCAGGTTGGTGGCTCAATCACCGAAGCCACCACGGACAACTCTTTTGTCGCCTCCACCACAGTTCTGGATGTCGTCCCCACCTCTGTCGCAGTAATCCCCACCTCTGTCGCAGTAGTACCCAACGGAATTGGGACAATTGGGCTAGTCACCTCACGCACCTCTGGCACAACAATCATAGCCGATTCCACCTGTCTGGGGATTGGAGAGCGCAGTGTCGCGGGATCCGGCGCCGTCCGCACCACCAGTTCGCCCGATGGATTTGAATATTGCGACTGGCTATCCCTAGAGGCTTCCACGGGCCCCGCCAGGCTGGTCAATCGGTGAAAAGCCGACTGTCTCCTTGTGATCCTGTCTCTAATCGTCACTCGCGGGGCCCCTAGAGTGACAGGCACGGCTGGACCCATCGGAGGCAACCTCCGATCAGCGTCCGCTGCCCGCATTCCCCGACCACCGGCAGCGCGACCACTGGCGCCGGCACCGCCAGGGACGAAACCATCGCCGCCGCCCCTGTTATCGCGCACTCCGAATCCCATGGTAGTCTGGAAGTACCATTGCCCGGGCCACCGGCATCATCATCCTCTGGGATGCCGCTCTGCCCGCTGCCCGACGAACCGCCAAGGAACCAAGGCTCACCAGCCTCGCACAAATCTTTCACTGCATCCAGGTGAATCAGTGTCTTGTATTGTAGCAACTGTTGGGGAACGTAGTATTTTCAAAAATTTCCTACGATCTGTAACATCCCAAATTTTCAATTCGGAATGTTATACATAGATCATAATTGCATTTCATGTTTTTGCATTTTGTTCGTGGAGTTCCTCGAAAATTCTAAGCAACTCAAGGACCTACGGAGAGAGTTGGGAATTTTACCGTTTTCGTATTTGAGTTCGCTCGAATACCGGTACGAGGACAGTGTGATTCTAATTATTTTTCTCTCCTAAAAATATATCTAAATAAAATAAATGAGCGGAGATAATATGACTTCTCCAAAATATCAGAAATATTGGAGGAAAAATATTAAAATCACTTTTGGAATTTTTCTGGATTTATTTTCGGATTTATTTGCATAGGAAAAATACGCGTTTTT
This sequence comes from Secale cereale, assembly GCA_902687465.1. Classification (NCBI taxonomy): domain Eukaryota; kingdom Viridiplantae; phylum Streptophyta; class Magnoliopsida; order Poales; family Poaceae; genus Secale; species Secale cereale. The sequence goes on along the minus strand of LR738709.1, from coordinate 371,641,686 downwards.
CAAAATTGCATTTAGGTCTGGGAAAAATGTTCACTTAGTCCTAAATATTATTAGAGGACGGTAAAACTTTATTTCGGGAATTTTGGAGTCCGTTTGATATTTCTTTCGTTACTTTTCTGCGCCGGGACACTATTTAAAAAAAAAGGGAAACCGTCCTAGTCTCGTATCGGACCGGGAAACTGGGCTTTATAAGCCGCAGCCGCCGCCCCGTTCGCCCTCAGCCCGCCCGCGCCAAACCCTAACCCTAGCCGCCAGCCGCCGCCGCCCCGTCGCCTGCCGCCCGCGCCGCCCCGTCGCCAGCCGCCGCCGCCCCGCCGCCGGCAGCCGCCGCCCCGCCGCTGGACGCCACCGCCCCACCGCCGGACCCCGCCGCCCCGCCGCCGACCTCGCCGGAGCCGCCGCCCCGCCGGAGTCGAGGTATACGCCGCCATCGGTTTTTTTAGAAAGATCCGATCGGTTTTTTTGGAAGAACCCTAGATCTATTTTTTTTTCGGTTTAGATCCGCTTTTCGTCGGTTTAGTTAATTAGCGGACGTTCGTCCGTACGTTCGTTTTAACGAACGGTTTTCGTTAGTTAATCGCAGACAGCGAACGTTCGTTCGTTAGCCTGTTCGTCGTTTTTCTTTTCGGGGTATTTAAACCGCGATTTTTTCCGATCGCGATTTCTGCCCTGATATTGTTTCGCGTTTTTCTTTTCGCTCGAGAGTCGGAATCAGCTGATTCAAAATCCCAGATCTTCGTCTCGAAGCCCTCTTTACGTTTAACCAACTTGAACCAAGTTTTGGCTACTGTAAAATTTGATTTTAGGCCAACTAGTAATTCGGAGCTCGTTTCTTTCGCAGTTGAGTTTCGTTGCTTCTTTCGAGTTGATTCTTTTTGCAAACCGGAGTTCTTAAGTTGAACTTTCTGGTTAGATCTCTTATTTGAGTTTTACCCGTGCATTAGTTAAGTACTTATTGTATGCTTGTTGTTTGATTGCGATAGAGTACCCGGAGTGCGCCGCTTGCTACTTTGAGTCTCTAGGTTTTGCGGATCATCAGCAAGGCAAGTAACACTTTGATCATGCTTTCCAATTACCCAGTTTTCATTGCATTAGTTAAACCCTCACACATTGCATGAGTAGGATCAATTAACTTGTGGGATTGGGAAGTAGATTGAGGTAGTACCTATTACCTGCATTATATTCAAACCCTTGGGAGTTACTTCTACGTTTGCTGCTAGGACATGCTATGCTCGTAGACGTGGATTGGGTGAGTGAAATCCATGACAGATGTGAGTTATTAATTAATGGTTCAACTTAAGGTGGCAACATTAATACACATCTGGGTGGATTGAGGCATCTGGGTATTCCAGGATTGCCTGTTTTTCTTTTGGACCGCCACCCAGGCCCAAAGGGATCATGAGATTATTCATACTAGAAACTTTCGTGTGCAACCACAATGCTATTATGGGCTCTAGCATAGTATGAGTAAGTTGGGCAAACTCTTACAGTGGTGGACTAGCAGATGTAGGGGATGTAGGTTGGTACGGTCCGCCCGATCGTAAGGTGCTAGCGCTTCTGAAAGACTATGTCTCGGTCATCCGTTTCTCAAACACCATGCAGTGCGAGAAACCAAACGGAGGCGATCGAGTCTTGTGGGAAAAGTGCACAAACCTCTGCAAAGTGTACAAACTGATCATGATTAGATGTGTCCCCGGTTATGGACATCTTGAGTATCTAGTACTTGGATTTTCATGTGCATCCCATCATGTTACTTTAATTTAATTTTGTTGGGTTTAATGATTACTTTTAATTGGGGTTGAGAGGATGTCTATCTTCTCAACGATGTTTCAACTACCATGATAGTTAATTAAAATGCATTCCTATGAAGTAGGGAAAAATTGGCTTTATGCAAAAACTTAACCATAGAGCTTTCCACCAGCCAAATATTGCATATAGTATAGCATTACTTTCATTGCATCTCTTGTGTTACCTTGCCAGCATATTCCATGTGCTGACCCGTTTTCGGGCTGCAACATTTCATGTTGCAGACTTTTCAGACGACGAGTAAGATGCCCTTTTAGGTCGTGGTTCTATACTCAGTGATGCCGCTGGAGCTGATGGACTCACTTATCTTCCAAGCCTGCCGCTGTTATCGTAATTAGATGGCCTTCAGCCATATTATTTGTAATAAATTCATCGTTGGACTATCGATGTAATAAGTGTGTGATTGCTACTCTGTTATAAATCCTTCGAGTACCATGTGTGTCAGCATTACTGATCCAGGGATGACACTAATGCATGGATATCAGACTGTTTGAGGTTTGGTCGTTACAAGATGGTATCAGAGCACACGCTGACTGTAGGACACGACCACTAAGACAAGCCCTAGAACACTATTCACTCTTCTCTCTTCTGACTCCTCATCTTTTCTATTCTTTAGGATGGTGGAAGCAAAGCACAAGTTCATGCAACCGTATGACGACACGCCGTTTGGACGACACCTGAAGGAAGTCACCAGATATCTACACATTGGATTACCAAGTTTCACTGGAACCTACAATGCCACTCTACCTGAGGAGGAGCGTTGGTTGATTCAAGCTCAAGTTCCAGGAAGGACGTTCGCACCCGTCACCTCACTCATAGCATTTTCCTTTAATGCACCCACATGGAGCCTAGGAAGGAGTATGGCAGCCCACATTGCTATGGGAAGGATTGGAGAAGTCTACAAGCAGGAGCTAAAGGACACCATCTACCAGATTTGTGGACGCCGAGATGAGAATTGGGATATGATCAGCACTCAGAAGGGTATATCCATAGCAGCATTCATCCAGGAGTTGAACCACCACATTCATCGCCAGGAGCACCAGATGTGTGCTGGGATGATAGATTTGAAGAAGGCCCTAAATAGGAATTTGGAGCTAGAGGAAGAACTCAAGTCTACACGCGACGGATATGAGGAGGAGATGAAGATACTTGTGGAGAAGAATGATGATTTGACCCGGAAGTTAGGGATACTCATGGGAGAAGAAGACGAGGAAGAAGAACCCAAGGAGATTCCACCGGAAGATTATATCAGCATAGATGACACAGATTCGGAAGCTGAGGATAGCAAGGATGAAGATTATGAAGATGAAGCTAGGGCAGATATTATGGAATCCTCTGCCGATCAATATTTTTAGATGACCACCCTGTGACTAGTAGTTTACCACCAAGTATTAGATTTAGAGCACTCTTGTAACGATCGTTAGATTTGTAAGACCTTGTTTGAAATTGATTGGTGTGATATGATTGTGTGTTTGTCTCATGTGCATATGGGTAGTGATTTTCCCTTAGACCTCTTTTCTATTCTAATCTCTTCCCTCTACACCCATCAGATGCCTCCAAGACGTGAATTCGAGTTTCCCCCTGAGCTCACCTAGTTGATCCAACAGCAGAACACCCTGATGCAACTTCTTGTCCAGAACACCCAGAACAACTAGAACAACAACAACAACCCTCCACCACCACCACCTGTGGACAACCTTACACGTTTCTTAAGGTTGCAACCACCCGTGTTTGCTAGCAGCATCGAACCAATTGTGGCTGATGACTGGCTACGCAAGATTGGAAGGGATTTGACCACCGCCAATTGCTCGGAGGATGAGAAGGTGCGATTTGCCGCACACCAGTTGTCTGGACCAGCCGCAGCATGGTGGAAGAATTACACAGCCACTTACCCCGTAGCCAATGTGACTTGGGATCAGTTTCATCAAGCTTTTCGTACTGCCCACGTCTCGACTGGAGCAATGAGTATGAAGAAGCTGGAGTTTCGCAACTTGCGCCAAGGAAACCGTACTGTGGCCCAGTACGTGGATGAGTTTAGTACCCTATCTCGTTATGCCCCAGATGATGTGGCCACAGATGCCAAGAAGCAGGAGAGATTTATGGAAGGGCTAAATGATGAGATGAGTGTACAGTTGATGGTGGCAACTTTCAATAACTATCAGGAGTTGGTTGACTGAGCCCTGATGATTGAAAGGAAACATCAACAGATTGAGAGTCGTAAGAGGAAGTATGGGCAAGGAAAGTATAATTCTGGAGCTCAGCAGAAGCCTCGCTTTACCCCTAAAGCGGTAGGACAGTTTCATCGTACCCATGGAGGAAGTAGCTCGCACAACCACAATGGCACCAAGAATGGCAATGGTAATGGGAATGGAGCCAATGGAAACCAGAACCGCCCTACACCATCCACACCCACCAAGAGGGATTTTAGCCATGTCACTTGTTACAAGTGCGGGAAGACTGGACATTATGCTAATGAATGCCCAGAAGTTAAGAATGGGAACGGCAATGGAAGCATCGGGAAGAAGCCCAACCCGTTCAACAAAGGACAAGTGAACCACGTGACTGCGGAAGAAGTAGAGGAGCAACCAGATGCAGTTATAGGTAAGTTCTTAGTTAAGTCCTTTACTGCACTCGTTCTATTCGATACTGGTGCATCGCATTCATATATTTCAAGGGGATTCGTGGATAGGTATAAACTGCCGACCCAAGCCCTTAGATCGCCCATGTTAGTAACCTCACCAGGAGCAGAGTATATGGCTAAGTCATGGTGTGATCAGTTGCCCTTAAGGATTGGTAATTACATATTCCCTTCGGACCTAATAGTATTGGAATCTCAAGGACTGGATGTGATATTAGGCATGGATTGGTTATCTAAGTATGAAGGGAATATTGAATGTGCCAGTAAGACCATTTTGCTTACTACGCCGGAAGGAAGAAGGATCAAGTATGTATCCCGGCATGAGTCAAAGAGGAGTAGATTAAATTCCCTGTCAGGAGTTGTTCAAGAGGAAGTGCCAGTAGTGAAGGATTATCCGGATGTGTTTCCAGAGGAGTTACCTGACATGCCACCGGATAGAGATATAGAGTTTTTGATTGAGCTTTTGCCAGGCACCGGGCCAATTTCTAAGAGACCATATAGGATGCCCGCAAAGGATTTGGAGGAAATTAAGAAACAGATTAAGGAGTTACTGGATAAAGGATTCATACGCCCAAGTTCTTCGCCTTGGGGTTCGCCAGTACTTCTAGTGGAGAAGAAGGATGGATCGTTAAGAATGGTCGTAGATTACCGAGGATTGAATGAGGTAACGATCAAGAATAAGTACCCACTGCCAATGATCAACGATCTGTTCGATAGATTGCAAGGAGCTAAAGTCTTTTCTAAGATCGATCTGCGATCAGGGTACCATCAATTGAAGATTCGAGAGCAAGATATCCCTAAGACGGCCTTTACCACTAGGTATGGGTTGTATGAGTATACCGTTATGTCGTTTGGTCTGACAAACGCACCGGCCTACTTTATGAACCTTATGAACAAAGTGTTTATGGAGTATTTGGATAAGTTCGTCGTAGTGTTCATAGATAATATTTTGATCTTCTCGAAGGATGAAGAGGAGCATGAAGAGCATTTGCGTTTGGTATTGGAGAAGCTCCGAGAACATCAGTTGTATGCCAAGTTTAGCAAATGCGAGTTTTGGTTGAAGGAAGTCGGATTCCTCGGACATGTTATATCCGGAGAAGGAATAGTAGTAGATCCCGCCAAGGTGGAGACTGTGACCAATTGGGAAGCACCGACAACAGTTGGAGAGATCCGGAGTTTTCTTGGACTCGCAGGATACTACCGGAGATTTATCGAGAATTTTTCGAAGATTGCAAAGCCAATGACGGAGTTATTGAAGAAGGAAACCAAGTTCAGTTGGACCGAAGAATGTGAGACTAGTTTCCAGGAGTTGAAGAAAAGGTTGGTATCATCCCCTGTGTTGATTCTGCCAGATCAACATAAGGATTATGAGGTGTACTGCGACGCTTCACGTCAAGGACTTGGAGCAGTTCTTATGCAGGAAGGAAGAGTTGTTTCGTATGCTTCACGACAACTGAAACCTCATGAGATGAACTATGCCACCCTCGATTTGGAGTTAGCAGCCGTAGTGCATGCATTGAAGACGTGGAGACATTTTCTTATTAGAAACCATTGTGAAGTATATACGGATCATAAGAGTCTGAAGTATATATTCACTCAGAAGGAGTTGAATCTTAGGCAAAGGAGATGGCTGGAACTCATTAAGGATTATGACATGAGATTGCATTATCATCCCGGAAAGGCTAACGTAGTAGTTGATGCGCTAAGCCGTAAGAGCCATGTCAATACCCTAACGATGGAGGAGTTTCCAAAGGAGTTAGCCGAGGACCTACGAGAACTACATTTGGAGATAGTTCCGAGAGGCTATGTAGCAACGCTAGAAATCCAGTCTACCTTGATGGATAAAACCAGAGAAGCTCAGAAAGCTGACAAGGAGATTGTCGATATAAAGGAGAGGATGAGCGAAGGAAAAGCTAAAGGTTTTCGTGAGGATGAACACGACACCTTATGGTTTGAGGATCGAATCTATGTGCCCAATGACCCGGAGATTAGGAAGTTGATTTTACAGGAGGCCCATGATTCACCGTACTCGATTCACGCAGGAAATACTAAGATGTATTTGGATTTGAAGGATATTTTCTGGTGGACCGGTATGAAGAAGGATATCGCGGAGTATGTAGCAGTTTGTGATGTATGCCAAAGAGTAAAGGCAGAACATCAGAAGCCAGCAGGATTGTTACAACCTATGCCAATTCCCAAATGGAAGTGGGAGAAGCTTGGTATGGATTTTTGTAATGCCCCGGATGTAATACTTTCCCTTTTGGGCTTATAATAAATCTCCGGCTTCATCTATTTCCATTTCGGGTTCTTTGTCTTTCGGGCTTTCGTCGTTTTGTTGTGTGAGTGTGTGGCATTCATTCATATCATGTAGACATGTGCATTGCATTTGTGTTGTGGGTTGTTTCCGGTTCCGTGTGTTTCTTCCCGTTGTCCGTTTCGTGTTCCGGAGCTCCCTCACGTGTCCGTGACGTCCCGTAGGCCTTCTTTGTTGTTCGGGCGTTTTTCGTTACCGGTGTGCCGCGAGGTTGTGTTGTGTGTTGTTGTTTTGTTGTGTGCAACCTGCCTCTCAAATCTCGTCTCGTTTGGACTCCGTTGACTTTTCCCTCCGTTGTCCGTGTGGGTCCGAAGTGCCCTTACTTCGTGTCCCGGAAATACCCCTGTGGCTTTCTTTTATCTCCGTCGGGTCCTTTTAATTCATCCCGCGATCGGATCCGTTGGATCACGATCGTAGGGCTCCTAAACATCCCTAGTCCCCAAACCCTAGTCTAATTGCTATATATAGACCCTAGACTATGTTGGCATTCCCTTCTTCTTCCTCCCCTCTCTTTTCTTTTTTTCTTTCAGATCTCAGATCCAAATCACCTGTTCTTTGGGATCCCCGAGGATCCTTTCGATCCTTCAAATCGGCCGCCGCCAGCCGACCGGCTCGCTTCGATCCTACCGCGAGTCAACGGCCGCGTCGCCACTTCGCTTCGGTCGCCCCAGGCCTCGACCGGCTCCGCACAGCCAGGCCGATCGGCCCAGCCCCAGCCTCGCCGTGCCGGATTTTGGTCTGGGGGGACCAGATCATCGGGCCTCCGCCTGGATCCGCGGCCCGTACGCCTTCAGTCGCCACCTTGGGCTTTTCCCCCTCCGCGGCCCGTTCACCGCTCGTCCAGCGCCGCCGCCCCGTTCGGCCCTCTCCCTCGCCGTCGGCTCGGGCCTGGGACCAGCCGCAGCCGCGTCGCCACCCCAGGTCCCGCGCGGGCCGGGCCTCCGCCCCGCGGTGGGCCGCTCCCCGCGCCGCCGCAGGCCGCCCACCGACCGGGCCGCCTTCCTCCACCAGCTTCGGGCCGCCGCACGCCGGATCGGGCCCCGGGCCGCACTGTTCCTCCAGGCCTTCTCCCGCCGCACTGTAGATCCGAGGCCCAGTACTGTTCATCCGCATCTCCAGATCTGCTAGAGGTTGACCTAGATCCACTAAGTCTCTGTTTTTCTCTGTTCTGATATGCTAACTTTGACCTGCTGTAACTTTTTACCTGTTGCTCCGTTTTGAGCGTGTGATATGTCCAGATGTTCGTGGAGATGCCCTCTACGTTTTACCTGTTGTAGTCATGCATGTTAGATGTCATCTTGTCACTTGTTTTGCTGTTGCAAGAGTGTATGATGATATAAACTGCTGCTATGTGTTATTTTCATGCCACCTTCGACATGTGATATCTTCTAGCTCGTTTGTCCAAACGAAGCAAATGACATGTCCACGTGTTCGTCTTGACACGAACTATGTGTTGTGTGTGATAGGTTGCATGGTAGATGTATTGTTTCCTTGTTATCATCGTTGCAAGATGCCATGTTCATATGTTGTGTTTTCACTTGTTATGAAATGCCATGTTGTTGAGCTCGTTGTAATCGGTGTGTTCACCACATTGATGCATGCTTGTGTGTTTCGGGATCACCGTCATATGTATTTTGATGAGGTGCTTACCCTTTGCCATGTTTAGTTCCGAGGTGTCTTAAACATGCTCTTTTTGATGCTATGATGATGTTGCTGTTTTAGGACTTAGTGAAATTTCACTAAGTCTGAAATCTGTAACGTTCCGATGCCATGTTCGTGTGATGCTCTAGGAAAATGCATGATAGTTTTGGGGTGGATTTTGATTGTTCCATGAAGTATATATTGTTGTCTTTCCATCCATGTCCTCACATGTCCATTTGAGGTGCTGTAGCATGCTTATCTTTTGCTCCAAACTTTCAATAAAATTCTGCTGTCAGAATTTTATTTCAAAGTTCAATATGTCCAAGATCATTGCTAGTGATCCGTGACTCCGTTGGGGGTGCACTTTGGACCTAGTTGCTGTACTTTATATCTAGTTTATGTTCAAGTCCTTTGCCATGCCTTTTGGGTGCTGTAGATTATTTATTTTGAGCTCCCAAGATGCTATGTTGCTGTAATGTGCAGTTTTCGCTCAAATCTTGTTTCGGGCATAACTTTTAGCCCGTAACTCCGATTTCAGCGATTCTTATATCAAACTTGGGTGATTTTCTGTGTAGATTAATAATATCAGGTTGTTATCTTGTTTTGAGGTGTTTTGCTTGAGTGATGTTTTACGTGCTCCATGTGCATCACTAGTGCATCCATCATGCATACATGTTTTTCGAGTGCGCATTGCATCGTGTTGATTGGTGCTTGGTGTGTTTGTCTTGTTTAGACCCGGAGGTTGAGCACGAGTTTTCCAACGAGGTTGAGCACGAGTTTTCCAACGAGGTTGAGCACGAGGTTTCCAACGAGTTTGAGCAAGAGGACCCTTCTTTTGATCCGAACTTCTTCTCTTCAGGCAAGATGACCGAACCCCGATAACATTACTATCTTTGTCTTTTGCTAGTAGTCTCGATCTTTAGTTTTGCCTCGATGCCCATGTTCTTCTTGTCAGCCTCCTACTTGTAACCAATTGCCATGTTTAACCACCCTACCTACGCAAACCGTTGCTTGGCTAAGTACGCTTCGCTCAGCCCTTCTTATAGCGTTGCTAGTTGCAGGTGAAGTGAAGATGCTTGCTTCATGATGAAGTTTGGTTGGGTTATATCACACTATATAAATGTTTTATTTGAAATCACCTATATATTGGCAAGGGTGGAAGGCTAAGCCTTTTGCTTGGTGTTTTGTTCCACTCATGCCGTTAGGATCCGTATAAGCCGGTTTTATGTTCCTTGATTATGCGTTTCTAACACGGTTGGGGTGTATGGGACCCCCTCGATAAACCGCTATGTGCTAAGTCTTTTCCAGCAAATCCCAACATTGGTACTATTTGCTTAATAACAAACTAAACATGCATAAGGGAGTAATTAACCCTCTTTCTTAATCAACAACCCCGGGCCAGTGCTCCACATGAGTGTTGGTCCGAAACGAGCGGACTGCGGGGCCACCTCAAGGAAACTTGAGGTTTGGTAAAAACCCGTAGGATGTCTCATCCGGTCGTGTCCTGAGACCTAGATACGCGCGGCTACTATCAGGGTGACGACACGCCGGGAGGATTTGCTGGATTAGCCTTACCTTAGCTCGGTATATCTTGAGCACGGGATTCCGAGGATACTCGGGTCTTCCCACTTTGGAGTTGCGACTCCGCGGATCGTGGGCTTGTAATGGGTCAAGTTGGAACACCCCTGCAGGGTTTGAACTTTCGAAAGCCGTGCCCGCGGTTATGTGGCAGATGGGAGCTTGTTAATTCCGGTTGTAGATAACTTGACAATGATACTAATACACTACCAGCGTGTGTTCCGTGACTGTCATTTTCCGAATAGGGATTCGGGAGTTGAACACGGAGGGGTTATGTTTGTGAGCTTGTAGCTAGGATCACTTCGTGATCACTTCTCGCCGACGCCTTCTCTTCTCGCTCTCTTTTGCGTAAGCTAGATGCTAGTTGCTGCTGCAGACTTGTTCTTTCTTCAGCCTTTCCCTCACCTAAAGGCTTTGATAGTTCTGTTACCCGGAGACGGGATTGCTGAGTCCTCTGTGGCTCACAGTTACTTCACACACCAGATGCAGGTCCAGCTGTGAGCTATCCAGGTGATGGCACCGAGCTGGATTGGGAGTACGACGAGGAGCGTAGTCGTTACTACGTGCGCTACCCGGACGATCAGTAGTGGAGTCTCTTACTAGGATTCGATCTGCCTGTGGTTGTTTTTATCTGAGTTTGGTACTTTGACTTTTGGCTTTTGCCCTTAGAGGGTTGTAGTGATCTTAATGTATGATGTTTGAGACTTGTACTGTTATTCTGTGACGTGGCGAGTGTAAGCCAACTATTTTCAGTTTACTATCCCCCTTTTACATGAGTTGTGCAAAGATTACCAAACTTGAGATCATTCTAGGATGGACTTATGCCTTTAAGTCGTGCCTCGACACGTAGGAGGTATAACTCCATCCTGGGCATTACAAGTTGGTATCAGAGCCTTCTCCGACCTAGGAGCCCCCACTGTTTGATCGAACCGTTGACGGTTGAGTCTAGGCACACACTGAAAACTTTTTGAGTCCTATATTATATCGGAGAGTAGGATTTCTTTGCTTCTCATCCCCTTTCTCTCTGGTGAGGACTCCTGACGTCTACTCTTGTCTCTCCTATCTTCAAAATTTGCACAAAATTTTTTTTAGGATCCCGCGAGTATTCTGGGATTGTTTCGATGTTCTTGTGACAAGGATATTGTTCTCGATGCCTCCTGTTACTGAGGAGTTGAGCTTCGGGGTATCATTGACACAAGCATATCGCGGCAGTACTAAATACTTAAGACGGCCGACATCGAAAATCTCCCCTATACGGCCAGTGGCAAGATAACCCCGACATCACCCAGTACTGGGGAGGTAGTTCGGGAGTATTGCCATAGCTTGTTATAGTGGATGCTTTTCGAAGGTCCGAGGTACACAGTTTCCGAGAAAGACTGGTTATGTGTTGAAGGATGGATACACCTGGATGTAGGTTAGAGTTGATTGCGCGGTGCTTCCCGTGTATCCCCAACACCTGATTGCATAACTGGAATCTTTCGGAAAGCTATAGGTGGGTTTTATCCAGTAGATCGTAGGCATTCTTCCAACGAATGCAGGTTAGTGAGTTCGGGGTTCGACATTGAGTGAAGGAGTTATATGACCGAGGTTACTATCAGGAGTTGCATCTTAAAGGGTCCTTGGCTATGCTGATCCGGGGATTGCAAAACCTTTTAGTAACGCGTTCATATGCTTTCAGCACAAAGATGTTAGAACGAAACTCCTCTCTTGTGTTTGTTCCTTTCCGTACCTTGTTGTTTTTATTATTTATCCTTTTGATCCCTATGTGGCTTCTCGTGAAAACTGATGTTATCATTTAACTGAGAAATTCATTCGTTCCTCTTGTTCGGATGATTTCATTCGTTCTTAATTGTTCGAATGATTATTGTGAAGACTTGTTGCAATTCATTCCATTGATTCAGCTTATTCCTTTTGTCAATCAATTGCTGATTCGTGGTCATCTCTTACAGGATGGCTCCGAAAAGGGTTCCGAATGCCAACCCAGAGGGTGAAGAGGTTCCAGAACGTCCTCCTTCTCCTCCTCCTCCGCCTGAGGCTTGGAGAGCAATTATGCAGACTACTGCTCAGAACACTCAGTTGATGATGCAGATGATGCAGCAAATGCAAGCTATGCAAGCTAATCAAGCTAATCAGGGCATTCCAATGAACCAAGGCAACTTCTTCCAGCAGCACCATGCTACCCTCAACCAGTTCTTGGCCAACAATCCTAAAGCTTTCAGTTACTGTGTCGACCCTCTTGATGCTGAGGATTGGCTGACCGATATCAAGAAGCATTTTGAGTGCAGTAACGTGAAAGAAGATGGCTATGTGAAGTTTGCAGCCTTCCAACTGAAAGATCAAGCAGCTGATTGGTGGCAGCAGTACAAAGACTCAAGGCCGGGTCAAGTGATCTCGTGGGAGAACTTCTGCAGGGATTTCCGCTCGCATCACATTCCTACAAGTGTTATTGAGGGTATGCGTGAGCAATTCCGCAACCTCAAGCAGGGCTCCATGACAGTCTATCAGTATAATGTCAAGTTCCAAAACCTCGCTCGCTATGCAAAGCAAGACATACCTGATGCAAAGAGCAAAATCTATCAGTTCCGTGGAGGTCTCAAAGATGAACTTCAGCTTGCTCTCACTTTGTTCGAGCCAGACGAATTCGATAAGTTCTATAATATGGCTTTGAAACAAGAAGCAGCTCAGCTTAAGATGGAGACTTCTAAGAAGAGAATTCGAGATGCTGTTCACTCTACCTCATCGTCTCAGTTGGCTGCGAAACAACAGAAATTCTGGCTTCCTCCTCCTCCAATGATTCGAGCTCCTTACAACAACTCCAGCAACTTCAACAACTCCAACAACAAGAACTCTAGTGGTCGTGGTTTCTCCCACCCACCCAACCCAAGCAACCAGTCGAAGAAGCAGTTTCAGTCTCAAGGCTCTAAGTCCAGTGGCTCTCAGTTCCGTCCTCTCTCAGAAGTGACTTGCAACAAATGCACTCAGAAGGGTCACTATGCCAACAGATGCCCGAATCCGAAGCGTCTTCCACCTCCTCCTCTTATGAGTTCAGCTATTGTCAAGCATGATCCAAAGTCTGCAAGGGTTAATCTGATGAATGCAGCACAAGCAGAGGCTTCTTCTGATGTCATTCTGGGTAATCTCTCAGTGAACTTTTTTCCAGCTAAAGTGTTATTTGATTCGGGTGCTTCACATTCTTTCATGTCATTCCCATTTGCATCCAAGTATAATGTGGGCACTATGCCTTTGCCAAGGGAGTTGCAAGTGATTTCTCCGGGAAGATGCATGACTTCTAGATTATATGCTCCGGATGTTTCTATTCGCATGGGAGATTATCGTTTTCTGGCTAAACCGGTGATTCTTGGGCATTCTGACATCGACCTCATTCTCGGAATGGATTGGCTTTCTCAGCACGATGCTCACATTGATTGTGCTCAAAAGGAAGTCAAATTGACTCATTCTGATGAAGATGTGATTATCTTCGCCTCCAGGGATAATACTATTCGGCTTTTCTCTCTTAATGATAAGGGTGAAATTAATGCCATAGAGCAAATTCCAGTGGTGAATGAATATCAAGACGTCTTTCCAGAAGAACTTCCAGGAATGCCTCCACACCGTCAGGTGGAGTTTGTCATTGAACTCGAGCCGGGCACCGAACCTGTTTGTCGGCGTCCTTACAAGCTCTCTTCAGAAGAATTGAAGGAATTGAAGAGACAGTTGGATGAACAGGAGCGTATGGGTCTCATTAGACCGAGTACATCTCCGTGGGGCTGTGGTGTCTTATTTGTCAAGAAGAAAGATGGCACGGAGCGTCTCTGTGTTGACTATCGGCCATTGAACAAGAAGACGATTAAGAACAAGTATCCGCTCCCCAACATCAATGAACTCTTTGAGCAGCTCAAAGGAGCTAAAGTATTCTCTAAGCTTGACCTCCGAATGGGCTACCATCAAATTCGCATTCGCGAGGAAGACATTCCCAAGACGGCGTTCAGAACGAGCTACGGTTCATATGAGTATACCGTCATGTCCTTCGGCCTCGCCAATGCTCCTCCTACCTTCTCAAGGATGATGCATTACATCTTCAACCCCTATACAGGCGAGTTTGTGCTAGTGTATCTGGATGATATTTTGGTGTTTTCCAAGAATGAAGAAGATCACGAAAAGCACTTGCGTCTGGTTCTTGATCGACTCCGAGAGCACAAATTCTATGCCAAGTTCTCAAAGTGCGAGTTTTGGCTCGATAAGGTTCTCTACCTGGGCCACATTATCTCAGCTGACGGTATTGCGGTTAATCCCGAGAAAGTTGAAGCAATTGTCAACTGGGAAGCTCCTCAGAACGTCAAGCAGCTCCGCAGTTTTCTGGGTCTTGCCAGCTATTGCAGAAGGTTTGTGGAGAACTTCTCCAAGATTGCCAAGCCCCTTTCCAACCTCCTTCAGAAGAATGTCAAATACTTTTGGTCTCCCGATTGTGAAGTGGCTTTCAAAACCCTCAAAGAGAAGCTTGTCTCAGCTCCAGTTCTGATTCCTCCAGATGAATCCAAGCCCTATGAAGTGTTCTGTGACGCTTCTCTTCAAGGCCTTGGTGGTGTGCTTATGCAAGAGAAGAGAATTGTGGCATACACTTCACGTCAGCTCAAGCCAGCTGAGAAGAACTATCCCACACATGATCTCGAGCTAGCAGCTGTGGTACATGCTCTGATTACGTGGAGACATCTGTTGTTGGGCAGAAAGGTCGACATCTTCACTGATCACAAGAGCTTGAAGTACATCTTCACGCAGCCGCATCTGAACCTCCGCCAGACTCGTTGGGTCGAGATGATCCAAGAGTACAACCCCAGCATTGAGTACACTCCAGGCAAGGCGAATGTGATTGCAGATGCTTTGAGCAGAAAGGCATATTGCAACAGCCTTCTTATCAAGCCACACCAGCCTGAGCTTTGTGAAGCTTTCAGGAAGCTCAACCTTCAGGTTGTTCCGCAGGGTTTTCTTGCTAATCTCCAAATTGCTCCTACCTTGGAGGATCAAGTCCGTGAGGCTCAGCTCAGTGATACCATGGTGAAGAAGGTGAAACATGGCATTGCAAAGGGCACTCCAAAATATAAGTGCTTCCGTGTTGATGAGAGAGATACCTTGTTCTTCGAGGACAGACTCGTTGTTCCCAAAGGTGATCTCAGGAAGCTCATAATGGAAGAAGCTCATGACTCTCTCCTTTCCATTCATCCTGGCAGTTCCAAGATGTATCAAGACCTCAAGCAATCTTACTGGTGGACACGCATGAAAAGGGAAATTGCCCAATTCGTGAATGAATGTGATGTATGCAGAAGAGTGGGCAAAAGAGGCGATCTAGCCTATCAGCTCGAGCTCCCTTCCAACTTTGCAAATGTTCATGATGTCTTCCATGTGTCTCAGCTTCGCAAATGCTTCAAGGCACCTGAGCGGATGATTCCGTTTGAGGAGATTGATCTTCAACAAGACCTTTCCTACCGAGAGCATCCAGTTGCAATTCTCGAAGAAACCGAACGCAAGACTCGCAACAAGACCATCAAGTTTCTGAAAGTCAAGTGGTCACATCACACAGACCGAGAAGCTACCTGGGAACGAGAAGATCATCTTCGTTCCGAGTACCCTTCCTTTTTCCAGTCCTAGATCTCGGGACGAGATCTTTTTGTAGTAGAGGAGAGTTTGTAATGCCCCGGATGTAATACTTTCCCTTTTGGGCTTATAATAAATCTCCGGCTTCATCTATTTCCATTTCGGGTTCTTTGTCTTTCGGGCTTTCGTCGTTTTGTTGTGTGAGTGTGTGGCATTCATTCATATCATGTAGACATGTGCATTGCATTTGTGTTGTGGGTTGTTTCCGGTTCCGTGTGTTTCTTCCCGTTGTCCGTTTCGTGTTCCGGAGCTCCCTCACGTGTCCGTGACGTCCCGTAGGCCTTCTTTGTTGTTCGGGCGTTTTTCGTTACCGGTGTGCCGCGAGGTTGTGTTGTGTGTTGTTGTTTTGTTGTGTGCAACCTGCCTCTCAAATCTCGTCTCGTTTGGACTCCGTTGACTTTTCCCTCCGTTGTCCGTGTGGGTCCGAAGTGCCCTTACTTCGTGTCCCGGAAATACCCCTGTGGCTTTCTTTTATCTCCGTCGGGTCCTTTTAATTCATCCCGCGATCGGATCCGTTGGATCACGATCGTAGGGCTCCTAAACATCCCTAGTCCCCAAACCCTAGTCTAATTGCTATATATAGACCCTAGACTATGTTGGCATTCCCTTCTTCTTCCTCCCCTCTCTTTTCTTTTTTTCTTTCAGATCTCAGATCCAAATCACCTGTTCTTTGGGATCCCCGAGGATCCTTTCGATCCTTCAGATCGGCCGCCGCCAGCCGACCGGCTCGCTTCGATCCTGCCGCGAGTCAACGGCCGCGTCGCCACTTCGCTTCGGTCGCCCCAGGCCTCGACCGGCTCCGCACAGCCAGGCCGATCGGCCCAGCCCCAGCCTCGCCGTGCCGGATTTTGGTCTGGGGGGGACCAGATCATCGGGCCTCCGCCTGGATCCGCGGCCCGTACGCCTTCAGTCGCCACCTTGGGCTTTTCCCCCTCCGCGGCCCGTTCACCGCTCGTCCAGCGCCGCCGCCCCGTTCGGCCCTCTCCCTCGCCGTCGGCTCGGGCCTGGGACCAGCCGCAGCCGCGTCGCCACCCCAGGTCCCGCGCGGGCCGGGCCTCCGCCCCGCGGTGGGCCGCTCCCCGCGCCGCCGCAGGCCGCCCACCGACCGGGCCGCCTTCCTCCACCAGCTTCGGGCCGCCGCACGCCGGATCGGGCCCCGGGCCGCACTGTTCCTCCAGGCCTTCTCCCGCCGCACTGTAGATCCGAGGCCCAGTACTGTTCATCCGCATCTCCAGATCTGCTAGAGGTTGACCTAGATCCACTAAGTCTCTGTTTTTCTCTGTTCTGATATGCTAACTTTGACCTGCTGTAACTTTTTACCTGTTGCTCCGTTTTGAGCGTGTGATATGTCCAGATGTTCGTGGAGATGCCCTCTACGTTTTACCTGTTGTAGTCATGCATGTTAGATGTCATCTTGTCACTTGTTTTGCTGTTGCAAGAGTGTATGATGATATAAACTGCTGCTATGTGTTATTTTCATGCCACCTTCGACATGTGATATCTTCTAGCTCGTTTGTCCAAACGAAGCAAATGACATGTCCACGTGTTCGTCTTGACACGAACTACGTGTTGTGTGTGATAGGTTGCATGGTAGATGTATTGTTTCCTTGTTATCATCGTTGCAAGATGCCATGTTCATATGTTGTGTTTTCACTTGTTATGAAATGCCATGTTGTTGAGCTCGTTGTAATCGGTGTGTTCACCACATTGATGCATGCTTGTGTGTTTCGGGATCATCGTCATATGTATTTTGATGAGGTGCTTACCCTTTGCCATGTTTAGTTCCGAGGTGTCTTAAACATGCTCTTTTTGATGCTATGATGATGTTGCTGTTTTAGGACTTAGTGAAATTTCAAGGGTGACGACACGCCGGGAGGATGTCTCAAGGAAACTTGAGGTTTGGTAAAAACCCGTAGGATGTCTCATCCGGTCGTGTCCTGAGACCTAGATACGCGCGGCTACTATCAGGGTGACGACACGCCGGGAGGATTTGCTGGATTAGCCTTACCTTAGCTCGGTATATCTTGAGCACGGGATTCCGAGGATACTCGGGTCTTCCCACTTTGGAGTTGCGACTCCGCGGATCGTGGGCTTGTAATGGGTCAAGTTGGAACACCCCTGCAGGGTTTGAACTTTCGAAAGCCGTGCCCGCGGTTATGTGGCAGATGGGAGCTTGTTAATTCCGGTTGTAAAAAACTTGACACAATGATGCTAATACACTACCAGCGTGTGTTCCGTGACTGTCAATTTCCGAATCGGGATTCGGGAGTTGAACACGGAGGGGTTATGCTTGTGAGCTTGTAGCTAGGATCACTTAGTGATCACTTCTCGCGTTGCCTTCTCTTCTCGCTCTCTCTTGCGTAAGTTAGTGCTAGTTGCTGCTGCAGACTCTTTGTTGTTCCTTCACCTCATTTCTTTCTTCAGCCTTTCCTCACCTAAAGGCTTTGATAGTTCTGTTACCCGGGAACGGGATTGCTGAGTCCTCTGTGGCTCACAGTTACTTCACACACCAGATGCAGGTCCAGCCGTGAGCTATCCAGGTGATGGCACCGAGCTGGATTGGGAGTACGACGAGGAGCGTAGTCGTTACTACGTGCGCTACCCGGACGATCAGTAGTGGAGACTCTTACTAGGATTCGATCCGCCTGTGGTTGTTTATTTATCTGAGTTTGGTACTTTGACATTTGGCTTTTGCCCTTAGAGGGTTGTAGTGATCTTATTGTATGATGTTTGAGACTTGTACTGTTATTCTGTGACGTGGCGATTGTAAGCCAACTATTTTCAGTTTACTATCCCTCTTTTACATGAGTTGTGCAAAGATTACCAAACTTGAGATCATTCTAGGATGGACTTATGCCTTTAAGTCGTGCCTCGACACGTAGGAGGTATAATTCCATCCTGGGCATTACAATTTTATCACCGGATTGCCCAGGACCAAAGCAGGGTATGATTCAATCTGGGTAGTAGTAGACCGATTGACGAAGGTAGCCCACTTTATCCCGGTGAAAACCACATATACCAGTGCGAAGTTGGCAAAGATATACATGACCATAATTGTATGTCTGCATGTAGTTCCGAGGAGTATTGTATCAGATAGAGGAACCCCGTTTACCTCAAAGTTCTGGAATCAGTTACATGAAACTTTGGGAACCAGACTAGAGTTTAGCACAGCATTTCACCCGCAGACTGATGGACAGACGGAGAGAGTCAATCAGATTCTGGAGGATATGCTAAGAGCATGTGCATTAGATTATGGATCTAGTTGGGATGACAACTTGCCCTACGTGGAGTTCTCATACAACAATAGTTACCAGGCCAGTTTGAAGATGGCACCGTTCGAGGCATTGTATGGAAGGAGATGTCGAACACCGTTGTCGTGGGATGAAGTTGGAGACCGACAATTGTTTGGACCAGACTTAATCAAAGAGTCTGAGGAGAAGGTGAAGTTGATTCGAGATAGACTAAAGGTAGCTCAGTCCAGGCAGAAGAGTTATGCAGACTCGAAGCGCAAGGAGATAACCTATGAGATCGGAGACAGAGCATACTTGAGAGTATCGCCTCTGCGAGGAGTTAAACGTTTCGGAGTTAAAGGGAAGTTAGCCCCGAGATTTGTGGGACCTTACCGTGTTTTGGAATGCATGGGAGAGGTTGCCTATATATTGGAATTGCCCGAAGGATTGTCAGGAGTGCACAACGTGTCTCACGTTTCGCAACTTAAGAAGTGTCATGCGGGGATGGCCGATATACCGCTTAGAGACACAGTACCCCTGGAAGCAATTCAGTTGGACAGCGATCTGACCTACGAGGAGAAGCCCGTTAAGATTCTCGAGTTTTCAAGTAGAGTTACCCGCAGCAAGGTTATCAAGTTTTGCAAAGTTCAGTGGAGTCACCACACCGAGGAAGAAGCCGCCTGGGAACGAGAAGATGATCTACGCAAGGACCACCCACACCTGTTCTCTAGCGAAGTCGAATCTCGAGGGCGAGATTCATTCTAAGGGGGGTAGGTTTGTAACATCCCAAATTTTCAATTTGGAATGTTATACATAGATCATAATTGCATTTCATGTTTTTGCATTTTGTTCGTGGAGTTCCTTGAAAATTCTAAGCAACTCAAGGACCTACGGAGAGAGTTGGGAATTTTACCGTTTTCGTATTTGAGTTCGCTCGAATACCAGTACGAGGACAGTGTGATTCTAATTATTTTTCTCTCCTAAAAATATTTCTAAATAAAAACAATGAGCGGAGATAATATGACTTCTCCAAAATATCAGAAATATTGCAGGAAAATATTAAAATCACTTTTGGAATTTTTCTGGATTTATTTTCGGATTTATTTGCATAGGAAAAATACGCGTTTTTCAAAATTGTATTTAGGTCCGGGAAAAATGTTCACTTTGTCCTAAATATTATTAGAGGACGGTGAAAATTTATTTCGGGAATTTTGGAGTCTGTTTGATATTTCTTTCATTAGTTTTTCTGCGCAGGGACACTATTTAAAAAAAAACGGAAACCGACCTAGTCTCGTATCGGACCGGGAAACTGGGCTTTATAAGCAGCAGCCGCCGGCCCGTTCGCCCTCAGCCCACCCGCGCCGAACCCTAACCCTAGCCGCCAGCCGCCGCCGCCGCCAGCCGCCACCGCCCCGTCGCCAGCCGCCGCCGCCCCGCCACCGGACCCCGCCGCCCCGCCGCCGACCTCGCCGGAGCCGCCGCCCCGCCGGAGTCGAGGTATACGCCACCATCGGTTTTTTTTAGAAAGATCCGATCGTTTTTTTTTGGAAGAACCCTAGATCTGTTTTTTTTTCGGTATAGATCGGTTTTTCGTCGGTTTAGTTAATTAGCGGACGTTCGTCCGTACGTTCGTTTTAACGAACGGTTTTCGTTAGTTAATCGCAGACGGCGAACGTTCGTTCGTTAGCCTGTTCGTCGTTTTTCTTTTCGGGGTATTTAAACCGCAATTTTTCCGATCGCGATTTCTGCCCTGATCTTGTTTCGCGTTTTTCTTTTCGCTCGAGAGTCGGAATCAGGTGATTCAAAATCCCAGATCTTCGTCTCGAAGCCCTCTTTACGTTTAACCAACTTGAACCAAGTTTTCGCTACTATAAAATTTGACTTTAGGCCAACTAGTAATTCGGAGCTCGTTTCTTTCGCAGTTGAGTTTCGTTGCTTCTTTCGAGTTGATTCTTTTTGCAAACCGGAGTTCTTAAGTTGAACTTTCTGGTTAGATCTCTTATTTGAGTTTTACCCGTGCATTAGTTAAGTACTTATTGTATGCTTGTTGTTTGATTGCGATAGAGTACCCGGAGTGCGCCGCTTGCTACTTTGAGTCTCTAGGTTTTGCGGATCATCAGCAAGGCAAGTAACACTTTGATCATGATTTCCCATTACCCAGTTTTCATTGAATTAGTTAAAACCTCACACATTGCATGAGTAGGATCAATTAACTTGTGGGATTGGGAAGTAGATTGAGGTAGTACATATTACCTGCATTATATTCAAACCCTTGGGAGTTACTTCTAAGTTTGCTGCTAGGACATGCTATGCTCGTAGACGTGGATTGGGTGAGTGAAATCCATGACAGATGTGAGTTATTAATTAATGGTTCAACTTAAGGTGGCAACATTAATACACATCTGGGTGGATTGATGCATCTAGGTATTCCAGGATTGCCTGTTTTTCTTTTGGACCGCCACCCAGGCCCAAAGGGATCATGAGATTATTCATACTAGAAACTTCCGTGTGCAACCACAATGCTATTATGGGCTCTAGCATAGTATGAGTAAGTTGGGCGAACTCTTACAGTGGTGGACTAGCAGATGTAGGGGATGTAGGTTGGTACGGTCCACCCGATCGTAAGGTGCTAGCGCTTCTGAAAGACTATGTCTTGGTCATCCGTTTCTCAAACACCATGCAGTGCGAGAAACCAAACGGAGGCGATCGAGTCCTGTGGGAAAAGTGCACAAACCTCTGTAGAGTGTACAAACTGATCATGATTAGCCGTGTCCCCAGTTATGGACATCTTGAGTATCTAGTACTTGGATTTTCATGTGCATCTCATCATGTTACTTTAATTTAATTTTGTTGGGTTTAATGATTACTTTTAATTGGGGTTGAGAGGATGTCTATCTTCTCAACGATGTTTCAACTACCATTATAGTTAAATAAAATGCATTCCTTTGAAGTAGGGAAAATTGGCTTTACGCAAAAACTTAATCATAGAGCTTTCCACCAGCCAAATATTGCATATAGTATAGCATTACTTTCATTGCATCTCTTGTGTTACCTTGCCAGCATATTCCATGTGCTGACCCGTTTTCGGGCTGCAACGTTTCATGTTGCAGACTTTTCAGACGACGAGTAAGATGCCCTTTTAAGTCGTGGTTCTATACTCAGTGATGCCGCTGAAGTTGATGGACTCACTTATCTTCCAAGCCTTCCGCTGTTATCGTAATTAGATGGCCTTCAGCCATATTATTTGTAATAAATTCATCGTTGGACTATCGATGTAATAAGTGTGTGATTGCTACTCTGTTATAAATCCTTCGAGTACCATGTGTGTCAGCATTACTGATCCAGGGATGACACTGATGCATGGAGATCAGACTGTTTGAGGTCTGGTCGCTACACGATCACGCAAGATCTATCTACTAGATGTATAGCAACGAGAGGGGAGAGTGTGTCTACGTACCCTCGTAGACCGAAAGCGGAAGCGTTTATCAACGCGATTGATGTAGTTGTGCACCTTCACGATCCGTCCCGATCTAGTACCGAACGTACGGCACCTCCGCGTTCAGCACACGTTCAGGTCGATGACGTCCTTGCCTTCTTTATCCAGCAAGATGGGCGAAGTAGTAGATGAGTTCCGGCAGCACGACGGCGTGGTGACGGTTGTTGATGAAGAACAATCTCTGCAGGGCTTCACCAAGCACTACAGAAACTAGACGGAGGATAAACTAGAGGGTCGGGGTAGCCGGCACACGGCTTGGTGTATCTTGATGTGTTCCAGGTGCTAGCCCCGCCCCTCTATTTATATGTTGAGCCCTGGGGTCGAAACTTGGAGCAAAAGCCTCCTCAAAGTCGGTTTTGCCCAAAAGGCAAGAGTCCCACTCGGACTCCAGGACCAAACGCCACAGTCCTTGGCGTCTGGCCTAGACGCCATGGGCCTCAGCCTCTGGCCTAGGGCCAGACGCCAGGGTCTCCGGCATTTGGCCCCCTGGCCTCCGCAAAACACCTTTCGCACCGACTTAATGCCATGTGGGCTTGACCCCTTGGCCTAACCATATCATCCTATATATCAATTTTTACCTCCGGACCATTCTGAAGCTCCTCGTCATGTCCGTGATCTCATCTGGGACTCCGAACAACATTCGGTCACCAACATACATAACTTATTCAATAATATATCGTCAACGAAATGTTAAGCGTGCGGACCCTACGGGTTCGAGAATTATGTAGACATGACCGAGACACTTCTCTGGTGAATAACCAATAGCGGAACATGGATGCTCATATTGGCTCCTACATATTCTACGAAGATCTTTATCGGTCGAACCACATAACAATATACGTTGTTCCCTTTGTCATCGGTATGTTACTTGCCCGAGATTCGATCGTCGGTATCTCAATACCTAGTTCAATCTCGTTACCGGCAAGTCTCTTTACTCGTTCCGTAATACATCATCTCGTGACTAACTCATTAGTCATTTGCTTGCAAGGCTTATTATGATGTGCATTACCGAGAGGGCCCAGAGATACCTCTCCGACACTCGGAGTGACAAATCCTATTCTTGATCTATGCCAACACCACGAACACCTTCGGAGTCACCTGTAGAGCATCTTTATAATCACCCAGTTAAGTTGTGACGTTTGATAGCACACAAGGTGTTCCTCCGGTATTCGGGAGTTGCATAATCTCATAGTCATAGGAACATGTATAAATCATGAAGAAAGCAATAGCAGTAAAACTAAACGATCATAGTGCTAAGCTAACGGATGGGTCTTGTCCATCACATCATTCTCCTAATGATGTGATCCCGCTGATCAAATGACAACTCATGTCTATGGTTAGGAAACATAACCATCTTTGATCAATGAGCTAGTCTAGTAGAGGCATACTAGGGACACTCTGTTTTGTCTATGTATTCACACATGTACTAAGTTTCCCGTTAATACAATTCTAGCAGGAATAATAAACATTTATCATGATATAAGGAAATATAAAATAACAACTTTATTATTGCCTCTAGGGCATATTTCCTTCAGCAACGCCGGTGGTGCCTCCTCACCAGGCTCCGGAACGGTGAGCCACCGCATCGTGGGGATGCCCTCAGGGCTAGCAGTCCAAGCCGACAACTTGAACGAAGACAGGTCCGCGTGAGAGCAGGTTTCCGGCGCGACCGCATCCACAATCCAGGACGAACCCAGCAGCTCCTCTGCCACCGATCTGTCCCAAGCATGAGGTGGGATGCCTTCAATCTCAATCCAGACCTTGAACCCGAACATGGCATGCACCGCTTGGGATTGGCGATTCCAAGGCCTGAAGATCAGCTTGTCTCCTTCGAACTCCACATCCAGGCATGCAGAGACCCGGTTCCTCAACTCCGCAAAAGCAAAAACGACCAAGAAATCTTCCAGACGATGGCGATGCACAGAAACCAGACCGGACGGGATGTCCAGCTTGCCGGCGAGCACCTCCAGTACGCGCGCCGCGGAGATCACCCGCCTAGCCCCTCCGACGTACGCCACCATGGCGAACTGGAGGCGGCGTTCCAAGTCTTCTACCGTCTGGGAACGGCGCACGATGCAGATCTCTGAGGGGTCTTCCTCGACGTCGATGAAGGTCTGCATCCGCGGCGGTGCCAGAGGAGGCCAGACCAAGCGCGCCTCCTGGGAGGGGGGAGGGGGCGGCGGCGGAGCCATCGGGGCCGTCGAGCCACGCGGCACGGAGGGAGGCACATGGCTGGAGCGACGGGCCACTTTGGCCACCGCATCGCGCCTCAGCTCGTCCACCGACGACGGACTCTGCGGCCTCTTGCAGTCCTTCGAGCCATGGCCAGGGAGGCCGCAACGAAAGCAGACGATGTCATTCGTGCAGTCGACCCGGAAGTGGCCCTTCTCAAGCAGCGGAAACACTTGTCTCTCATCTCCGGCGACACCGCCGGCCTCGCCGACGCCTGTCCCGGGTCCTTGCTCTGCGCGCCCAGAGCGTGACGCTTCCTCCAAAGCTCCTTCTTTGATGGGGGCGGCTGAACCCAGGGCACGGCCTCCGGCTGCGGCTCCACTCCCGCCGGAGGGCCACGGACCTCCGAGTCCTCCGACTCCGATGAGATCCCCAGCCCCGAGACCACCGGCCGCTCGCCGGGTGGCCTGAAGGTGGAAGTCACGGATCTCGGGCTGGAGGCCATGGAACGCAGAAGGGGAACCTCACACAGGGAGGGAGGAGCGGGGTGAATGGCCGCCGCGGTCGGAGCAACACGCGGCGTGAGTGCAGGGCGCGGTGGACGCCGGCGCGGGGTGGCGCGCAGCGGGGAGAAGGGGAAGGGGGAGAGAGCCGCTCAGCCACAAAGTGGAACTGATGGTAATAGTTACTCTGGGTCAGTTCTTTTTAGACTCATGGATAACTGCGAAAATAAGTTGCCCCAACCAAACTTATTTTGACAGTCTAATCTAAAATTTTGTTCTACCAGAATAGTGGTGGACAATTATTTTGCCGGCGCCACTCATAATAAGCCCAAAAACCGGCCCATAGATTTGCATCCGCATGCGGTACACGATGATCTAACGGATAAACAAAGATAAGGCTTGTAGTGCAGATAAGGAAATCATCAGGAGACAGACGGACAAATATATGCGACTTTTTGATGTGGAGACAACGTGATCCTCCGAACTTTCTTGCATCACATTTTTGCAGAGATCGGGCCACCAAAGTAGACGAAGTCAAGTCAGTCTTTTTGACTGAACTTAACACGCAGTACCATCAGGCATCAGCACCCTATATATAATCCCGTATCACAGGCAGCAAATCCCATCCACCGCTAGCTCAGCGACACAGGCACGCAGCAGCGACACCCACTGCAAAATGAAGCTTCAGGTAGCCACAGTCGCCTCCTTCCTCCTGGTGGCCTTGGCCGCCACGGCCCAGGCCGTGACGTTCGACGCTTCGAACAAGGCGTCGGGCACCACCGGCGGCCGGCGGTTCAACCAGGCCGTCGGCCTCCCATACTCCAAGAAGGTCCTCTCCGACGCCTCCGCCTTCATCTGGAAAACCTTCAACCAGCACGCCGCCGGTGACCGCAAGCCTGTCGATGCCGTCACCCTCGTGGTCGAGGACATCAGCGGCGTCGCCTTCACCAGCGCCAACGGCATCCACCTCAGCGCCCAGTACGTCGGCGGCATCTCCGGCGACGTCAAGAAGGAGGTGACCGGCGTGCTGTACCACGAGGCGACCCACGTGTGGCAGTGGAACGGGCAGGGCAGGGCGAACGGCGGGCTCATCGAGGGCATCGCCGACTACGTGCGTCTCAAGGCCGGGTTCGCGCCGGGGCACTGGGTGCGGCCGGGGCAGGGCGACCGGTGGGATCAGGGGTACGACGTCACGGCGAGGTTCCTCGACTACTGCGACACGCTCAAGCCCGGGTTCGTCGCGCAGCTCAACGCCAAGATGAAGAGTGGGTACACCGACGACTTCTTCGCGCAGATTCTCGGCAAGAATGTGCAGGAGCTGTGGAAGGACTACAAAGCCAAGTTTAGAGGCTGAACGCACGATAAGTTGATGGGTCACAGTGTGATGGCATAACGCACTACTTCGAATAAGACGTGCGTTTTACGTCTGTAATAAAAAAAGCTAAATAAATGATTTCAGTAGTCCGAATCAACGCCGTGTTACGCTTTAGAGCATCTCCAGCCGGCCCCCGACATGCCTTCCAAGTCGATTTTTCAGCGTCAGCGGTCGAAAATCGACCCAGTCGCATCGCAGGATCTCATTTATCGCTGGTTTGGGCCGAAATAACAGCCGGCGACCCCGAGCCGAACCCAAACGTTCGGGGATCGTCTGGGGGCGCCGGCAGAAGTGAAAAGGGGCGTGGGCCGCTCTGTCGGCGAGAGGAGACCCTTTTTCCGCCGTTTTCTCCCGCTCCCCCCTCTTCCCTCTCATTCTCCATTCTTCCCGCCAATCTCCTTCTTCTCCCTTCCCAGCCGGCCGCCATGCCGTCGAAGAAGTACGCCCCTCCCCCCCCGCGCGCCACGACGGATAGCATCCCACCGCCGCCCAAGCCCCCAGCATGTCTAACGCCGACTGGAGGGCGGAAGCCCGCGCCGGGAGGTTGTCACTACCGACCGGCGGAACAGGGCGAACGCCAATAAGGCCCAGGACAGGGCGGCTGCGGTGGTGGCAGAGCAGGCGAAGCGCTCGGCCGAACAAACCGAGGTGTCACGCGCGGGGATGATGAGCCCGCCCGCCGGCCACGGCCCGTACATATCCTGGAGCCAGCAAAGCATCGGTCTCCGGCCGGCTTCTCATCGTCGCCACAACCTTGGGGTTGCATGCCGTCACCGGGCTACGCCGACGGCGACGCGCACGGCGGCTTCAACCCCAACATCACCTTCCCGCACGGTCACCCGGCCCAGCGCACACCCTCGCCCGCCTTCGCCGGCATGCAGTACCCTCCGTACACCTACTCGCCGCCGGCCTACATAACCTCCCCGACACCATCCCTCCGCTGTGGCGCGCTACTGTTCTCACAAGCCTCATCGTCGCATCTCGGCGACACGGACGCGATGGAGGCCGACATGGACGACATCATCACGATCGGCTCGGTCGCCGCCACCGCCTCCCCCGGGTTCGCTGCCCAAGACAACATAGTGGACGACGACATGGACGGCAAACTCGACTACGGCGAGTAGGAGCCAGAGGAGGAGGAGGAGGAGGAGGAGGAGGAGGAAGAAGAAGAAGAAGAAGAAGAAGAAGAAGAAGAAGAAGAAGAAGAAGAAGAAGAAGAAGAAGAAGAGGGCGGCCAGGACTGGCGAACCGCGCATCAAGTGGGCGTCCAAGGAGGATGAGTGCCTCCCCGAAGTATGGAAAGTCATCTTCCTCGACCCTATCACCGGCATGAACTAGAGCGTCGACACATATTGGGAGCGCATCAATGGCGAGTTCGACGAGCGCAAGCTCGTCGACCCTTACTTCAAAGGTGTCTACATGCAGCGCGGGTCGAAGGCAATGGCGAATCATTGGGGGCTCATCCAAATGGCATGCAACAAATGGCATGGGATCGTCGAGGAGATCGCGGCTCGCCCGGAGAGCGGCGCCAGCATCGAGGATCAGGTATGGGCCACGCCGGTCTCTCCCTTTTCTTTTTGCCGCACGCGCGCCCACCAACTGTTGTTCCTCGGCGCAGCTGGTGCGGATTCGCCATGTTTCGCCAGGACAACGGCGACCAAGATTTCAAGTACCTCCACGTCTTCAAACGAATCGAGAAGTGCGAGAAGTGGGCGAATGTCCGGCGCACCCTTGCAAAGGCCAACGAGACGTACAAGCCGGACACGCCGTCGCCGGGCGCGGCCAACGGGCGCCCGGAAGGCAACAAGGGGGCCAAGAAGGGGAAACACGCCGAGTCGGCTACCGCACGTGTGCAAGAGTCCATCGAGCATTGCCTCGCCGGCGCCCAGACCCGGGCCGCCCCGCGGGAAGAGAAAACCGAGGCGCGGTGGTGGGCGTTGATGACAAACAACGACGTCAAGCTCGATCTGCTCCGCACCAACGTCGCCGCGAAGAAGAGGAACACCGACCTGGCTTTCCTGATGGGCCGGGCGGACATGCTCCGGAGCGACGACCCGCAGCTCAAGGCGTGGTACCTGGCGGAGCGCGGCCTCAACCTGAACCGTATGTCATCGACGGCGCCGCCAACTCCCACGCCGACGCCCTCGCCGCCGCCAAGCCCAAGCGATGATGCTTCCACGACGCCCAGCAGTACAGAAGCCGCGACGACGCCACCCAGCACAGAAGCCGCGCCAACGCTGCCCAGCCCGCGAATACCGACTACTCCGACCCGCCTGAGGCCGACACCACCGTTTGATGCATTTGACTACGCGTCCTTTCTTTTTGCTAGACGTCGAACTTTTCATTTGATCGCCGAAGTATGGCAAGGTGATCGCCGAACTGTGGCGCCGATCGCCGGACTAGTGGCATTTTTTGGGAGCGGGAATGGATCAATTTTCAATTTGCGACGCCTTGGGGGCGGCACGTGTGGGCATGGCTGGGACCTAGATAGCCCCCAGGGCCTAAAATCCGCCGGGATAGAGCCCAAAAGAGCGTCGGCCTATGCGTTGAGGGCCGAATGAGTGGAGATGCTCTTACCTGACGGGCTTTCGTGCGAAAATCAACATGTGGTTGAATGCGTAGGAGTACAATGGTATCCGCAGTCTGTCTAAGCACTAAACTTTTTTTGCGAGTATCTAAGTACTAAACTTGACACTAGGGCTTATATTTTTCTAGATTTATTCAAGGTCTTCTGGTGATGCACGTTTAGTGAGATTTATAGCGATATATATATGAGTGTCTGCATCTACATTGTATTAAAAAAACTGACTGACTTTCGTCATTCTTTCTTCTCTGTGTAATGGCACAACACACCACATGTACTGAAATGATCAACAAAACATGTCCCTTATGCATTGTAAAGGCATCTCCAACATCAACCTGTAAACCTTCCGCAACCATTCGGAACAGGTTGTCTGGACCGCGAAAGTCATCCAACGCAGCCCTATGTCAGTCCGCGGAGCGGTCCAAACACGATTTTTTTGTAAAGTCGTGACAAAAGTGGGGGAGATTTGTGAGGGTCCGGACGGATCCCAAACCCGTTTCTGACCACCTTGGTCCAACGAAAACCCCTCACCGCCCGGCGTGCTTTCAATCAACGCCGCTCCAGAGCGTCAGTGCCCCGCATTCATGCTCGCCCAGAGTGGACGCGGCTGCTCACTGGCGCCGGCATTGAAGCGGTGCGCCAATCGAGAGAGCGTTTCCCGCGCCGCTTCCCGGTGCAGGCGACTGTCGCGCGTTCAAACGACACGAAGGCTGCCCATCCGTTTGTCTATCGCCCGCATTCATGGCACGTGGTTGCCAAGTCATCTCCTCCGGTGCCACCCATTCGTCCGCTTGCCGCCCATCGGTGCTATATAAACCGCTGCCCTGGCCATAGCCACGGTCGTTCTTCTCCACACCATTTGCTACCATGGATCACTCCACGGCCAAAGATCTCTGAGACGAGCTGACGTTGGATCAGAAGAAGGCCATGGCCACCATGGCTGCCGACTGGCTGGCTGGCAGGCAGCTAGAGGACGTGCAAATGGAGGACGCCTCCTCCGATGAGCCAGCGCCACCCTTTTCTTCAACCGTGGCACCCTCCTCCTTCGAGGCACCCTCACCGGTGCATTGCACGCTGACCATCAGTGTGGCCCATGCCCATTATATGGACATGGTGGGGGCGGAACGGGAGAAACAGTTCCGAGAGGCGTAGGCTTGCCAACTACAACCATAGTCTCCTTCAGGAGCATCTGCAGGCGGAGGACCAGGTCACCGCCGGCAGGGCGGTCGTGCCGAACGTGGACCTAGCGGGGCAGGAGGCGCTGCTCGAGTCCTACCGCTCCGCTCGCGAGATCCACCTCGCCCGCTGGTGGTACCGGTAACGGGTGGCGGAGGTGGTGGCCAAAGGACGGGAGTGCAACGACGGCGCGTACGAGGCATTGTTCGGCGACACCGACGAGGAGGACATCGCCGAGACCGCGCCCCGGCGCCACGACCACGAAGAAGTTGGCACGTCCGCGAGTGCCGCTGGCAGCGAGGAAGAGTAGTGCACGGTAGGTCGCCGCCGCTCGGGTCCCAGGAAGGCCACTACTCCTCCCCTCCCGTCGATGCCAAGCTTGTTGAGCTCACCGTCTTCGGCCAGTTAGTCGCTTGACAGCGACGTCGAAGCGGACAACTGCAATTCCCAGGCTTCGGAGGCGGAGCTGGAGAGCGCCGAGGCGGAACTAGCGACAGTAAAACTTCAGTTCTCGGGGCTGATGGCCAGTGACGGGGACCGAATGTCGGTGATCATTTAGATTAGGTATGAATTATACTCCAGAGCCCGCCTAGGACCGCTTTGATGTATTTCTAATGAAATTCATCATGTTTATATGAAATCCGGTATGCTTATATAAAATCAGACCATGTTTATAGGAATTATGAAATCTTCACTTGTTTGCACGAATTTCATCCAGTTGGTTTGAGTTGTCGTGAAATTGTATGCGGCTAGCGTTGGATGGCTGCTCCTGCATCCGTGTTCGCGGACTGATACCCCTATATACGGACAGATGCTGAAGGTTTTTTACCCGGATTTTTATTATTAATAATTAATAACCTAATAATTTGGAAACTAGTGATAGGGAAGTGGAAATATTAAAAATAGGAAGGACGCTAAGAATAATGGCGTCCACAGCTGGATGCTATCGAGGATAGCGTCCATGTGTGGACGCTATTAGTAACTGCATCCAATCAAGTGATTTGCCTAGCCATCATATTCGACTAAACGGAGTCTTTCGTAATGACAGATAGAAGTTACGCGAGGTTTAAAACCCTAGTACGCATGCAGTCTCCGCTCCTGGACCTCGCCGTACGGTAAGCAATCTCTGGCAGCCGGCAACGCTGATCATCACAGGAGCGGCATGGTCTCATTAGCCGCTCGCCATTAGGATCCTCCAATTGATTTTGTGCTTGGTTCATGTTAGTTGTTGGACTGTCCTATTGAATCTCCTTTGTTTTAATTTATATGCAATTGATTCAACGGTTTACAAGCAGTCACTTTATAAATGATTGGATTGTTATTCCTGAATTACGATCCTTAATTGGCTAGTTTGTGAGAAGCCAAATTTTCAGTCGTGTGTCTGTGGTAGATCAATTTGAAATTGTGATATTCACTTGCTACACGTTCATGTTTGTAGGTGCATATAAGAACATGTTAATCGTTCTGGTTTACGTGGATGGTGAAGTGCAACATGGGTCCATGGGTGTGGAGTATACTATTCCTTCCAAATTAACATTTCCAGCATCCGAGAATATCACTTTTGAAGATATCAAGAGTGAGACATGTCAAGGACTTGCACACGTTAATGTCAATGCTTAAACGAACCTGAATATCCAAGCTCGCTTTGATATTGGAGCTCCTGGACCACATTATTTTCAGTTAATTCCAATATATGAGGAAAGAGGATGGAACATGATTTTTGAGAAGACCAAGTCTCGGACAACGTGGCAAGTGCTAGAGTTATATGTTAACATCACGCCAAATCAAGACATGTTGAGCCAAGTCAGTGGTGGAAGCAACATACCAATAATTGAAAGGCAATCACAAAGGTATGGAAGTGTAGTGCACTCGTCATTGCATCAAACATCTGTCACTGGTTTTCCAAATTCTAGCTCACGTGGTCCTGATTTCGACATGGCACGTGCTCCATCTTCTACTCATGGTATCGTGACAAATGATTTTCCAACAAGTACTGCCGATGACCCATATGATCAGGAGGATACAGAGCCAGAGGAGGATTTTATGGGACATGATGATGATGATGGGCATGATTATGATTCCGCACCTAGCCAGAGTTCAGACGAAGATCCAGAACCAAGAGTGATGCATCATGTTAATGCATTTCCATTCATGTGTACATGTGGACAGAATGGCGTGAGAGCCTTTGGTGACATATCTATACCAACGAAGACGATAGCAGATGATAGTTTTTTTGGATGCAAGAAGCACTTTCAAAGCCCATTGTTAGAGCAGCAAATGTTTTATTCAAAAGAGCACCTCAAAATTGCGATTAGTGAATTTCACATAAACATGAACCTGGAAGTGAAGTACAACACAAGCAGTCAATAGAAACTTCTAGCAGAGTGTATTGATGACAGTTGCATGTGGAGGTTGTATGCAATACCAACAAAAAATGGTTCATGTTGGCAAATAAGGAAATGTCCTTATTCTCACACTTGTCGTGCACCGGCTAATAGAACTGACCATTCTCACTTATCGGCCTCTATAGTTGCAGATGTGATTCGTGAAGCACTCAAGGATGACCTAGAGTTGAGTATAAAAAAATGTGCGGGCATTGGTCAAACAACGTTACAGAAATGTGAGACTGTCATACAATAAGTTGTGGCGTGGAAGGGAGAAAGCCATAGCTCAACTTTTTGGTAGCTTGGAAGGATCATAAAATCTTCTCATCCCCTTCCTCGAGGCTAGAGTTAAAAATCTAGGTACAAAGTAAGTTCTTCTATCAAAACCCATGACATTAGAAGGGCACAGAGAATTTCGATGTGTTGCTTGGGCATTTGGACCTTGCATTGCAGCAGGTCCCCGCCTTTGACCTGTAATAAGTGTGGATGCATCATTTCTATCAGGAAGATACAAGGGTCTGTTGATAATGGCTTGTTGATATGATGCTAATAATAAGTTAATACCTCTTGCATTTGCCATTGTTGAGAAAGAGGACACTACGAACTGGGGCTAGTTCATGAGATGGTTGCGGAGGGAGGTAATTGGTGTTGGAAAGTTCATGTGTGTGATTTTAGATCGCCACAAAGCAATCAAATGAGTGTTCAAGCAGCCACACCTTGGGTTTAATTAAAGTGCTGGCGAGTGTGTGCATCATTTTTGCTCTCAACATGTCACAGAGAACCTATACAAAGCTTTTCGTGATGATGGCATTTTTAAAATTTTCAAGTGGGCAATCAAGATAAAGAAACCTCGTAGGTTTGAGGAGGGCATGTCATCTATTGAACATACTTGTCCAGCTGCAGTAATGTATCTTAGAAAGGTCGGTAAGTATTTGCAGGAAGACAAAAATGAGCAAGAGAAGCTTGATAAAGTATTTCAATGCTAGGATGGGGGTTACCGGTGGGGGATCATGACAAGCAATGGATCCGAGTCCTTGAACAATGTGTTTAGGCTTTCCCGAAGGCTACTGGTGGCAAAAATTGTGGAGGAGTGATATGTCCATTTTGCATCATGCTTTTAAGTTGATATATTTTGCATTATGGGCTGTTATTACATGTTATGTCACAATACTTATGCCTTTCTCTCTTATTTTACAAGTTTTACATGAAGAGGGAGAACGCCGGCAGCTGGAATTCTGGGCTGGAAAAGAAGCAAACTCTAGAAACCTATTCTGCACAACTCAAAAAGCTCCGAAACTCCACAAAACACTGTTTCAGAAAATATAAAAAATATCTGGCGAAAGAGGATCACCAGGGGGGCCACCACCTGTCCACGAGGGTGGGGGGTGCGCCCCCCTCTCTGGGCGAGCCCCCTGCCTCATGGGCCCCCCGATGGCCCCCCGATGCCCATCTTCTCCTATATGAGGTGTTTTGACCTGGAAAAAAAATCATAAGGAGGCTTTCAGGACCAGACATCGCCGTCTCGAGGCGGAACCTTGGCGGAAACTAATCTAGGGCTCCGGCAGAGCTGTTCTGCCGGGGATACTTCCCTCTGGGAGGGTGAAATCGTCACCGCCGTCATCACCAACAACTCTCCCATCTTGGGGAGGGTTATCCTCATCAACATCTTCATCAGCACCATCTCCTCTCAAACCCTAGTTCATCTCTTGTATCCAATCTTTGTACCCCAAACCTCAGATTGGTACCTGTGGGTTGCTAGTAGTGTTGATTACTCCTTGTAGTTGATGCTAGTTGGTTTACTTGGTGGAAGATCATATGTTCAGATCCATTATGCATATTAATACCCCTCTGATCATGAACAATATTATGTCTTGTGAGTAGTTACTTTTCTTCATGAGGACATGGGAGAAGTCTTGCTATAATTAGTCATGTGAATTTGGTATTCGTTCGATATTTTGATGAAATGTATATTGTCTCTCCTCTAGTGGTGTCATGTGAACGTCGACTACATGACACTTCACCATTATTTGGGCCTAGAGGAAGGCATTGGGAAGTAATAAGTAGATGATGGGTTGCTAGAGTGACATAAGCTTAAAGCCTAGTTTATGCGTTGCTTCGTAAGGGGCTGATTTGGATCCATATGTTTCATGCTATGGTTAGGTTTACCTTAATACTTCTTTTGTAGTTGCGGATGCTTGCATTAGAGGTTAATCATAAGTGGGAGGCTTGTCCAAGTAAGGACAGCACCCAAGCACCGGTTCACCCACATACCAAATTATCAAAGTACCAAACGCAAATCAGATGATCGTGATGAAAACTAGCTTGACGATAATTCCCATGTGTCCTCGGGAGCGCTTTTCTCCATATAAGAGTTTGTCCAGGCTTGTCCTTTGCTACAAAAAGGATTGGGCCATCTTGCTGCACCTTATTTACTTTTACCTTTTGTCAGTTGCTACCAATTACCTTATCACAAAACTATCTATTACCTATAATTTCAGTGCTTGCATAAAATACCTTACTGAAAACTGCCTATCATTTCCTTCTGCTCCTCGTTGGGTTCGACACTCTTACTTATCGAAAGGACTACGATAGATCCCCTACACTTTTGGGTCATCAAGACTCTTTTCTGGCACCGTTGCCGGGGAGTGAAGCGCCTTTGGTAAGGAAAATTTTATATAGTGTGCTGAAATTTGCTGTCACTTGTTACTATGGCTCATCATCCTTTGAGGGGCTTGTTCGGGGTATCTTCACCCCGACCAGAAGAGCAAAGATTTGCTCCTCAACCTACTGCACCTACTGAAAATGTTTGCTTTGAAATTCCTTCGGGTATGGTAGAGAAACTGCTAGATAATCCTTTTACAAGAGACGGAACACTGCATCCCGAGTTACACCTAATCTATGTGGATGAGGTTTGTGGATTATTTAAGCTTGCAGGTATGCCCGAGAATGTTATCAAGAATAAAGTCTTCCGGTCTTCCCTTTATCTTTGAAGGGAGATTCATTGACATGGTTTAGGCTATGTGATGATATTGGATCATGGAACTACAATCGTGTGAAGTTGGAATTTCATCAGTAGTTCTACCCTATGCATCGGGTTCATCATGATCGTAATTATATTTATATTTTTGGCCTCGTGAAGGAGAAAGCATCGCTCAACCTTGGGGGAGGCTTAAGTCAATGTTATATTCATGCCCCAATCATGAGCCCTCAAGAGAAATGATCATTCAAAATTTTTATGCTCGGCTTTCTCTCAATAATCGTTCCATGCTCGATACTTGTTGTTCTGGTGCTTTTATGATGAAGACTGTTGAATTTAAATGGGATTTATTGGAAAGAATTCAACGCAACTCTGAAGATTGGGATCTCGACGAAGGTAAGGAGTCGGGTATGACCCCTAAGTTTGATTGTGTTAAAGCTTTTATGGATACCGATGTTTTCCGTGAGTTTAGCACTAAATATGGACTTGACTCTGAGATAGTAGCTTCTTTCTGTGAATCATTTGCTACTCATGTTGATCTTCCCAAGGAGAAGTGATTTAAATACCATCCTCCCATTGAAGTAAAAGTAGTTGAACCTATTAAAGTTGAAGAAAAGACTATCACTTATAATGTTGATCCTGTTGTTCCTACTGCTTATATTGAGAAACCACCTTTCCCTGTTACAATAAAGGATCATGCTAAAGCTTCAACTGTGGTTCGTAAGAGTAGTACTAGAACACCTACACCCTCTGAGCAAATTAAAGTTGAACCTAGTGTTGCTATGGTTAAAGATCTCTTGGTTGAAAATTTAGATGGACATGTTATTTACCTCCAAGAGGAAGCTGCTAGAATAGCCAAATCCGATGCAAGGAATAAACATAGACCTGTTGTAGGCTTTCATGTTATCTCTGTTAAAATAGGAGATCATTTCTATCATGGTTTATGTGACGTATGTGCTAGTGCAAGTATAATCCCTCATTCCCTATATCAAGAAATTATGCATGATATTGCACCTGTAGAGTTAGAAGGGATTGATGTTACTATTAAGCTTGCTAACAGAGACACTATTTCACCAGTTGGGATCGTTAGAGATGTTGAAGTCTTGTGTGGGAAAGTTAAATACCCTGGTGATTTCTTATTCTTAGTTCCCCACAAGATGAATTTTCTCCCATTATATTTGGTAGACCCTTCTTGAATACTGTTAATGCTAAGATAGATTGTGTGAAAGATATTGTTACTGTTGGTTTAGGGGATATGTCTCATGATTTTAACTTTGCTAAATTTCGTAGACAACCCCTTGATAAAGAATTACCTAGTAAGGATGAAATTATTGGTCTTGCTTCTATTGTTGTGCCTCCTATTGATCCCTTAGAACAATATCTGCTAGACCATGAAAATGATATGTATATGAATGAGAGAAGGGAAATAGATGAAATATTCTTTAAGCAGGGACCCGTATTGAAAAAAAACTTGCCAATTGAAATCTTAGGGGATCCTCCTCCACCCAAGGGTGATCCCGTGTTTGAACTTAAACCTTTACCTGATAATCTTAAGTATGTTTATCTTGATGAAAAGAAGATATATCATGTTATTATTAGTGCTAACCTTTCAGAGCAGGAAGAAGAAAATTTATTGAAAACTCTGAAGAAGCATCGTGCTGCTATTGGATATACTCTGGATGATCTCAAGGGCATTAGTCCCACTTTATGCCAACATAAGATAAAATTGGAAGAAAACGCTAAACCGGTTATGGATCATCAACGACAGTTAAATCCTAAGATGAAAGAAGTGGTAAGGAAGGAAATACTAAAGCTTCTAGAGGCAGGTATTATCTATCCAGTTGCTGATAGCCAATGGGTAAGTCCTGTCCATTGTGTCCCTAAGGAGGGAGGTATGATTGTTGTTCCTAATGATAAAGATGAATTGATCCCACAAAGAATTGTTACAGGTTATAGGATGGTAATTGATTCCCGCAAATTAAATAAAGCTACTAAGAAAGATCATTACCCTTTACCTTTTATTGATCAAATGCTAGAAAGGTTGTCCAAACATACTCATTTTTGCTTTCTAGATGGTTATTCTGGTTTCTCTCAAATACCTGTGTCAAAATGGGATCCAGAAAAGACCACTTTTACTTGTCCTTTCGGTACCTTTGCTTATAGATGTATGCCTTTTGGTTTATGTAATGCACCTGCTACCTTTCAAAGATGCATGATAGCTATATTCTCTGATTTTTGTGAAAAGATTGTTGAGGTTTTCATGGATGATTTCTCCATTTACGAAACTTCTTTTGATGATTGCTTGAGCAACCTTGATCGAGTTTTGCAGAGATGTGAAGACACTAATCTTGTCTTGAATTGGGAGAAGTGCCACTTTATGGTTAATGAAGGCATTGTCTTGGGACATAAAATTTCTAAAATAGGTATTGAAGTTGACAAGGCTAAAGTTGATGCTATTGAACAGATGCAGTGCCCCAAGGACAGCAAAGGTATATGAAGTTTCCTTGGTCATGTCGGTTTTTATAGGAGGTTCATTAAGTACTTCTCCAAAATCTCCAGGCCTCTAACTAATCTCTTACAAAGAGATATTCCTTTTGTCTTTGATGATGATTGTCTAGAAGCATTTGAAATACTTAAGAAAGCATTGATCTCTGCACCTATTGTCCAGCCTCCTGACTAGAATTTACCCTTTCAGATTATGTGCGTTGCTAGTGATTATGCTGTAGGTGTTGTTCTAGGACAAAGAGTTGATAAGAAATTGAATGTTATCCAATATGCTAGTAAAACCCTAGACAATGCCCACAGAAATTATGCTACTACTGAGAAAGAATTTATAGCAGTTGTATTTGCTTGTGATAAGTTTAGACCTTATATTGTTGATTCTAAAGTAACTATTCACACTGATCATGCTGCTATCAAATACCTTATGGAAAAGAAAGATGCTAAACCTAGACTTATTAGATGGGCTCTCTTGCTGC
This sequence comes from Secale cereale, assembly GCA_902687465.1. Lineage (NCBI taxonomy): Eukaryota > Viridiplantae > Streptophyta > Magnoliopsida > Poales > Poaceae > Secale > Secale cereale. The sequence goes on along the minus strand of LR738709.1, from coordinate 371,603,185 downwards.
AAGAGTTTGACTTGCATATTATTGATAGAAAGGGAGCTGAGAACCCCGTAGCAGACAACTTGTCTAAGCTAGAGAATATTATTGATGACCCACAACCTATTGATGATAGCTTTCCTGATGAACAATTGGCTGTCATAAATACTTCGCGTACTGCTCCATGGTATGATGATTATGCTAATTACATTGTTCCCAAGTTTATACCCCCTAGCTTCACATACCAGCAAAAGAAAAAGTTCTTCTATGATTTGAGGCATTACTTCTGGGATGACCCACATCTTTATAAAGAAGGGGTAGATGGTATTATTAGACGTTGTGTACCTGAGCATGAACAGGAACATATCCTACACAAGTGCCACTCTGAAGCTTATGGAGGACACCATGCTGGAGATAGAACTGCACATAAGGTATTGCAATTCGGTTTTTATTGGCCTACTCTCTTCAAGGATGCTCGTTAGTTTGTCTTACCTTGTGATGAATGTCAAAGAATTGGTAATATCAGTAGACGTCAAGAAATGCCTATGAATTATTCACCTGTTATTGAACCATTTGATGTCTGGGGCTTTGATTATATGGGACCGTTTCCTTCCTCTAATGGGTATACACATATTTTAGTTGCTGTTGATTATGTTACTAAGTGGGTAGAAGCTATTCCAACTAGTAGTGCTGACCACAACACCTCTATTAAGATGCTTAAAGAAGTTATTTTTCCGAGGTTTGGAGCCCCTAGATACTTAATGACTGATGGTGGTTCACACTTTATTCATGGTGCTTTTCGTAAAATGGTCGCTAAGTATGATGTAAATCATAGAATTGCATCCCCTTATCACCCACAGACTAGTGGTCACGTAGAATTAAGTAATATAGAGCTGAAATTAATTTTGCAAAAGACAGTTAATAGGTCTAGAAAGAATTGGTCCAAGAAACTTGATGATGCATTATGGTCCTATAGAACTGCATATAAAAATCCTATGGGTATGTCTCCATATAAGATGGTTTATGAGAAAGCATGTCACTTACCTCTTGAGCTAGAACATAAGGCATATTGGGCTATTAAAGAGCTCAATTATGACTTCAAACCTGCCGGTGAGAAGAGGTTATTTAAAATTAGCTCTCTTGATGAATGGACAATCCTGGCCTATGAGAATGCCAAGCTGTTTAAAGAAAAAGTTAAAAGATGGCATGACAAAAGGATACAAAAGCGTGAGTTTAATGTAGGTGATTATGTCTTGCTATACAACTCTCGTTTAAGATTTTTTGCAGGAAAACTTCTATCTAAATGGGAAGGACATTACGTTATCGAGGAGGTCTATCGTTCCGATGCCATAAAAATCAACAACTTCGAAGGCACAAATCCGAAGGTGGTGAACGATCAAAGAATCAAACATTATATCTCAGGTAATCCTACAAATGTTGAAACCAATGTTATTGAAACTGTAACCCCAGAGGAATACATAAGGGACACTTTCCCGAACGATTCAGACCCCGAAAAGGAAGAGGTATGTGGTACGGTAAGTAAACCGACTCCAAAAAAGTTCTAAGGGCAATTTTTCTCCGTTTTGGAATATTTAGAAAAATAAGTGGCACTCCGGAAGAGACATGAGCCGTCCACGAGGGTGGAGGGCACGCCCCCTCTCCCTGGGCGCGCCCCCTACCTCGTGGCACCTCGTGTGCCTCCCGAACTCTGATTTCTTGTATGTTACTCCTTTTGGTAGGTAAAAATTCATTATATATTCTCTCGAAGGTTTTGACCTCTGTATCACGCAAAAATCCTCTGTTTTTGTTTTGAGCTGTTGTTTTTGACAGATCTAGATCATCATGGCGTCTTCCAACACCCCCAAGGACAAGTTCTTCGAGAAGGTCATCAACCCCTACCTTGCGGAGGTGATGCATCATCCTCAAACCATGGAGTTGCATGAGGGGGTGCTGCACATTCGCGATGTTGAGGGGCCAAGGAGGACCGGAAGCGTGGAGACAAGACTCGAAGCAATGGAGCAGCAAGTTTTCAAGTGCCAAGGTATGGTGGAACGAGGACTCAACGCCAACCACATGATGATCATGGAGCTCGCCAACAACCTCAAGTTGGACTCAAGGATCTTCGGGGAAGCCATCTCCAATCTCCAAGAGAAAATCAAACACCTCCAAGCCCAGATCTATGACCTGCAAAACCAAAACTGTGAGTATGAATATAGATTCAAGAAGATGAGTTTGGCTGCAGATTTGAGCATCCCGGAGACTCGATCATCCTTCTACGATGGTGAGCCCATGCCTTGGAAGATGGACGACAAGCCTACATCATCAACAACTCCACCATTACCACTTCCGAAGAAGGAGACATAATCATATGGGTATGGGCACTCCCCTTGGCAACTGCCAAGCTTGGGAGAGTTGCCCCGGTATCGTATCACCATCACACTCCTATCTTTACCGTTTTTCTTAGTTCGATCCTTTTGGTAGTATCTTGATCTAGTAGAACAAAGTTAGCATGACCTAGTTGTGAGCTTTTTCTTTATGATCTTTACCCTTTTTGTAATCGAGTCCATGAGTTATATAATAAAGATTAGTGTTGATTCAAGGGCTTGATTTCCTCATTTTGATCCTGATTGAATAAAAGAAAATATAAAAAGTATCAAGGAGATCATATTTATCTTATGGGAAGTAATGACTTCACATATAAAGAGTATGATGAATAAAAGTTGTTGAGAGTTGACAAACATAGTTTTGGTCATCATTGTAATTAATAGGAAGTAATAAAGAAAGAGAGGTTTCACATACAAATATACTATCTTGGACATTTTTTATGATTGTGAGCACTCATTAAAATATGACACGCTAAAGAGTTGATGTTGGACAAGGAAGACAACATAATGGGTTATGTTTTCTTATATCTAACATAAAGTATATTGTCATGGATCATCCAACATGTTGAGCTTGCCTTTCCCCCTCATGCTAGCCAAAACTCCTCGCACCAAGTAGAGATACTACTTGTGCTTCCATACATCCATAAACCCAGTTTTGCCATGAGAGTCCACTATACCTACCTATGGATCCTTCAAGTAAGTTGTTATGTTGCAAACTCACTAAAATATGTACAATTTATTAGTGTGGAGGAAATAAGCTTTATACGATCTTGTGATATGGAAGTAATAAAAGTGACGGACTGCATAATAAAGGTCCTTATCACAAGTGGCAATATAAAGTGACGTTCTTTTGCGCTAAGACTTTGTGCATCCAACCATAAAAGCACATGACAACCTCTGCTTCCCTCTGAGAAGGGCCTATCTTTTATCTCTGCCTTATAAGAGTCAAGGTGAGAATCACCTTTCCTTTTTACATTTTATCCTTTTGCAAGCACACTGTGTTGGAAAGATCCTGACATATATACCCACTAGGATGTAAGTTACCATGGTCTATTACTGTTGACATTACCCTTGAGGTAAGAGGTTGGGAGGCAACACCATAAGCCCCTATCTTTCTCTGTGTCCGATTAAAACTCCATAACCATAAGTATTGCATGAGTGTGAGCAATTGTGAAAGACTACATGATTGTTGAGTATGTAGGCTTGCTGAAAAGCTCTTATGATTGACTCTTTCCGATGTTACAGTAAATTGCAATTGCTTCAATGACCGAGATCATAGTTTGTTGGTTTTCAATGAAGTTTCTGATTCATACTTGACATTGTGAATGAATTGTTACTTTAGCATAAGAATCATATGACAATATATATGTGTTGCTTTTATAAGAATGATCATGATGCCCTCATGTCCGTATTTTATTTTTATCGACACCTCTATCTCTAAACATGTGGACATATTTTTTGATTATCGGCTTTCGCTTGAGGACAAGCGAGGTCTAAGCTTGGGGGAGTTGATTCGACCGTTTTGCATCATGCTTTTAAGTTGATATTTATTGCATTATGGGCTGTTATTACATGTTATGTCACAATACTTATGCCTTTTCTCTCTTATTTTACAAGGTTTACATGAAGAGGGAGAATGCCGGCAGCTGGAATTTTGGGATGGAAAGAAGAAAACTCTGGAAACCTATTCTGCACAACTCAAAAAGCTCCGAAACTCCACAGGACACCGTTTCAGAAAATATAAAAAAATATGGCGAAAGAGGATCACTAGGGGGGCCACCACCTGTCCACGAGGGTGGGGGGCGTGCCCCCCCTCTGGGCGCGCCCCCGTGCCTCGTGGGCCCCCCGATGCCCATCTTCTCCTATATGAGGTGTTTTGACCTGGAAAAAAAATCATAAGGAGGCTTTCGGGACCAGACGCCGCCGTCTCTAGGCGGAACCTTGGCGGAAACCAATCTAGGGCTCCGGCAGAGCTGTTCTGCCGGGGATACTTCCCTCTGGGAGGGGGCAATCGTCACCGCTGTCATCACCAACAACTCTCCCATCTTGGGGAGGGTTATCTTCATCAACATCTTCATCAGCACCATCTCCTCTCAAACCCTAGTTCATCTCTTGTATCCAATCTTTGTACCCAAACCTCTGATTGGTACCTGTGGGTTGCTAGTAGTGTTGATTACTCCTTGTAGTTGATGCTAGTTGGTTTAATTGGTGGAAGATCATATGTTCAGATCCATTATGCATATTAATACCCCTCTGATCATGAACAATATTATGTCTTGTGAGTAGTTACTTTTCTTCATGAGGACATGGGAGAAGTCTTGCTATAATTAGTCATGTGAATTTGGTATTCGTTCGATATTTTGATGAGATGTATGTTGTCTCTCCTCTAGTGGTGTCATGTGAACGTCGACTACATGACACTTCACCATTATTTGGGCCTAGAGGAAGGCATTGGGAAGTAATAAGTAGATGATGGGTTGCTAGAGTGACAGAAGCTTAAACCCTAGTCTATGCATTGCTTCGTAAGGGGCTGATTTGGATCCATATGTTTCATGCTATGGTTAGGTTTACCTTAATACTTCTTTTGTAGTTGCGGATGCTTGCATAGAGGTTAATCATAAGTGGGAGGCTTGTCCAAGTAAAGACAGCACCCAAGCACCGGTGATGATGTTACAGACCTAGGATAGGGTCACGGGCTTGACTCAGGTACCCCACCCAAGGTCACTACCCCAGAAGCTCAAAAGACAACTCGAAGGCAACAGGAACAGTCGACTAACACAGCTCAAGAGGGCATTCCACTCGACGACACACCCTCATTCGGACGACTCAACTTCACTCGACCACTCAAAGACACTCGACCCCTGAAGGTCAAAGGTTCCTTAGGACAGCAACGGTCCGGCATTCATTCCGTAACAATGAATGCCTTTATAAATCTTTACTGCAGGCATTATCAGTAATGCCCTGCCTTTATGTACATTGAGCCCTTTGTAACGTGGGGATGGCTGGGGTCCTGGCGCACTCTATATAAGCTACCCCCTCCTCCAGTACAAGGGTTCGCAGACCCTATAACTCAAACACCCATATACATTCCAGTCGACCGCCTCACGGCACCGAGACGTAGGGCTTTTTCTTCCTCTGAGAAGGGCCTGAACTCGTATACATCCTGCATACAATCTCACCATAGCTAGGGCCTTGCCTCCTCTTACATACCCCCTACTCGTACTGTCAGACTTAGAACCACGACAGTTGGCGCCCACCATAGGGCAGGGTGTCTTAGCGACTTCTGGTGAGGTTGCAAACTTTTCTCCGACCTCCTTCATCATGGTTTCCGGCGGTGGTTTGGCGTTGGGCCGCGAGATCCGGCTCGGCGCGCTCGTCTTCATCGCCGATGACTCCGCTTGGCTCCAGGAGGCCCCCCTCGACATCGAGGTGTTGCCCGTCCGCGGGGCCGCGCACTTCCGTGCGAGCGCCTACGTCGTCCTTCTCCGGGAGCCGTCGACTCGGTACCAGCCGGCTCCTTCATCATCCGTCGTCCCCGCTGGACGCCGCCGCAAGCGATCTGGTCGCTCGCGGCTCCAGCGGTGGGTGAAACACGCGGTGGCCCGCCAGACGGCCACCCATCAAGTTGCGGCCATCGAGCCCGACGAATACCTCTACAGGCTGGTCGATCCGTTGATCGAACCCACAGATTCGATTTCCGAGTGCGGGAGCAGCCACCCCGCAGCTGAAGTCCTCATGGTAGACTCACGTCGCAATCCGCCAGGATACCCTCGCAGTGGAGACGACGGCAGCGGCAACGGTCAGTCATTCGACCACGACGGGTACATTCCCCAACCCCTCACTGCCTAGCAGAGGGACGAGGTCTGCCGCCGCAATGAGGACACACTTTTCACCCCTATCATGGGAGACACCCCAGAGGCTCTGGCCCTGGAAGCCACGCGCCTAGCCACCGTGGCTGAGCGCGCGCGTCTAGAGAATATCCAGCGCGCACTCGACGAACGGGCCCGCCAACTGGTTCCCGAATCCAGTCGACGGCCACGGCAGTCGTTCCCGCGCGAGACTCAGGTGTTCCGGACGCCTGTCCAGAACCTGGAAGCCACGGCTCGCATCGCAGATTCTACCCAACCATCTCAGTCGGAGGCTGGGAGAGGCCTGTAGCAGATCCGGGCGCTGCTCCGGATGGCCGGAGAGCAGAACGCGGCTATCTCTCAGTCGCGCAACAGGATTCACAGCAGATCTGTGGCAGTAGACACCGTTTGGTCAGCTCACAGTCCAAGATCGCCCCCGAGGCGTGAAGACCGTGGGCCCCGTCAAGACCGGTATCTGGGTCGGAATGATGAGCAGTATGATCGTCAACTCGATCATCTTGACCGCCATCGAGTGCCTATGCCTCCTCCGGGAAGCGGATCGTACTCGCCGAGGCGACACGAAGGTAGGCATTTACGCAACGACGAGCGGAGGATTCCCCCAGATCCCCGGAGGCCCGGCTTTGATGCAAGATCTATTCTTGTGCAGGGGCTGGTCGACAGGAACAGAGCGTACAGAGAAGAACAAGGCAGAGATCGTCTGAGTGGAAGCCGAGCGTCTGTCTCTGGACCCGAATGCTTTAGCAGTGCCATCATGGCCGCTGAGATCCGCCCAAACTTCAGGCTGGCGGCGGGAGTGGATAAGTTCACCGGCGAGTCAAAACCAGACACCTAGCTCGAAGATTATCGAGTGGTTGTGCAGATCGGAGGCAGCAACGACGACGTGGCCATGAAGCACCTTCCCCTGATGTTGGGCGACTCGGCCCGGGCGTGGCTGAATTAGTTGGCCCCTGGGAGGATTTACAATTGGAAGAGTTGTCCTGAGTGTTTATCAGGACCTTCGAAGGTACCTGCAAACGGCCCGCGGGGCTCGCGGAGTTGCATCATTGCGTACATAAGCCGAATGAAACCATGAGAGATTACATACAAAGATGGACTACCTTGCACCACACGGTGGAGAATGTGTCCGAGCACCAAGCAGTCTGCGCCTTCAAAGAAGGCGTGCGATACAGAGAGCTGGACTTGAAGTACGGTCGAACGGGAGATATGTCCCTGTCCCGAATGATGGAGATAGCCAGTTGGTACGCCAACGGCGAAGAGGCCAACCGGCTGCGCAGTGGCAAGAAACTAGCCGATGAAGATGACCAGAACTCCAATCGAAAACCTAAGCGCAAGGCCAAGCCGACAGCTCAAGGCGAAGCCGCAGTTGTTAACCAAGGGAAGGGCAAAGGAAAGCCTAAGGGGCCTTGGGTCCCCAAGAAAGTGAAAGATCAAGCAGGAAATGATGTACTCGACCAACCGTGTCCTATCCACACGAAGAAAGATGAAGAGGGGAACTTCGTTTATCCCAAGCACACCACTCGATAGTGTCGGCTCTTGATCCAGAGCTTCCAGAAAGAGCAGTCGATTGAGAAGGAAAAGGAATCAGAGGAGACCACTGACGCAGAAGGGGATGGAGGTTACCCCCAGATTAACTCCACCTTGATGATTTTTGCTGATGTTGATAGCAAGAGTCGACTAAAAGTGATCAACAGAGAAATCAACATGGTTGCCCCGGCAACAATGACGTATCTGAAGTGGTCCAAGACCACCATCACATTCGACCAGTCCGATCAGCCTGCGCACATCGCTGCCCCCGGGCGTCAGGCATTGGTGGTCGACCCAGTTGTCGAGGGCACTCGTTTGACCAGGGTCCTGATGGATGGTGGAAGTGGCCTGAACATTGTGTATGCTGAAACCCTCCGTGGTATGGGCATTCCAATGTCCAAGCTGAGTGAGAGTAACATGAGGTTTCACGGGGTCATCCCCGGGAAGAAGGCCGACTCACTTGGCAAATCTCACTCGACGTAGTTTTCGGCGATTCAAAGAATTACCACAAAGAGAAGCTGATGTTTGAAGTGGTGGACTTCAACAACGCCTATCGTGCCATTCTGGGTAGGCCCGCCTACGCTAGATTCATGGCTCGGCTGTGTTATGTGTACCTCAAGCTGAAGATGCCGGGGCCCAACGGCGTCATAACCGTCACGAGGAACCGACAAAAAGCGGAAGAATGCTTCCAGAAAGGCTCCAAGAGTGCTGACGAGCAGATGGCAGCAATAGAGATGGAGGAGTACCAGAAGAATGTGGATCTGAGTGATTTGCTGCGGGCTAAGAAGCCGGCTTCCGAGTCAGCTCTTTAGTTGGGAGGGGAGACAAAGCCCGTACACATTCACCCTGCCGAACCCAATGCAGCACTGACCCACATGTCAACTACACTCGACAGCAAATAGGAAGAAGTGCTCATCCAGTTCCTCCGTGAGAACTGGGACATCTTTGCATGGAAACCGTCTGACATGCCAGGTGTACCCAGGGACTGGCTGAGCATCGTTTGCCAGTTGACCCAAAAGTGAAGCCTGTAAAGGAACATCTCCGTCGGTCTGCTGCGGAGAAAAGAAAAGACATTGGCGAAGAGGTGGCTTGGCTTCTGACAGCTGAGTTCATCCGCGAGATCTACCACTCCAAGTGGCTCGCCAATGTGGTCATGGTCCCCAAGAAGGACAAGTCCCTCCGCATGTGCATCGATTTCAAGCATATCAATCCGGCCTCCCCGAAAGATCACTTTCCTCTCCCCCGCATTGATCAGATAGTCGACTTGACTGCGGGATGCGAGTGTTTGTCCTTTCTCGACGCATATTCCGGGTATCATCAGATCCGACTGTTTGGACCCGATGAAATCAAGACAACTTTCATCACCCCATTCGGGTGTTTCTGTTATGTCACCATGCCTTTCAGTCTGAAGAATGCCGGCGCTACCTTCATGCGCATGATTCAAAAGTGCCTGCTGAAACAAATCAGTCGGAACATAGAAGCATACATGGATGACATCATGGTCAAGTCACGCAAAGGTTCCGACCTGCTGACTGACCTCGCCGAGACATTCGGAAATTTGAGAAGCTATGATATCAAGCTCAATCCGTTGAAGTGTACATTCGGAGTTCCGGGTGGTAAGCTACTCGGTTTCCTTGTTTCTGAACGATGAATCGACGCCAACCCAGAAAAAGTCGATGCAACCCTCCTAATGAAACGCCCCAAGCGTATACACGACGTCCAGAAGCTAACTGGTTGCTTGGCCGCATTGAGTCGGTTCATTTCTTGTCTCGGTGAGAAGGCATTACCTCTCTACCAACTGATGAAGAAATCTGAAAAGTTCGAGTGGAATTCTGAAGCTAAAGTAGCGTTTGAAGAGCTCAAAGCCCTGCTTTCCACCCAACCAGTGCTTGCTGCCCCAGTCAGCAAGGAGCCTCTCTTACTGTACATCGCAACCACCGGACAAGTTGTCAGCACTGTACTCACGGTCGAGCGGGAAGAAGAAGGCAATGCCTACAAAGTCCAACGCCCAATCTATTACATTTCCGAAGTATTCACACCCTCCAAGCAAAGATACCCACATTACCAGAAGCATGTGTATGGGATCTACTTGACATCAAAAAAAGTTGCTCATTACTTCTCGGATCATTCAATCTCAGTCGTCTGCAACGCCCCACTATCAGAAATCCTGAACAACCGAGACGCAACCGGTCGAGTGGAAAAATGGGCGATTGAAATCCTTCCGCTAGATATCAAGTTTGAAGTGAAGAAAGCTATCAAGTCTCAGGCAATAGCATATTTTGTGGCCAAATGGATCGAACAGGAGCTACCGACTCAGATCCAGTCGGACCACTAGACTATGTTCTTTGATGGATCCAAGATGTTGAATGGATCCGGTGCAAGCGTGGTTTTGGTATCCCCCAGGGGCAACAAGCTCAGCTACGTCCTTCAAATCCACTTCGACTCATCAAACAACGAAGCTGAATACGAGGCGCTTTTGTATGGGTTGCATATGGCCATCTCACTCGGCGTCCGTCGCCTGATGGTCTACGGCGACTCAGACTTAGTGGTCAATCACGTGATGAAGGAGTGGGACGTCAGAAGCCCGGCAATGACCAGTTATTGCAGTGCAGTGCGAAAGCTAGAAAAGAAGTTTGAAGGTTTAGAGCTCCGTCACGTGCCCAGAATCAAGAATCGGCTTGCTGACGATCTCGCGAAGATAGGGTCCACTCGGAAGCCTATACCCAAGAATGTGTTTTTGGAGCACCTGCACACCCCCTCAGTCAAAGAAGATCCCTTCATGGTGGAACCCCCACAGCCAGTCAGCGCATCTGATCCGACTGAAGTCGAAGTGCATGCGGTGGTCGACCTAATCATGGAGACTTTGGTGATCACGCCCGACTGGACTATGCCATACATAGCATACCTGCTCAGGCAAGAACTCCCAAAGGATGAAGAGGAAGTGCGCCAGATCGTCCGTCGATCCAAAGCCTTCACCGTCATTCAGGGTCAGCTCTATGAGTGTCACAGGAGTCGCTCAGCGCTGCATCACACCGGAAGAAGGTCGACTGATTTTGACCGAAATTCACTCGGGGACTTGTGGCCAACACGCTTCCTCTCGGACTATAGTCGCCAAGGCGTACCGAGCTGGATTTTATTGGCCCCGAGCTAATGAGATGGCAAAAGATATGGTAGACAAGTGCGAAGGCTGCCAGTTCTACTCCAACATGTCTCATAAGCCACCGTCCGCCTTAAACACCATTCCGTTGGTTTGGCCGTTTGCCGTTTGGGGGTTGGACATGGTCGGCCCCTTCAAAACTGGAAGAAGCGGATTCACTCACCTTCTCGTGGCAGTCGACAAGTTTACCAAATGGATCGAAGCCAAGCCCATCAAGAACCTCGGCTCGAGCACTGCCATCAGCTTCATTAGAAAATTGATATTCAGATATGGAGTCCCTCACAGCATCATCACGGATAATGGTTCCAACTTTGACTCGGACGAATTCAGAGCTTTCTGCTCCTCCCAAGGTACGCGGGTCGACTACGCCTCCGTAGTGCATCCGCATTTGAATGGACAAGTGGAAAGAGCGAATGGTTTGATCCTCCAAGGCCCGAAGCCGCGGCTTATGCGCGACCTCAAGCATGCCGCCGGAGCTTGGGTGGCCGAACTACCGTCTGTCTTATGGGGGCTGAGGACAACTCCGAACCGGTCGACTGACCGTACCCCCTTCTTCATGGTCTATGGAGCTGAGGCCGTACTTCCGAGTGATTTGTTGCACAATACCCCCTGAGTGGAACCCTTCTTTAAAGCCGAAGCAGAGGAAGCTCGTCAAGATGCAGTCGACCTCCTGGAGAAAGAACGTGAGATGGCTTTGATCCGCTCGACCATCTACCAACAGGACCTGCGCCGATTCCATGCTCGCAACGTCCGGAGCCGAGCATTCTAGGAAGGAGACCTGGTTCTCCGAGTGCATCAGAAGCGACCGCACAAACTTGCCCCGGCTTGGGAAGGCCCCTTCATCGTCACCAAGGTACTGCACAATGGGGCATATCACCTCTACAACGTCGCCAAGAAGAGAGATGAACCCCGTTCGTGGAACACGGACCTGCTCCGCCGCTTCTATACTTAAAGCACTCAATCAGTCGAGTTGTAATAAAGATCTTCCAGTTTGTTTTCAAAGACAAGTTCGCAGCAATTCCTTAATGATTGTTGGTTTCTAAGATGCTGATCCTCAAATCCCCCCGTGGGTGCTTAGCCGCGAACCCGATTTGCCTAAGTTACGAAAACCACTCCGAGTGAAGAGCAACCCTCCCACTCGGGGGCTTAGCTGCGACCCTGTAATCGCCTAAGTTACAAAAACCACTACAGGAATCAGGCATTTTGCCGACATGTGCTCTTTTTGCCGTCAACATTTCGTCGGGGTAGACGGCAAATGGTGGTTTTGCCGTCATGAGCAGACGGCAAAAAAATATTATCGGCAAAAAATAATAAAAAACAGACGGCGAAAGGCAACACACGGCAAAGACATATTTGCCGTCAACTACGTGTGCAAATGACGGCAAAGATGAATCATTGCCGACTTCCTTAGCTGTGACTGACGGCAAAAAACTGATCACAGCTATGTCCGTGAACGGGCCTAAATGGACATATTTTGCTGTCTTGTTCTTGGCCCAGCTGACGGCAAAAAGAGATGGTTTGCCGTCTGCTGCTCTATACAAATGACGGCAAAGCTTAACATATCTTCTCAGAAAAAAAGAGCAAAGACTGAAAAAATAAAGAAAAGAAAACCCCAGCCTCCCAAAAAAACCCCAACCCACCCCGATCTCACAGGCTCGCAGCGCTCGGTTTCCCCACTACACCCCCAGCCTCCCGTGCGCGCCGCCGCCCTCACCATTCGCCGCCGCCGCCCTCACCGGTCGCCGCCGCCGCCCTCACCGGTCGCCGCCGCCGCCGATTTCCCCTATATGGCCGGAGGCTAGGCATCCCGTCGGCCATTCCCGCCCCACCACGAGGGAGGAGACCGGCCAGCCGTTGCGCCTCCCCGCCGATCGCCGCCCGCCACCCCAAGATCAGGGCCGGCCGCGCCGGTCCCCGTCAGTGGCCGCTCCCGATCCGCGCCGGTCCCCGTCAGTCGCCGCTCCCGGTTCAGGTTCAGATTTCTGCTCCCGATTCATACTGATTTTTTGTACTCTTCTTTTTTGCAAACTAGATGAATACCCCACGCGTTGCTGCGGGACATCTTGTGCAATCTTCTAAATATTAAACGGAGTGGTTTCAATAATCATTAAAAAGCTGTTTTTTACTAATGGAACACTCTTAGCAAAAAATTGGCATTTCGGTTTAAGTACACACACTAACAAAGACAGGGGCTTTGCAATGTACTACTTTGAAGATTAGTCATATTGCCATATAGCACTGAAGATAGTTCTCATATACATGAATACTAAAGATGATTTGATAAACTTGAGTATCTGTTAGAGGCAGATCTTGGAGAGGTGATTTAATTTTGCAAGTCGAAGATTATGAAACAAAGGATTGAAGTTTTCACTCAATAAATAGTGCAAAATTGCATACACAGTGAGTCAATGAAATCAGTTTTCAGCAATGGACCAGCCCTTTAATATTAATTAAAAATATTATTGCTAACAGGCACAAAGAGAAACAAATGAAGCTACTAATTCTATCGTGTGAGTTTGGAATAAAATAAATAGTACTATTTGATAACCAAATTTTCTTGATCCCATTAGTGACCACCGGTGATATTTTTAGACTGCCGATAAAAATAGTTCACAACTATGAGCGATAACAACCCGTGGAGATTCATTTCAGTCTTTGCTTTATGATGAATTAGGTCTTAAATCCAATGAACACCTTAGGAAAGATAAATAAAAAAATCTACAAGGAGACCAATAAAATGCAAAGATGTGTTCACATGTTGTTAAATCAAAGCAAGCAATTATGCTAGTTGACATCCCAGACCAAGGGAAGAAGGTAGCAGATCACTGTAGTTCTAGACCCCGTTTTTCAAATAAAGGAAGTGACAACGTTTGTATATTGATCTCCACTTTGGTTGAATGCTTGAGAAAGTTGAAAGCGTACAATTTGGATGAGATGTAGAGAGACCACTACTACTAAGATTGGAGGTGACAGAACTAACAATACATGCTGGTGGTGGCACCAGAAAGATAGCGTTGCTTTTCCGTGATATGTATTGGAAAAACACGCGCGTAGATGGCTTTTGCCAGAACCTTGATGGGGTTGCCTGCATGTGCCAGCGGTAAGAAGTAGGTGCAGCAGGAAGTTGTCACCGATGACTTTTTATTTATACCTATATAATTCTGTATAAACAACTGGGTGTTGAAAATGCATCAAAACAAAATGTCAAGAAAATACCAGCTTGTTCTTGAGTTAGGGTGTGTATGGACCATCACTGTATGGACTATGGAGTAAGTCTTGCTGCAAGGAAACATAATCAAAATGGACAAAAGAGTAAAACCTTATAGATTCTTATTCACAAAAGTACCCTTATATATATTCTGTTTTCGTAATATGATGATATGTCGTTCCCTGTAGTTTTGTCATACAAACATTAACTTGTTGAAAGATGCGACGTGCCGACCTAAAATTAAAACAAATAAACACCAACAAATTTTTATTTTAAAATTTTGGTATTTGGTTTCTGTAACCTATAAAGCAAAATGTACCTTGTGTGTTTATTCCAATTTTGCAAGTTGCTCCGCAGCTTCACGCAAAAGCCAGAGTCCATGTTGTAGTAGTGGCTCCACATCACGTAATTGGCAGCGCCTTCTAGCACCAGCAGCACCTGTGAAACGAATGAACCCGATGTCCAAAGAATCCAAACATGTGAAACGAATGAACCCACGATGTCCAAAAGATCCAAAAATGCAGGCAGGCCGAGGTACAAAGCCGATGTTCTACCACGGGCTCTATAGTGTGCTTGAGTCTCCTGACGTGGACTCGCACTTGTAGACTGCAAATGACCCATCTTATTATGGATTAATTCTCGTTGACAGTACTGTCATCAACTGAAACTTCTCCCGTATGACTTCAAGCTTGTTGTCACCATCTTATCCACTTTTCTTTAAAGAAAAAAAGTAGGACAGATCATGAATATGACTGTAACAGAAGCAGATATCCACTTTTCTTTAAAGAAAAAAAAGTAGGACATATCATGAATAGGCCGCCATGGCACCGCGGAGCAATGATCTGTGTGTTGCTCAGGCCTGTGTTCTTGTGGGGGTGATGACGGAAGGCAGACTGGAACCTCGAGAGTCGAGGCCATCGTAATATAGAAATATATGCAGAGTAATGAAGCTCTGTACCATAGCCCATAAAACTGAATGTAGAAATTAAAGTGATCAAATATATATGCTCTGGTGATCTAATATATCTGAACCAAAAAAATTATGTGCAAGGTTATGTCTACTTACAGGCATCGCTTGGCTTGAATGTTGAATGTTACAATTGCATATGCTATACTGGCTTGAATGTTGACCATCCATTTGGCTCCATCTCCAATGCTGCTTGACATATTCTGAATCAAAATAACAAATTGTTTATGGTGTTAGCAGCTCAACACATAAGAAACAGGAACTCCCTGTTACTAGTAGTTCCCATTACTTGGACAAGCATGGCAAACAAAGGCCACACGAACACAGAACATATTATTTTTTGGGTTCCTTCTTTCTTGCGTATTTTCTTTTGGTTAGATGTTGTTGAGATGTGAGATGATGTTGTTGATGTTGTTTATTAGATTGTTGTGTGAGTGCTTATGTTGGTTGTGCCGGTGCTTTTCATGTGCAGGTATCTTCTCTTCATCTCGAGGAGCACCATTGGTCCCGTTGTTGTTGCCCTCGTCGTTCGACTACTGCCTCTACGTACGGTCTAGGGGTGAGCTCGACTATCATCTCTTCCCCCTCCCCTATTTGCTTTGTTCCTGTTGTCATGCCGATGCCAATACATTTTGCTTTCATGTCAAGTCTCGTAACCTAGGCGTCTCCCGTTCGAAAGGGTGACATCTATAAATATGCATGTCTTTGCATATTTATAAGCGTCATCTTTTCGAATTGTCCACGTTATCCATGGACAACCCGAGTACGTGTAGATTGGCTTTCGTTTCCCGTGCTCTACTTTGGTTCGAGGCAAAATTTCGTCAGCGCCACCCCGTTGTTCTCCGGGTACACCTTCTCTCTGCTTGTTGCTGAGACGTGTATCTGGAGAACAGCGGGGAGGTGCTGCCGAAATTTTGCCTCGGACCGGAGTAGAGCATGGGGAACGAACCCAATCTACACGTACTCGGGTGGGATTAGGACCCATCTTTACCTATTAGAGATAGGATTCAATCCATGAATGTATGTTTCCTTTTGCATGGTAAAAAAAATAAAACAGTGGCGTAAATAATATGACAAAAGTAATTAGTTATGTATCTATTCCTAATTACATTATATATAACTTGATGAATATGAATTTGGTGCCCGTATTGTCAGTGCAAGTAGCGGTATGGATGATCGTGAGTGGATGTATACTGGCCACCCTAGTCAGGCTGGCATGACCGTTGAGTGGGTGGACAAGACCAATGAATTCGTAGAAGCAACATTTGCTAGTGGCAAGAGAAAAACTTGGTGTCCGTGCTTGAAGTGCAACAACTATCTAGAACAGTCAAAGAAGACTATGTGTTTACACCTGCAGAAGCATGGGTTTAAGCCTAGTTATACTCGGTGGACCTTTCATGGCGAGACTGAACGTAGCAGAGAGGAGGTGGTGCGTCGGCACACCGACGACAATGGTACCGGGACCGATGACATGGTAGCCGACTTCAACGATGCACGTGATGCCGGATCAGAGCAAGAACCAGAGGAGTCTGCGAGGGCGTTCTTAGAAATGTTGAATTCGTCACAGCAACCTCTTCACGACTACACAGATCAGTGCCAGCTGGATGCCATCGGACAACCAGTGTCTATGAAGACCCAGTTCAACATGAGCAGAGATAACTTTGATTCAATGATGACCTCTTGGGGTCGCTCTCTCCCTAAAGGTCACAAACTGCCTAAAAGCTGGTATGAAGCGAAGAAAACCCTACGTGCACTTAAGATGCCGTATGAGCAGATACACGCTTGCCCAAATGGATGTGTCTTATTTACGAAAGAGTATGCCGACGACAAGTACTGTGCCAAGTGCGGCTTGATACGTCCAAAACGTATCTATAATTTCTGCTTGCTCCATGCCACTTTTGGGTGATATTGCTATGATATTGATACACTTCCATACACTTTTGATCATATTTGGACTAACTTACTAATCCAGTGCACCCCAGTGCCAGTTTCTGTTTTCGGCTGTTTTTGTATTTCAAGTTTTCACGTTTCGAGAACTGCCCAGAAAAATCCAGAAAAATTATATAAAAAATCAACATTCCGGAAACAACACTGCGTCCGAAGGGCAGCCTGGGGGGGGGGGGCACAGGGGCTCCAGGCGCCCTGTGGGCGCGCCCCCCCTGGGCCGCGCCGGGGGGGCGCCTGGGCCCCCCGAGGCTCCCCCGATGCCCTACTTTGGCATATATTTAAAGGACCCTCCGAAACCCTCAGAACAGGAACTCTTTTCGCGATCCCATCTCTGTTCCGCCGCCGCCGCCGCTTCCAAGATCGGGAGCACCAGGAGAACTCTTCCCGGCACCCTGCCGGAGGGGAGGATCATCACCGGGAGCTTCTCCACCACCATGGACGCCTCCCGGATGACTCGTGAGTAGTCTCCCTTGGACCATGAGTCCATGACCAGTAGCTATGTGATGTTCTCCTCCCGTTCTTGTGCTTCACTAATTAGTCCTCGTGAGCTGCCCTACATGATCGAGGCACCTATGTAATCCTTATGTTGTTGCTATGTTGAGTTTGCTGGGATCCGATGGATTATGAGATTATGTTCAGATTGATCTTGAGTAATATATTTGATTCACCTCTTTTATATTTTAGTTCATAAGTAATTCTTGCATGTTCTCCGTTGTTACTTATTGCTTTGGCCGAGTAGTAGGTAGTGACTCCAAGAGGGAACGTTATGCTCGATTGTGGGTTCATGCCCCTCGATGACTAGCTTGAGTGACAGAAACATGAGTCTAGGGGATGTGATGTTGCCACATGGGGGAAAACAACGGTGCTTGTGCCCGCAGGTGCGAGGATTGTTTACTTTACGCAAAGTTCTTTTAATGCAGTTGTCTGTTGCATTGAGTTTACACTATGGGTGGGACTCACAACTTAATACCAGCGAGATGTTCTGGATAGATATCTCAAGGTGGATGATTAGTAGTAGATATTGATGGATTTTGGTCTACTTACTTTGGCGTACCGCCCATGCTTTGAACCTCAACCTTTCTTGCATTGTAGTCAGCATTGGTTTGCGTTCGTGGTCCTGTCAATTGCCTAGCTGTAATTTGTTACCTCACATAGCAGTTTTATCGTCTTTTGGGAGACACTACTAGGAAAAGGCCTATTAATGGCGCACCTAATTTGGCCATTAATGGCGCATTAGTGGTGCGCCATTGCTAGCACGCCATTAGTATTTGATACTAATGGCGCACCTCTGGTGCGCCATTAGTATCTGGTATACTAATGGCGCACCTTGGATGCGCCATCAGTGTGCACCTTAGTGCGCCATTAGTAAGCCTCCCAGGGGCCAGGTGCTATGGCATACTAATGGCGCACTAAGAATGATGCGCCATTAGTATTATCCGCATAGTAATGGCGCACTGCGTGTCAATGCGCCATTACTATGCTTTGGCATACTAATGGCGCACTGCCAGTTAATGCGCCATTACTATGCTTTGGCATACTAATGGCGCACTTTTCTCTGATGCGCCATTAGTATGAATATTAGGTTTTTTTTTAATATTATTTTTCTGTTTTTTTTGCACCGATTACAAAATGTATAATTGCACAGAATATAGACAGCACACATCAACAACACATTCATCGAATACAATAGAAGATTAATCTCTGAATACAATTCATCATATTAGTCTCCGAATACAATTCATCGATCATATTAGTCTCCGAATTGAAAAGACCGAACAAAGATAGAACAATATATTACAAGTCTCGAGATCGCGAGTAGCGAGTTTGTCTTCGCATTACAAGTCGATATCGATCATCTAAACTACCATCACATAGAAGAGAGCTGCGGTCGTCACGATGAGCATCATCACGATGAAACTCGTCTTCATCCGGTTCCTCCAACGCTCCCTCCCCTCTCCCGCTAGATAGCGGGCGTATCTAGATTCGGCCTCGGCCCTAGTGGTGTACCCTTTGTAACTGTTACCGCTGAATCGGTGAACCTGTCTCCGACACTCCTCCCAGTCGTCGTAGACTCCGGGAACCTTACCCTTGTACACGACATACGACGGCATCGCTATATATATGCACTACCCAAACGAAACGTTAGTATCAATTCACAGACAATTCATAAGCAATATATAAGTATGCAACAGAACGATCGAAAGAGAAAAGCAAGACATTAATAGCATCGATTACATCTAAGTTGAACGACTCTCGAAACCAAAGAGACATACTACAAGTTCATTAAAGTTTAATTACAACAAGAGCCAATCGATGTTTCAGAACTAGACACAGCATCACTGCTTTCGACTCGACTCAATGCACCGGAGCATGGATGAAGCCGCCGTCTATCGTGGGAGTCATGAAATCACGGGCGTTGTCAGCCTGCATTTGTAGCATTGTGTCGATGTCACTGTTCGACGGTTGATTCCTGAGGTAGAACAGCCCCGAGGTACGAAGGACATCTTGATGGATGATTTCCGCAAACTCCGACTGGATGCGAAAGAAATCTTGTCTGATGTCCGCGTCCTGGATTGCCGACACGCGCACGGCCCAATCTTTGAGCTTACTCGGTAGCAGAAGTTGATGATGGTCCCGTACGATCGCCCGCATGTGATGGATGGCGTAGTAGGCACCCTTCTGACCGCCAGGCGGCTGCTTGACGCAGCAGAACGTCGTGTTGTGGGAGAACACGTGCTTGCCGTACTTACGAGTTGTCCTGGTGAAGGTGCCTCCAGATTTGGCGTAGCCGGCGAGAACATCATCAAGAACCTTCTTGACATTTGTGTAGTCTACAGCCGACTTACGGTCCGGGTCGAAATACGTGGCCATGGAATATTTGGGGCTTAGTAGGATGAGCGTGCACTGTGTGTCACTGTAGAAAACACGGAATGTTAAAAGAAGAACGATCGAAATCTAAGAATTCATATGTTACGGGGCGGTTGAGGCGGAGGACTTACTCGGGAAAGTAAGGCACGAGGAAGTTATCCTTATCTCGGTTTGCCAGAATGACGCCTCCGAGGTAAGAACTCGCGACTTGCCGGTCCCCAGCGCTGCCCAAGATCTTGGCACGCATGTAGAAGGGGTCGACTATCACGATGTGCGGGGTCTTGTCGCGAATGATCCGCATCTCCATACTCAGCGAAAATAGCCGAACGAAGGTGTAGTGCAGCGGATGAAGGTTCAACATAGCGTGGATGTCATCAAACCGCAGCACGATCGAACCCCCGATGGAGTTATCCACAAAGCCCTTGCCCTCCGGCACCTTGGCCGCGAAAACCGGGTACGCCACATCCTTCTGTGTGAGACGCCGCTTCTCCAAAGAAAGAACACTGTCATGCAGACTCCGCATGGCACCGGTTGCAGCATCGAGCATATTTGTTGGTAGCATCGGCCTACCCGCCACATGCACCCTCCTCATTACATCCTCAGGTGAAGGTGGCCCGTCCTGAGCACGGATCGTACTCGGTGCCGGCTGGCTCGCACCCTTGTTAGTTTTTCTTTTGCGTGCCTTCTTCTTGATCTCCATAATTGGGACCGAGTTCTGCTCAGAGACAGCCTTCTTTAGTGTGTTGGGGCTGATCATATTTCGCACCTCGCCTATCTGAGGCTCGGTGAAATCGGCAGCTGGAGGCGTCTCCTGAGAGCTGAACGGCAGACGACGCCTGTTGCAACTTGGCTTCTCCGCGGTACCGGCTTGATCGCGCACGTCTTTTGTTGGGTTGGGTTCTTGAGAAGGAGCCCCCATGAAGTCGTCACCGTACCCATGATCGGCAAAGTAATGATCGACGTTGGCAAATGTATCGTCGTCGTCGTCCTGATCCTGTGCCATATGCATGTTTGGATCCAGTGGCATAGGGATGTCCGGCACCGTTGCGGCGGACTTGCCATGGGGACGACTTGGCGCCGGCACGACTGGCGGTGTTGTCTTTGGTGTGGTTTCCCCCGCCCCCAAACGAATCTGGCTCTTCGGCCAAAGCAGGGGCCAGCTCAGGCAGGCGCTGAGGGTCATGACGTCATCATCGTCGGCCCCGACGGGTCGAATCGGAGGTAACACGTCGTCGCAGCCTGGCAGCACCCGAACCAGTTGAACCCTAAACAAGTTGGGTGGCATCTGGGTACCGTGGAACAAGGGCTGGCCCGGTTGAACGATTTTGGCCTTGGCGACATCGACCAACTCGTTGTTCACGAAGTGCAGTAGAGTGCACGGAACGTCGGCGGCGCCCTGCGAAAATATGTAGGGCGTCAGGGATGCCCAGTCAAAGGCAAGGAGATGAAGTCCTCGGCCGAGAGAGGCTTAATTAGTTACCGTGATGATGGCGTCGAGCTCGGCTAATGTCGAGGCATCGCCAACGGCGGGAGTGCAGTTGACGGAGGGGCCGCTTGCTGCAGAGGTGCCGGCCGGCGTACACACGGGTGCATTAAGCTCCCGTGCCGGCGTCGGAGACACCAATGCCGCCTCCGCCGAAGACACCAATGGCCCCGCCATCTCGTTCTGCGAGTTGCTGGCCGTGAAGTTGGGAATCGGGGGCGGCCCCTGTTGGCCGCCAGCAATCCACGCACTCAACCCCTCGATCAAGCTAGGCACAATGGCGGTGATCGTCGCTCCGAGCTGTTGTTGCACTTGCTCTTGGACAATCTCCGGAATCCGCGCCACCTGTGCCTTGAGTTCTTGAACCTCGCGCGCCTGGCTTTCCGAGCTGGTCTTTTTCTCCTTTCGCCCAGCAGCGTTATAGTATGACGACCATTTTGTCGACAAGCCTTTGCCGGCCACACGACCAGCTGACGTCGGCTTCTCGAGCTTATCCTTGTTCTTCATTACATTCAACGCCCTATTTAGAGTCGTGTCCCAAGGGCCGCTCTTAGTCGACCCCGCGCTACTGCTTTCAGTCGCCTGCGGAAGGAATGTGAATCATTTAGAAATTTGGCTTAATTAATTAGAATGCAACCATATGGAGCTAATTACGCGGGGGTGTATTCCTTACCAGAACAAGCTCAAGCGCCCTGGTCTTCGGATCCGTGGTTAGCTCCTTTGTTTTCGGGTCCTTCTTGTACCGGGCCCTGATAAAGTTCCTGGTCTGCTTGTCATCGTATTTATCGAAGAGGGGCGGTAGGCCTTGCTCGGCACGGTCCGCCTCCTCCTTGTCCCATATAGGCTCCGCCACTCTGTAACCGCCGGGACCGAGTCTGTGTTCCCCTAAGTTGAGCTCCTGCATTTCTTTCCCCCACTGACTTGATTCGGAGTGTGAGTCGCTCGAGCAAGTGATCTTGAATTCGTTGTAGTCATCTTCGGTGATCGAAGGATGTTTCTGCTTGATCGTCTCATAACTCTCACCTTTCTTGATCATTATCTTCACATTGGTTTTCCAAGTAGACAGGGCCTTGCTCATCTTCGTGAGGGCAGCATTGTTCACTTTATTCCCTTTGAGGCTTGTGTTATCAAATTGAGCGGGGAACTTGTATCGTTCGTGCAGCTTCGTGAAGAGGAGGTTGCGGTAATTCGCGTTGTCAGGATGCCTCAGGTTCTCGCTGTTGATCGAGACGGTGCTCCGGAGAATGCACCCGAGCTGAAGCGAGTACCCCTTGACTATTCGTTCGGGCGCCGTTGGATTCCCGTCGGGGTCCACTTCAGTAACTTCCTCCTTGAGGGTGCGGAGCACGGTCGGGCGCCGGTCCTTCCGTTGCCTCTTCGGTTGGCTGCCATCTGTGCGTGCGCTGCCATCATCAGTGGTGGCATTCTCGGCGGCACCATCAGTGGTGGCATCAGTGGGGTCATCCTCCGCGGTACCATCAGTGGTCTCAGGATCGGTGTGGAAGGCGGCGTCCTCATACAAGTGAGGTTGTTCCTCCATCTCCTGGGAAAGCTCCCAGAATGCCTTCCCGCCCGAACCGCCGGCCTCATCGTTGTTGGCCATGTTTCTCTCTAAATAGGAACAAAGTTTGGTCAAAAAGTTGGTTATTGTCAAGGAACAAGATCATGGTCTCATCATTTAGGGTTTGTCGACACCGGGGCATCCTAAAAGCTAAGCTTTTATAATTGAGGGTTTTTCGACGCCGAGGCACCCTAAAAGCCTAAGCTTTCATCATTTCGGTTTTCATCGACACCGAGGCACCCTAAAAGCCAAGGTTTTATAATTAATGGTTTGTTGACACCGAGGCATCCTAAAAGCTAAGTTGGGCCTAATCACTTGGCTCTATTGCCGCCTATGGTTTAATGCAGCTAGAACAAAGGGGCACTTGATCCTACTTAATTAACTACTAAGATACCCCGGCCCATGGATTAGTCACAAGTACCCCATATGTCCTATTTTTTAGCAAAGTCATGCTAAAATTCACGGAAAATTTCAGCATGACCTTTGCTGAAAATAGGACATATGGAGTACCCGAATTTGCCGGAACGGAAGTTAATCGACATTCCAGCAAACTCAAGGGCCTCTCGGGGTACCTGCAAAACTATCACGACACGATGGCCGAAGATAAAACGCAGCCAAAATACCACTGGCATATTACAATTATTGTTTCCGCGCTATTACGCAGATTCAGGTTGCCGCAACTATCACAAATCCAACCGTAAATTTCAGTGAAGATAGTTCACCTTCTATGTGTACATGACAAGAGCAGATCATAAGATAATACTACACCAAATGTGCATAACAGCATCCGTTTACAAAGGAAGCTCATACATTCGATTTCAGGCTCTGTTACCAAAATATTGCAGTAATCTGGACAGGACCTCACATTTTACAGACAAGAGTTTTAACAAGATAGTCATTTGCATCAAAATAAGATGCCAGATTGTGGAAAGACCCACGAGCAACATTTTCCCAAGATTTCTCCTATATTCTAAGGATGCCATATGACGCTCTAACCAAGATTCATATAATGTACGTCAAGTTCAGTAATCTCGAGCAAACATTCAGCTTAACTTCCCCTATAACGCCATTCATCTACACTGAAAACTGATACATTTTGGCATCAAGATTTATAACCAAAATATGACAGTCAGCAACCACTGCCAAGACATTAGACATGATCCCCACATTTTTCACTTGCAGCAAAAGTGCAAAACATGCCATCAAACCAAACAGAAGAATCAACTAGCACTGAACAAGAACAAGATAATCAATTAGCAAGCCGGGAAAATCCCCAAGATTCCGTTTCTACTAGTCTAAAATTTCAGCAGGCAACAAGGACGTGTGTAGTCCTGCCAACATTTGCCCAAGATTCCCCCTATATTCTAAGGACGCCACATGACGCTGTAACCAAGATTCAGATAATGTAATCCCGAGCAAACATTCAGGTTCATCTACACTGGAAACTGATACATTTTGGCATCAAGATTTACTGTCAAAATATGACAGCAACCACTGCCAAGACCTATCATACCAAACAGAGGTATCAATTAGCACTGAACAAGAAGAAGAAAATTAATTAGCAGGCCTGGAAACCTAAATCTTGAGCAGTTTCGAATAATCACAACAAGATCCTCAAACTGTCCCCAAGATTCCACTCTAAATCATCCCCAAGATTACTTGGAATTAATATTAATGCGTATCAGTCAAAATATATTAAGCTACCATTACTTGGAATCAAATTGGGAGGGGATGAACTAACCGAGAAGAGGCAGAGGGAGATGGCGAGCTTGGGGAGGTGGGGATCCGGCGGCGGCTCCAAGTCTCCGGCGGCGGGGGCGCGTGGGGCGGCGTCGAGCGCTAGGGCTAGGGCTCGGGGGCGCGGGGGGCAGCGGCGTCGTCGAGCGCTAGGGCTAGGGCTAGGGCTCGGGGGCGCGTGGGTCGGCGTCGGCGCGGGCGTCGGCGAGCGCTA
>LR738709.1:371532735-371576749 GCA_902687465.1 Secale cereale | reverse complement strand
TTACCGGTGTAGGATTCCATCGTTACCCCGGAGTTCTGATAACCATCGCTCTTCATGTCCTTGGCCTCGGTGTAGAATGTGTAGCCGTTGATATCGTACGCCTCATAGGTCATCAGGTTGTGCTCGGCGCCCTGTGACAAGGCGAATATGAGTTGTTCTTCCGCGGAAGAATCATCATGTAAAGGGTACGACAGAAGCTTCTGCTTAAACCAACGCGTGAAACATGAGTTGTGCTCTTTGATTATATCTCCGTCCGTCCTCTGTTGGCCTCGGTCATTGTATGTCTTCTCAATAAAGGTTTTGTGCTGAACCACCCAAGGATCGACCACGTCTATGTGTTGTAGCGCGACTAGGTTTGCTCTTTCAAAGTCGGCGAGTCGACCCTCGAAGTCGACATGCATTTCGCGGCGACCCTCACGGTGACCCGATCCAGCGATCCTGCCGAGGTGCCTGTTGACGGGCAGACCAACGGGGTTCTCGATGCCTAGATAATTCGGGCAGTACGAGATGCACTCTTCGGTCAGAAAGCCCCTGGCTATGCTTCCCTCTGGACGTGACATGTTGCGAACGTATCCTTTGATGACACCATTCATCCTTTCGAACGGCATCATGCTGTGCAGGAACGTCGGCCCGAGTTGGATGATATCGTCCACGATATGGACCAGCAGATGCACCATAATGTCGAAGAATGCGGGTGGGAAGTACATCTCAAGCTCGCATAGTATCACCACGATCTCTTCCTGTAGCCTTCTGAGTTGCCTCACGCCAACAGACTTCCGAGAGATGACGTCGAAAAAGTTGCATAGGCCAAATAGGGTTTCACGGACGTGCGCGTCCATGATACCACGGATTGCAACTGGAAGTATCTGCGTCATCAGCACGTGACAATCGTGAGACTTCATCCCGCTGAACTTCAGCTTCGCCCGGTCTAGGTATCTGCTTATCTTCCCCGCGTAACCGTAAGGAAGTTGTACTCCTACGAGGCAGGTGAAAAACTGCTCGATCTCCTCCTGACTTAGAGTGAAGCACGCGGGAGGGTAGTCATTTCCGGTCTTCTTGGCCTTTTTGCCTTTGCGACGACTTTCCGTGTCCTGCTTCGCCTCATCATCATCATCATCATCATCATCATCATCATCATATATAGCGTGAAGCTCCTGCCTGATGTCCATTGATTTCAAGTCTGCCCTTGCTTTCGGCCCATCTTTGGTCCTCTCTGGCATGTTGAGCAGGGTACCAAGCAGACTCTCGCACACGTTCTTCGTGATATGCATTACATCAAGGCTGTGAGGCACACGGTGGATCTTCCAGTACGGCAAGTCCCAGAAAACAGACCTCGTTTTCCATACCTTCAGCAGCGGCTCTGGCGCCTTTCACTTCTTTCCCGGCTCTGGCGCCTTTTGCTTCTTTCCCGGCAGTGGGCAATCTTTCCAATTTTTCAACAGCTCGTCTATTTCCTCGCCGCTCCTCGTACGCGGGCGTCCTCGGGGTTCGGTTTCACCATCGAACAAATCCTTGCGTTTTCTCCACAGGTCATCGTCGCGAAGCCACCTTCGATGTCCCATGAACACGGTTTTCGAAGACCCGGGATCTCTATCTAGCTGGCGATACGTTGTGTCATCCATGCACCTGACGCATCCAGAAAATCCGTGGACCACCTGCCCCGCGACATATCCGTAACCGAGATAGTCGTGCACCGTCGTGAGCAGCGCGGCTCTCATAGGGAAATATTCTTTCTTTGCGGCGTCCCACGTATTGGCTGGCGTTTTCCACAGCGTGTCTAGCTCCTCTTTCAGCAGCCCCAGATACAGATTGATGTCGTTCCCTGGTTGTTTCGGTCCTTCAATTAGCATACTCATGTGAATGTACTTCCTCTTCATGCACAACCAGGGGGGAAGGTTGTACATCCACACAACACAGGCCAGGTGCTATGTGTGCTTCTCTGGCTGCCAAACGGGTTGACTCCATCGGTGCTCACGCCCAGCACGATGTTCCTTGGATCGTTCCCAAATTCTAGGTCTTCGAAGTTCAACGCTTGCCACTGGCTCGCATCCTTAGGGTGACTCAGCATCTTGTCTTTTTTATCTATCTCCGGATCATTTGCGTCATCTTCTCGCTTCTTCTCCTCCCTATCCGCGTGCCAACGCAGAAGCTTTGCTACCTTAGGGTCCGCGAAATACCGCTGCAGACGAGGAGTGATCGGAAAGTACCACACCACTTTTCGAGGAGCTTTCTTCCTCTTCTTGTATCGAGTGACGCCGCACACCGGACATATGGTAGACTCCGCGTGCTCGTCCCGATAAATGATGCAATTGTTCATGCACACATGGTATTTCACGTGCGGTAAATCCATAGGACACACGATTTTCTTCGCCTCCTCCAAACTGGTGGGGCACTTGTTCCCCTTGGGAAGACGTTCGTGCCAGAATGACATGTTCTCGTCGAAGCATGCGTCGGTCATTTTGTGTTTTACCTTCATCTCCAGAGCCATGAGCGTTACTTTCAGGCGGGTATCCTCGGGCCTGCATCCTTCATACAATGGAGTAACCGCGTCTAACTCAAGTTGATCCATCTTGGCTTTCTCTCGGGCGGCAGCTCTTGCGTTATCGGTCTGCTTGAGAAGCAGCTCTTGAATATGAGGGTCCTGCACCCAGCCCATCGATGGTTCAGCGTCGTCTGCTCCGCCGGCATCATCATCTTCATGATCATGCCCGTCGTCTGCTCCGGCATCTTCCTCATCATCATGTCCTGCATCTTCTACATGATGACTGTGTACAGCATCACCGTCGTGATCATCTCCTGGGGATTCTTCGTCTTCTCACCCGCCAGAGCCGCGATGGTTGTCTTGCTGCCCTTCCTCATTTCTTGCCCGGCCCCCATGAACGACTTCGTAGTCATCTTCATCACCTTGCCACCGATAGCCATCCATGAAACCACGCAAGAGCAGGTGGTCCCGCACCTGCCTGGAATCCGGGTCCGCAATAAGGCTCTTCAGCTTGCATCTTCGACACGAACATCTTATCTCTGTCTCGTTCTTTTGAAGCATCTCGGCCTTCGCGGACCTCAAAAACCTATTCACGATGCCTTCGGTCATCGTGCGCACCATGGTCGCCCTGCGGGGTAGAGCAAAACGATATTTTAGAACCAAGAAAAAATTTGCCATGACTTTCCCTAAAAATAGGACAAAAATGAATGCTTAATGCCAAAATTCTCACCGAAACGGAAATGAATCAACATTCCGGGAAAATATTGGCAACTATCGCATTTCAAATACCGGTACACCTCCAAACACAAACACATATGCAACACAACAAACCTATGCAACACCACAAACATACATAGATCTAGCTATAGGCCATAAAAGTGCATGTGCACATTGTTTGTATGGAGTACAACATAAATATAGCTTCCCCCCATACTTACCTACCAAAACAAGGTAATTTAACCACTTAATTTGAATGAATATATGGTGGAAATGAGGTGGAAAAGAGGAGGGACCAGAGAGGAGAGGAAGTAGAGAGAATGAAGAAGTGGGGGGGAAAGTGTGTGTGGTAGAGAGGGGCTGTCCAAAATATCTAGTTCCTGCGCGCATACTAATGGCGCACCAGCTACTAATGCGCCATTAGTAATCAAGGTCACTAATGGCGCATTTAAAGCTGCTGCGCCATTAAAAGTTTTGCAAAAAAAAAAAACATACTAATGGCGCACTTCAGCGTAGTGCGCCATTACTGGTTCAAACTAGTAATGGCGCACTTCGGGAAAGTGCGCCATTAGTAGTTCTGTAAAAAACAGAATAATAAATATCATAAAAAAAACAATTAATGGCGCACTTTACTGCTGGTGCGCCATTACTATTTACAACTAGTGATGGCGCACTATTAAAAGATGCGCCATTAGTATGTTTGGACAGGCGCGCTAGTTAAAAAAAAAATTTCTTGATACTAATGGCGCACTCTGGGCAAGGTACGCCATTAGTACTTCGAACTCTAATGGCGTATCAGTTGCTAGTGCGCCATTACTATATACTAATGGCGCACTTGCTGTATGGTGCGCCATTAGTATCAATTTCATCTATAGCCCTTTTCCTAGTAGTGAGAGAGACATCACTAGTGAACATCTTGAGACTCCGGTCGATATTACCATCATTGATCACATCCACTATTTACTTTACGTTATTATTTACTATTGCAAAAACTATATATCACTACTATCATTGCTTTTAACCCTTTGTGAACTACAAGGCCGGAGGGATTGACAACCTCTCTGTACTCGTTGGGAGCAAAGTTATTTGTATCTATGTGCAGGTCCACGTTGATTGCTAATTGCGCCGTTAGCAGTTGACACCTACTTGTTGAACCTAGGAGTCTCTGGGGAATCGATCCTTGGCATCTTTGCTAGGAGAAAACACTTCTACTTACTGCATCTTACACCTTCCACTTGGGGTAACCAACGAGGGGTTCGAGGCCCATCAAGGAGTATTTTCTGGCGCCGTTGCCGGGGACTCCACTCTTCAGGATAGGGGAGTTGCATGCTATCTTTTACCTTTGCTTTTTAGTCTTGTTAGTTTACCTTTCAGTTTTCTTTATGAATTTCACTAGTTATGCTTATGGACAACCTTGCTATTGGATCGTTGCTTGCGGGAAGACGCCCCACACCTGTGGTGGTTTCTCCTCCCCCTACTGAAATTGTGCCCTATAAAATACCAGCTGGTACTATCGATTATATTTTGGCTAATCGTTATGCAGGAGACAGACATCCCGGTGAACACTTGCTATATCTGTCACAACTATGTCCATTATTTAAGCTTGCAGGTGTATCAAGGGAGTTTGTCATGAGGAAATTGTTTGCCGTATCACTTATAGATAAAGCTTTAGATTGGTATAAGCTTCTCGATAACTCGCACTTGCTTGATTGGCAAGAGCTTGTGTCTCTCTTTTATACTATGTTTTATCCTCTTCATGATGCTTATGTGGAGAGTAAGAGTACCTTTTTGCATGTGGATCATGGTAACAATGCTTTATGTGATATTGTAGCTAGTACTTCTATTATGCCCAAAAGACTATATGATATGCTTAAATTGAAACCTTATGATTCTTGTTCTTTTGGTGTTCGTCTCGTTGATTCTTCCATAAAAAAAACCTTTGGGGAGGATCGATGATGTTCTTATTGTTGTCAATGATAATTATGTGCCCGTTGATTTCACTATTATGGATATTGAATGTGATCCTTCTTGTCCAATTATTTTGGGACGTCCCTTTTTGCGCACCGTTGGTGCTGTCATTGACATGAAAGAGGGTAATATAAAATTTCAGTTTCCTCTCAAGAAAGGGATGGAACACTTCCCTCGAAAGAAGATCAAGTTACCTTTTGAGTCCGTTGTACGGGCTAGCTATTCTTTTACTCTTGATAAAACTTGATCTATGCATTATGCCTAGCTTAAAGACATAAAAGAAAGCGCTTTTGGGAGGCAGCCCACATGAATAATTTTTTTGCTTTTGTTGTGTCTTGATGTTGTTTACTGCTGTAGCATCATCATTGTATCTTTGCTTTTCATATTTGTGCCAAGTATAGCCTCCGATTGCTAGAAAGTTCAAAAGTTGTGAGGTGCTGTCCAGGAAATATATTCTGTCCTTGGATTGAAAAATTCGTATAAAATCACCAGTTAATCTTTTTGGTCTGAATTTTTTCGACAGCGTTCTCTATGTAATTGTCTTTCGTGCGTCAGTTCTGAGTTTTTTGATTTGAGTTGCAGAAGTATCCCGAACAGATCAATTACTGCCTGCTGTTTTGTTTTTCACAGATTCTGTCCTGTTTTGCCTTACCTTCACTTTGCAAATTAAGAACTTGCTTTTTCTTTGCAAAAACCTTTTGGCAATCTTGAGAAACAGTAGAACTTCAAGAATATCCTTATTTCCAGCAAGGTATAATTATTTTATTAAGGGTACTAACCTCGCTAATCAGATTATGATGAGTTATGTATGAAGGGAGTTTTCAAGTGTGCAAGGGAAGATGATAAAAAGATTCAAGAGTGTCAAGCGCTCAAGCTTGGGGATGCCCCCGTGCACCCCAAGAAATATTCAAGGAGACTCAAGTGTCTAAGCTTGGGGATGCCCCCGTGCATCCCCTTCTCCATCAACACTATCAGTTCGTCTTTCGTTTCGCTATATTTTTATCACTTCATGTGTTATGTGCTATGCTTGGAGCGTCTTGCTTTTAGTTTTCTTTTTAGTTTTTCATAACGAGTCGGAACCCAGCATTCCTTTATGTGGGAGAGAAACACGCTCCACCTCTACCTAGAACATTACATAGAATTTTCATGTCTATCTATGCTGTGTGTGTTCTTTGTCTTTTAATAGCTACTATCATACTCTGCTCTTAGTATTCATGCTTATCTTTCCAAGAGCTTTTATTTAGTTGGTTGCTTGAACTCTCTTTAATAACCATGCTCACCTTATTAAGAGAGTTTGCTTCCGTTGCATGGGTTAATGTGTCTATGATAAAGATGCTACTTGCATGATGGTGCTTAGTAGTTCAGGTTTTCTTATGGTTAATCTCAAATAGCTGGGGGCTTCCCAATGTGTTATTGGAGTACCAACTTGGTTTGTTTGCCTATGATGTGGTATGGTTTAGTAATATCTTCCTTTGAGAATTTATTTTGATTGACTTGGCGTATGCTTGCGCATATTCAAGACTGTAAAGAAAGTCTGTCAAGCCTTGATGATCTTTTGTTTCTAAGTAGCGATATAACTACCATGCCTGATTCAATATTGCTTTGTCGCTCTACATGATTATGACCGTCATTGCTCTCTTAGTTGGTCGCTCCCAGTCTTTTGCTAACCTCCACCTGTACTAAGCAAACTAACCATGCAATACATAGCTCATGGGAAAGTAGCCTAAAAACTATTGTGGTAAAGAATATGTTGCTTATGTATCTTATTTCTTATAAGTTGCTTGCTGAGCGGTAACCATGTTTCTGGGGACGCCATCAACTGTCACACTTTTGTTGAATATCATGTGAGTTGCTATGCATGTTCGTCTTGTCTGAAGTAAGGGTGATTTACCGTGGGTTGAATAACTATGCATATTGTTAGAGAAGAACATTGGGCCGCCAACCAAAGCCATGCATCATGGTGGAAGTTTTAGCTTGGACCTTAATCCTCAAACTCTTATGAGAATATGCTTATGCATTAAAGAGGAGTCCATCATCTATTTTCTATGTTGTCCCGGTATGGATGTCCTCAAGTTGAGATCTATAAAAAACGAGAAATCAAATGCGATCTATCTCCTTGGACCTTTGTACAGGTGGCATAGAGGTACCCCTTTGTGACACTTGGTTAAAACATATGTAATGCAATGATAACCCATGGGGATCCGAGCTAATTAGGAAAAGGAGCGAGCACTATTGGTATTGGATGCATGAGGCTTGCAACTTATAGGATGTTTTATGCATGACACATATGAAGTACTACTACCGTTGACACAATTGCTTCCATGTTTTCAAAATAAAAAGCTTTAGCACTTAACCTTTCTTTTACCTTTATGTTGAAGCACCAACTACTGAGAGCATGATTGTCATTCTGAGTGAAATGTGCATTGTCCCAAAGTAGCATTGTCTTTTGCATGATTGTGATATCGTTTATTCTGAAATGATTGTATCTAGTCATCACTTAAACCTTGAAGGTGCCCTTGCATTTATGTTTTGCATCACTAAAGGGGGCAAGCTAGATATCACTTTATCATATTTGCACATCATGTTCATTGCAAATCTTTTTGATGTTTCAGTTTCATATTGTAAAACTTCTAGTTATTTGTGATTTTCTCTTGAGGCAACTTAATTACTATAGAATCATTGTCTCAGTAAGCTTTTGTCATATGACTATAAAAAAGTCCTATATGGTTAATAGCATGTCACCACAGAAATTATTCTTGTTATCATTTACCTACTCGAGGAGGAGCAGGAATTAAGCTTGGGGATGTTGATACGTCCAAAACGTATCTATAATTTCTGCTTGCTCCATGCCACTTTTGGGTGATATTGCTATGATATTGATACACTTCCATACACTTTTGATCATATTTGGACTAACTTACTAATCCAGTGCACCCCAGTGCCAGTTTCTGTTTTCGGCTATTTTTGTATTTCAGGTTTTCACGTTTCGAGAACTGCCCAGAAAAATCCAGAAAAATTATATAAAAAATCAGCGTTCCGGAAACAACACTCCGTCCGAAGGGCAGCCTGGGGGGGCACAGGGGCTCCAGGCGCCCTGTGGGCGCCCCCCCCTGGGCCGCGCCAGGGGGGGGGGGCGCCTGGGCCCCCCGAGGCTCCCCCGATGCCCTACTTTGGCATATATTTAAAGGACCCTCCGAAACCCTCAGAACAGGAACTCTTTTCACGATCCCATCTCTGTTCCGCCGCCGCCGCCGCTTCCAAGATCGGGAGCACCAGGAGAACTCTTCCCGGCACCCTGCTGGAGGGGAGGATCATCATCGGGAGCTTCTCCACCACCATGGACGCCTCCCGGATGACTCGTGAGTAGTCTCCCTTGGACCATGAGTCCATGACCAGTAGCTATGTGATGTTCTCCTCCCGTTCTTGTGCTTCACTAATTAGTCCTCGTGAGCTGCCCTACATGATCGAGGCACCTATGTAATCCTTATGCTGTTGCTATGTTGAGTTTGCTGGGATCCGATGGATTATGAGATTATGTTCAGATTGATCTTGAGTAATATATTTGATTCACCTCTTTTATATTTTAGTTCATAAGTAATTCTTGCATGTTCTCCGTTGTTACTTATTGCTTTGGCCGAGTAGTAGGTAGTGACTCCAAGAGGGAACGTTATGCTCGATTGTGGGTTCATGCCCCTCGATGACTAGCTTGAGTGACAGAAACATGAGTCTAGGGGATGTGCTGTTGCCACAAGGGGGAAAACAACGGTGCTTGTGCCCGCGGGTGCGAGGATTGTTTACTTTACGCAAAGTTCTTTTAATGCAGTTGTTTGTTGCATTGAGTTTACACTATGGGTGGGACTCGCAACTTAATACCAGCGAGATGTTCTGGATAGATATCTCAAGGTGGATGATTAGTAGTAGATATTGATGGATTTTGGTCTACTTACTTTGGCGTACCGCCCATGCTTTGAACCTCAACCTTTCTTGCAATGTAGTCAGCATTGGTTTGCGTTCGTGGTCCTGTCAATTGCCCAGCTGTAATTTGTTACCTCACATAGCTGTTTTATCGTCTTTTGGGAGAGAGACATCACTAGTGAACATCATGAGACTCCGGTCCATATTACCATCATTGATCACATCCACTATTTACTTTCTGTTATTATTTACTATTGCAAAAACTATCTATCACTACTATCATTGCTTTTAACCCTTTGTGAACTACAAGGCCGGAGGGATTGACAACCTCTCTGTACTCGTTGGGAGCAAAGTTATTTGTATCTGTGTGCAGGTCCACGTTGATTGCTAATTGCTCCGTTAGCAGTTGACACCTACTTGTTGAACCTAGGAGTCTCTGGGGAATCGATCCTTGGCATCTTTGTTAGGGGAAAACACTTCTACTTACTGCATCTTACACCTTCCACTTGGGGTAACCAACGAGGGCTTCGAGGCCCGTCACGGCTCTTCTAGGTATATCGAGAGAGTCCTCGGTGATGGTACGAAGAAGCATACCAAATTCCCTGCAAATGTTCTTCGGTATCTTTCAATCCTGCCAAGAATTCAACGCCTTTACTTGAACGAAGACACGGCCAAACAGATGGTATGGCACAAATATGGGATAAGACACGACAAGGATGATCATGGGAGACCAATGTTGATGCATCCGTCTTGTGCCCAATCATGGAAGAATTTCGATCGATTACATCCTGAGAAAGCAAAAGAGGCAAAGAATGGACGAGTCGCCATCGGACTCGATGGGTTCAATCCGTTTGGTTTTGTCTCAAAGACATATAGTTGTTGGCCTGTGTTTGTTGTCCCCTCAACCTCCCCCCGGCGTCCTAATGCAACGCAAGCACATATTCCTATCGTTGATTATTCCAGGGCCCAAGTATCCGAGGAAGAATATAAATATTTACCTCCAGCCACTGATAGATGACTTGAAAGAAGCTTGGGTGAATGGGATACAGACATACGATGCTGCTAGCAAGAAAAACTTCAAAATGCATGTTTGGTACCAGTACTCATTGCATGACCTACCGGCGTTTTCACTTTTCATGGGGTGGTCTGTGCATGGGAGGTTCCCATGCCCCAGATGCAAGACAAACCTTCATTGTCGTTGGCTGCAACATGGTCACAAGTATTCTTGCTTCGATTTACATAGACAACATTTGTTGCCTGACCATCCATTCAGACAAGACAAGAATAACTTCATGAAAGGTGAAGTTGTCGAACACTCGGCACCACCTGAGATGACAGGTGAACAGATTCGTGATCAACTAAACGCTCTCCAACCTGATCCCAACCGTCCAGGGTATTTCTTGGGATATAATGAAGAACACGCCTGGACTCATAATCCATGCTTCTGGGATCTCCCCTACTTCCACCAGCTCGAGCTTCCACCTAACATTGATGTAATGCACACTGAAAAGAATATCGTCGAGGCCATTTTTGGCACATTGTTCAACATTGCTGAGAAGACGAAGGACAATACTAAGGCTAGACTAGATGTGATGAAGCTATGTGATAGACCCGAACAAAACTTGCGGCAACCCATAGGCCGGAAGAATTGGACGACGCCACGGGCTAGGTTTGTTCTTACAAGGGAACAAAAGAAGGAGATACTCATGTGGTTCAAAAATTTGTTGTTCCCCGATGGGTATGCAGCGAATCTAATGAGGGCAGTGAATCTTGATAAATTGAAGCTCAACGGGATGAAGAGTCATGATTGGCACATATGGTTTGAGCGGTTAATGCCAGTGATGATTCGAGGCTATATCCCTGAGGACGATTGGGAAGTATTGGCAGAGCTGAGCTATTTCTTTTGTGTTCTTTGTGCTAAAGAAGTATCTCCCACTGTGATAGATGACATGGAAAAACGGGCACCCAAGTTGCTCTGCAAGCTAGAGAAGATATTTCCACCAGGCTTCTTTAATCCGATGGAACATATGATTTTACACCTCCCTTCTGAGGCAAGATTGGGTGGCCCTGTGCAGAATCGTTGGTGCTATGGACTTGAGAGAATGCAAAAGACTCTTCGAGCTAAATGTAGAAATAAAAGTAGAATTGAAGCATCCATAGCTGAGGCATTCTTGGCGGAAGAGGTGACAAACTTCACGAGATCACGCTATGTGGCCAATATTCCAAGCTTGCATAATGTGAAGTCCCGTTACAATACTGGCGACCCCGAACATGAATCCAAGCTCAGCCTCTTCAAAGGGCAACTCGGACCTGTTGGTGCTTCTGGTTCAAAGAATTTGGCTATCAAAGAGTGGAGCTCTCTTACGTTGTATATCCTCACCAACCTAAAAGAAGTGCGGCCATACATTGAGTAAGTGATTGGTACATCATGTCAGATTACTCATATGTTTGTGGCTAAGTACTCTCATTTCTCATTGCTCAGTGAATTCGTTGCTCAATTCTCAAATGGAGCGGTCGAACGTGATTCACTCGAAGAGTATGAGCTTCTTGCTAGCAACACAGACGGGAATTACGGTTTCATTTCTTGGTTCAAAGGAAAGGTATATATACTTCTTATTATGGAAGAACTTAAGTTGGTATTACGTGCGACTAATACACCGATCCTTCCCACTTGAACTTGTAGGGTACGTCAATATTGGACAAAGAGTTGAAACAAATTGCTAATGGCTTTGACTATAAGGTCGGTACATTCGATAAATACGACATCAATGGGTATCGCTTCCGCACACATGAGAACGAGGAATGTCGGGCCGATCTAAAATAAAAAAACACTGGAGTGTCGGCTATTCGCAATGGAGTCGAGTATTATGGAAGACTTGATGAAATATATGAACTGCATTACTTTGGGGCAAATCCTCCAAAAGTCATTGTCTTCAAATGCCATTGGTTTGATCCGGAGAAGGTTAGGCAGAGAGATGATATTGGGCAAGTCGAAATTCGACAAGACAGCAAATTGGAATGCGAGGATGTCTATATTGTGGCTCAACAGGCGACACAAGTTTTCTATCTCAAGTACGCATGCCAAAAGAAGGTGCATCTTAAGGGTTGGGATGTCGTGTATGATGTGCCGCCACGTGGTAAAAAATGTTCCCCCAGTGAAGAGGATTATCAACCTCACATTGACCCCGACACATATGACGGAGAATTCTTCCAAGAACATGGGCCTAGAGGCCGTCACAACATCCATCCACGCACGGAAGTACACATTGACAATGATGATGAAGAAGAAGAAGCAGATGAGGAAGAAGAAGAGGTTACGAATGTGGAAGACCTATCAATGCATGAGCGGTTATGTCAAGGCATTGCCGATGATGTTGACGATGACGGCCAACACTCCGACGACATTGTTGACGACACGCGTGATACTGATGATGACGAGGAAGCAGAAGAGGAAGAAGAGGCAGATTGTGATCCAGATGATCCCGACTATTTTTAGTTGTAATGTAAAATTGTAATGTTGTTTTTGTACTAGTTGCCTTACCATTATCCCGAACATGCTGTAATGTTGAATTAATAATATTTTGAACTTTTGCTTATTTATTTGAGCAATAATGTTGTATTTGTACTATAATTGTCTTAGTGATTCTCATTCCATTTTTTCTTTGAACTTATGCTTATTTATTTCAACTATAATGTTGTATTCGTACTAATTGCTTTAGTATTTGTCGTAGCAGGTGAGTGAAGCATGGTGGGCCCGCATCGGAAAAGGGATGCTAGTGCTACGACAGAGAAGGCCCCACTCAAGATAGCGAGAAATCTACTCACCAGTTTTCTGGCCGATCCTGTCGATGCAC
Source organism: Secale cereale (assembly GCA_902687465.1). Lineage (NCBI taxonomy): Eukaryota > Viridiplantae > Streptophyta > Magnoliopsida > Poales > Poaceae > Secale > Secale cereale. Next base: position 371,563,813 of record LR738709.1, on the reverse strand, counting down.
CCTCTCGTGCTCAGCATCCTCGATGAAGAGGCCGAGGAAGAGGTGGACGTGGAGGAAAGGCTAAGAGAAACCCGGTTCGGCCTCGCTCGCCACCACCTGCCGTGACACCACTTGACGAGGAACGGGTGGACGAGCCGATGCCTCACTCCCCTGTGTCTGAGGAGGAACAGATGGACGAGCCTGTGTCTCACTCCCCTGTGTCTGAGGAGGAACGGATGGACGAGCCTGTGTCTCACTCCCCCGTGCTTGAGGACGAGCCGATGTCTCACTCCCCTGTGCCTGATGACGGGGAGGAGGAGGGTGATGGTTTAATTGCAGTTCCCGAGGGTCGGTCTGTGTTCCTGCGTGGTGCATCAAGGCTCCCGGAACGAGGGAAACCTGTCGAGCAAAGGTCGTGCATTACTCCATATGGAGTAAGGTAACTAACTTTGGCTTCCCATTTTTCTACCTTCAATGTATGCAACAATTGCTCATAACTTTGGCGTCTCGCTATGTAGCGGTTGGACGGAAGTTGGAGATGAGGAGGCGGGTAAGTACCGACACGTGAACATGACCATTGGGATCCTCCTTAAGGAGCATTTCCCTGGCATGGTTACTTTGCCAGGGGAGGGCAATTTTCCGGAGGTAGCATCGACTTGGGACCACTACAAAGCCTGTGAGGATGTTGGTACATTTTAACAACATCGAGGTTCACAACAAAGCTGAGCGGGTCTTTGCTGAACTTTGGGTAATCATTAAGTTTAGTTCACACATTGCATATATATAATCCATAGCTAGTTAATTTCTAATCTCGTTTAATCTCATGTGTATTTGCAGGATTTCTATAGATGCGAGGATGGGAAGTTGGAGGGGGCACAAAGGAACGTCAACATTCATTGTAAGAAGCTTGTGCGCAATATGTTCTATGATGCACGCGTTATTGCCGTCCGTTCTTATAAGGCATCTCAGGGCTATAAGATGGCTACTAAGAAACCAGCAACGAAAATCTTTCTTCACAAGGACGAGTACATGCAGGGAAATAAATCATGTTCATCCTTGTTATTTCCTCAATTTGCCGGCACTCATTTCTTTTGACTTATATGAGATGCAAATGATCAATTAGGTTACTCCTAGATGGTGTGTTGATAAGGGGGAGTGTTGGGAGCGAATTGTGGACTACTGGTGTTCTAAAGAGTATATGTTGAAACACGTCGATTACAAAAATCTGCGAAAGGCAATGATTTATCCACCACACCATCAAGGCAACTTGAACCTCAAGGGATTCAAGAAAATATGGGTACATCTTTCCTCCCATCGATTTGTTCTTCATAAGTTCTTTCTTGTCATACATGTTGGCAATCCTTGTGATGAAATTCTAATGATGTTGGTTTGGTTGCAGGGGCGTTACCACAAGGTTCCGGAGCCCAACCTTTTCGTTGGGTATGCTCTGGCCCATAAGGCACCGTACAGAAAAGCCACACCATATGACCCGTCTGACACATCGTCTGCGTACACCAACAAGACCGCCTACAATCGGCTGACCAAAGTTAAAGAGGTGGCAACAAAGCTGACAGGGCCCGACTATGATGTGACATCGGAGCCCCTTGACCACGAGTTGGATATGATCGCTGGAGAGGGAAGGAAGCATGGCAAGGAAGTGATTGGAGGAGGCATGTTTCCTAGGTCCTCCACTCGCACTCTACCCGAGTACAAGGCTCGGCTAGGTCTGTCAAAATCTTTTGTATGTCAACGCGCGACTCCGGCAAGGGCTGATATGGAGGTATTCTATAATAGTCTTTCTACCTATGATTTTTCTAATTCTTACATAATGCTGGATTTGAAGATGCAATTGCGACCCCATATTCTGTAGTCTCTACTCGAGGAGAAGTTGGCAGAGGAGAGGCGACGGGCGGCAGCGGAGAGGGCGGAGGAGAGGCGACTGGCAGCGGAGGAGAGGGCGGCAGAGAGGGCGGAGGAGAGGCGACTAGCTGATGAGAGGACACAACAGGCGTTGCGGGCACAAAATACTCAAAACTTTCATATGTTTACGGTTAGTTCCTTAATAGCCAAGCACAATTCCTTAATAGTCAGCACATGTAGTCTTTACTACCCGTACTTAACTTTCACTCCTCTTTAACATAATTTGCAGGCTTATTGCACCCAGAATGGTATGCCTGCTTTCGATATGTCTGCCTTTACTCCACGCTCTACGGTTAGTTAACTAAAATACTTGCAAGGATCATTATTGCATTTCTTTGTCCGAGTGTCATGCTAACCATGTAATGCTTCATGCAGTATCCGTCGACCCATGGATCGAATAATGTTGGATCTTCACATGCTCCTGGCTTAGGTGGCAATAACCTTGATGGTTCTCTGCATCTTTGAGATCTACTGCGGTTAGTGCCTCCATATCTCATTTACAAGTAGAGACCACTTGAACATCTTCATAATTTAGTGACATATGGACATATGCCCATGATCTAGAAACTGACAAGTACATTTGACCCGTTAGCTATGCATTATTGAAGCTATATATTTTCTTGATTTAGAGACCATTTGAAGGTATGTATTTATGATTTAGAGACCACATAGAGATCTTCATTGTTTAGTATGTTAAATTGAATTGAACTTATATCAAACCATTTGTATCACACGATGATTTAGAGACCACTTGAAGACCATTTGAACCGTACCATTTCTACTTATTATCATGACTTAGAGATCTTCATGATTTAGAAACTTGCAAGTGTTGATTTATCACCATTTGAACCATTTGAAGATCAAACTTATAACTAGAGACCATTCATGAAGTTCTTTGTGATTTAGAGTGTTAAATTTGAAAATCTTCAAAATTTGACAAGTGTTAAAGAAACTCCATATGGGCTAGAAGCTATTTTTGTGGGAACTTGCAATGGAATATGAATATGGTGTGATATGGATCACTATTTATTTTGTTGGGTCTTCAAGTACTTTCTTTTGTATATTTGACATCTTCATGATTTAAAGCACCTTATTTTGTTATTGTGGACACGTAGCCCTTTATTTTATTGTTGTGCCAAAATTTGACATATGTGCATGATTTCTTCTTGTAGGTTGCCATATGGATCCTCTTTTGGACTATGATATGGGCATGAAGACATTTATCGTAGTGTGAAATATTATGTAGTGATGCCTGCTGTATATATATATATATATATATATATATATATATATATATATGCGAAATATTATGTAGTGATGCCTGCTATACATATTTATATGCTATGAAACATTTATATATGGACTGTGCTATACGGATGTATTATGGACTGTGCTATATGGATATGTATATGGGCTGTGCTATATGTGCGAGGAATCATTGCTGTGTTATATTATCTATATGTATTCTCGTGTTCATTGTCTATATCTACTGTCATTTGTCTATATCTACTGCCATTTTTCTATTTATCTATATGTGTCAGGAATCATTACTGGTTTTTGTTTTTAAATAAAAAGAGTGTGTGGGGACCCCGACTTAGAAGTCGAGATCACCGAATGTACGTGTACAGTGATCCCAGAGATCAATGCTCACTGAACATACAAAAGCTGAATAATAAGAGTCTTACATCCATACATACCATCTTACACAAATTAAGGCCATTATGGCCAAGTCTTACATAGATAAAGCCTCAAGGGCTGAAATAGCAAATAACCCAAATAGCGGAAGTCTTCGATGATAGGTAGAACCCATGCCATCTGCCTTAACCCTACAGGCATTCTGACTGGGATAGCGTCCTAGTTCGCATGTTCGTCTCCATAGAACTCTTCTTCATATTCCTGTTCCTCCATGCCTGGACAATTAAATAACCAGTGGCAAGCCAATGAGTACTTTGAATGTACTCGCAAGCAACCCATGATTTGGTTCAAAGTAACAATGCAATTGAACAACAATGAGCAATCTAGCTATGAGCTAGAATAAATATTCTACCATCATGTGTATGCATCAATAGATTCACGTAACCTCGAGGACGGTTACCGATATCAACATGAATAAGGTTCAACTCAACGAGTCAAGTCACCACCTTGACTCATCACACACACATACTTTCACCGATGTAGTAAAACTCTGGACATAGTTTAAGTAGCACCACCCAACTGTCCATGACCGTGGACACAACTATTCGAATAGTTTTACACTCTGCAGAGGTTGCGCACTTTACCCACAAGATTCGGGAAGCTTTCGTGTCACCCACGATCCTGCAGTACCTCAAGTACTCGGGGGAAGCACCCGGTCATTATCTTTCCTTAGACGACACTAACATAGAGTCCACTCGTTGGTACATGGCCCTCGAGTACAAACAATAGATCATGGGATTTGCCCTAATTTCAATGTCACGCGTACCCGAAGGGACCAACGGTGTGTCCGGTGCCCTGTAAAAACAGTCATGGTCGTCTATCCAAGCACGACCCCGTCCCGGGAAAGACCTCAAGTCTTCCCGTCACTAGTAATGCGGGCACCATGCTAGTATCGGCCTAAGTAATCAATAAAGCCCCGTCCCATAAGGGGTAGAGTGGTTGCACATGTTTGGTTGGGACGGTAGTCACACATAAATCTAATCCATCATTTCACCCATGCACAAGATCTTTTACCGGCACATCACTTCTTCCTCAAGTGATGACCTAACTCAACATCACCCTCGGGCATTAGGGGCACCTGATGGGGTTTATGAAAAGATTTCAACCACGAAGGTTTCATGACTCACATGCATCACTAAGCATCACTACTAACCATTTGCATGACATCTAGCACATAGCAAGATCATGAGTAAGCATGCATCATGTGGTGGTTCTTAACTAGGTTACCACCGTAACTCTTATCATCATGCATTCGGAAACAAACGGGTTCCAAAGAACACAAGTGTATCATGGTCAAACGGGTGCTTGCCTGGATTGGCTTGGTCTTCAAAGTCTTCAAATCCTTCTCCTTCTCCTTCTTCAGCAACCTCGTCAAATACGGTATCTAATCGTCGCAAAATAACAACGGAAAAACAAGACCACAATAAAAACAGAAAAATCAAAGTGCTCAGAAAAATGTCAACTTATTTTTGTTAAATACTAGAGGGAAAACTAAGATGGCAAAAATTCTTAGTTGGAGTTTTGGAGTTGCAGAATGGGATCTAAGGATTTTTGAACAGGAGTTTTAATGTTCAAATTTGAATTTAAATTTGAACAGAACAGAAAAGGTTCATGGATATGAGTGAAAGTGACACCATTAAATAGGTTGGAATTTTACAAGATTTTAGGAGTTGGAATTAATTCATTTGGACAAATATTTAATTTTGTGAAATTATTAGAAATAATCACAGAAAAGAATAAAAGAAAATGGCCCTGTGCCACTGGGCCAGAACGGCCACAGTGCACGGCCCAGGGCGAATAGCCCACCGCTCGGGTGCCAGCGCGTGCGTCAGGGTTTTCAAACCTGACGGGCGGGGCCCGGCGGTCAGTGGCTGCGAGGGGAGAGAGAGAGCGGTGGGGATGACAGGCGGGGCCCGCCTGTCATTATCAACCTCACGGCTAAAGCGGCGGCGAGCTCACCGGCGGCGATTCCGGGCACGGCGGGGCAAACGGAGGGCAGGAACAGGCTCAGCGAGGAGTCGCCGTTCCAGTGGTGGTGGTGCGGCTTGCTGGAGAGGCCTGGTTCGCCAGCGGCGAGGTGGAACGGCGGAGGAGCGTCGGGAGGGGGTTGCTCCGGTCGATTCCGGCACCTACAGAGAGGGAAAAGAGGGGGAATCGCATCAGTATCTTGCTGCGGTGCTAGATCGAGTGAAAGTAGGGGCGGAGGGAGGCTGTACTGCGAGATCTCCGGTCGCCCGACGCGGCGGAGCTCCGGTCGATCCCGAGCACTGAGGCCTTCTGAGGGCGAATGGGTGGTGCTAGAGTGCTACTGGGAGTGTGGGAAGGCTGTTGGTGAAGAGAGGAGGGGCTCGGAGGTCCTATTTACAGGGGAGCGGCAAGGTCCCGTGGACCTGTGCGCCGGCGAGCTTCTGCTCGACGCCACAGTGCACGGGAGGCGATGGGATTGAGTCTGGGGTGTTGCTCGACGAATTCCAGGGCAGAGGGATGGAAGAGGGGGATCGGGGGATGCTCCAGAGGGCTTGCGCGTGTGAGGCCGACGAGTGGTGCTTGCGGGCGGCCGGCGCACGTGCGAGGGCGGCCACTGGAGGGAGGAGGAGGAGGGGGACATCGCCGGGGAGAGTCGCAGACGTCGAGGCGCATCGGTAGGCGCGAGGAAGGAGCACGAGGTGGTCGGGGGCAAGCGATTGGGCGAAGCTACAGTGTGGGGGCGCACTGTAGCGCGCTCTGGAGCGAGCTTATCGCATGCCATGGCATGCCATTGGCTCTCTAGGCGCGTCCGCCGTGTCTGGGGGGTCCAGCACGAAGTAGACGACTCAGCTATGGCCTTGGATGCTCTGGATGATCAGTGAGAGAGAGGTGAAGCTGGTAACTAGGTAGAATTTGGCTCTCCAGCAAGGTGAATTAGGGTTTTCACCCCCCAATCATGGAGTTGTGGACATGGGGAAGTTACTGGGGGTAGATTGTAACTAGATGAAGCTGTGGTAGAAAGCTGAGGCAAAAGTAAATAGTAAAAGGGGTCAAGATGATAGTTTTGGTAAAAAGGCAGAAGGTGTTTGATCATGTTTTGGACTAGCAAATGATCTCCACTAGCCATGACACTTAATAGGATTGAATGTCATATGGAAATAGGGTGTTTCGCCAAATTTGGGCTCATTTGAAGAAACTAGCCAATGTAACTTTGGTGAACCCTAGAAATCAACAGAAATGGCTTCATCTTGTTTAAGTCAAGCTAATCATCTCCCCTTGATGCACCACTTGGTGTAGTGTCATCATTTGGGGTTATGATCATGCCCACAAAGTTTGGAGCTCCAGGTAAAAAGTTGGTAATGTAAAGTTGTTCAAATTTGCATTTGAACATAAATGGTTTTGGGGTATTCCGATCAAGTTACCCTACTCCAAATCTTGTGCCATTTGGTCTAGATGCCTTATCAGGCATTTCTAGCATGTGCACCAAGTTTGAGAGCATTTGGACAAGTTTGGCAATGTAATGTTGCTCAAACTTCAGATATGGACAGAATGGTTATGAGGGGTTTTGAGGATGTTATCTTGCTTCCCAAGGCATGGGGCTTGGCAAGATCATCAAATATGTCAAATATGACATGATAGAATTTCCCTGGAATTTTTCGAGAATATTTCCTTTGTAAATATTTCAAAAGCTTGAAATATCCAGAAAGGGTTTTAAAGGGATTAGCCCATTATTTTGAACATGACCAAGTGTTGAAACTCTTATATATGGACAATATATGTCCTATGAGTCTCCCTGAATTTTGGCAAATATTTTTGAAATACTTAAATAATTTTTCCTATTAAAGACCATTTCTGGCCTGAAGAAAATGCTTTTAAATAAAATAGGAAAATAACTTTTAAAATTATACTTTTGTGGTTTCTGGGAGTCCTATGACTACTAGGTCTCAAATATACTTTTTGAAATAATTTTCTCACCCTAAATCAAGCACTTGCAGTGCAAACCTCAATTCAGGGGGCTTTGGAATACTAAATTTTGAAAATACATTTTGGCCAAATTAATTTTATAAGAAAATACTATACTGCTATATAACACTTGGCATGATCATTGGGCAGAAGTTTTGGGTATGGAGATGAATTCTACAAGAGGTAATAGTTGACTTTAATGAGCACATGAAAAACATAGGAAGAAAAACTCAATTCCAAATGAAAGCCAAATGATGCCAAAAAAATTTGCTGGTCCAAATTTTCATGCTTCATTGATGCAAAAGACATGTTACAAAATGCAGGGTGTGACAGACCTACCCCCCTTACAAGAATCTCGTCCCCGAGATTCCTAGACTAGGTCTTAAAAGAGATCGGGATACTCAGATCTAAGATAGTCTTCACGTTCCCAGGTTGCTTCTGCTTCCGTGTGGTTGCTCCACTGGACCTTGAAGTACTTGATGGTGCGGCTTCGTGTCCGTCGTTCTGCTTCATCCAGAATGCGAATGGGCTTCTCGCGATAGGTCAAATCAGGCTGCAGATCAATGGCTTGGTGATCAACATCCTTGTAGAGATCAGGCTTGCTTGGAACTTGGAGACATTTCCGGAGTTGTGACACGTGGAATACGCTGTGCACATCGGATAGCTCAGGTGGTAGTTCCAACTGGTAAGCCACTTCTCCTCATCGTGCATTGATCTCAAAGGGCCCAATGAACCTTGGTGCGAGCTTCCCTTTGACGTGGAAACGCTTGGTTCCCTTCAAAGGAGTTACCCGCAGGTACACATCGTCCCCGACATGGAAACTCATGTCCCGACGCTGAGTGTCAGCATAACTCTTCTGCCTTGACTTGGCTGCCTTCAAACGTTCTCTGACTAGTTGGACTTGCTCTTCTGCTGCGCGGAGAATATCCGGTCCAAAGGCTAGCCCTTCTCCAGTCTCTGACCAGTTGAGGGGTGTACGACATCTGCGTCCGTACAATACCTCAAATGGTGCCATCTGAAGGCTCGACTGATAACTGTTGTTATAGGAGAACTCGGCAAAAGGGAGACAATCTTCCCACTTGGCTCCATATGCCAAGACACAGGCTCGGACCATGTCTTCAAGAATTTGATTTACTCGTTCTGTCTGACCTCCGGTCTGCGGGTGGAAAGCTGTGCTGAAAGACAATTTGGTTCGCAAGGCTTCTTGGAACTTCTTCCAGAACCTTGAGGTGAACTGGGTTCCTCGATCTGACACAATCTCCTTGGGAACGCCATGAAGGCTTACGATTCTAGCAACAATCTTCTTGCATCAGAACGCTTCCCAATCCGGTTCGAGAGGCATCACAATATATCACGAACTCCTTGTGAATATCAGGTGTTGCTAGAACTGGGGCGGTGGTCAACCTCTTCCTGAGCTCTTGGAAGCTCTCTTCGCATTTCGGCGTCCACTCGAACTTCTTGTCCTTCTTGAGGAGCTGAGTCATCGGCCGGGTAATGCTAAAGAATCCTTCCACGAATTTGCGGTAATAGCCCGCAAGTCCGAGGAAGCTTCTGACTTCCTTAACGGTCGTTGGAGATTGCCATTGGGTCACAGCTTCGATCTTCGCGGGATCAACTGATAATCCTTCTTCGGTCAAGACATGACCTAAGAATCCAACTTTATGCAGCCAGAACTCACACTTGCTGAATTTGGCATATAGTTGGTGCTCCCGAAGCTTGTCTAGGACCATCCTCAAATGTTGCTCGTGCTCTTCCTCTGTCTTCGAGAAGACAAGAATGTCATCGATGAAGACAACAACAAACTTGTCCAAATATTCCATGAAGACTTTATTCATGAGATACATGAAGTAAGCTGGGGCATTGGTTAACCCAAAGGACATGACCGTGCACTCGTACAGGCCATATCGGGTCACGAATGCCATCTTCGGAATATCTTGGGGTCTGATCTTCAGCTGGTAGTACCTAGATCTGAGGTCGATCTTGGAGAACACCTTGGCTCCGCTGAGCTGATCAAACAGATCTTCAATCTTGGGAAGAGGATATTTGTTCTTGATTGTAACTTCATTGAGGGAACGATAGTCAATGCATAAGCGGATGGTACCGTCCCTTTTTGCCACAAACAGAACGGGTGATCCCCAAGGGGAGGCACTCGGGCGGATAAATCCCTTCCTCAGCTGCTCTTCCATTTGCTTCTTCAACTCAGCTAATTCTTCCGTCCCCATTCTATAAGGCTTCTTATAGATGGGTCCTGCTCCGGGCATGAGCTCGATGATGAACTCAATGTCACGGTCAGGAGGCATTCCCGGTAGTTCGTCTGGAAAGACATCAGGGTACTCGCATACCGCCGGTACTTGCTCTAGCCCAACTTCAGACAGACAGTTGACTTGAACGGCTTGAGCGGAAGAGGAGTTGGGAGCAAACTTGACTTCGACTCCTTGGTCATTGGTCACAGTGACAGTCCGATTGGCACAGTCTAAAAAGCCTTGGTGCTTGCTGAGCCAATTCATGCCTAGGATCACATCCAAGCCTTGTGATCTCAGGACGATGAGGTCTGCTAGGAAATCTACACCGTTAATGGTAATACTGACTCCTTTGCAGCCTATCTTGGCTCTCATCTCTGCTCCGGGGGTTTGAACCACCATGGGGTTATTCAGGGGTGTAGGGGTCATGCCACTTTTTAATGCAAATCTTTGAGTGGCAAATGAATGTGTTGCTCCAAAATCAAACAAGACAGTTGCAGGTGCTGAGTTGACAAGGAACGTACCCAGCACGACGTCCGGGTCTTCCTGGGCATCTTCAGCAGTGACGTGATTCACACGCCCCTTCCCATGGTTAGGCGGGTTGCGAGGAGCTGGGTTCCTTGGTGGCATCCCGCGGCCTTGTCCAGGGTTCTGCGCATTGGGGCGCGGGGCATCAGGCTTCTTGTTGGGGCACACCCTTGAGATGTGTCCTGACTGACCACATCCAAAGCAAGTGACTTGGTTTGGATTATTGATCTTGTTGCCACCACTGTTATTGGGGTTGAAGGCTGGCCTTGGGTTGGCATACTGCTGAGGCTGATAGTTGGTGCGAGGTGCAGGAGCTCTTGGTTGCTGATAGGTTGGCTTGGCCGGGGCTGACTGCCACGGGCGAGGCTTCTGGTTGCTGGAACTTCCCTTGCTGACCATCTTGCGCTTGCGAGTGTCTTCCAGAGCACGCCGCTTGTCTTCAAGCATAAGTGCTTTGTTCACCAGGTCAGGGAAGGTTGGGCAGTCGCACACGACAAGCGAATACTGCAGAGTCTGATTGAGGCCTTCCATGAAGCGCTCCCTTTTTGCAGAATTAGTGCTGACATCTTCAGGGGCATACCTTGACAGAACACTGAACTTCTGCATGTACTCCTTGACAGTGCCACTTCCTTGCTTCAGGGCTCGGAATTCATGCTTTTTGATAGCCATGATCCCGGAAGGAATGTGGGCTTTGCGGAATTCTGCCTTGAAGTTGTCCCAAGTGATGTCTTGTCCAGCATGCACGACCTTGAATCCATCCCACCAAGCTCTAGCAGTCCCCCCGAGGCAGTGGGCTGCATAAGCCACCTTCTCGCGGTCTTCAGTGCATCCGACTAGTTCCAGCAAGTCCTCAATGGTGCGGACCCAGTCATCTGCATCCAGGGGTTCAGCAGTCTCGATGAAAGTTGGCGGTGCATGCTTCTTGAACTCTGCCAACGTGGAACGTCCATTGCCATTCCCCGCCGGCTGGCGGTTGTTGGTGACAGCTTGAGCAATCAACTGAAGGGCTGCGGTGTTGGCTTGGCGTTCCTCTCGGAAAGCTTGGAGAAGTTGAGCCATGTCCATGTTCGGAGGAGGTGGTGGTGGTGGAGCTTGGTCGTTGGTTTGGTCGTGGCCTGCCTCTGACTGAGCGGATGCTCCGGCTTTAGGCTGCTGGGTAGAGGTGCCAGTACGAGTTACAACAGGCATCCTGTTGGAGCGGTAAAAGGTCTCATGACTCGGAAGAGGGAAAGCAATATAGATAGGTGCCTAGTAAGGGGGTGGGTGTGACACTAATCAAATCATGCAAAGGGCCAAAAGGCCAAAACACATTCATTAAAATCCAAATGGGTGTGTCGGTGTACTAGAGTAGGGGTACCCTAGTATCCCGAACTTGTGCACGGGCAGTCGGAGCATCCCGCGGCAAGGCTTGCCGGGTGACCGCCAAGGTCCTCCGTGGTTCCTTTGGAGCCATTCAAGAACAAAGTATTCAAGCCAAGGAGACAAGGCCCCGGCAAGAGGAGCTTGCCGGGAAGGCCAATCAAGGCATCTCAAGGAACTTGACGCGACGCGCCACGCGTCCCGGCAAGGCCCGGTGAGCGACAAGCTCCCAGGCACGACAAGACAACGACCGCGGCAAGGCGCTTGCCGCGGCAAGCTACCACTCTGTACCCGCGCTCCAGCACATCCACCAATGTGTCGCTCTAGGACCCTTCCAGGCATACGTGGCGGGAGGCTGTGCAGCCAGCGGTGCGCGGTGGCAAGCGGTGCTGACAAGATTGTCATCGTGGCGAGCGGTGGCGTCCCTGACGGTCCCTTTTGCACTATTTGGGCGACGCAGACGGGCATTCAATGCCTTTGTCCCATGCCGTCAGGGTTAGGTATGGTACACTGTACAAGTAGTTGTACCAACCACAACACCTTTCCATTTTTACCCTTGTCTACGTTGCCACCTGTCGGTGACCCCTTGAGCATATAAAAGGAGGCCCATGCGCAACGTAGAGGAGGGGGGAGGGACGGAGAAGAACACTCACGCTCGGTCTCGTTAGCTGCTGATGTGTACTGTAGCACTCAGCGCTCCCGAGCAAGAACTCAATACAAACCATGAAGCAGGAGTAGGGTTTTAAGCATCCGTCCGGCTCGAACCTGGGTAAACTGCTCGTGTGCTTCGCCTCGATCTGCTCTTCGTGCGATCTCCGCCCCTGCCGAACCGAAAGGGACTCGGTCCGCCGGTCCCATAGGTGCTCGTGGATTCGTTTCCCCGACATCTTTGGCGCGCCAGGTAGGGGACGTCGAGGTTGTGTGAACCTGATCCGGCGTTCACACGAGCTAGATCTTCACCGTCTTCATCGACATGCCGCCGAAGAAGAAAGCCTCGGAGGCGGCTGCTCCGTCCGCGCCGAACCCACCACCGCCGGAGCAAACGGCTGGTGGGGTAGACGCCGGCGGAAGAACGGGCGTCCACGAGGGAGCTCACGGTGCTGCCAGGTCCAAGGACAAGGCTCCGCTGCCCATCGGCGGCGTAGTCGACTCCCACAACGACCGGGCGCACTCCAAGAGCTCGGCGTCCGTACATGCACCGCGCCCATCTCAGGAGGCGCGGGACCGGCAGCGTCATGGTACTCACGGTACCATATGTTTGCTGGACCAAGATCGAGCTGGTGGATCTCAGAATTCTCAAGATCAGCATGCACGCCAGCATGCTGGCACGAGCGAGGCACGGTCGCCTAGACGGGATACTGCTCCGTCTAACATAGTTAGAAGTCGGAGCATATCCCGCTCCTCACACCATTCGCCACCGCCACCCGCCACTTCAGCAGAAGCTTTGGCGCGAGCTCAACTGCTCCTGGACTACCCTCCAACGGCAGACATGATCGACGACTGGAGGGCCACCATCCAGAGTCTCATCGGCTTCGCCAACGGCGACACTCCACGACAGTCGAGTACATCGCAGCCGCGGCAAGTCAGCCAGGCACGAGCCGGTAGCGACAAGACCGGTGGGGGTGGAACCACCGTGCACTCTCCGCCCCGAAGGCCAAGATCGCCGACTCGCCGGATCCACCTCGACGACGACTCCACCGCGTCATCAGATCCACGAGCTCGTCGCGATCAGCGCCAAGTTCTTCACGAACGACAGCAAGAAGACGCTCGTACTCGCATCAAGCACCGAAGAGAAGCGCGGCGTCAATCGGACCAGCGCGCTGGGCCCTCTGTCGACATGCATGCGCTAGGGGAACCAGGCGACTTGCCGTATGCGGTAGGTTGCCCTACGTTTACTCGTGAGCTGCGGCAAGTCCAGTGGCCCAGCACGAAGAATTTCAAGCTAGACGTACCAGAGAAGTACGACGGCAAGTCGCATCCGTCAGAGTTCCTCAGCATCTACACCATCGCGGTGCAAGCTGCCGGGGGGTGGGACGACAAGATCCTTGCCAACTACTTCCCGCTGGTGCTCAAGCCCAACGTCAGGTCCTGGCTCATGCACTTGCCGGATAACTCCATATCCTCCTGGGCAGACCTATGCCATCAGTTTGTCGGTGCCTTTATTGGCGGCCACAAACCTCATGGTCAAGAGAGTGACCTTCATCTGCTCGCCCAGAAGGAAGGAGAGCCCCTGCGCAAGTACATTCAGAGATTCAGCCGTGTACAGCACAACATCCCAGATGTCCACCCTGCCGCGGTCATCAGCGCGTTCCATCAGAACGTGCGTAACCGCAGGATGCGGGAGGAGATGGCGATGTGCAAAATCAGAGACGTCAGTGAGCTGTATGCCCTGGCCGACAAGTGTGCACGTGCTGAGGAAGGGAGGAAACTCTCCGGAGAGAATACAGGAGCAGGAGGATCTGACAGCGAGGATGTTGCCCCGGCAAAGAAAAACCGGCGGCGGAACAACAGGAAGAAGAAAGGCAAAGATGTGCTAGTCATTGAGCAGTCCGACAACGAAGGTGGCGCCAAGAAAGCCAAAGCTGGTAGCTCCGGCAAGGAGATTGCCGCATGGACCAACTGCCAGGCTGTGGCGGTCGCCGACAAGCAGGACGGCACTAACAAGCAGTACTATAAGATCCACCGCACCAAGGGCCATGACCTCCAGAGCTGCAAGAAGGTCGAGCAGCTTGTCGAGCAGCAAAAGGCTGAATACGAGCGGCGCAACAAGGAGAGGGACCAAGGAGGTGCTGAAGGATCCGGCAAGAAGCGCGCCAGCCGGGGAGGACGCCGCGGCAAGGCCAAGCAGCGGCAAGGAGACAGACCTCCCCGCGGCCGCGACAAGGATGAAGATGACGACGACGATGAAGACATGGATGATGTTGAGACCAGTGAGCAGGAGTTCCAGAAAGCCACAGAGGTCTTGTGCGTTGACGGCGGTGCTTCTCTGCATACTTCACACCACCAACTCAAGAAGTGGGTGTGGGAAGTCAATGCGGCAGAACCACCCGTCGAGTCACGCAAGCTTCTGAAATGGTCCAGCACGCCTATCATCTTTGATATTGAGGACCACCCTGATCGCACAACTGCGGTCGGGTGCTTGCCGATGTTGGTTTCACCAACTATCCGCAACCTCAAGGTCACTAAGATGCTAGTTGACGGCGGGGCCGGCTTGAACCTGATCTCCTCCACTGTACTCCAGAAACTCCAGATCCCTGACAGCGAGCTCGAAGAGACCGACACATTCCAAGGAATCAACCCGGGAAGGAGCAAGCCAAAGGGGAAGATCACGTTGCCAGTGACATTTGGCGGCGAGTTGAACTTCAGGACTGAGAGGGCCACTTTTGACGTTGCCGATTTTCCATTGCCTTACAATGGGATACTCGGCCGTCCAGCACTCGCCAAGTTCATGGCAGCCTGTCACTACGCATACAACATGCTGAAGATGCCAGGCCCGATAAGTGTCATCTCTGTCCCTGGCGACAAGAAGGATGCTCTTATCTGCGCCGACAAGATCTACCGGGAAGCGGCAACCGCAACAAATCACAAGTCACCTGCCGTTGAAGCTCCCGGGGGGAAGAAGAAGACCAAGTCCGGCAAGAGTTCTGATGCCCACTCCGGCAAGCGCACCTCTTCGGAGTGTTGCGCTACCGTCGAGGACGCACCATCGAGCTCCACCGGCAAGTGTAAGAAGACAATGGCAGCTCCGCCAGAGACCAAGAAGGTGTCCGCCAAGGAGGACGGCACTGGTGGTACCTTCACCATCAGTGCCACTCTTGACCCTAAATAGGAAAGCGCGCTCATTGCTTTCCTGCGGGCAAACGTCGACATGTTTGCGTGGCAACCGTCTGACATCCCCGGTGTTCCCAGGAAAGTAATTGAGCACCATCTTGCCGTCTATCCTCATGCGCGGCCCGTCAAGCAGAAGGTCAGGAAACAAGCAGTCGAGCGCCAAGAATTCATCGCAGAAGAGATCAAGAAGTTGGAAGCAGCAGGCCTTGTCAGATGAGTGCTCCATCCTACGTGGTTGGCCAATCCTGTAGTCGTGCGCAAGGCAAACGGGAAATGGAGGCTTTGTATCGAATTTACCGATGTTAACAAAGCTTGTCCCAAAGACCCATTTCCCTTGCCGCGCATTGACTAGATTGTTGACTCCACGGCCGGATGTGACTTGCTTTCATTTCTTGACGCATACTCAGGATACCATCAGATCTTCATGGCAGAAGAAGATGAGGAGAAGACCGCATTCATCACTCCATGTGGCACGTACTGTTTCATACGGATGCCTTTCGGTCTAAAGAATGCTGGTTCAACATTTGCAAGAGTAGTCCATGCCGCTTTTGAGCCACAAATACACAGAAATATGGAAGCCTACATGGACGACATAGTGGTCAAGAGCAAGGACAAGGCAACTCTGATTCAAGATTTAGACGAGACTTTTGCAAATCTGCGCAAGATCAGCCTCAAGCTCAACCCCGAGAAGTGTGTGTTTGGAGTCCCTTCCGGCAAGCTTCTCGGGTTCTTCGTGTCAGCGGGGAATTGAAGCCAATCCTGACAAGATCAAGGCCATTGAGCAGATTGAAGCACCAAAGCGCGTTAAGGGTGTACGAAGACTTGCCGGTTGCGTGGCTGCTCTCAGCAGGTTTTATCTCTAGGTCTGCTGAGCGCGCCCTACCGTTTTTCAAAATATTGAAAAAGGCAGGTCCAATGAAATGGACTCCGGAAGCGGAGGCTGCACTGCAAGACTTGAAGAGATACCTGTCCTCCACTCCAATACTTGTCGCACCTAAGCCACAAGAGAAGTTGCTGCTATATTTAGCGGCAACCAATCAAGTGGTTAGTGCTGCGTTAGTAGCGGAGAGGGAGGCAGATGATGAGCCAGCAACCACGGCAAGCGCATCCAGCGACAAGCAGGGAGCTTCCTCGACAAGCTCTGGTCCCGACAAAGATGGATCTGCGCAGGCGCGCGAGGAGATACAGAAGAGAATGATGCAGCGCCCAGTTTACTTTGTCAGTTCCCTTCTGCAGGGGGCTAGGTCAAGGTACTCTGGTGTGCAGAAATTGCTTTTCGGCCTTCTCATGGCCTCGAGAAAGCTGCGCCATTACTTCCAAGCACATGAGATCAAAGTTTTCACTCGTTTTCCGCTGAAGAGGATACTACAGAATCCAGAAGCAACAGGCAGGATTGTTGAGTGGGCACTGGAACTGTCAAGCTTTGGCCTCAAGTTTGAGAGCACTTCAACTATCCAAAGCAGAGCATTGGCAGAATTCATAGCAGAGTGGACGCCAACACCAGATGAAGAAATTCCAGAAACGAGCATCCCTTTCAAGGAAGCAATCAAAGAGTGGCTAATGTACTTTGATGGTGCCTTCTGGCTGCAAGGCGCCGGTGCTGGCGTGTTGTTTGTCGCACCCACCGGAGAGCACCTCAAGTACGTAGTCCAGATGCACTTTCCCAAGGAGCAAGCAACAAACAATACCGCAGAGTATGAAGGTTTGCTTGCCGGTCTCAGGATCGCGGCAGACCTTGGGATCAAGAAGCTCATTGTCAGGGGTGACTCGCAGCTTGTCATCCGCCAAGTGAACAAGAGTTATCAGAGTCCGTTGATGGAAGCCTACGTTGATGAAGTGAGAAAGCTAGAAGAGCACTTTGACGGCCTACAAATGGAGCATGTTCCAAGAGCTCAGAACGACATTGCTGACGGCCTGTGGAAGTGCGCCGCACTTAAGTTACCTGTGGAACTAGGGATCTTTGTGCTCAAGCTGACTCAACCGTCTGTAACGCCATCAACTGGACAGAGCAAGAAGAGGAAGTTGATTTCTGGTGACTATTTTCCGGCAGAGCTTCCCGAAGCCGCCGCCAAGAAGGTCCCCAAGATCAACACCAAGAGTGCTGAGGAGCAGTCTGCTCCGGCAAGCCCTAGGGTTTGTTCCGTTGATGCAGAGGCTCCCGACAAGTTTTGCTCCGGCAAGCTTGTCGGGGAACGTCAAGCTCTGGCTGAGCCACAGGTTCTCGCCGTAGAAGCGGATGTTCCCGCAGCAGCAGATGTGCCTTTAGTCCTTGTTGTCGAGCCACAAGCTCCAGCATGGGCACAGCAGATTGTCCGTTTCCTTCAGACAGGAGAACTTCCCGAAGAGCCAGAAGAAGCGGAAAGAGTAGCCCGGCAGTCAAGTATGTACCAGTTTGTCGACAACACACTGTATAGAAGAAGACTCAACGGTGTGAAATTGAAGTGTATTCACCGGGAAGATGGAAACAAGCTATTGGCAGAGATACATGGAGGCATATGTGGTCACCACATTGGCGCAAGAGCACTTGCCGGCAAAGCGTTCAGGCAAGGTTTCTTTTGGCCGACAGCCCTCCAGGATGCAACTGCACAAGTAACCAAGTGTGAAGCGTGCCAGTTCCATTCCAAGCAGATACACCAGCCAGCTCAAGCTCTCCAGACGATCCCTTTATCCTGGCCATTTTTGGTCTGGGGGCTCGACATCCTCGGCCCCTTTCCCCGAGCGGTCGGGGGCTTTGAGTACTTGTACGTTGCAATCGACAAGTTCACAAAGTGACCGGAAGTGGAAGCAGTGAGGAAGGTGACAGCACAGTCAGCAGTCAAGTTCTTCAGGTCGATTGTTTGCCGCTTCAGGATCCCTAACAGGATCATCACCGACAACGGTACGCAATTTACGAGCCGCACCTTCATGCAGTACGTCCAAGATCTTGGCGCCAAGGTCTGCTTCGCTTCTGTTGCTCACCCGAGAAGCAACGGTCAAGCGGAGAGGGAAAATGCTGAAGTGCTGCGTGGGCTCAAGACCAGGACTTTCGACAGGCTGCGCAAGTGCGGAAGAAACTGGATTGAGGAGCTGCCGGTGGTTCTTTGGTCGATCAGGACGACGCCAAATCGAGCCACTGGTCAGACACCTTTCGCTCTAGTCTATGGAGCAGAGGCAGTTCTCCCCACGGAACTCGTATACGGGTCACCTCGAGTGCTCGCTTATGATGAGCTTGAGCAAGAGCAGCTGCAACAAGATGACGCGCTGCTCCTTGAGGAAGACCGTCTTCAGGCTGCTGTGTGAGCTGCTCGCTACCAGCAAGCTTTGCGCCGCTACCATAGCCGTAAAGTTAACGCCAGAAGTCTTGAGGAAGGCGACCTTGTTCTTCGGCGCGTTCAGTCTGCCAAGAATTCCAACAAGTTGACGCCGAAGTGGGAAGGCCCTTACCGGGTGAAATGAGTCACTAGGCCTGGCGCTGTTCGCCTTGAGACCGAAGATGGCATTCCGGTGAGCAACTCCTGGAACATTGAGCATCTTCGTAAGTTTTACCCGTAAGGCGCGGTTGCCGGAGCCTGTTCCGGCAACCACCTTTTGTAAAAGTCTTGCCGCTGTTGCATGTAAATCTTTGTACAAAGCCGGGCGCAGACCCCGTGCCTAGATAAAGCTCATGTGCTCCGCACATCTTGTCAATTTCATGCTTTCTATTTTTTGCATGTGTTATCTGACACTTTGTGCAGCACCTACCCCCGGTAAGCAATAACGAGCCGTAAAGGCTCCATATCTTTATTTTCTCTTCTTTCTTTTTCTCAAGGAAAGGAAGGTTCCCTCGCCCACAAGTTTGCCGGAGGGGAAAGGAGAAGATAATGGTATGGACCAGGCGTCGTTCAAGAAAGTTTCGCCTTACCGGGAAGCAAACAACAGAAAAGCTAAGTTGCCAAAGTTTGAGCAATCAGATTTTTAAAAAATTTAAGTTATCTTCCTTGAACGACCGAACTTTGTATGGAAAACCTGTGCGCGGAGGAACCAACTCGTAGCTAGTTGCGCCCTTACTTTGTTTCGAGTCTGCTCAACAACTTAAGCATGCTGCGACTAGTTGCGACAAGGTTTCTTGTCGGTAGCGGCACCGCCAGCAGGCTGCTGACGTCCCGCACTCAGCGCTCGCGGCTCAGGTGCCTGCGCCGGCAAGTTCCCTAAAAGCGTAGGGAAAAAACATACAAATGAAGGAATCAAGTAAAGGAAATAACATTGCAATCATTACCCAAAATAGAGATATATTACAAAGTAGCTTGTCGCAGCTCTAACAGATTGTTCTCATAACGTGACCAGCAGCGACAAGAAAAGAAGAATACGGGCGGCCTAGTCTACGCGATCGCCCTCAATCCTCTTGATCCCGCTCACCTTGTCCACAATGGGTGCGACAAGGGTCTTGAGCGCTTCTAGATCAGCATCCGGCGGCAGGGTCTTAAGGACGTTGGTGAGGTTGAGGCCCGGGTTGCGGAAGGCCACCTTCAGCAACACCTTTTGAAGAGCTCCCGCGCAGATCTTGCGCGACTCGTCGGCCAGCTGCTTTGGGTTCCTCTCCCGGAGTCGCTGGAGCGCCGTCGCCACGCCTTTGAAGAACAAGGTGAGCTTGGCGCTGGGTTGGAGGTTCTCATCGGAGGAATACCCGAGATCCTCCATCCCCAGCTGCGCCAGCTCCCTGTCGATGGCTGCGGCAGCATTCACAAGACCCTCCGTCCAGTGCTCCACAGTCTCCCTAAAAGTGTTCTGGGCGGCGGCAGCACTCGCCAGCAGCGCCTCATCGGCATTGATCTTCTTCTTCAAGGCCACCTCCTGCTCCCTGACGCCGTCCAGCGTCTTGGTCAACGTAGTCAGCTTCAACTCAAGATCTGCGTTGGAGTCCTTGGCGGCGCCAAGTTCCTTGCCCTTCTCGGAGAGACGACCCTGCAGCTCTGACAAGCTGTAGGTGTCCTTCTCCCGCTCACGCTTGAGCACGGCAAGCTCTTGGCCGCTCGCCTTGAGATCGGCCTCCAGCCGCGCCACCTTCGTCTCCAGCTCCTTCTTGGCGGCCTCGGCAGCTGCGGCAGCATCCTCTGCTAGCTTGAGGGCTCCACCGAATGTTTGCTCGCGTGCGGCAAGCTCCTCCTCGTGGCTGTCAAGGTTAACCTTACGCTACGCCAGCTCGCCCTCCTGCGCAGATAGCTTCTCGGCGGCAAGCCGCTACTGCTCTTCAACTTCGGCCTTCTCGAGGAAGAAGGCCTTCTGCTCCTCGGCGAGTTGCTCCCGCTCCTCTGCCAGGGACCGGAGAGCTTCCTGGTTAAGGCCCCGGAGCTCCTCCGCGCGCTTCTCGATGTCCGCTCCCGCCTTCGCGACAAGCGCCTCCCCGGATTCCAGCTTGGCCTGGCGAGCGCGGTAGAGCGACACCAGCTTCCGCAGCAGCCGCTCCTCCTCAGGCTCGCCACTGCTGCTGCTTGGCGCATGAACCAGCGTCAGCCCAGCGGAGGCGAGCACCTCTCCATCAAAGCTTTCTCCCTCGACCGGCGCCCTGGAGAGTGACGCCTAGGGGAGGTTGATGAAGATGCCATCGCCGGCCTTCAAGTAGGCGCCTGGCTGGGGCTCTTCGGAGCCTGACGCTGCGGCAGCGGCGGAGGGATCGACGGTCGGCGTAACGCCTGGCGCTCCTGCGGACTCAGGGCCGTCAGTACGATCGCCAGACCCCTCGCCAGCTTCTACGGCGGCAGCTTTGGCGTCCTCGTCGCTGGAGGGATCATCAGCGTCGGCTGCTTCTTCGGTGGCAGCGGCGTCGTCGGCAGCATCCTCGGTCTCCATCAGCTCCGCAGCAGATGGGTCTGACGGCCGGAAAAGGGAGGAAAGTCAAGCAAATATTCAAAAAGAAAATCAAAAGAAGAAGAACCCGAGGAAAGTTTTTGAAGCAAGAGGATTACCTGCACCGGGTTCTGCAGTCGTAGTCTCCGCCGCCGGGGGGCCGCTGGTGCTGTCCCTTACCGGAGAACTCTCCCTTGCCGGAGAACTCTCCCTTGCCGGAGAAATCTCCCTTGGCGGCGTAGTCGAAGCAGATGGCATGTCGGGGGCGGCCTCCGGGCGCTCCTGATGGGGTTGTTCTGCTCCTACACAAACCAACAATCAGATGTCAGCAAAGAAAGAGCATCAATGCGCGCCTAACAGAGGGAAGCAAACTATATACTTACGCTGGGGGCTGCGCTGGGGCTGCTCTGGAGAACAGTTGCCGGGTCCGGCAAGGTTGTCCCGGACTCACCCCCTGCTGACACGGTGGGTTCGTCCTCGATGATAATCACCGGGACCTTGGCTCTCTTCGCCGCTCTCTGGGCCAGAGTCCTGAAAAGGAATGAGTTCGGAGTAAAGCAAATGAGATACAAGACAAAACAGCAAGAAATGAAGAACTACAAGTACGGCAAGGAATCTTACTCTTCTTCTTCCTCGTCGGAGCTGAACGCGGAGAAGTCGAAGTCCGGCTCACCTCCGGCGCGACGAGGCGGAGGAGTGGTTTCCCTTGGACGCTTGGCGGGAGCAGTGGCGGTGGTCCGAGACGACCCTGCTCCGGCTGCCGCCGCGGCGTGAGAGGCGGTAGGAGCAGAAGCGGTGGTCCGGGAGGACACCGCTCCAGTTGCCGCAGCAGCATGAGGTGCTCCCACGGCAACAGTGCATGCCGCGGTGGAGCATGTCGCGCGGCGCAGCGGCTGTCGACTCGCCTGCTGCTCCGCTACGTCCCCGGCCTTGCGGAGACGCCTTCTTGGTGGAGCTGGGGGCTCTGCTTGCGGCGAGCTGTCCAAAGATGAGGAGTTGATCTCCAACGAGCCGCTCGTATCCTCGGCGGGCTCGCTCGACTCGACGTCATGCCCGGCAAGCTCTTCCTCGCCGGCAAGCTCCTCTCGCTCGGCACGGCTTGCCGCCTCTGCTGCCTCTGCCTCCTCCACGGTGAATCCAAACTCGCCCGCGGCTGCGGCTGCCGCCGCCTCTTCTAGCCTAGTAGCGATGCGTTTCATCTCCGCATCGGTGGTGTCGCGAGTAAGGCTTTTCTTTTCGTTGGAGCGGACCGGCACTTCCACCAAGCCGTCGAAGAACTCCTGCACGACGACGTCTTCAGGCTCTTGCCAAGTTGGGACAATTCCATGCGAGTCGCACAACGGCATCATTTCACGGATGCGGTCGAGCGAGGAGTTGTTGCACAGTGGAACGACACCCTTCGGCAACCTGAACACTTCGGGATGTTGAGGGTCGTACTTGAACAACTCCCGAAGCATTGCGTCAAGTTCCAAGACAGTGAAGTTGAAGTTGAGGCCCGGGCGCAGCCTCATGATATCCGCCGCATTCTTGAACTCCCAGGCGGGTCTCCTCCTCTCCTGCAGGGGGCGATGCGGCGGCGAAGAAAATCTGCGCCAACCGCACCTACAGTGAGCCCGGCAAGCCTGAGGCGTTGGATCCGGGCGACGGCAATCTTCAGCCTATCGTCTTCCGGGGCCACGTTGCTCCAATCGCTGCCGCGCGCTACTGGGGCTTGGCGTCGGGCGGTAAACGGCTGCGGGTTCTCCTCGACAATCCAACACCAGTATGCTCTCCATTCCTCCCACTTGCCGCGGAACTCTCCCTCCAGATAAGCTTCCTTCTTGTGGGCCCTCGAGATCCAGGCGATTCCGCCGGATAAAGGCTCTCCTCTCTCAACTCGGGGCATAAAGAAGTGGCGAAAAAGGGCTACGTTTGGATAGACTCCGACAAAGTTTTCGCAGAGATGTGCGAAAACTGCCATGGTCAGAACAACATTGGGGGTGAAGTCAAGGAGACGGAACCCGTAGGTGTTCATAATATCGCAGAAAAACTCAGAGAAAGGCGGGCAGAGCCCGCAGTAGAAGAACAAGGCGAAGAATGGATATCCATTCGGAGCCATTTCCGAAGCGACGGCTGGAAGTACCTTCGTGCGCGGATGCGCTCGCGTCTCCGTCGACCAGAAGAGGTAGTAATACTCCCTCAGCTCCCTCGCGGCAAGCTTGGGGGGGAAGATTGCCCGCTCCTTTCGCAGCGCCGCGAGCCGCTGCGCCTCGGTCGACTTCACAACCTTCCCCTTGTTGGCTTTCGGAGCCATGGCAGAAGTGGTGGGAGAGGCCGACGGTGTTGGCGGTGCTGGTGGCAATGGGGGGGGGCAGGGCACTGCTCTCTTTCAGCTTTGGGAAGAAGGGGGAGCGGCGGAGGCTTCCGAGATTGGAGTAGCAACTGGCGAATGGACGAACTGCCCCTGTTTCCCCTGTATATAAGGAGGGAGGGGGCGGACGTTCCGCCTTTCCGAATAAAGAAACCACCCACGATCTCTCCCACGACGCTGCATTCAACGTGAGTCGTTCGGGGAGGGAGCGGTGGATACGGAGAGATATGGCGTAACCCAGGCCGCGCGTGCCCGTGCCCTGTTTTGGGCCTGGCCCAACAACGCTCGGCACCGTGTATGGCCTAGGGCCCGGGGGCTCCTGTCGGTGTACTAGAGTAGGGGTACCCTAGTATCCCGAACTTGTGCACGGGCAGTCACAGCATCCCGCGGCAAGGCTTGCCGGGTGACCGCCAAGGTCCTCCGTGGTTCCTTTGGAGCCATTCAAGAACAAAGTATTCAAGCCAAGGAGACAAGGCCCCGGCAAGAGGAGCTTGCCGGGAAGGCCAATCAAGGCATCTCAAGGAACTTGCCGCGACGCGCCACGCGTCCCGGCAAGGCCCGGTGAGCGACAAGCTCCCAGGCGCGACAAGACAACGACCGCGGCAAGGCGCTTGCCGCGGAAAGCTACCACTCTGTACCCGCGCTCCAGCACATCCACCAACGTGTCGCTCTGGGACCCTTCCAGGCATACGTGGCGGGAGGCTGTGCAGCCAGCGGTGCGCGGTGGCAGGCGGTGCTGACAAGATTGCCATTGTGGCGAGCGGTGGCGTCCCTGACGGTCCCTTTTGCACTATTTGGGCGACGCAAACGGGCATTCAATGCCTTTGTCCCCTGCCGTCAGGGTTAGGTATGATACACTGTACAAGTAGTTGTACCAACTGTAACACCTTTCCATTTTTACCCTTGTCTACGTTGCCACCTGTCGGTGACCCCTTGAGCATATAAAGGAGGCCCATGCGCAACATAGAGGAGGGGGAGGGACGGAGAAGAACACTCACGCTCGGTCTCGTTAGCTGCTGATGTGTACTGTAGCACTCAGCGCTCCCGAGCAAGAACTCAATACAAACCACAAAGCAGGAGTAGGGTTTTACGCATCCGTGCGGCCCGAACCTGGGTAAAATGCTCGTGTGCTTCGCCTTGATCTGCTCTTCGTGCGATCTCCGCCCCTGCCGAACCGAAAGGGACTCGGTCCGCCAGTCCCATAGGTGCTCGTGGATTCGTTTCCCCGACAGGGTGATGCAGTTGTTTACATATTCCCGAAGGAAGAATACGACATACATCCGAACACAAGAAAAGCAAACACTAGATGGTTTCATATGAATCATACAAGGACTCGACTGCGCATAGGGGTTACACGACCTATCCTACCTTAGAGGTCACGAACTGGCATATCCGAGTAGCGAATAATGCCTAAACGGCGGAATGCTCGGTCACATATTCTGGCTCCTCTGGGTCTTCCTCCTTGTCTTCATCTGTCTGGGCCCCCTTGTCACTTGAGGGTGTGGGGGAGTGGAGGAGTTGGATACGACGGTGCTTTGTCGGTGGTGCAGGAAAAAGCTTGCGATATTCCCTTGCCGTCATCCGGCGTCGCCGAGGTGGTTCTTCATCCTTGGAAGATACATCTCCGGAGGGCCTTCCGCTTCGGTATGCGATAGCGGACTGTCCTGGAGGCGCACCTTCCTTCTTGATCCTATCGGTCTTCTCTTGTGCTCGACGAAGAAGTGCCTTGGTCTTGTGAAGTTCTTCTCGGAGCTTCATCGATTCCGAGGCCAAGTCTTGTGCCAAGCTGTCAGCACATAGACTGAAGTAGGTCTGGAACCGAAGCGAGAGTCCTTCCTTCAGTGGAGGGGCTAGTGCGCTGCTTTCATCTTCACCTTCCTTCCGGTAAGGCAAGAAGCGGGTTGTCATCTTGCTTGCCATCTCCGGAAGAAGCTCGCGGAGACGGGTTAGTGCCTTGAGTGCAGCAGCCTCGACAGCGAGAGGTAATGTTGCCATCTGGGGTCCCTCAAAGAACCAACTTTTGGGAGGATCGTTTGCCTTCACGATCACTTCCACGTGGTACTCCACCTCAGTGTCGCTAACCCAATGCTCAAGGTAGGTGAGGATGGGTGCTCGGTGGAACTGGCACTCCTGGAGGCTATCCTCGAGAAGCAAGGGAAACCCAGTGGTCAGGTGCTCTTCAGGTACAGCGGCCATCTACAAAGGTGGTATAGGAGAGGTTAATAAGCTGATGATACCTCAGGTTTAGAAAAGAAGAGAGGTTCAGAAGGTTTTTGAAAAAGGGGTCTCATCTAACTAACTTCCATGCTAACTAAGGCTTCCTACAGTTAGGATGGCTCTGATACCAGCTCTGTGGGGACCCCGACTTAGAAGTCGAGATCACCGAATGTACGTGTACAGTGATCCCAGAGATCAATGCTCACTGAACACACAAAAGCTGAATAATAAGAGTCTTACATCCATACATACCGTCTTACACAAATTAAGGCCATTATGGCCAAGTCTTACATAGATAAAGCCTCAAGGGCTGAAATAGCAAATAACTCAAATAGCGAAAGTCTTCGATGATAGGTAGAACCCATGCCATCCGCCTTAACCCTACATGCATTCTGACTGGGATAGCGTCCTAGTTCGCATGTTCGTCTCCATAGAACTCTTCTTCATATTCCTGTTCCTCCATGCCTGGCCAATTAAATAACCAGTGGCAAGCCAATGAGTACTTTGAATGTACTCGCAAGCAACCCATGATTTGGTTCAAAGTAACATTGCAATTGAACAACAATGAGCAATCTAGATATGAGCTAGAATAAATATTCTACCATCATGTGTATGCATCAATAGATTCACGTAACCTCGAGGACGGTTACCGATATCAACATGAATAAGGTTCAACTCAACGAGTCAAGTCACCACCTTGACTCATCACACACACATACTTTCACCGATGTAGTAAAACTCTGGACATAGTTTAAGTAGAACCACCCAACTGTCCATGACCGTGGACACGACTATTCGAATAGTTTTACACTCTGCAGAGGTTGCGCACTTTACCCACAAGATCCGGGAAGCTTTCGTGTCACCCACGATCCGCAGTACCTCAAGTACTCGGGGGAAGCACCCGGTCATTATCTTTCCTTAGACGACACTAACATAGAGTCCACTCGTTGGTACACGGCCCTCGAGTACAAACAATAGATCATGGGACTTGCCCTAATTTCAATGTCACGCGTACCCGAAGGGACCAACGGTGTGTCCGGTGCCCTGTAAAAATAGTCATGGTCGTCTATCCAAGCACGACCCCGTCCCGGGAAAGACCTCAAGTCTTCCCGTCACTAGTAATGCGGGCACCATGCTAGTATCGGCCTAAGTAATCAATAAAGCCCCGTCCCATAAGGGGTAGAGTGGTTGCACATGTTTGGTTGGGACGGTAGTCACACATAAATCTAATCCATCATTTCACCCATGCACAAGATCTTTTACCGGCACATCACTTCTTCCTCAAGTGATGACCTAACTCAACATCACCCTCGGGCATTAGGGGCACCCGATGGGGTTTATGAAAAGATTTCAACCACGAAGGTTTCGTGACTCACATGCATCACTAAGCATCACTACTAACCATTTGCATGACATCTAGCACATAGCAAGATCATGAGTAAGCATGCATCATGTGGTGGTTCTTAACTAGGTCACCACCGTAACTCTTATCATCATGCATTCGGAAACAAACGGGTTCCGAAGAACACAAGTGTATCATGGTCAAAGGGCTTCTTGCCTGGATTGGCTTGGTCTTCAAAGTCTTCAAATCCTTCTCCTCCTTCTTCAGCAACCTCGTCAAATACGGTATCTAATCGTCGCAAAATAACAACGGAAAAATAAGACCACAATAAAAACAAAAAAATCAAAGTGCTCAGAAAAATGTCAACTTATTTTTGTTAAATACTAGAGGGAAAACTAAGATGGCAAAAATTCTTAGTTGGAGTTTTGGAGTTGCAGAATGGGATCTAAGGATTTTTGAACAGGAGTTTTAATGTTCAAATTTGAATTTAAATTTGAACAGAACAGAAAAGGTTCATGGATATGAGTGAAAGTGACACCATTAAATAGGGTGGAATTTTACAAGATTTTAGGAGTTGGAATTAATTCATTTGGAAAAATATTTAATTTTGTGAAATTATTAGAAATAATCACAGAAAAGAATAAAAGAAAATGGCCCTGTGCCACTGGGCCAGAACGGCCACAGTGCACGGCCCAGGGCGAATAGCCCACCGCTCGGGTGCCAGCGCGCGCGCGTCAGGGTTTTCAAACCTGACGGGCGGGGCCCGGCGTTCAGTGGCTGCGAGGCGAGAGAGAGAGCGGTGGGGATGACAGGCGGGGCCCGCCTGTCATCTTCAACCTCACGGCTAAAGCGGCGGCGAGCTCACCGGCGGCGATTCCGGGCACGGCGGGGCAAACGGAGGGCAGGAACGGGCTCAGCGAGGAGTCGCCGTTCTAGTGGTGGTGGTGCGGCTTGCCGGAGAGGCCTGGTTCGCCAGCGGCGAGGTGGAAAGGCGGAGGAGCGTCGGGAGGGGGTTGCTCCGGTCGATTCCGGCAGCTGCAGAGAGGGAAAAGAGGGGGAATCGCATCAGTATCTTGCTGCGGTGCTAGATCGAGTGAAAGTAGGGGCGGAGGGAGGCTGTACTGCGAGATCTCCGGTCGCCCGACGCGGCGGAGCTCCGGTCGATCCCGAGCACTGAGGCCTTCTGAGGGCGAATGGGTGGTGCTGGAGTGCTACTGGGAGTGTGGGAAGGCTGTTGGTGAAGAGAGGAGGGGCTCGGAGGTCCTATTTATAGGGGAGCGGCGAGGTCCCGTGGACCTGTGCGCCGGCGAGCTTCTGCTCGACGCCACAGTGCACGGGAGGCGATGGGATTGAGTCTGGGGTGTTGCTGGACGAATTCCAAGGCGGAGGGATGGAAGAGGGGGAGCGGGGCATGCTCCAGAGGGCTTGCGCGTGTGAGGCCGACGAGTGGTGCTTGCGGGCGGCCGGCGCGCGTGCGAGGGCGGCCACTGGAGGGAGGAGGAGGAGGGGGACAGCGCCGGGGAGAGTCGCAGACGTCGAGGCGCATCGGTAGGCGCGAGGGAGGAGCACGAGGTGCTCGGGGGCAAGCGATTGGGCAAAGCTACAGTGCGGGGGCGCACTGTAGCGCGCTCTGGAGCGAGCTTATCGCATGCCATGGCATGCCATTGGCTCTCTGGGTGCATCCGCTGTGTCTGGGGGGTCCAGCACGAAGTAGACGACTCAGCTGTGGCCTTGGATGCTCTGGATGATCAGTGAGAGAGAGGTGAAGCTGGTAACTAGGTAGAATTTGGCTGTCCAGCAAGGTGAATTAGGGTTTTCACCCCCCAATCATGGAGCTGTGGACATGGGGAAGTTACTGGGGGTAGATTGTAACTAGATGAAGCTGTGGTAGAAAGCTGAGGCAAAAGTAAATAGTAAAAGGGGTCAAGATGATAGTTTTGGTAAAAAGGCAGAAGGTGTTTGATCATGTTTTGGACTAGCAAATGATCTCCACTAGCCCACTTAACAGGATTGAATGTCATATGGAAATAGGGTGTTTCACCAAATTTGGGCTCATTTGAAGAAACTAGCCAATGTAACTTTGGTGAACCCTAGAAATCAACATAAATGGCTTCATCTTGTTTAAGTCAAGCTAATCATCTCCCATTGATGCACCACTTGGTGTAGTGTCATCATTTGGGGTTATGATCATGCCCACAAAGTTTGAAGCTCCAGGTAAAAAGTTGGTAATGTAAAGTTGTTCAAATTTGCATTTGAACAGAAATGGTTTTGGGGTATTCTGATCAAGTTACCCTACTCCAAATATTGTGCCATTTGGTCTAGATGCCTTATTAGGCATTTCTAGCATGTGCACCAAGTTTGAGAGCATTTGGACAAGTTTGGCAATGTAATGTTGCTCAAACTTCAGATATGGACAGAATGGTTATGACGGGTTTTGAGGATGTTATCTTGCTTCCCAAGGCATGGGGCTTGGCAAGATCATCAAATATGTCAAATATGACATGATAGAATTTCCCTGGAATTTTTGGAGAATATTTCCTTTGTAAATATTTCAAAAGCTTGAAATATCCAGAAAGGGTTTAGAGGGATTAGCCCATTATTTTGAACATGACCAAGTGTTGAAACTCTTATATATGGACAATATATGTCCTATGAGTCTCCTTGAATTTTGGCAAATATTTTTGAAATACTTAAATAATTTTTTCCTATTAAAGACCATTTCTGGCCTTAAGAAAAAGCTTTTAAATAAAATAGGAAAATAACTTTTAAAATTATACTTTTGTGGTTTCTGGGAGTCCTATGACTACTAGGTCTCAACTATACTTTTTGAAATAATTTTCTCACCCTAAATCAAGCACTTGCAGTGCAAACCTCAATTCAGGGGTTTTTGGAATACTAAATTTTGAAAATACATTTTGGCCAAATTAATTTTATAAGAAAATACTATACTGCTATATAACACTTGGCATGATCATTGGGCAGAAGTTTTGGGTATGGAGATGAATTCTACAAGAGGTAATAGTTGACTTTAATGAGCACATGAAAAACATAGGAAGAAAAACTCAATTCCAAATGAAAGCCAAATGATGCCAAAAAAATTTGCTGGTCCAAATTTTCATGCTTCATTGATGCAAAAGACATGTTAAAAAATGCAGGGTGCGACAGAGTGCAGCCTCTTTGCCGTCATGTTCATGACGGCAAAAAAGGACACGTGGCGCCCTAGTGTACAACCTGCCAGAAGGGTTTGCCGTCTATGCAAAAGTAGATGACGGCAAAGATATAGCAAGTTTGTCGTCTGGTACACTATGCGCTGCCAGCAAAAAAGGTGGTGGTTTTGCCGTCTTGTAGTCCCGCACTTGATGGCAAAAAAAATCGTAGTTTGCCGTCCGGGCCACCATTGGCCTGATGGCAAAAAGAACTCACGCCGTCCGGTGGATGGGCGTTCCATCTATTTACTTTTTTTTGCCGTGTAGGAATTCCGGCTGACCGCAAAATGTCTTCACCGACGGCAAATTTTTTGCCGTCATCTCGACGTAGGACTGACGGCAAAATGAGACTTTGCCGATTTTGAGGTTGCCGACATATTTTGCCGTCATGGGCTGACGGCAAAAAAATTGCCGTCTATAATCCTTTCTTTGCCGTCTGTAGCGTACTGACGGCAAAATGCCTGATTCCTGTAGTACCCTGTCACTCGGGGGCTTAGATGCGACCCCGTAATCGCCTAAGTTACAAAAACCACTCCGAGTGAAGAGCAACCCTCTCACTCGGGGGCTTAGCTGCGGTCCTCCGAGCTACGCCACAAGTGCAACGTGGCTCTGTCCTCCGAGCTCCGCCACAAGTACAACGTAGCTCGTAATCGCCTAAGTTACAAAAACCACTCCAAGT
>LR738709.1:371481136-371532363 GCA_902687465.1 Secale cereale | reverse complement strand
AATCGCCTAAGTTAAAAAAACCACTCCGAGTGAAGAGCAACCCTCTCACTTGGGGGCTTAGCTGCGGTCCTCCGAGCTACGCCACAAGTACAACGTGGCTCTGTCCTCCGAGCTCCGCCACAAGTACAACGTAGCTCGTAATCGCCTAAGTTACAAAAACCACTCTGAGTGAAGAGCAACCCTCTCACTCGGGGGCTTAGTTGCGGCCCTCCGAGCTACGCCACAAGTACAGTGTGGCTCTGTCCTCCGAGCTCTGCCACAAGTACAACATAGCTCGTAATCACTTAAGTTACAAAAACTACTCCGAGCGAAGAGCAACCCTCTCACTCGGAGGGCTTAGCTGCGAACCCGTAATCGCCTAAGTTACAAAAACCACTCCGAGTGGAGCAACCCTCTCACTCGGAAGCTTAGCTGCGGTTCTCCGAACCCCACCATAAGTTCAGCGTCGCCATCAAGCGGCTCGACCATCGAAGCCGCGCCGCGGGTTCGACATCGACTCGAAATC
Source organism: Secale cereale (assembly GCA_902687465.1). Classification (NCBI taxonomy): domain Eukaryota; kingdom Viridiplantae; phylum Streptophyta; class Magnoliopsida; order Poales; family Poaceae; genus Secale; species Secale cereale. The sequence goes on along the minus strand of LR738709.1, from coordinate 371,531,858 downwards.
CAAAAGATCAGTGAGAGTCGGAAGCAAAACAAGCAAATGCAAAAGGAATCAAGTGCAGATAAAGCCCCGAAAGATTCGGGCAGAAGTACTTGGGCATCAAGCCCATGAGAGTTTAATGGTTACATGATCCCTCGGCATTCCGAGGCAAATTAAATCAAAGTATCAAAGTTTGTTCACTCCCCGGGGGGAGGTGGGCTCGCAGGCGCAACGAACTCATCTAGGTCGATCCCATCGGCGATACGGGTAGCAGCCACCAAGAAAGCCTCCATGAATGACTGGAACTGGAGTTCCTTCGTGTTGGCGACCTTGATCGCGACCAGCCTCTTCTCCTTCACCTCCTAGCAGTGCACCCGAACCAGAGACATCGCAATGTTGGCTCCACAACGGGCAGATGATTTCTTCCACTCCTGCACTCGACCGGGGATCTCATTGAGTCGAGTCATCGGGGACTCGAGGTCATTCTCTTGCACGACTCCCGTCTAGAGCGTAGTGTCGATCCGAGACATCACTGCTTTCAGCCGACCGAGATAGCCTGTGGCGCTGGTAAGGCGAGATTCCAACCTCAAGATGTTCATAGCAGCTTCATCCTTGACAAAAGAGATGGCGGGGTCCAGATCGGTCTTGACCCGCCCAGTTTCCTCCTCGAAGTCACGACAGAATTCTGCACAAGAGATGTAACATCCCAAATTTTCAATTTGGAATATTATACATAGATCATATTGCATTGCATATTTTATTGCATTTTGTGCGTGGCGATCCTAGAAAATTCTAACCAACTCAAGGACCTACGAAGAGAGTTGGGAATTCTACCGTTTTCGTATTTGAGTTTTCTCGAATACCGGTACGGGGATCACGTTGGTTTTAATTATTATTTTTCCTCCTAAAAATATTTCTTAATAAAATATACGAGCGGAGATAATATGACTTCTCCAAAATAAAAGAAATATTGGAGGAAAAATATTAAAATCACTTTTGGTTTTTATTCGGATTTATTTGTGATTTTATTTGCATAGGGAAAATGTGCATTTTTCAAAATTGTGTTTAGGTCCAGGAAAAATGTTCAGTTTGTCCTATAGTATATTAGAGGACGGTGAAAATTTATTTCGGAATTTTTGGAGCTCGTTTAGTATTTTATTTTTGTGTTTTTCGGCGTCAGGATAATTTAAAAAAAAGGGTTCGGCTTCGCACCGAACTGGGCCGAAGGCCCAGCCGGCCCGTTGAGCCACCGCCTCGCCCGCGCCGTGTCCGACCAGGACATCGGCCGGAGTCCGCCTTGCCTCCCGCCTCGCTGCCCCTACCCCTTTAAATAGGTGCCGCCCCCCCTCGACGCCACCCCACCACCGCCGCCAGCCCGCCGCCGCGCCAGTCCGCCACCGCCGCGCCAGCTCGCCGCCCCGCCTCCGCCCGCGCCGCGCAACCCCGCCTCCGCCTCGCCGTCGCCTTGCCGCCGTCGGAGCCGAGGTAGCTGCCGCCGTCGGTTTCTTTTTAAAACCGAGCGGTTTTCTTCTAGAAACCATAGATCGGTTATTTTTTCTTTAGGTCGTTTTTTTCTGGTTTAGTTAGTCTGCAGACGTTCGTCCATACGAACGTTTTAACAAACGTTGTTCGCCCATTAGTTACAGACAGCGAACGTTCATTCGTTAGCTTGTTCGTCAGTTTTTTTTTTCGGGGTTTTTATCCGCGATTATTTTCAATCGAGATTTCTGCCCTGATCTTATTTTTTGTTTTTATTTTTGCTCGAGAGTCGGAATCAGGCGATTCAAAAGCCCAGATCTTCGTCTCGACGCCCTCTTTCCGTTTAACCAACTTGAACAAGGTTTTGCTACTGTAAAGTTTTGAATTTAGATCAATCTAGTAAATGGATCTTGTTTCTTTCGCAGTTTGAGTTTCGTTGCTCAGTTTGATTTGTTTCTTTTTGCAAACCGGAGTTCTTAAGTTGAACTTTCTGGTTAGATCTTCTTATTTGGAGTTCTGTTTGTGTATCTTTGTTTGATTGCTTATGTATGCTAATGTTTGCTTGCGATAGAATACCCGGAGTGTGAAGCGTGCTACTACGAGTCTCTAGCTTTTGTGAATCATAAACAAGGCAAGTAACACTTTGATCATACCCCTTTATAACCCAGTTTTTTTACGCATTAGATCAAACCCTCACACATAGCATGAGTAGGATCTCTTAACTTGTGGGTCTAGGAAGTAGATTGAGGTAGAACCTATTACCTGCATTATTTTCAAACCCTTGGGAGTTACTTCTACGTTATTCTTAGGTTGCCATGCTTTGCTTGTAGACGTGGTTTGGGTTTGAGTGAAATCCATGACAGATGTGAGTTGTTAATTAATGGTTCAACTTAAGGTGGCTACTTGAATACACATCTGGGTGGATTGGTTGCAGGGCACCTGGAGAATCCAGTGTTGTCCTAGGAAATCCTGAGGTTCCGTGTGATTGTCCTATGGAATGCCACCCAGGCTCAAAGGGATCATAAAACTATTCATGCTAGAACTTTCGTGTGCAGCCACAATGCCATTATGGGCTCTGGCATAGTATGAGTAAGTTGCGTGAGCTCTTTCAGTGGTGGACTAGCAGATGTAGGGGAAAGTAGGTGTACGGGTCCACCCGGGGTAAAGAGTAAATGCTTCTGAAAGACTGTGTCTTGGTCATCCATTTCTCAAACACCATGCAGTGCGAGAAATCCAACGGAGGAGATCGAGTCTTGTGGGGAAAAGTGCACAAACCTCTACAGAGTGTACAAACTGATCATGATTAGCCATGTCCTCGGTTATGGAGAATCTTGAGTATCTGGTACTTGAATTATTGGTTGATCTCATCACTCTAAAATTAATTTGTTGGGTTAATGATTACTTTAATTGGGATTGAGTTGGAGGTACCTTCTCAATGATGTTTCAACTACCATGATAGAAAAATAAAAATTTATTCCTTTGTTGTAGGGAAAAATTGGCTTTTCGCAAAAACATTAACCTTAGAGCCTCCACCATCCTAATATGCATATAGTGTTAGCCTTTATTCTGTTACTTGCTCTACTGTGTTATCATGCCAGCATATTCCATGTGCTGGCCTGTTTCGGGCTGCAACATGTTACGTTGCAGACTTTTTAGACGAGGAGTAAGACGTGCTAGGTCGTTTGTCATGCACTCAGCTATGCCATTGGAGTTGATGGACTCACTTATCTTCCAAGCCTTCCGCTGTTATTTTGTCAGATGGCCTTAAGCCATAGTTTTTTGTAATAAGTTCTCTTTTGAGACATTCGATGTAATAAGTGTGTGATTGCCACTCTATTATAAATCCTTCAAGTACTGTGTGTGTCAGCATTACCGATCCAGGGATGACACAGAACACAAAGACTTCGGTCCATTCGGATCGTGGTCGCTACAAGATGGTATCAGAGCACACGCTGACTGTAGGACACGACCACTAAGATAAACCCTAGGTCATTCTTCTATACTCATTTATGACTCCTCTACATTTTCTACTCTCTTTAGGATGGTGGACCCAAGGAACAAGTTCACTCAACCAGATGAAGACACATCTTTTGGACGACACTTGAAGGAAGTCACTAGGTACCTGAGCATAGGAATACCAAGATTCACCGGGACCTACGCCGCCACTTTACCAGAAGAGGAGAGATGGAGTATTCAAGTTCATATTCCCGAAAGGACTTTCGCGCCATCCACTGAGCCAATAGAGTTTTCTTTTGATGCACCAACCTGGAGCCTAGGCAAGAGTATGGCAGCCCACATCACTATGGGACGTATTGGAGAAGTCTACAAGCAGGAGCTGAAAGACACTATCTAACAGATTTGTGGATGCCGATATGAGTGATGGGACATGATCTGTACCCGGAAGGACAGGTCCATTGCAGCGTTCATCCAGGAGTTAAACCAGCACATTCGTCGACGGGAGCACCAGATGTGCGCAGAGATGATAGATTTGAAGAAGGCACCAACCATGAACTTGGAGCTAGAAGAGGAACTCAAGTCTACTCGTGACGGATACGAGGAGGAGATGATGATACTTGTGGAGAAGAATGATGATTTGATAAGGAAGCTAGGAGTATTCATGGGAGATCCATCCCCAGGAGGAGAAGAAGAGGAAGAAGAACCCAAGGAGATTCGTTCTGAAGACTACATCATCAACGATGACACAAACTCAGACCCCGATGATAGTGATGGCGAAGACTACGAAGATGAAGCTGGAGCAGACATCATGGAATCTTCCGCCGATCAAAATTTCTAGATGACCACCCTATGACTAGTAGTTTTCCCCACAAAGTAGTATTTAGAGCACTTTTGTAACGTTAGTTAGATCTTTGTAAGCCCTTGTTTGAAATTGATTGGTGTGATATGATTGTGTTTGTATCATGTGCATATGGGTAGTGATTTTCCCTTAGACCTCATTTCTACTCTAATCTCTTCCCTCTACACCCATCAGATGCCTCCGAGACGTGAGCGCGAATTTCAGTTTCCCCCTGAGCTCACTCAGTTGATCCAGCAGCAGAACACTTTGATGCAACTTCTTGTCCAGAACACTCAGAACAACAAGAACAACAACAACCCTCCACCACCACCACCCGTGGACAACCTGACACGTTTCTTAAGGTTGCAACCACCTGTGTTTGCTAGCAGCATTGAACCAATAGTTGCTGATGACTGGCTGCGCAAGATTGGAAGGGACTTGACCACCGCCAATTGCACGGATGTTGAGAAGGTGCGATTTGCCGCACATCAGTTGTCTAGACCAGCAGCAGCATGGTGGGAGAATTACACAGCCACTTTCCCTATAGCCAATGTCACTTGGGATCAGTTTCAACAAGCTTTTCGCACTGCCCATGTCTCAACTGGAGCTATGAGCATGAAGAAGCGAGAGTTTCGCAACTTGCGCCAAGGAATTCGTACTGTGGCTCAGTACGTAGATGAGTTTAGTACCCTATCTCGTTATGCCCGGGATGATGTGGCCATAGATGCCGTTAAGCAGGAGAGGTTTATGGAAGGGCTAAATGATGAGATGAGCGTACAGTTGATGGTTGCAACCTTCAACAACTACCAGGAGTTGGTAGACAAGGCTCTTATGATTGAAGGGAAGCAACAGCAGGTTGAGAGCCGCAAGAGGAAGGATGGACAAGGAAGGAATAATTCTGGAGCCCAGCAGAAGCCTCGATTCACCCCGAATTCGGGAGGATACACCCATAACCATGGAAGCCACACCCACACTGGAGGAAGTTTGCACAACCACCATGGCTCCAAGAATGGGAATGGGAATGGAGCAAACAATAATCAGAACCGCTCTACTCCATCCACACCCGCAAAGAGGGATTTGAGCCACGTTACCTGTTTCAAGTGCGGGAAGAATGGACATTATGCCATGGAATGCCCTGAAGCTAAGAATGGGAACGTCAACGGAAGCGCCGGGAAGAAGCCCAACCCGTTCAATAAAGGACAAGTGAACCACGTGACCGTGGAGGAGGTTGAAGAGCAACCAGATGCGGTTATCGGTAAGTTTTTGGTTAAGTCATTTACCGCAATAGTTCTTTTCGATACTGGTGCATCGCATTCATACATTTCAAGGGGATTTGTAAATAGACATAAGTTGCCCACCAGAGCCCTTATGACCCCCATGTTAGTAAGTTCGCACGGAGCGGAATATATGGCAAGCCAAGGATGTTTTCAGATGCCATTGACCATTGGACGACATGTTTTCCCCTCAGACATGATAGTTTTGGAGTCACAAGGAATGGATGTGATACTGGGTATGGATTGACTATTGATGTATGGAGGAAACATCGATTGTCCCAGTAAGTCTATTTTGCTTACCACCCCGAAGGGAAAAAGGATCAAGTACGTATCTAGGCATTCGCCTACAAGGACACAAGTATATTCTCTCACGGGTGTTGTTCAGGAGGAAGTGCCTGTAGTAAAGGATTACCCGGATGTTTTTCTAGAGGAGTTACCCGACATGCCACTGGATAGGGATATTGAGTTGTTGATAGAGTTATTGCCTGGCACCGGACCAATATCAAAGAGACCGTATCGGATGCCAGCAAATGATCTGGAGGAGATCAAGAAACAGATTTAGGAGTTATTGGACAAAGGACTTATACCACCAGTTGAAAATCCGAGAGAAGGATATACCTAAAACATCCTTTACCACAAGGTATGGGCTATATGAGTATACGGTTATGTCATTTGGATTTACTAACGCCCCTGCCTATTTCATGAGTATGATGAATAAGGTGTTCATGGAGTTCTTGGATAAGTTTGTCGTGGTATTCATTGATGATATTTTGGTGTACTCGAAGACCGAAGAGGAACACGCGGAGCATTTGCGTTTTGTACTTGAGAAGCTCAGGGAACATCAGTTATACGCCAAGTTTAGCAAATGCGAGTTTTGGCTGAAGGAAGTTGGATTCTTAAGGCATGTTATATCAGGAGAAGGTATAGCAGTGGACCCCGTCAAAGTGCAGGCAGTCACTGAGTGGTTGGCACCCACTTCAGTTGGAGAGATCCGCAGTTTTCTTGGACTCGCGGGATATTATCGGAGATTCACAGAAAATTTCTCCAAGATTGCAAAGCCAATGACGACATTGTTGAAGAAGGAAACAAAGTTCCATTGGACTGAAGAGTGCGAAGAAAGTTTCCAGGAGTTGAAGAAACGTTTGACGACAGCCCCAGTGCTGATCTTGCCAGATATACGCAAGGATTTCCAAGTGTATTGCGATGCTTCACGCTTAGGACTTGGAGGAGTACTCATGCAGGATGGAAGAGTTGTTTCTTATGCATCCCGTCAACTACGACCGCACGAGTTGAATTATGCGACGCATGATTTGGAGCTAGCAGCAGTTGTGCATGCGCTCAAAACTTGGAGACATGTCCTTATTGGAAATCGATGTGATGTCTACACGGATCACAAGAGTTTGAAGTACATTTTCACTCAGAAGGAGCTGAACCTCAGACAAAGGAGATGGTTGGAGCTTATAAAGGATTATGATATGAAGATGCACTATCACCCAGGAAAGGCCAATGTCGTTGCAGACGCTTTGAGACGAAAGAGTTATGCGAATACCCTAGTGAAGGGGGAATTGCCACAGGAGTTAGCAGAAGATCTCAGGGAGCTTCGTTTGGAGCTAGTTCCTAGAGGATTTGTCGCAACTTTGGAGGTTCAGTCAACATTGTTGGGAAAGATACGCGAAGCCCAGAAGGAGGACAAAGAGACTGCCGAGATAAAGGAGAGGATGAGTGAAGGAAAAGCCAAGGGATTTCGTGAAGATGAACATGACACCTTGTGGTTTGAGGATCGAATCTCTGTGCCCAACAACCCGGAGATCAGGAAGTTGATACTGCAGGAAGCACATGATTCGCCATACTCGATACACCCCGGAAACACTAAGATGTATTTGGATTTGAAGGAACGTTTCTGGTGGACGGGAATGAAGAAGGATATTGCCAAGTATGTAGCCGTATGTGATGTATGCCAGCGAGTAAAGGAGGAACATCAGAAGCCAGCAGGATTACTACAGCCTATGCTGATACCCGAATGGAAGTGGGACAAGCTTGGCATGGACTTTATCACCGGATTGCCCAGGACCAAATCAGGATATGACTCAATCTGGGTAGTAGTGGATTGCTTGACCAAGGTAGCCCATTTTATCCCCGTGAAAACCACGTATACTAGTGCGAAGTTGGCCAAGATATACATGACCAGGATCGTATGTCTGCACGGAGTTCCGAGGACCATTGTATCAGATAGAGGAAGACAGTTCACCTCAAAGTTTTGGCATCAGTTACACCGAACTTTGGGAACGAGGCTGGAATTCAGTACAACTTCTCATCCGCAGACAGATGGACAGACCGAGAGAGTCAATCAGATTCTGGAGGACATGTTGAAAGCTCGTGCGCTAGATTGTGGATCTAGTTGGGATGACAATTTGCCCTACGCGGAGTTCTCGTACAACAACAGTTACCAAGCCAGTTTGAAGATGGCACTGTTCGAAGCGTTGTACAGAAGGAGATGCCGAACGCTGTTAATGTGGGATGAAGTCGGAGAACGTCAGTTGTTTGAACCAGACCTGATCAAAGAGTCAGAAGAGAAGGTTAAGCTGATTCGAGATAGACTGAAGGTAGCTCAGTCCAGGCAGAAGAGTTATGCAGACTCTAAGCGCAAGGAAGTAGCCTATGAAATTGGAGATAGAGCATACCTAAGAGTGTCGCCTCTGCGAGGAGTTAAACGTTTCAGAGTTAAGGGAAAGTTAGCCCTGAGATTTGTGGGACCTTACCGTGTTTTGGAACGCATGGGAGAGGTTGCCTATAAATTGGAGTTACCCGAAGGATTGTCAGGAGTGCACGATGTGTTTCATGTTTCTCAGCTTAAGAAGTGTCATGCAGAGATGGCCGATATTCCTTTAAGAGACACAGTACCCCTGGAGTCAATTCAGTTGGATAGTGATCTGACCTACGAGGAGAAACCCGTCAAGATTCTCGAATTTTCGAGTAGAGTCACCCACAGTAAGGTTATCAAGTTTTGCAAAGTTCAGTGGAGTCACCACACCGAGGAAGAAGCCACCTCGGAACGAGAAGATGATCTACGCAAGGACCATCCACACCTGTTCTCTAGCCAAGCCGAATCTCGAGGGCGAGATTCATTATAAGGGGGGTAGGTTTGAAACATCCCAAATTTTCAATTTGGAATGTTATACATAGATCATATTGCATTGCATATTTTATTGGATTTTGTGCGTGGCGATCCTCAAGAATTCTAAGCAACTCAAGGACCTACGGAGAGAGTTGGGAATTCTACCGTTTTCGTATTTGAGTTTTCTTCAATACCGGTACGGGGATCATGTTGGTTTGAATTATTATTTTTCCTCCTAAAAATATTTCTTAATAAAATATACGAGCGGAGATAATATGACTTCTCCAAAATAAAAGAAATATTGGAGGAAAAATATTAAAATCAGTTTTGGTTTTTATTCGGATTTATTTCCGATTTTATTTCCATACGGAAAAAAGCGCGTTTTTCAATATTGCATTTAGGTCCGGGAAAAATGTTCACTTTGTCCTATAGTTTATTAGAGGACGGTGAAAATTTATTTCGGAATTTTTGGAGCTCATTTAGTATTTTATTTTTGTGTATTTCGGCGTCAGGATTATTTAAAAAAACAGGGTTCGGCTTCGGACCGAACTGGGCTGAAGGATCAGCCGGCCCGCTGAGCCACCGCCTCGCCCGCGGCGTGTCCGACCGGGACACCGGCCGGAGTCCGCCTCGCCACCGGCCTCGCTGCCCCCTCCCCAAGCAGCCGCCCCCTGCCCCTTTAAATAGCCACCCCCCTCGACGCCACCCCACCACCGCCACCAGCCTGCCGCCGCGCCAGTCCGCCGCCGCCGCCAGCCAGCCCGCTGTCGCGCCAGCTCGCCGCCGCCCGCGCCAGCTCGTCGCCATGCTGCCGCCCACGCCGCGCAACCCCGACACCGCCTCGCCGTCGCCTCGCCGCCGCCGGAGCCGAGGTAGTCACCGCCGTCTCGCTGCCGCCATTTAAAAAAACGAGCGGTTTTCTTCTAGAAACCCTAGATCCGTTTTTTTCTTTAGATCGGTTCGGTTTTTTTCTGGTTTAGTTAGTCTGCGGACGTTCGTCCGTACGTTCGTTTTAACAAACGTTGTTCGCCCGTTAGTTACAGATAGCGAACGTTCATTCGTTAGCCTGTTCGACAGTTTTCTTTTTCGGGGTTTTTATCCGCGATTATTTTCGATCGCGATTTCTGCCCTGATCTTGTTTTTAGTTTATATTTTCGCTCGAGAGTCGGAATCAGGCGATTCAAAAGCCCAGATCTTCGTATCGACGCCCTCTTTTTGTTTAACCAACTTGAGCAAGGTTTTGCTACTGTAAAATTTTGACTTTAGATTAATCTAGTAAACGGATCTTGTTTTTTTTCGCAGTTTGAGTTTCGTTGCTCCGTTTTATTTGTTTCTTTTTGCAAACCGGAGTTCTTAAGTTGAATTTTCTGGTTAGATCTTCTTATTTGGAGTTCTGTTTGTACATCTTTGTTTGATTTCTTATGTATGCTACTGTTTGCTTGCGATAGAATACCTAGAGTGCGAAGCGTGCTACTACGAGTCTCTAGGTTTTGCGAATCATCAGTAAGGCAAGTAACACTTTGATCATATCCCTTTATTACCCAATTTTTTTATGCATTAGATCAAACCCTCACACATTGCATGAGTAGGATCTCTTAACTTGTTGGTCTGGGAAGTAGATTGAGGTAGAACCTATTACCTGCATTATTTTCAAACCCTTGGGAGTTACTTCTACGTTATTCTTAGGTTGCCATGCTTTGCTTGTAGACGTGGTTTGGGTTTGAGTGAAATCCATGACAGATGTGAGTTGTTAATTAATGGTTCAACTTAAGGTGGCTACTTGAATACACATCTGGGTGGATTGGTTGCAGGGCACCTGGAGAATCCAGTGTTGTCCTAGGAAATCCTGAGGTTCCGTGTGATTGTCCTATGGAATGCCACCCAGGCTCAAAGGGATCATAAAACTATTCATGCTAGAACTTTCGTGTGCAGCCATAATGCCATTATGGGCTCTGGCATAGTATGAGTAAGTTGTGTGAGCTCTTTCAGTGGTGGACTAGCAGATGTAGGGGAAAGTAGGTGTACGGGTCCACCCGGGGTAAAGAGTAAATGCTTCTGAAAGACTGTGTCTCGGTCATCCGTTTCTCAAACACCATGCACTGCGAGAAATCCAACGAAGGAGATCGAGTCTTGTGGGGAAAAGTGCACAAACCTCTGCAGAGTGTACAAACTGATCATGATTAGCCATGTTGTCACATCCCTAGTCAGTGCTTGCATTAGGACTAGCTAGAGTGTGCATCATGTTTACTTTCCACAGAAACTTGAAATGGGAATGACAGAAACCCCAACACCCCTCTTCTAACAACTAGGGTTTAGTCAAAACATTTCCAATGTACCCAAAATGCCCTTCAAAAATGTTCATCATCTTTGCCTTGGTCTTAAACCTCTGCCAAAAATGGTGCACAATTTTCTAGTACATCCAAAGGTCTCTGGATTAATTCATATTGTAATTGCATTTGGGCATTTAAATGCTATAAAATATTTTATGTGCCCAAATAATCATAAACTAAAATGTTCCATGCTGTACATATTATATACAGTGGACATGACTAGTTTTGTGATTTATAAAAATGCTCTAGCATTTTTACTAATTCAACAAAGTTGAAAAAGAAACAAAACAGAATTAAAATAGAAAAGAGAGGAGAGAGAACTTACCTGGCGCCCTCTAACAGGCCCACCTGCCGGCCCAGCCCAGCCACCGCTCCAGCGAGCTGCTTGGCTCGGCCAGGCAGGCAGGCAGGTGCTTGATGGCGGCAGCAACGCGCGCCACGCAGCTGCCCGCCACCCTGCTTCCTCCCCTCGCCGTTCTGGTGGTCGGGATCGACCACCTACTCTTCCCCCAAGCTCGCACACATGCTCAACCCTCCCCAGCTCCTCTCCCTCGCCTTCCCCGCACCATGGCCGACGCTGCCGCGCTCGCGCCGTCGTGATAGCCGCAACTACCGATGTCCCCGTGCTCCGTCACCATGTCCGTCCGTTCCGTCGTCATCGACTACGTCGAGCAGGCTGAGCCCCGAGCGCTTGCCCGCTCTGGAGTCCCCCCCGACCACGTCTTCCCCAACTCCGGCCGCAGAGATCGCCATCGTCGCCCCGCTCAGCTCCGACCTTCCCCGAGCCCACTTCGACGTTGCTGCAACCACCGTGAGCTCAGCTCCGTCCTCCCCCTCTCCGTTAGCTCTCTCCTGCACTGTATGCACCACACGAGGCTCACCTGCATGTGCCGCCGCGGAGCTCGTCGCCGACGAGGATCCGGCCACTTACCGGCCCGGCCATCGTGCCCACCAGCTTCACCGTCCCGCGTAGGTGTTGTAGGATCACTCCACGCGCCTCCACGAGCACCGCACCGATGAGTTCGTCCTCGCCCGAACTCTGGCAGCCGCTGGACTCGTCGCCGACGTCGTTTCCGGCGACCCCGAGGCCAGCCACCACCACCACTCGACGCGGCTCACTTCCAGCTGCTCGTAGGTGTGCTTCGCCGTCAATTTGGTCGCCGGAGCACAAATCCCGCACCCCACCGCCGCGTTTGGCCTCGCTGGCAGCTAAACGCCGGTGAGTTAGCCCCGTTTGACCAAGGGTTTGACCCCCTTGGGTCATTGACATGTGGGCCCTGCGTGTTAGTCAAACCTAGGTTAGTGTCTAAACTAATCTTAATTAGTTAGTTAACTAACTGTGACACTGACCAGTGGGTCCCACTGGTCAAGTTTGACCTGGGCTGCCCTGTTGACTTGCTGACGTCAACATGATGTCATGCTGACGCAGTAAATGCTTTTCTAGGATTATTTGATTTAAAACAATTCAGGAAATTCCAGAAAATGCTCTAAACTTCAAAAATTCATATAAATTCAACAGTAGCTCAGATGGAAAAGATTTATATATGAAAATTGATCAGAAAAATTCAATCTTTCCAATGGCACTGGTTTCATGCATGTTTGAGTAAGTTAACCTTGTTGTTCACATTAAAACATGATAATGCACTTAAATAAATAATAGTTTGGGTTTCAATTTGAATCTTTGATTCAAATGGACTCAAACCCTTCTGTTTATAGATGCATTAGCCCAAAACACATGCATCTTGCCATATCATGAGCATGCATCATATTGTTGCATTTGTATGCTTATTGATTGTATCGCCGGTATTCTCCGTGTTAGGTTCTGCTCCCGAGGATACTTCTGCGTATCCAGCTGAAGAGCAGTACCCGACAACCACTCTGTCAGGCAAGCAACCATTGATCATTCCGATACAAACCCATCTTCTCGCTCCTGCTCTCTTTTACTGCATTAAGGCAACAGCGTGTGAACTGCTACTTGCTGCGGTAGTTCAACCCTATTCCCTTGCATGACATGTCATTGCCACAGTAAATAGTTGAAACCCACTAGCATGTGTAGGAATTGATTGAGCCATGTGATGTGTGATCCTCCATGCTATTTGTTTATGTTGCCTGCTATGCTTAGAGTTGTGTCAGGTCTGGTTCATCTGGGTGATGGATCAGAGTGAAATGATCATACTCGGTAAAGAGAGGGAAGTGTGGAACATGTTTGGTAAAGGTATCGATGAAAGGCCACGTAGGAGTACGTGGTGGGTTGTTTCATTGGAACCGTCTATAGGACCTTAGATCTCTATGTGTGATTCAAGTTACAGCTACTACCACGCATTGGGCTCCGGGCGCTCCAAGCCGTCTCGTCTTATTAACTGCCCTTGTTCTCTGTCCAGGAGTTGCAACTAGTTTCTGGTGTTTGTAGTTTACTGGTGGTCGTGCATAGCGCTGACCCTCGGGGTGGGCTGTGATGCGACAGGTACGTGGCCGGGTGTACCGAGCGCCTGTTTGGTGACACGGGAACCCTGTACACATCGTTTGGGGCCGTGAGCGACACCCCGACCGGATCTCCCCACGGATGGAACCCAAATAGGCGATAAACCTGGACGAGAGAATTGTGTAGTTAGTCAGGTCATGGCCGACACCCTCGCTGGGCTTCCGCTTGAAGGTTGCCGAGTACATGTCGAGTAAACGGCGATAAGTGGTGGAAGCGTGTGTGAAGAAGTACACCCCTGCAGGGTTACCAATCTATTAGAATAGCCGTTGTTCGCGGTACGGACTACTTGGTTACTCTTACAGTTCATAGACAAGTTGATGGATTCTACTAAAAGCCTCAAGACAAGTGTGAGTGCCGTGGATGGCCCTTCCGTAGGATGACGGAAGAGGATCCACGGTGGTGTATTGTTGTGGTGAGTAGAGGACTCGTGTACATAGTATTATCTTGCAATCTGTTGAGGGTCGTAGTATAGGTTAGCCAAGAGTCAAAGCTGGCTTTCTGCTATGAGCTCCACTACCCTTGTTGAAAATGTTGCATGTATGATAGGTTCTGTTGTAAGACTTGTTGAGTACCTTTGTACTCATGTTTGCTTAATAACTATTGCAGAGGAGAACCCTGCCCCTTCTGATGGGTTCTACATAGACGTTGACGTCGACGTCGACGAGTAGCTTGCTCCCAAGGCGGAGATCTGGAGCTTGTGAAGGGCCTTGTAGATAGTCAGGCTACACCAAGCCTGTTTTATTTTCTAAGTTGTATGTACTCAGACATGTTGGCTTCCGCTTGTGCTTGTATGATTGTATGACTTGAGTGTTGGGTCTTATGACCCCTACCTGTACGGATATGTTATGTATGGCTCTTCGGAGCCTCTTAAATAAAGTACTTTGAGTCATAGAGTTCTGTTGTGATGCAATGTTGTATTTGCACATATTGAGCATATTGTGTATATGATTGAAATGCTTGGTATGTGTGGGATCCGACACCTAGTAGTTTTCCTTTGGTAGCCTATCTTACAGGGAAATGCCTCCTAGTGCTTCCAATGAGCCTTGGTAGCTTGCTACTGCTCGGAACATGTAGGCTGGCCGGCATGTGTCCTTCTTTGTTCCTGTGTCTGTCCCTTAGGGGAAATGTCACGCGTTGTTCCTTTAAGTCCATGTAGCTTGCTACGACTTGGGTTCATACGTTGATGACCAACACGTTCGTTGCTGGGTCATGGATGCCTGTCTTTGTAATTTAGTGCCACTTTTGGTTTATAACTAGCCATGTCGGCCCGGGTTCTCTGTCATGTGGATGCTAGCGACACTGTCATATACGTGTGCCAAAATGCGCAAATGGTCCCGGGCCAGGTAAGGTGGCACCCGTGGGGATACCGTGCGTGAGGCCGCAAAGTGATATGACGTGTTACAAGCTAGATCGGTGTGACTTAGGATCGGGGTCCTGACTGCGTTGGCATCAGAGCCGGACTGCCTGTAGGTCTCTCAAGCCAAACTGGTCGATGTTGAGTCTAGAAAAATTCTTAGTTATATCTAGGGGAATTGATTGTGGAAGGGAACATAAGGCTCTTTTTACTTCTTTACCTTATGCCCTTCTGATCTAAGTCAGCCTATTCTTTCTACGGGGGTTTATGACTAGGCCTCTCATCCTTACTAGGTTCACGTGTTACTAATCCGTAGACTCTTAGGATTGTTGGTTCTAAGCCTCAGTTCAGTTTCTACCCTTTTAGTATGATGATTAGTTGGACCCGGAACCTTGATATGATATTGTTGAGTGGCTATGCTATCATTTGTATGATGTCTCAAAATCTTTTTTGAGCATTTACAGTTGTTATGCTGCCCGATTTCTTCCAGAAATTCTAATGCCTTTGCATTACTTCGTGTTTCAAATGTCTGGCCGCACACCTCACCAAGTGGTTCGTTTGACTCGGTGCATTAATGTGCCCGGTCACACGGCCATGCTAGTCCGTGTGTTGACTGAGACCGGCTACCGCTGGTATCCTGAGTACACCGTGGAGGAACAGTACCGGGATTTCAATCAGAGTCAGTATTTCTGCACAGTCCGGATATACCCTTCATATCCCGGAGCTAACGACCCCATCCATTGGTCTTATGGACTCGGGGTTACTATCGAGATGGCAGTGCAGGATGCCGCTTATTCGATGATGACCATCATCCGGGCTAGGCATGACCTGCTGCGGAACACTGAGTTCTGTTACCTGCCAGCCTCACTTCCTGGAGAGGAAGGCTACTACACTGGTCTGTATACTGATGCTGATCATGAGGAGCCACTGCTTCAGACTACTGTCCAGATGTTGGAGGATAGGGACCGTGAGGTCCGTGCCCTCCGGATGGAGTTGTATAACACTCGAGCCGCCCACTGGACTACTTTGACACGGCTTGCACCTGTTGTGCACGCCGGATATCTGGATATGCGGGATTTGTATCCCGTGCGGACTCGTTTGCCTGATCTATGGATTGGCGTGACGTTGGGGGTATTACACCTCCACGTGGGCGTCGGTTACCACTAGCATCAGGCCCGAGGCCACATCCATGTCCCTATGGTCCACAGCTTTCAAGTGCTCGAGAGTTTCAAGATCCATCTGTTCCACTTCCAAGCTACGGTGGTAATCTTTATGAAGATTACTACGGGAATGTCTGAGCTAGACCGTGGCAGTAGTAGTGTCGTAGTAGTTGTAATTCCACAGTCCTGCGTGTCTTGTGGAATATGACTTAGTTAGTACTGTTCCGGAGGTGTAGTTAAATAATGTATAGGAGCTTGGAATGCCTCTGATGAGATGTATCGTCTTTCACCGTAGTTGTACTTTGGCCTTGGCTTGTACTAAACTATGTATGGTGTGTATGACCACTGGTGTATATATGGCAGTTTCTATATTACCAAGTCGTACGGATGAACATCTCTGCATTCCGTGTCATCCATTACATTCTGCACTCCTATGTCAAGTTTTTGCCATCCTTGTCTAAACCGTTGTTTTGTTTTCCTAGGATGGTCAACACTTGCAGCACTCCTGTTGCTCAGGAGCAGGGTGAGGCTAGTGGGGCTAGAGATGAGAATCTGCCCCAGCCACCCTCCTTGGCTGAAGTTATGCTCGAGGCAGAACGGAACAAGAGAGAGACCAACCGTGTGCTGGAACGCATAGAGCAGAACACTGGGTTTCGTCAGAGGAATGACGTGGTGTCAATCAATGATTTTATCAAGATGTGCCCACCGAATTTCCATCACTCCATTGAACCTCTGGATGCGGATGACTGGCTTCGTAGTATCACCCACAAGCTACACTCTGCCCGTGTGGCCGAAGCTGACAAGGTTATCTACGCCGCCTACCATCTTGAGGGCCCTGCCAGTCTATGATGGGAAAACTTTGAGGCTATGCGTCCTGCTGGCCAAATCACTACTTGGGCTGAGTTCAGTGAGGCATTCCATGAACATCACATTCCGGAAGGTCTCATGGATCGCAAGCGGGAGGAATTCTGCAATTTCACCCAGGGCCGGTTAACAGTGGATGGCTATAGTCGCGAGTTTGGCAACTTGGCACGCTATGCACCTAAAGAAGTATCCACCGATGCCAAGAAGCAGGCGAGGTTCCGTAAGGGACTCAGCCCCGAACTTTGCCGAGATCTACCTCTGCACGAGTGAACCTCCTTCCAGAAGTTGGTGAACAAAGCTATCAGTGCTGAGACGGGCCAGACTGATTTCGAAGCCACACGCAAGCATCCTCGTGATTTTGGTTCCTCATCCGGCTCTGGCTCTCACAAGCGCCGTGTGTGGGGTCCTAACACTGCTCTACCACCCAAGTACACACCGAGGCCATCCTACGAGGCGCCTCGCCCAACTCAACAGTATGCACCTGCCAAGACTTATGGAGGACCACCTACCAACTTTGCTCCACGCACTGGCACTATGACATGCTTCAAGTGTGGAGAACCGGGGCACTACATGCGTGAGTGTCCTCAGAACCAGCCAGGAAAGCCCGTTGGCCGTGGTAAGCCAACCGGCAAGGTGAACTTTGTCAAGCCAATCCCCACTGCGCGTGGTCATGTCAACTATGTCTCTGCTGAGGAAGCTTATGAGGATCCTAACGTCGTCCTTGGTACGCTTCTCGTTAACTGCCATCCGGCATTTGTTCTTTTCGATACTGGAGCATCTCATTCGTTCATATCTGAGAGCTATGCCCGAATGCACAACATGACTTTTTGTGACATGCCCACCACCATGGAAATTCAAACTCCCGGCTCTAGATGGCAAACCTCTAGAGTAATCCATGGAAATGAAATTCTTGTTGATAGACTTGTTTTCCTTGCATCACTAATCGCTCTCAAGTCCTTGGACATAAACATCATTTTGGGTATGGACTGGATGACAGCTCATTACGCCAAGATTGATTGCTACACTAGGACCGTTCAACTTACACACCCATCCGGCAAGACAGTCAATGTCTTGACCCGAATGGCTGAGCGTCAGCTCTACTCTCTTAATGCCAGCCCTTTACCAGAACTCGAAGATATTCCGGTAGTCCGTGACTTTCCGGATGTTTTTCCGGAAGAACTGCCAGGTGTTCCACCTGACAGAGATGTCGAGTTCGTGATAGATCTTATTCCAGGAACTGTCCCAATCTCTAGGAGACCTTATAAGATGGCCCCTCTAGAATTAGCTGAGCTTAAGAAACAACTCGATGAGTCCTTGAAAAAGGGTTTCATCCGTCCTAGTTCTTCCCCTTGGGCTTGTCCTGTCCTCTTCGTCAAGAAGAAGGATGGAATGGAACAGATGGTTGTAGATTACCGACCTGTCAATCTGGTCACCATAAAGAACAAGTATTCGCTCCCCAGGATCAATGACCTGTATGATCAGCTCCCTGGATCCTCAGTCTTTTCCAAAATGGATTTGAGGTTGGGCTACCATCAAATCAAAATCAAGAACGGGGACATTCCCAAGACGGCTTTTGTTACTCGTTATGGCCAATACGAGTACACCGTCATGTCTTTCGGGTTAACCAACGCCCCAGCCACCTTCTCCCGGCTAATGAGTTCTATATTCATGGAGTATTTGGATAAATTCGTCATGGTATACCTCGATGATATACTCATCTACTCCAAGAACAAGAAAGATCATGCCGAGCATCTAAGGCTGGTATTGACGAAACTTCGAGAGCATCGTCTTTATGCCAAATTCTCTAAATGTGAATTCTGGTTGCCAGAAGTGACCTATCTAGGTCATGTGATCTCTGGTAAGGGTATTGTCGTCAATCCTGAGCGAGTTCAAGCCGTCCTTGATTGGACTCCCCCTGAATCGGTCAAGCAAGTTAGGAGTTTCCTTGGCTTAGCGAGCTATTGCCGATGCTTCGTCGAAAATTTCTCCAAGGTTGCTAAACCTCTAACTGGGCTCCTCAAGAAAGATAAAAAGTTTGAGTGGACCCCACAGTGCGAGTCCAGCTTTCAGGAACTGAAAAGACGCCTGACATCTGCACCCGTACTGGTACCACCAGACTTTTCGAAGGACTTTATTATCTACTACGATGCCTCGCGACAAGGACTGGGTTGCATACTCATGCAAGATCGTCAAGTGATCGCATACGCATCTCGGCAGTTGCGTCCACATGAGGATAACTATCCTACACATGATCTAGAGCTTGCAGCTGTAGTCCACGCACTCAAAACGTGGCGACATTACCTTCTTGGTAATTGCTGTGAAATCTTCACTGATCACCAAAGCCTAAAATACATTTTCACCCAACCGGATCTAAATCTCATGCAAAGACGTTGGGTTGAGTTGCTCACAGATTACGACTTAGGAATCACTTACACCCTTGGGAAGGCCAATGTCATGGCCGACGCACTAAGTCGTAAGTCTTATTGTAACAACCTGATGTTACAACAAGGGCAACCACTTCTCCACGAGGAATTTCGTAAGCTTAACCTTCACATTGTTCCTCGAGGATTCCTTTCCACCTTGGTGGCGAAACCTACCCTTACGGATCAAATCATAGCTGCCCAGAAGCAAGATACAGGGATTTCCCGAATTAAGAGAAACATTCACAAAGGAGTTGCAGGTTGTTTCTCCATTGATAACAGAGGTGTTGTTTCCTTCGAGAACCCTTTAGTGGTTCCCAAGAACCAACATCTACCACAGTTGATCCTTAAGGAGGCTCATGAATATCCTCTCACGATTCATCCTGGTAGTACCAAAATGTATCTGGACCTACGCTAGATGTTCTGGTGGACTAGGATGAAGAGAGAAATAGCTCGATTCATTGCTAGATGCGACGTTTGTCGTCGTGTTAAAGCAGAGCATCAACGGCCTGCTGGCACCCTTCAACCTTTAGCTATTCCTGAATGGAAATGGGATAAGATCGGTATGGACTTCATTACCGGGTTTCCCAGGACCAGAAAAGGGAATAATGCTATTTTCGTTGTTATCGACCGCCTCTCCAAAGTAGCCCATTTCCTACCTGTTCGAGAGAGTATAACCGCTAGCCAGCTAGCAGACTTGTATATCTCTCGGATAGTATCACTTCATGGTGTGCCGTTGGAGATTAACTCAGACCATGGAAGTCTTTTCACTTCACGATTTTGGGAAAGTTTCCAGAATGCTATGGGGACTCATCTCTCTTTTAGCACCGCCTTCCATCCTCAGTAAAGTGGTCAAGTGGAACGAGTCAATCAAATTCTGGAAGATATGCCTCGAGCCTCTGTCATCTCTCTCGGTATGGATTGGGAGAAGTGTCTTCCATTTGCCGAATTCGCTTATAACAATAGTTATCAAGCCAGCTTGGGCAAGGCTCCCTTCGAAGTTCTATATGGATGAAGGTGTCGAACGCCTCTTAACTGGTCAGAAACCGGGGAAAGACAATTCTTTGGTCCGGATATGATCCAGGAAGCCGAGGAGCAAGTTTGCATCGTTCGTGAGAAATTGAAAACAGCCCAGTCTCGCCAGAAGAGCCAATATGATAGTCATCATAAGGCTGTGACTTTTGAAGTTGGCGATAAGGCTTACCTTCGGGTTACTCCTCTTAAGGGAACCCATCGCTTCGGTATCAAAGGCAAATTGGCTCCTCGTTACATCGTTCCTTTTCGCATTCTTGCCAAACGAGGAGAAGTTGCCTACCAATTGGAACTACCTCCGCACCTTTCTAGAGTTCATGATGTCTTCCACGTATCTCAACTCAGGCATTGCTTCTCGGATCCTATCAACGGAGTGGACCACGAAACGCTTAATCTCCAGGACAATCTCACATATCGAGAATACCCCGTTCCTATTCTTGATCAAACCGAGCGTACCACTCGATGTCGCAATATCAAGTTTCTCAAGGTTCAATGGTCACATCATTCCGAGAGTGAAGCTACTTGGGAAAGGGAGGATCGTCTTCGACTTGAGTACCCCACCCTCTTTCCGGAGGAACCCGAATCTCGGGATGCGATTCTTTTGAGTGGGGGTGAGTTGTCACATCCCTAGTCAGTTCTTGCATTAGGACTAGCTAGAGTGTGCATCATGTTTACTTTGCACAGAAACTTGAAATGGGAATGACAGAAACCCCAGCACCCCTCTTCTAACAACTAGGGTTTAGTAAAAACTTTTCCAATGTACCCAAAATGCCCTTCAAAAATGTTCATCATCTTTGCCTTGGTCTTAAACCTCTGCCAAAAATGGTGCACAATTTTCTAGGACATCCAAAGGTCTCTGGATTAATTCATATTGTAATTGCATTTGGGCATTTAAATGCTATAAAATATTTTATGTGCCCAAATAATCGTAAACTAAAATGTTCCATGCTGTACATATTATATACAGTGGACATGACTAGTTTTGTGATTTATAAAATTGCTATAGCATTTTTACTAATTCAACAAAGTTGAAAAAGAAACAAAACAGAATTAAAATAGAAAAGAGAGGAGAGAGAACTTAACTGGCGCCCTCTAACAGGCCCACCTGCCGGACCAGCCCAGCCACCGCTCCAGCGAGCTGCTTGGCTCGGCCAGGCAGGCAGGCAGGTGCTCGACGGCGGCAGCAGCGCGCGCCACGCAGCTGCCCGCCGCCCTACTTCCTCCCCTCGCCATTCTGGTGGTCGGGATCGACCACCCACTCCTCCCCCGAGCTCGCAGACACGCTCAACCCTCCCCGGCTCCTCTCCCTCGCCTTCCCCGCACCATGGCCGACGCCGCCGCGCTCGCGCCGTCGTGATAGCTGCGACTACCGTCGTCCCCGTGCTCCATCACCGTGTCCGTCCACTCCATCGTCATCGACTACGTCGAGCAGGCTGAGCCCCGAGGACTCGCCCGCTCTGGAGTCGCCCCCGACCCCGTCTTCCCCAACTCCGGCCGCAGAGATCGCCATCGCCGCCCCGCTCAGCTCCTACCTTCCCCGAGCCCGCTTCGACGTTGCTGCAACCACCGTGAGCTCAGCTCCGTCCTCCCCCCTCTCCGTTAGCTCTCTCCTGCACTGTATGCACCGCACGAGGCTCACCTGCACGCGCCGCCGCGGTGCTCGTCGTCGACGAGGCTCCGGCCACTAACCGGCCCGGCCATCGTGCCCACTAGCTTCACCGTCCCGCGTAGGTGCTGTAGGATCACTCCACGCGCCTCCACGAGCACCGCACCGACGAGTTCGTCCTCGCCCGAACTCCGGCAGCCGCTGGACTCGACGCCGGCATCGTTTCCGGCGACCCCGAAGCCAGCCACCACCACCACTCGACGCGGCTCACTTCCAGCTGCTCGTAGGTGTGCTCCGCCGTCGTTTTGGTCGCCGGAGCACAAATCCGGCACCCCACCACCGCGTTTGGCCTCGCCGACGGCTAAACGCCGGCGAGTTAGCCCCGTTTGACCAAGGATTTGACCCCCTTGGGTCACTGACATGTGGGCCCTGCCTGTTAGTCAAACCTAGGTTAGTGTCTAAACTAATCTTAATTAGTTAGTTAACTAACTGTGACACTGACCAGTGGGTCCCACTGGTCAGGTTTGTCCTGGGCTTCCCTGTTGACTTGCCGACGTCAGCATGATGTCATGCTGACGAAGTAAATGCTTTTCTAGGATTATTTGATTTAAAACAATTCAGGAAATTCTAGAAAATGCTCTAAACTTCAAAAATTCATATAAATTCAACAGTAGCTCAGATGGAAAAGATTTATATATGAAAATTGATCAGAAAAATCCAATCTTTCCAATGGCACAGGTTTCATGCATGTTTGAGCAAGTTAACCTTGCTGTTCACATTAAAACATGATAATGCACTTAAATAAATAATAGTTTGGGTTTCAGTTTGAATCTTTGATTCAAATGGACTCAAACCCTTCTGTTTATAGATGCATTAGCCCAAAACACATGCATCTTGCCATATCATGAGCATGCATCATATTGTTGCATTTGTTTGCTTATTGATTGTATCGCCGGTATTCTCCGTGTTAGGTCCTGCTCCCGAGGATACTTCTGCGTATCCAGCTGAAGAGCAGTACCCGACAACCACTCTGTCAGGCAAGCAACCATTGATCATTCCGATACAAACCCATCTTCTCGCTCCTGCTCTCTTTTACTACATTAAGGCAACAATGTGTGAACTGCTACTTGCTGCGGTAGTTGAACCCTATTCCCTTGCATGACCTGTCATTGCCACAGTAAATAGTTGAAACCCACTAGCATGTGTAGGAGTTGATTGAGCCATGTTATGTGTGATCCTCCATGCTATTTGTTTATGTTGCCTGCTATGCTTAGAGATGTGTCAGGTCTGGTTCATCTGGGTGATGGATCAGAGTGAAATGATCATACTCGGTAAAGAGAGGGAAGTGTGGAACATGTTTGGTAAAGGTATCGATGAAAGGCCACGTAGGAGTACGTGGTGGGTTGTTTCATTGGAACCGTCTATAGGACCTGAGATCTGTATGTGTGATTCAAGTTACAGCTACTACCACGCATTGGGCTCCGGGCGCTCCAAGCCCTCTCGTCTTATTAACTGCCCTTGTTCTCTGTCCATGAGTTGCAACTAGTTTCTGGTGTTTGTAGTTTACTGGTGGTCGTGCACAGCGCTGACCCTCGGGGTGGGCTGTGATGCGACAAGTACGTGGCCGGGTGTACCGAGCGCCCGTTTGGTGACTCGGGAACCCTGTACACATCATTTGGGGCCGTGAGCGACACCCCGACGAGATCTCCCGACGGATGGAACCCAAATAGGCGATAAACCTGGACGATACACTTGTGTAGTTAGTCAGGTCGTGGCCGACACCCTCGCTGGGCTTCCGCTTGAAGGTTGCCGAGTACATGTCGAGTAAACGGCGATAAGTGGTCGAAGCGTGTGTGAAGAAGTACACCCCTGCAGGGTTACGAATCTATTCGAATAGCCGTTGTTCGCGGTATGGACTACTTGGTTACTCTTACAGTTCATAGACAAGTTGATGGATTCTACTAAAAGCCTCAAGACAAGTGTGAGTGCCGTGGATGGCCCTTCCGTAGGATGACGGAAGAGGATCCACGGTGGTGTATTGTTGTGGTGAGTAGAGGACTCGTGTACGTAGTATTATCTTGCAATCTGTTGAGGGTCGTAGTATAGGTTAGCCAAGAGTCAAAGCTGGCTTTCTGCTATGAGCTCCACTACCCTTGTTGAAAATGTTGCATGTATGATATGTTCTGTTGTAAGACTTGCTGAGTACCTTTGTACTCATGTTTGCTTAATAACTATTGCAGAGGAGAACCCTGCCCCTTCTGATGGGTTCTACATAGACGTTGACGTCGACGAGTAGCTTGCTACCCAGGCGGAGATCTGGAGCTTGTGAAGGGCCTTGTAGATAGTCAGGCTACACCAAGCCTGTTTTATTTTCTAATTTGTCTGTACTCACACATGTTAGCTTCCGCTTGTGCTTGTATGATTGTATGACTTGAGTGTTGGGTCTTGTGACCCCTACCTATATGGATATGTTATGTATGGCTCTTCGGAGCCTCTTAAATAAAGTACTTTGAGTCATAGAGTTCTGTTGTGATGCAATGTTGTATTTGCACATATTGAGCATATTGTGTGTATGATTGAAATGCTTGGTATGCGTGGGATCCGACACCTAGTTGTTTTCCTTTGGTAGCCTATCTTACAGGGAAATACCTCGTAGTGCTTCCAGTGAGCCTTGGTAGCTTGCTACTGCTCGGAACACGTAGGTTGGCTGGCATGTGTCCTTCTTCGTTCCTGTGCCTGTCCCTTAGGGGAAATGTCACGCGTTGTTCCTTTAAGTCCATGTAGCTTGCTACGACTTGGGTTCATACGTTGATGACCGACACGTTCGTTCCTGGGTCATGGATGCCTGTCTCTGTAATTTAGTGCCACTTTTGGTTTATAACTAGCCATGTCGGCCTGGGTTCTCTGTCATGTGGATGCTAGTGACACTGTCATATACGTGTGCCAAAATGCGCAAACGGTCCCGGGCCAGGTAAGGTGGCACCCGTGGGGATACCGTGCGTGAGGCCGCAAAGTGATAGGATGTGTTACAAGCTAGATCGGTGTGACTTATAATCGGGGTCCTGACATGTGTCCCCGGTTATGGAGAATCTTGAGTATCTGGTACTCGAATTATTGGTTGATCTCATCACTCTAAAATTAATTTGTTGGGTTAATGATTACTTTAATTGGGATTGAGTTGGAGGTACCTTCTCAATGATGTTTCAACTACCATGATAGTAAAATAAAAATTTATTCCTTTGTTGTAGGGAAAAATTGGATTTTCGCAAAACCTTTAACCTTAGAGTCTCCACTAGCCAAATATGCATATAGTGTTAGCCTTTATTCTGTTACTTGCTCTACTGTGTTATCTTGCCAGCATATTCCATGTGCTGACCCGTTTCGGGCTGCAACATGTTACGTTGCAGACTTTTTAGACGAGGAGTAAGACATGCTAGGTCGTTTGTCATGCACTCAGCTATGCCGTTGGAGTTGATGGACTCACTTATCTTCCATGCCTTCCGCTATAATTTTGTTAGATGGCCTTAAGCCATAGTTTTTTGTAATAAGTTCTCTTTTGAGACATTCGATGTAATAAGTGTGTGATTGCCACTCTGTTATAAATTCTTCAAGTACTGTGTGTGTCAGCATTACCGATCCAGGGATGACACAGAACACAGAGACTTCGGTCCATTCGGATCGTGGTCGCTACAAGAGAGGACACGACAAGTTAGAAAGCAAGTTATGAGTTAACCACCTTGATTCAGTGAAAGCAAAAGATGCATACCTTCAAGCACAAGATACCACTTCTTGGTGAGATCACTCAGATAAGCCTCCAACTCGTTCTTCTTCTGGAAGAGGCCCCCGTACTTCTCGTCCAGGGCATCCTTAGCCCCCTTCAGTCCAGTCACTTCCTTGTTGGCTACGTCAAGAGAGCCCTTCAGCCTGGCAATCTCTGCCTCAAGCGTGCTGACCGAAGCCAGCTTCTGCTCCGCCAGTTCGGTCTTCTCCTGCGCCCTGTGCTGCGCTGTCGCCAGGTCAAGGTCCTTCTGCTCCAGGGCTGCCTTCATTTGATCTACAAGAGACATTACTAGACAGATGAACATAAGGATACACATGACAAATTCGCTGAAGATCAGTTGACAAGCTGTTCGCTTTAATTACCGGCCGCTTCGTCCTGGGTTTTCTTCAAATGATCCCGGGCCAGCTGCAAGTCAAGATTGAGCTGGACCTGCTTCTTCTCAAGATCCGCGAACTTGGCTCTGAACTCGCAAGATCTCTGCATCGACACAACAAAACCGAATTCTAAGACTACAGCCGAGTCAAACACTCAACATTAGTCTCGGGGACTACACCCAGTGGGTGCACTGAGCGTGCCCCGACTGGTTCTCACTAGGTCAGATCAGTCTGACCCGAGCCCAGAAAAAAGAGAAAGGTTTGTTCTCAGACCATGGCCGACTACCAGCAATCGACCACGGTCTCGAGGACTATGCCCAGTGGGTGCACTGAGCGTGCCCCCACTGGTTCTCACTCGGTCGGATCAGTCATGCGTGAGTAAAAAAAGGTTCGAAACAAATGGACAGGACACATTCTAAAGACCACGGTTGACTGACTTCAGTCGACCGTGGCCTCGGGGACTACACCCAGTGGGTGCACTGAGCGTGCCCCCACTGGTCCAATCGGTTGGGCTACAAGAACTAAAGCTACAAGAGAAGATACCCAGTAGGTGTGACATCATCTTAAGATCAAAGCAGCAATTTTCAAAACAAAGACTACAACAACACAGCAAACCAGTCGGAAGAGACAGACCTGGACATTGGTTCGAAGAGCCGAGCTAGCGTTATAGGCAGCCATGCTAGCCTCGTACGCCACCTTCGTTCTCTCCATCATAAATCCCGCTTGACGAACGGCTTCTTGGGCTGCATTCACGGGGTCCTCCGGGACGTGATGGGTGGAGAAGAGAACAGACGGCGGAGCAGTCGCTAGGTCGGCAGCCGGGTCAGTCCACGAGGAGGGACGAACAGTCGACACAGGAACAACAAAGGAGATCGTGGTCCGGGCCACGTCCCCCTGTTGTTGGGCCTCAGAACCGGAGGGTGTCTTCTGACCCCTCCTTCCTGCACCTCGTCGAGTCACTTCCACGCGCTCCTCCTCCTCGTCATCGTCCTCATCAGGAAGCTCTATGACATGGCGTGGCCCTTCAGAAGACAACCGCGAAGTTCAGTCGACCGATAGTTCAAATAAGTAAAAAAACAAAGAGCAATCTGCAACCCGCACCTGGGCGGGACGTGGCGGCGTCAGCGGTCTCCTCATCATCACGACCCTTGTCAATATCCATCGAGGTCGCAGAAGCAGCATCACTGAAGATTTGACTGAAAGTGAGTCGACGAAGGCAAAGTTGGTCTCCGAAGAGGAGGAGAAAATGAAGCAGAGCTGCGCTTACGTGGAGGCGATTGGGATGACCACCTTGATCTTGGGCAAGGCCTTCCGAGGCTTGACAGCAGCGACCATAGGCTGCTTTGGTGCCTTTTCAGTCGGATCCGGAGTGGTCGTGCGAGCCCGCTTCTGCACTTGGGAGCTGGAGGGGCCCGCCCTGGAACGCGCGGCCTCAGGGTCGTGCTTCTCCTTGGAGCGCTTCTCGCCGCGGGGAGGTGACTCGACCTCCTCGCCGCTGCTGGAAAACTCGCTCTCCTCCCCAGTCTCCTCGCCAGACTTCCAGTCGAAAGCTTCACCCGCGCCTTCTTCACCCTCCTGGACCTGATCACCATTGGGCACCGAAAACATTTCGGTATAGATCTGCATAAAGGAAGATTAATCGAACATCAGTCGGATTCATCAGACGTCCGCAAACAGGAAACACAAAATTCACTCGGAAGTCAATGTGAAACCTTGTCAGGCTAGTGATCTGCGTCGAATGGGTGAACTCTTCCGCCCCCCGGGAGTTATCCTTGTTCCCCGTGATGCACTTCAGGCACTGCGCCACCGTCAGCGCTGCAGCTTCCTCTGGGTGGACCCGAGACAAGTCGTCGGCGCCGGAGTACAACCACATCGGATGGTCTCGGGCTTGGAGGGGCTGGATCCTCCTCATGAGGAACACCTCGAGCAGATCCATCCTCGTGACCCCGTCGCGAACCAACTGGACCACCCGCTCCACCAGCATGTCTACCTCTACCCTCTCAGTCCGACTCACGAGCAACATCGGTGGCTGGTTGACTCGACCAAAAGAAAATGGAGGAAGCCCAGCCGGCTGACCAGGAGTCGGAATGTCCCTACAGTAGAACCAAGTCGACTGCCAACCCCGGACCGACTCAGGGATGGTCATGGCAGGGAAAGCGCTCCTACCTCTGAGCTGGATACCCAGTCCGCCACACATCTGGATGACATGCGTCTTCTCGTCACTCGGATTTGCTTTCTTGATGGTTTGAGAACGACAAGTGACGATGTGCTTGAACAAACCCCAGTGCGGCCGGCAACCGAGGAAGTTCTCGCACATCGATACAAATGCGGCCAAGTAGGTGATGGTGTTGGGAGAGAAGTGGTGCAGTTGGGCGCCGCAAAAAGCCAGGAAAGCACGGAAGAAAGGATGCGAGGGCAAGGAAAAACATTGGTCGACGTGAGTCGCGAGGAGAACGCACTCACCCTCCTGCGGCTGGGGCTCGAGCTCGCCCTTCGGCAGCCGCCAGGAGTCACGGGCGATCAGGCCCTCCTCCTCCAACTCCTCCATGTACTCCGGCGTCATCGTGGACCTGATCCAGTCCCCCTGGATCCAACCAGGCGGGAGCCCGGACCTCGACGACGACCCTCCTCGGTTAGACCTCTTCCCTTTCCCCGTCGCTGCCGCCTTCTTCGAGCGCTCCAGAGCCGCGGTCTTGTCCTTGCCTATGGAGGGCGAGCTGGTGCTTGTCGAGAGGACGAAGGTAGAGAGCAGGGACACGGCGGAGGGGCAGAGGAAGAAGAAAATGAGAATGGGCGCACAGTGCCCTCGCCTCGGCCGCGGCGCGCACTTATAGCGCAGCGGTCGAGTGGCTGACTGGTGGCCCCGAGCTATCTCGACAAATCCCGCAGCAGGCGCGCACGCGATACGTGGCGAAAAAGGCAGCGCAGAGATCGAGGCATCCCGAGCATATCCGATCCGATAGCCGCGACATGGCCCGTCCCGCGCGCTTCCCCAAATTCCGAAATCTCGCAAAATCCGGAGACCAAAGAGCAACCGATCCCGCCGAAAACTGCGCGCCCCAACGGCGCTCGGGGCCGCGCGCAAGGTTCAGTCGACGGTCAATACAAACAAGTACACTCGGCGGTTCCTGAATCAATTAAGGCAACCAAGTCGAGGTTGAAGAGTCAGCCTGGTTCGCAAGCTCAAAGAGGATCTCCCCAGGGGCATTGAACCCGAGCCAAAGCCAACTTCAACACTCTTCTCCACTCGAACCTCAATCCATTCGGGGGCTACTGATGATGTTACAGACCTAGGATAGGGTCACGGGCCTGACCCAGGTACCCCACCCAAGGTCACTACCCCAGAAGCTCAAAAGACAACTCAAAGGCAACAGGAACAGTCGACTGACACGGCTCAAGAGGGCATTCCACTCGACTACATGCCCTCATTCGGGCGACTCAACTTCACTCGACCACTCGAAGACACTCGACCCCTGAAGGTCAAAGGTCCCTTAGGACAGCAATGGTACGGCATTCATTCCGTAACAATGAATGCCTTTATCACTCTTTACTGCAGGCGTTATCAGTAATGCCCTGCCTTTATGTACATTGAACCCTTTGTAACGTGGGGATGGCTGGGGTCCTGGCGCACTCTATATAAGCCACCCCCT
This sequence comes from Secale cereale, assembly GCA_902687465.1. Classification (NCBI taxonomy): domain Eukaryota; kingdom Viridiplantae; phylum Streptophyta; class Magnoliopsida; order Poales; family Poaceae; genus Secale; species Secale cereale. The sequence continues at coordinate 371,502,167 of LR738709.1, read as the reverse complement.
CCTCCAGTACAAGGGTTCGCACCCCCTGTAACTCAAACACCCATATACATTCTAGTCGACCGCCTCAGTGCACCGAGACGTAGGGCTTTTACTTCCTCCGAGAAGGGCCTGAACTCGTATACATCCTGCGTATAATCTCACCATAGCTAGGTCCTTGCCTCCTCTTACGTACCCCCTACTCGTATTGTCAGACTTAGAACCACGACAACCGGTCCACCCACATACCAAATTATCAAAGTACCGAACACAAATCAGATGATCGTGATGAAAACTAGCTTGACGATAATTCCCATGTGTCCTCGGGAGCGCTTTTCTCCATATAAGAGTTTGTCCAGGCTTGTCCTTTGCTACAAAAAGGATTGGGCCATCTTGCTGCACCTTATTTACTTTTACCTTTTATCACTTGCTACCAATTACCTTATCACGAAACTATCTGTTACCTATAATTTCAGTGCTTGCAGAAAATACCTTACTGAAAACTGCCTATCATTTCCTTCTGCTCCTCGTTGGGTTCGACACTCTTACTTATCGAAAGGACTACGATAGATCCCCTACACTTGTGTGTCATCAAGGAGACATTTTCAAAGTGCTTAGAGTTGTTCGTAGAAAGAAGGAGAAGTGCTCTTAACTAGGTTGATGAAGGCAACCAATGGTCTGAACGGGTGGACAAACAATTGGTTAAAAGGGGCGACAAGGCAGGACATATGCATGTTACTTCATATGGTGATGAAGTTGGAATATTCGAGGTCAAGGTTGATAATGAGAGGGTTGCATTACACAATGGAGACCATGTTCTTTTTATTCATAAAGACTTCAAGTACAAGGTCATTCTGCAACCAAATACTGCTCCATCTTGTGACTGCCAAAAGCCAAATCTGACTGGTGTGTGCTACCTCTTGAGCTTGCATTGTATTCCCTCGAAGAGGAAAGGGAGATGCAGCACAGTAGCGTAAGTATTTCCCTCAGTTTTTGAGAACCAAGCTATCAATCCAGTACGAGACCACGCGCGAGTCCCTCGCACCTGTACAAACAAATAAGAACTTCGTAGCCAACGCGATAAGGGGTTGTCAATCCCTTTACGATCATTTACGGGAGTGAGATCTGATAGAGATGATAGTTATATTTTTGATATTTTTGATTTAATAAAACAGCAAATAAAAGCAAGTAAAGTAAAGTAGATGTAGATTGATATGTTGAGAATAGACCCGGGGGCCATAGTTTTCTCTAGTGGTTTCTCTCATGATAGCGGTATTCTATGGCGGGCAAACAAATTACTGTCGAGCAATTGATAGAAAAGCGAATAATTATGAGATTATCTAGGCATGATCATTGTATATAGGCATCACGTCCGAGACAACTAGACCGAAATGATTCTGCATCTACTACTATTACTCCACACATCGACCGCTATCCAGCATGCATCTAGTGTATTGAGTTCATACGAACAGAGTAACGCCTTAAGAAAGATGACATGATGTAGAGGGATAAACTCAAGCAATATGATGAAAACCCCATCTTTTTATCCTCGATGGCAACAATACAATATGTGCCTTGCTGCCCCAACTATCACTGGGAAAGGACACCGCAAGATTGAACCCAAAGCCAAGCACTTCTCCCATTGCAAGAACTATGGATCTAGTAGGCCAAACCAAACCAATAATTCGAAGAGACTTGCAAGGATATTATGAGCACACATAAAAAGTTCAAAGAAGAACCAAATATCTTTCATAGATAACCTTGATCATAAACTCACAATTCATCGGATCTCGACAAACACACCGCAAAAAGAGATTACATCGAATAGATCTCCTCGAAGACCGAGGAGAACTTTGTATTGAGATCCAGAGAGAAAGAAGAAGCCATCTAGATACTAGCTATGGACCCGAAGGTCTGTGGTAAACTACTCACAACTCATGGTGAGGGCGATGATGATCATGATGAAGGCCTCTGTGATGGATCCCCCTCCCAGAACAGGCTCCAAGATGGGATATCCACGGGAACAGAAGCTACGACGGTGGAATTAGGGTTTTCTCTCTGCGTATGGAGTTTCTGTGGTACATAGGTATATATAGGAAGAAGGAGGGCACCGGGGGCCGTGTGGGCCAGCCTCGAGGCAGGGGGCGCGCCCTGGGAAGGGGGGCGCGCCCCCCACCCTCGAGGGCTGGCCCTACGGCCCCTGACTTGGCCCCGAAGACTCCCGATCGTGATTTCCTCCAAAAATATCTCTCGTGAAGGTTTCATTCCGTTTGGACTCCGTTTGATATTCTTTTTCAGTAAAACCCTAAAATAGGCAAAAAACATCAATCTGGACTGGGCCTTTGGGTTAGTAGGTTAGTCCCAAAAATGATATAAAAGTGAATGATATAGCCCATTAAACATCCAAGACTTCATAAATAATAGCATGGAACAATAAAAAATTATAGATACGTTGGAGACGTATCAAGTATCCCCAAGTTTAATTCCTGCTCGTCCTCGAGTAGGTAAATGATAAAGAATTTTTTTTTGATGTGGAATGCTAACCAATATAGTTTTTCAATGTAATTCTCTTAATTGTGGCATGAATGTTCAGATCTGAAAGATTCAAGATAAAATTCTATATTGACATAAGAAATAACAATACTTCAAGCAATACTAACAAAGCAATCATGTCTTCTCAAAATACTATGGCTAAAGAAAGTTATCCCTACAAAATCATATAGTCTGGCTATGCTCCCTCTTCATCACACAAAATATTCATATCATGCACAACCCCGATTTCTGTCAAGCACTTGTTTTCATACTCTATCTTTTCAAACCTTTCAATTTTCACGCAATACATGAGCGTGAGCCATGTATATAGCACTATGGGTGGAATAGAGGTGGTTGTGGAGAAGACAAAAAGGAGGGAGATAGTTTCACATAGACTAGGCATATCAACGGGCTATGGAGATGCCCATCAATAGATATCAATGTGCGTGAGTAGGGATTGCCATGCAACGGATGCACTAGAGCTAAATATGAATGAAAGCTCAACAAAAGAAACTAGTGGGTGTGCATCCAACTTGCTTGCTCACGAAGACCTAGGGCATTTGAGGAAGCCCATCGTTGGAATATACAAGCCAAGTTCTATAACAAAAAATTCCCACTAGTATACGAAAGTGACTAAGCATGAGACTCTCTACACTGAAGAACATGGTGCTACTTTGAAGCACAAGTGTGGAAAACGATAGTAGCAATTGTCCATTTTTTTGGGCCTTTCTTTTTTTCTTTGGCCTTTCTTTTTTTTCTTTTTTTTTGTGGAGGGGCTTTATAGATTCAGCCTTTCCTCCCATGGGACAATGCTCTAAAAATGATGATCATCACACTTTCATTACGACTCGATATTACAACTCGATACTACAACAACAAAGTATGACTCTATATGAATGCCTCCGGCGGTGTACCGGTATGTGCAATGAAACAAGAGTGACATGTATGAAAAGATTATGCATGGTGGCTTTGCCACAAATACGATGTCAACTACATGATCATGCATGGCAATATGACAATATGATGCGTGTCATATAAACGGATCGGTGGAAAGTTGCATGGCAATATATCTCAGAATGGCTATGGAAATGCCATGATAGGTAGGTATGGTGGCTGTTTTGAGGAACAATATGGTGGCTGTTTTGAGGAAGGATATATAGTGGGTTTATGGCACCGGCGAAAGTTGCGCGGTGCACAAGAGGATAGCAATGGTGGAAGGGTGAGAGTGCGTATAATCCATGGACTCAACATTTGTCATAAGAACTCATATACTTATTGCAAAAATCTACGAGTCATCAAAACAAAGCAGTCAACGCATGCTCCTAGGGGGGAGGTTGGTAGGAGTTAACCATCGCGCGCCCCCGACCTCCACACAAAGGTTGGCACTTTACAAATACCTCATGCTCTAACTTTGTCACATAGCGGTTCGCCGTACGTGCATGATACGGGAATCACTAACCTTAACACAAGTATTCTTCAATTTCATAATCACTCCACTAGCATGACTCTAATATCACTATCCTCATGTCTTAAAACAATTATCAAGCATCCTACATCTCATTCTATTCAATGCACTTGGTGTGAAAAAAAATTCTACATTGATATTGGATGTCTATCATGTGAAGACTAGTTTCTTTAGCCTAAACACATTACCATGCTGTTCTAATGGACTATCAAATAGATATAAGTGAAGCATGAGAGTTCAAAAATTTATACAAAATATTACCACTACCGTGCTCTAAAAGTTGTAAGTGAAGCACTAGAGCATAAACTATTCAACTCAAAAGATATAAGTGAAGCACATAGAGTGTTCTAATAATTTCTAGGCCATATTTAACTCTCTCAAATAGGTGTGTCCAGCAAGGATGATTTTGGCAAACTAACAAGTATAGACTCAAATTATACAAGACGCTCCAAGCAAAACACATAGCATGTTGCGAATAAAAATACAGTTCCAAGTATAGTTACCGATGGATGAAGACGAAAGAGGGGATGCTTTCCCGGGGCATCCCCAAGCTTAGGCTTTTTGATTATCTTGAATTTACTTGGGGTGCCATGGGCATCCCCAAGCTTGGGCCTTTACTACTCCTTGTTCCATAGTCCATCAAAGCAATACTCAAAACTTGAAAACTTCACAACACAAAACTTAGACAAGAATTCTTGTGAGCTCCGTTAGTAAGAGAAAGCAAACCACCATTCAAAGGTACAGCAAGGAATTCATTATTTGTTTATATTGGTCTTAAACCTAATGTACTCCAAGTTCTATATGGTTCGTATCCTCCAATATTACTCATAGATGCATCGGAATAAGCAAACAACACACGAAAAACAGAATCTGTCAAAAACAGAACAGTCTGTAGTAATCTGCTGGGTTCGCCTTCTTCTGGAACTCCAAAAACTTCAAACTAAATTGGTAAATTTGCGCAATTTTTCTACCAATCAGCAGCTAAAAGAATAAACTAAAAAGCAGGCTCCAGTAAAATCTTAAGACTACTTTAGAGAGCGCTAACGATTCTGTTTTTCACAGCAAGATCAAATAAACTTCACACGAGTCTTACCAAAGGTTCTACTTGGCACAAACACTAAACAAAACATGAAAACACATCTAATCAGAGGCTAGATACAATATTTATTCCCTAACAGCAACAAAAGCAAAAAACATAAAATTGGGTTGCCTCCCAACAAGCGCTATCGTTTTACGCCCCTAGCTAGGCACGATACAAGATAAATCTAGGTATTGCCATCCTTGGAAGGCAATTCTTTAATTAAGCACTTGTGATTTTTGGGCACTTCCTTGTCCCTATGAATAATCAAACTCTTGGGCAAGAAATCAAGAAATTCTAAAGTGTCAAAAGGGTCTCTTGCAAAAGTAAGAAAATTAGGGTGAACACTTATGGATTTGAGATCCGCAAGTCTAGAAGTTTCACCCTTGTCTTTAGGGACATACATAAACTTAGATGATTAAGTGAAGGTATTTGGAGTGGTTTTTATAGCGGAAAGAGCGGAACCCACATTAGTGATAACATCCTCAAGCTTATTAATTCTAGTGGAATCCTGATCTAGCTTTTCTTTAACTATGGGTTCTTTTTCCTTCAAATTTTTCAGAACAACTCCTACCTTGGATCCATATTGAGTGATTTCATTATGAATTTTTCTTTCCAAGTTTTCTACCAATTCTACCGTAGCAACTTTGTTTTCAATGATCTCCAACCTTTGCATAACATGCTCCAAAGTTAAAACGGTCCCATTAACCATAAGACGTGGTGAGCCAAATAATTCAGTCATAGCCTTATAAGAATCAACGGTGTGGCTACCCAAGAAATTCCCTCCGGTAATGGTATCTAAGATAAATCTATTCCACGGGGTTACACCAACATAGAAATTTCGAAGAAGCACGGAAGTGGAAAGCTTCCTATTAGATCTATTTTGAGCATTGCAAATTCTATACCATGCATCTTTTAAGTTTTCTTCCTCCCTTTGTTGAAAGTTGAGGACCTCACTCTCGGCAGTGGTGATAATGATAGGTGTGCTAGACATGATGACAAGCAAGCAAGCAGCACACACAAGCGAACAAGAAGCAAGCGAATGAAAAACACACGGCGGAAGAAGGGCGAATAAAACGGCAAGGGTGAAGTGGGGGAGAGGAAAACGAGAGGCAAATAAATGTAATGCGAAGGATAAGGGTTTGTGATAGGTACTTGGTATTTAAATTTTGCGTAAGTCTCCCCGGCAACAACGCCAGAAATTCTTCTTGCTACTTCTTGAGCTTACGTTGTATTCCCTCGAAGAGGAAAGGGAGATGCAGCACAATAGCGTAAGTATTTCCCTCAGTTTTTTAGAACCAAGGTATCAATCCAGTAGGAGACCACGCGCGAGTCCCTCGCACCCGCACAAACAAATAAGAACTTCGCAGCCAACGCGATAAGGGGTTGTCAATCCCGTTACGGTCACTAACGAGAGTGAGATCTGATAGAGATGATAGTTATATTTTTGGTATTTTTGATTTAATAAAACAGCAAATAAAAGCAATTAAAGTAAAGTAGATGTAGATTGATATGTTGAGAATAGACCCGGGGGCCATAGTTTTCTCTAGTGGCTTCTCTCATGATAGCGGTATTCTACGGCGGGTAAACAAATTACTGTTGAGCAATTGATAGAAAAGCGAATAATTATGAGACTATCTAGACATGATCATTGTATATAGGCACCACGTCCGAGACAAGTAGACCGAAACGATTCTGCATCTACTGCTATGACTCCACACATCGACCGCTATCCAGCATGCATCTAGTGTATTGAGTTCATACGAACAGAGTAACGCCTTAAGAAAGATGACATGATGTAGAGGGATAAACTCAAGCAATATGATGAAAACCCCATCTTTTTATCCTCGATGGCAACAATAATACGTGCCTTGCTGCCCCTACTGTCACTGGGAAAGGACACCGCAAGATTGAACCCAAAGCCAAGCACTTCTCCCATTGCAAGAACTATAGATTTAGTAGGCCAAACCAAACCAATAATTCGAAGAGACTTGCAAGGATATTATGAGCACACATAAAAAGTTTAGAGACGAACCAAATATCTTTCATAGATAACCTTGATCATAAACTCACAATTCATTGGATCTCGATAAACACACCACAAAAAGAGATTACATCGAATAGATCTCCTCGAAGACCGAGGAGAACTTTGTATTGAGATCCAGAGAGAGAAGAAGCCATCTAGATACTAGCTATGGCCCCGAAGGTCTGTGGTAAACTACTCACAACTCATGGTGAGGGCCATGATGATGATGATGAAGGCCTCCGTGATGGATCTCCCTCCCGGAACAGGCTCCAAGATGGGATCTCCATGGGAACAGAAGCTACGGCGGTGGAATTAGGGTTTTCTCTCCGCGTATGAAGTTTCTGGGGTACCTAGGTATATATAGGAAGAAGGAGGGCATCGGGGGCCGTGTGGGCCAGCCTCGAGGCAGGGGGCGCGCCCTGGGAAGGGGGACGCGCCCCCCACCCTCGAGGGCTGGCCCTACATCCCCTGACTTGGCCCCGAAGACTCCCGAGCGTGATTTCCTCCAAAAATATCTCTCGCGAAGGTTTCATTCCGTTTGGACTCCTTTTGATATTCTTTTTCTATAAAACCCTGAAATAGGCAAAAAAAAAACAATCTGGGCTGGGCCTTTGGGTTAGTATTTTAGTCCCAAAAATGATATAAAAGTGAATGATAAAGCCCATTAAACATCCAAGACTTCATAAACAATAGCATGGAACAATAAAAAATTATAGATACGTTGGAGACGTATCAGTGTGCCATGTGCTCATTTGCTTGCTGTTTGCAAGTTGGGGAATCTAAATAAAAATCAAATAGTTCATTCATATTATTCTTCTGAAGTACTTGCAAACACTTGGGATGGACAATTTCATCCTTACGGGAACCAAAATCAGTGGCCAACATATAATGGCCCGATTATTGTTCTTGATGAGAACTTAATAAATCGTGGACGGCGTCAACACAAAAGGATTCCAATGTAGATGGATGAGATGCAAGGAAGGAGAATGGGACTCCAAGCCCAACGTTCCACAACATACAATAACCAAAAAGGTATATAAAGTAGTTTTGTAGTGGTGGTTTAGATGCAAACTTATTTTCACCTGATTTTAATTTTGTGTATTTACTATTCATTGTAGGTACATCATGTAGCCAAGGAGAGACCACTTGTCGAGGACAGACTGGACAGAGGTCGAGTCAAGGAAAGAGAAAATCATCTAAAGGAAAGAGGCCAAGTCAAAGAAAGAGCCCATCATCTAATGGAAATAGGACAAGTGAGGGGACGAGCATATCATCCAGAGAGAAAAGGCCAAGTAATAAGAAAAGCACATCATGCATCCAATGATGGACGTGCTTAGTGATTTGCATTTATGGTCGCACATTTACTTTTTTGAATTTATGGTCGCACATTTGCACAAAATTATACTCCAAATATGAGTTCGAGATTATTTTTTGGATGTGAGACACGAACCAACAAAAATAAATTTGAGTGAATTTTCTCCTTTCACTGTAGCAATCTGGAATTTTCTCATGAATGTGTGGCAGAACAAAGCCAAAAAAAGTTTAACAGTTTCCTATGCCATGTCTCCAGCTACCACTATTTTACATGCCCTTTGTAGTTTACGGCTAAAAGTTGTTCGCTTAACTGGAATTGGAGCAACAACCTAAAACTGAAGGAAGTAGCATACTATTTGCGGGAAAGCAATACCAAGAATTCAGACTTGAAAACTATTTTTAGTAACCTTGGCAGGATACTTTTAGTACAGCATCAGTCATACTTTCTTGCTTTCATTTTAAGTTGGTAGATAACAAGTTGCAGTGGGCAGCAAGAATGAAGTACAAAACTAGACGTGCGAAGAATACATCATAAGAAAATGTCTTTAATTGAACTCAGACAAATTTAGCATTTGGTGACAACATGGTGCCATATTTATACAAGGTAGGCTGTCACATGAACTTATCAAATAAGGAGTGACAAAACTTAGTTGTCAAACTATTACAAACCATACTGGGGATGGCCATTCGAATCAACTACTAGCTACAAACTCCTAGATTGATGCCTACTAGTTCTAACCAGATCACTGGAGTTGGTCTGTTGGGTAACTTGACCTACATCTTGTGTTGTAGGTTCTCCATCGTTCACTGCTTCACCAGCCTTCAAGTACGTTGTAAAACCTTTGCTGGAGTATATCCATTCATTATAAACATCAGAGTTGCTCTCTTTTGTGGGGCTTGGTGGGTGAACAATATAGGAAACATCATCGTCACATGGAATATCTTCAATCTTCAGTGGTAACCTAGCCTCAGTGAGCATGCTTTGCAGCCTAGCTCCAAGTTCAGATCTAAAAAATTTCCTACACATGACCTCAATACAGATTTCCCTATCTTCTTGCATCCACTAGTAGTAGAACATTTGATCCCCCATGTCGCATTCTTTAACTCACGTAACCCCTGCAAGTGACAAAACAAATATTGCATTACACATTTATTACTATATAATGCAAATACTACAATAAAGTGTTGCACACACGTACAATTTGATCCAGTGGCAGACCACTAGGCATGTATCCAGTCCATTCGATGTTATCTCGAGGATATGGAATAGGTTTATCTAGGCCGCCCTAGCACTGAGAATCGAAGAATATTGTGTCATACCATTTTGTTGGAAGCAATGTCTGTAATCAGGTAAACTAGCTACATCGAAGGGAATTTCCTATGGCAAAACACTTGCTTGAACGTGACCGTATTCTTGAACATAATTGGCATGGAATTCCTCCCAATTATGCGATTTCCCTGCAGAATTCTTAATTTTTCGCAGTCTCCGAACCTCTGCCTTGCCACGTGGAACGGAAGGTGGAATGGCGTGTCTTAATCCAAATTGCTGCATAACCCTATTTGGATAGTGAAACTCCACAATCCAGAAATGCATGAGTGGTACTCTAGCAAACCACCAATCAAAATCATCATGAACTTGGATAGGTATCTGCTCCAGAAGATCATCATATGGTTGCCAATGAGCTGCTCTGCTCGAGAAGATCATCTTATGGTTGCCAATGAGCTGCACCTTCTCGAATCAAATCAATCTGATTCCGATAATATTTAGTACCTATATATATTTCATTTCAAGTTAAGAAAATTATTTGTGGTAGCACACATGATGTGTAATAAATTTAGTTATTGGAATAAAATACCAGCATTATGAGGGACATCAAACGCATGTGCAGCACACCACTTTGCACCAACAATAGGATTATAATACAAATGTACTTCTTCTTCATCTTCCTCTTCGTCATGTTCCTCTCCTTCTTTGGGCTTCTCAAAAATAACTTTAGGACGACCAAGTGGAAAATGGGACCAAGACCATAATTGTAGCAACAATAAAGGCCCTGAAATTTCGTGTCCTTCTCAGCACACATGCTCAGTTGTCTGTACAACAGAGCAAGAGCAGTTGCGCCCCGATTATACTGTGTTGCTTGTCCTAAATTTTGCATAAACTGGAGATACATAGTTGACACTCCATCTCCATATGTATCCGTAAATACTATGGAGCCAAGGGTTTCTAGAACAAGTGCTCAAGCATGCCAATTAATCTCCCTATCCATTATATCATCCGGTAACACATGGAAGCGTTCCCGTAGTTTGCCCAAATTTAGAAAGTATTGTGAATCCCTCACAAAAATATTATCATCACCTTTTTGCCTTTTCTTTTGTTTCATGTGTTATTCATCCACGGGAATCCCAAGCAACCTCTCAACTAATTCCGACCATGGTGCATCAGCCATACCAACAAGTGGTTTACCATGGATAGGCAGCCCCCACAAATAACTGACATCTTGAAGTGTAATAGTTATCCATAATAAATCACAAAAATTCCCATTTGTATTCATTTAAGTCCTGTCACAAGGTAAAAGGAACAAGTAAGCCTTCCAGTGCACTGCATCAATCATTTGCATTTATTCTTCAGAATACTCCACTAGATAAACCTCAGTAAATCATATTCTCTCTCAGTAAGAGCTATGCTTATGAAACCAATGAGAAATCATTAAAGCTGATGCATAAAAAATATCAATCATTTACTCTCAACTACATACAAGTACTAGGTTACACACTTACACTCATGAAAATTCAGGAATATACATTTTTCCACTCAGTACCAATGCCAATCTATTAATCAGAAGAAGAGACAAACACCATGCGATAGGTACAATATATTTGCTAGCATATACTGTAGTGTGCTATTCAATTGGAGATCAGGAAGAACATACAACTTTAGGGGAAAACTACAGTGCCTACCATGCTGTGCGCCGGCGGGTGATGATTGAGGCTGCGAGGAATGCAAGGACGAGGAACAGAACAGAACAGACCTGTTCTGTTCTGTTCCTCGTCCTTGCATTCCTCGCAGCCTCAATCGTCACCCGCCAGAGCACGGGATGGTAGGCACTGTAGTTTCCCCCTCATGTTGTATGTTCATCTTGATCTCCTATTGAATAGCACACTATAGTATTTACGGATACATCTGGAGATGGAGTGTCAACTATGTATCTCAAATTTATGCAATATTTAGGATAACCAACAAAGTATAATTGGGGAGCAGCTGCTCTTGCTCTGTTGTACAGACAATTGAGCATGTGTGCTGAGAAGGAGAGACTCGAAATTTCAAGGCCTTTATTGTTGCTACAATTATGGTCTTGGTCCCGTTTCCCACTTGGTCTTCCTAAAGTTACTTTTGAGAAGCCCAAAGAAGGAGAGGAACCTGATGGAGACGAAGTACATTTGGATTATAATCTTGTTTTTGGAGCAAAGTGGTGTGCTGCACATGCATTTGATGTCCCTCATAATGCTGGTATTTTATTCTAATAACTAAATTTATTACACATCATTTGTGCTACCAAAAATAATTTTCTTAACTTGCAATGAAATATATATAGGTACTGAATATTATCGGAATCAGATTGATTTGATTCGAGAAGGTGCAGCTCATTGGCAACCATATGATGATCTTCTAGAGCAGATGCCCATCCAAGTTCATGATGATTCTGATTGGTGGTTTGCTAGAGTACCACTCATGCATTTCTGGATTGTGGAGTTTCACTATCCAGATAGGGTTATGCAGGAAATTGGATTAAGACACGCCATTCCACCTTCCGTTCCATGTGGCAAGACAGAGGTTCAGAGACTGCGAAAAATTAAGAATTATGCAGGGAAATCACATAATTGGGAGGAATTCCATGCCAATTATGTTCAAGAGTATGTCGCGTTCAAGCAAGTGTCTTGCCAGAGGAAATTCCCTTCGATGTAGCTAGTTTACCTGATTACAGACATTGGTTCCAACAAAATGGTATGTACCGAATATTCCTCAATTCTCAGTGCTTGGGCGTCCTAGATAAACCTATTCCATATCCTCGAGATAGCATCGAATGGATTGGCTACATGCCTAATGGTCCGCCACTGGCTCAAATTGCACGCGTGTGCAACACTTTCATTGTAGTATTTGCATTATATAGTAATAAATGTGTAATGCAATATTTGTTTTGTCACTTGCAGGGGTTATGTGAGTTAAAGAATGCGGCATGGGGGATCAAATGTGCTACCACTAGTGGATGCAAGAAGATAGGGAAATCTGTATTGAGGTCATGTGTAGGAAATTTGTTAGATCTGAACTTGGAGCTAGGCTGCAAAGCATGCTCACTGAGGCTAGGTTACCATTGAAGATTGAAGATATTCCATGTGACGATGATGTTTCCTATATTGCTCATTCACCAAGCCTCACAAAAGAGAGCAACTCTGATGTTTATAATGAATGGATATACTCCGGCAAAGGTTTCACAACATACTTGAAGGCTGGTGAAGCAGTGAACGATGGAGAACCTACAACACAAGATGTAGGTCAAGTTACCCAACAGACCAACTCTAATGAGCTGGTTAGAACTAGTAGGCATCAATCTAGGAGTTCGTAGCTAGCACTTGATTAGAAAGTCCATCCCTAGTATGGGTTGTAATAATTTGAAAACTAAGTTTTGTCACTCCTTATTTGATAAGTTCATGTGGCAGCCTACCTTGTATAAATATGGCATCATGTTGTCACCAAATGCTAAATTTGTCTGAGTTTAATTCAAGATATTTTCTTATGATGTATTCTTCACACGTCTAGTTTTCTACTTCATTCTTGCTGCCCAGTGCAACTTGTTATCTACCAACTTAGAATGAAAGTAGGAAAGTATGATTGACGTTGTACTGAAAGTATCCTGCCAAGGTTACTAAAAATGGTTTTCAAGTCTGAACTCTTGGTACCGCTTTCCTGCTAATAGTATGCTACTTCCTTCAGTTTTAGGTTGTTGCTCCAATTCCAGTTAAGTGAACAACTTTTTGTCGTAAACTACAGAGAGCATGTAAAATAGTGGTAGCTGGAGACATGGCACAGGAAACTGTTAAACTTTTTTTCCTTTGTTTTGCCACACATACATGAGAAAATTCCAGATTGCTGCAGTGAAAGGAGAAAATTCACTCAAATTTATTTTTGTTGGTTCGTGTCTCACATCCAGAAAATAATCTCAAACTCGTATTCGGAGTATGATTTGGTGCAAATGTGCGATCATAAATTCAAAACAATGAATGTGCAACCATAAATGCAAATCACTAAGCACGTCCATCATTGGTTGCATGATGTGCTTTTCTTATTACTCGACCTCTTCTCTCTGGATGATATGCGCGTCCCCTAAAATGTCCTCTTTCCATTGGATGATGTGCTCTTTCCTTGACTCGTCCTCTTTCCTTTAGATGATGTGCTCTTTCCTTGACTTGACCTCTGTCCTGTCTGTCCTCGACAAGTGGTGTGTCCTTGGCTACATGATGTACCTTCAGTGAAATAGTAAATACACAAAATTAAAATCAAGTGAAAATAAGTTTGCGTCTAAACCAACACTACAAAACTACTTTATATACCTGTTTGGTTATTGTCTGCCGTGGAACGTTGGGCTTGGTGTCCCATTCTTCTTCCTTGCATCTCATCCATGTACATTGGAATCCTTTTGTGTTACGCTGCCCATGATTTATTAAGTTCTCATCAATAATCGGGCCATTATATGTTGGCCACTCATTTTGGTTCCCATAAGGATGAAATTGTCCAGCCCAAGTGTTTGCAAGTACTTCAGAAGAATAATATGAATGAACTATTTGATTTTCATTTAGATTCCTATACTTGCAAACAACAAGCACATGAGCACATGGCACACCAGTCAGATTTGGCTTTTGGCAGTGACAAGATGGAGAAGTATTTCGTTGCAGAGTGACCTTGTACTTGAAGTGTTTATGAATAAAAAGAACATGGTCTCCTTTGTGTAATGCAACCCTCTCATTATCAACCTTGACCTCAAATATTCCAACTTCATCACCATATGAAATAACATGGATATGTCCTGCCTTGTCGCCTCTTTTAACCAATAGTTTGTCCACCCGTTCAGACCATTGGTTGCCTCCGTCAACCAAGTTAAGAGCACTTCGCCTTCTTTCTATGAACCACTCTAAGCACTTTAAAAATGTCTCCCTCACAATTGCTGCCACCGGTAGCCTTCGTGAAAGCCTAAACACATTGTTTAAGGACTCGGACCCGTTTCTTGTGATGATCCCCCACCGGTAACCCCCATCCTTGCATTGAAATACTTTCTCAGGCTACTCTTGCTCATTTTTGTCTTCCTGCAAATACTTATCGACCTTTCTAAGATATGTTACTGCATCTGGACAAGTATGTTCAATAGATGACATGCCCTCCTCAAACATATGAGGTTTCTTTTTCTTGACTACCCACTTGAAAATTTTCAAAATGTCATCATCATGAAAAACTTTGTATAGGTTCTCTGCAACATGTTGAGAGCAAAAATGATGCACACACTCGCGAGCACTTTCATTCGACCCAAGGTGTGGCTGCTTAAACACCCATTTGATTGCTTTGTGGCGATCTGAAATCACACACATGAACTTTCCAACACCAATTACCTCCCTCCGCAACCATCTCTTGAACCAGCCCCGGTTCATAGCGTCCTCTTTCTCAACAATGGAAAATGCAAGAGGTATTAACTTATTATTAGCATCATATACGCAAGCCATTATCAACCGGCCCTTGTATCTTCCTGATAGAAATGATACATCCACACTTATCACAGGTCGAAGGTGGGGAACTGCTGCAATGCAAGGTCCAAATGCCCAAGCAACACATGGAAATTCTCTGTGCCCTTCTATTGTCATGGGTTTCTGATAGAAGAACATACTTTTTACCTGGATTTTTAACTCTAATAGCCTCGAGGAAGGGGATGAGAAGATTGTATGATCCTTACCAGCTACCAAAAAGTTGTGCTATGGCTTTCTCCCTTCCGCGCCACAACTTATTGTATGATGGCCTCACATTTCTGTAACGTTGTTTGACCAATGTACGCACATTTTTTATACTCAACTCTAGGTCATCCTTGAGCGCCTCACGAATCACATCTGCAATTATAGAGGCCGATAACTGAGAATGGTCAATTCTATTAGCCAGTGCACGACAAGTGTGAGAATAAGGACATTTCCTTATGTGCCAACATGAACCAATTTTTGTTGGTATTGCATACAACCTCCACATCCAACTGTCATCAATAACTCTGCTAAAAATTTCGATTGACTGCTTGTGTTATACTTCACTTCCAGGTTCATTTTTATGTGAAATTCACCAATCGCAATTTTGAGGTGCTCTTTTGAATAAATTTTTTGTTGATCTGACAATGGGCTTTGAAAGTGCTTCTTGCATCCAAAAAAACTTTCATCTGTTGTCGTCTCCGTTAGTATAGATATGTCACCAAAGGCTCTCATGTCATTCTGTCCACATGTACAGATAAATGGAAATGCATTAACATGATGCATCACTCTTGGTTCTGGATCTTCGTCGGAACTCTGGCTAGGTGCGGAATCAGAATCATGCTCATCGGCATCCTCCTCCTCCTCTGGCTCTGTATCCTCCTGATCATATGGGTCATTAGCAGTACTTGTTGGAAAATCATTTGTCACAATACCATGAGTAGAAGATGGAGCATGTGCCATGTCAAAATCAGGACCACGTGAACTAGAATTTGGAAAACCACTGACAGATGTTTCATGTAATGATGAGTGCATTGCACTTCCATACATTTGTGATTGCCTTTCAATTATTGGTATGTTGCTTCCACCGCTGACGTGGCTCAACATGTCTTGATTTGGCATGATGTTAACATATAACTCTATCACTTGCCACGTTGTCCGGGACTTGGTCTTGTCAAAAATCATGGTCCATCCTCTTTCCTCATATATTGGAATTAACTGAAAATAATGTGGTCTAGGAGCTCCAATATCAAAGCGAGCTTGGATATTCAGGTTCATTTGAGCATTGAGTGCAAGTCCTCAACATGTCTCACTCTTGATATCTTCAAAAGTGGTATTCTCGGATGCTGGAAATGTTAATTTGGGAGGAATAGTATACTCCACACCAATGAACCCATCTTGCACTTCACCATCCAGGTAAACCTGATTGATTAACATGTTCTTATATGCACCTACAAACATGAACGTGCAGCAAGTGAATATCACAATTTCAAATTGATCTACCATAGACTCACGGCTGAAAATTTGGCTTCTCACAAACCAGCCAATTAAGGATCGTAATTCAAGAATAACAGTCCAATCATTTATAAAGTGTCTGCTTGTAAACCATTGAATCAATTGCATAGAGATTAAAACAAAGGAGATTCAATAGGACAGTCCAACAACTAACATGAACCAAGCACAAAATCAATTGGAGGATCTTAATGACGAGCGGCTAATGAGACCATGCCGCTCCTGTGATGATCGGCGTTGCGGGCTGCCAGAGATTGCTTACCGTACGGTGAGGTCCAGGAGCGGAGACTGCATGCGTACTAGGATTTTAAACCTCGCGTAACTTCTATCTTTCATTATGAAAGACTCCGTTTAGTCGAATCTGATTGCTAGGTGATTCACTTGACTGGACGTAGTTACAAATAGTGTCCAGACCTGGACGCTATCCTCGATAGCATCCAGCTGTGGATGCCATTGTTCTTAGCGTCCTTCCTATTTTTAAAATTTCCACTTCCCTGTCACTAGTTTCCTAATTATTAGGTTCTTAATTACTACTAATAATAAAATCCGAGTAAAAAGCCTTCAGCATCGGTCTGTATATAGGGGTATCAGTCCACGAACATGGATGCGGGAGCGGCCATCCAATGCTAGCCGCATACAATTTCACGACAACTCAAACCAACTGGATGAAATTCATGCAAACAAGTGAATATTTCATAATTCCTATAAACATGGCCTGATTCTATATAAGCAATACCGGATTTCATATAAACATGACGAATTTCATTAGAAATACATCAATGCGGTCCTAGGCGGGCTTTGGAGTATAATTAATACCTATGATGGCCGACGTTCGGTCCCCGCCTCTGGCCATCAGCCCCGAGAACTGAAGTTTTCAGGTTGCCAGTTCCGCCATGGCGCTCTCTAGCTGCGCCTCCGAAGCCCGGGAATTGAAGTTGTCTGCCTCGACGTCGCCGCCAATCGAATAATTGGCCGAAGACGGTGAGCTCACCAAGCTTGGCGTCGACGGGAGGGGAGGAGTAGTGGTCTTCCTGGGACCCAAGCGGCTGCGATCTACCATGCACTACTCTTCCTCACTGCCAGCGGTGGCCGCGGACGTGCCGAATTCTTCGTGGTCGTGGCGCCGGGGCGCGATCTCGGCGATGTCCTCCTCGTCGGTGTCGCCGAACAATGCCTCCTCCGCGTCGTCGTCGCACTCCCGCCCTATGGCCAGCACCTCTGCCACACGTTACCGGTACAGCCAGTGGGAGAGGAGGATCTCATGGGCAGAGCGGTAGGACTCGAGAGCATCTCCTGCTCCGTGATACGTCTCCAACGTATCTATAATTTTTGATTGTTCCATGCTATTATTTATGAAGTCTTGGATGTTTAATGGGCTTTATCATTCACTTTTATATCATTTTTGGGACTAACCTACTAACCCAAAGGCCCAGTCCAGATTGCTATTTTTTTCCTATTTTAGGGTTTTACAGAAAAAGAATATCAAACGGAGTCCAAACGGAATGAAACCTTCACGAGAGATATTTTTGGAGGAAATCGCGCTCGGGAGACTTCGGGGCCAAGTTAGGGGACGTAGGGCCAGCCCTCGAGGGTGGGGGCGCGCCCCCCTTCCCAGGGCGCGCCCCCCTGCCTCGAGGCTGTCCCACACGGCCCCCGGTGCCCTCCTTCTTCCTATATATACCTATGTACCACAGAAACTCCATACGCAGAGAGAAAACCCTAATTCCACCGCCGTAGCTTCTATTCCCGTGGAGATCCCATCTTGGAGCCTGTTCCGGGAGGGGGATCCATCACAGAGGCCTTCATCATGATCATCATCGCCCTCACCATGAGTTGTGAATAGTTTACCACAGTACTTCGGGTCCATAGCTAGTATCTAGATGGCTTCTTCTCTCTCTCCGGATCTCAATACAAAGTTCTCCTCGGTCTTGGAGGAGATCTATTCGATGTAATCTCTTTTTGCGGTGTGTTTGTCGAGATCCGATGAATTGTGAGTTTATGATCAAGTTTATCTATGAAAGATATTTGGTTCTTCTCTGAACTTTTTATGTGTGCTCATAATATCCTTGCAAGTCTCTTCGAATTATTGGTTTGGTTTGGCCTACTAGATCTATAGTTCTTGCAATGGGAGAAGTGCTTGGCTTTGGGTTCAATCTTGCGGTGTCCTTTCTCAGTGACAGTAGGGGCAGCAAGGCACGTATTGTATTGTTGCCATCGAGGATAAAGAGATGGGGTTTACATCATATTGCTTGAGTTTATCCCTCTACATCATGTCATCTTGCTTAAAGCGTTACTCTGTTCGTATGAACTCAATACACTAGATGCATGCTGGATAGCGGTCGATGTGTGGAGTAATAGTAGTAGATGCAGGCAGGAGTCGGTCTACTTGTCTCGGACGTGATGCCTATATACAATGATCATGCCTAGATAGTCTCATAATTATTCGCTTTTCTATCAATTGCTCGACAGTAATGTGTCTACCCGCCGTAGAATATCGCTATCATGAGAGAAGCCACTAGACAAAACTATGGCCCCCGGGTCTATCTTTATCATATTACTTTCTCGTCAACTAGCCAATTTCTGTCGCCGTTGCTTTCTTTACTTTCTGTTTCTATACCAAAAATACCAAAAATATAATTATCATCTCTATCATATCTCACTATCGTAAGTGACCGTAAAGGGATTGACAACCCCTTATCATGTTGGCTGCGAAGTTCTTATATGTTTGTGCATGTGCGAGGGACTGGCGCGTGGTCTCCTACTAGATTGATACCTTGGTTCTCAAAAACTGAGGGAAACACTTACGCTACTGTGCTGCATCTCCCTTTCCTCTTCGAGGGAATACAACGCAAGCTCAAGAGGTAGCACTCCGCCAGGTCCGCGTTTGGCGTGACCGCCCTGCCGGCGGTGACCTGTTCCTCCGCCGGCAGATGCTCCTAAAGGAGAGTGTGGTTGTAGTTGGCCGGCCTACGCCTCCCAGAAATGCTTCTCCCGTTCCCCCCGCACCATGTCCATATAATGGGCATGGGCCTCTCCGATGATCAGCGTGCAATGCACCGGCGAGGGTGCCACGGAGGAGGAGGGTGCCGTGGTGGAAGAAAAGGGTGGCGCTGGCTTGTCGGAGTAGGCGTCCTCCATTTGCATGTCTTCTTGCTGCCTGCCAGCCCGCCAGTCGGCAGCCATGGTGACCATGGCCTTCTTTTGATCCGACGTTAGCATGTCCCAGAGAGCTTTGGCCACGAAGTGAGCCATGGCAGCAAATGGTGTTGAGGGGAACGATCATGGCTATGGCCGGGGCACGAGGGTAGCGGTTTATATAGCACCAATGGGCGGCAAGCGGATGGATGGGTGGCACCGAAAGAGACGCCTTTGCAACCATGTGCCATCAATGCGGGTGGTAGACAGACAGACGGGCAGCCTTCGTGTCGTCTGAACGCGCGGCAGTCGCCTGCACCAGGAAGCGGCGCGGGCAACGCTCTCACGAACGGCACGCCACTTCAATGCCAGCGCCAGTGAGCAGCCGCGTCTGCTTTGGGCGGGCATGAATGTGGGCCACTGACTCTCTGGAGTGGTGCTGATGAAAAACATGCCGGGGGTGAGGGGTTTTTGGTGGACCAGGGTGGTCAGAAACGGGCTTGGGATCGGTCCAGACCCTCGCAAATCTCCCCCACTTTTTTCACGACTTTAAGAGAGAAATCGTGTTCGGACTGCTCTGCGGACCGATACAGGGCCGCGTTGGATGGCTTTCGCGGTCCAGACAACCTGTTCCGAACAGTTGCAGAAGGTTTATGGGTCAACATTGGAGATTCCCTTAGAATGCGTAAGGCACATGTTTTGTTGATCATTTTAGTACATGTGGTGTGTTATGCCATCACACATAGAAGAAGGAATGACGAAAATCTGTCAGTTTTCTTTAAATACAATGTAGGCACAAACACTCATATATATATATATATATATATATATATATATATATATATATATATATATATATATATATATATATATATATATATATATATATGCACATACATTCATTGCTATAAATCTCACTAAACATGCATCACCGGAAGACCTCGAATAAATCTAGAAAAATATAAGCACTAGTGTCAAGTTTAGAGCATCTCCAGTCGCACCCCCAACACGCCCTCCCCAGGCCTTTTTTCTGCACCGGCGGCCGAAAATCGGCCCAGCCGCGCCCCCAGGATCTCATTTAGCGCCGGCTTGGGCCGAAAAAACAGCCGGTGGTCCCGAGCCGAACCCAAGCGCCCGGGGGTCGCTTGGGGACGCCGCCACAAGCGAAAAGCGACGTGGGGTCGCTTTGTCGGTGAGATGATAGCCTTTTCCCGCCGTTTCT
>LR738709.1:371450782-371472751 GCA_902687465.1 Secale cereale | reverse complement strand
CGCCCCCCGATAAAATCCATAGATTCATCAAAATAAGCACATAATGCAAATGAAAAGAGAATTTGTAAAAAAACAGAACAGTCTGTAACGATGTTATTTTTAGTCATACTTCTCTAGCTCTGAAAAATATAAAAAAAATAGGAAAACATGTGCAATTTGTATACCAATCATGTGTAAAAATATAAGAAATTTTCCACACTCCAGTAATTGCAAATAATTCTGCTACTATATGCAAAAGTTTCTGTTAATGCACATAATCAAATCAACTATCATCCAAATCATCCCAAAGGCTATGCTTGGCACAAAAACTAATTAAAACACGAAAACACAATCACAACAGTGGCATAATTGTGTATTTATTGAAAAACAGAAAGAAAAGCAAAAAAAGATAACTATTGGGTTGCCACCAACTAGCGGTATTGTTTTACGCCCCTAGCTAGGCATAATCCATAGATCTAAGTGATGTCATCTTTGGTTTTGGTTCCATAGGTGGCCCTCTTGACTGACTCACATGGTGGCTTAATTCTAGTTCTAGGGAAGTGTTCCATGCCCTTTTTTAATGGAAACTGAAATTTGATATTTGCTTCTTTCATGTCAATACGGGCACCTATAGTTCGTAGAAACGGTCTACCAAGTATGGTGGGGCAAGAAGGATTGCATCAATTTCAAGAATAATAAAATCAACGGGCACATAGTTCCTATTTGCAAGAAAAATAACATCATTAATTATATCCAAAGGATTTTTAATAGTAGAATCTGCTAAGTCCAAATTGAGAGAACATTCATCCATATTGATAAAGTCTAGCACATCACATAGAGATTTCGTAATTGTGGAAACACCAGAACCCAAGTCACATAAAGCATTGCATTCATAATTTTTAATCTTGAATTTAATGGTGGCTTCCCATTCATCGTATAATTTTCTAGGAATTTAAATATCTAATTCCAACTTTTCTTTTAAAGCCTTCATCAACACTTCTACAATATGCTTAGTAAAAGCTTTATTTTATTCGTAGGCATTGGGTGAATTCAGCATGGATTGAAACAAAGAAATATACTCATTCGAGGAGCAACTATCATAATTATTGAAATTATTTCACGAGACAAAATTTGAAAGAGCATGCGGTGCTCCCATGTTAAGTTTTGGTACTTGATGACATTTCTATTGACTAATGGTTGCCTTGAGTTATAATTGAAGGTTTTGTTCGTAGGAATTTCTTGAAGTTAATATGTTGGATTCAAGGATTTTATGTGTTGACCAAGGTGCTAGCCAAGGAATTATCTAAAGATTGGTCATGATTCATGGTTGATCAAGACTAAGTCAAGGAGTGAATCAAGTTGATCAACTCACAAAGCGTAGAAGATGTGCCGAGAGGTATCAAGTAATCCCATGATATGTAAGCATTGTCCATTACGCTTTGTGTACTAATCCACGGTGTACGTAAGAGTTCTATGTGGGGTTAGGTAAGTTTCCATGGGCTTGAGTTAAGAGGAAGATCTCATACAACCCATGGAGGATGACATCAAGTGGTGATCGTCATCAAGATTGCCATGTGCAATTTCAAGTGTAGCATCACGAAGAGATCATGCTTGAAGCTTGTCGTCCATTGTGGTAACAATGGACTTGTGAAGATGTGCCGAAGAGTGGCGCACCCATAGTGGAGTACGGGGGAGCAATCTACTAGTCTTCATCGAGCCAACACAATCAATAAAGGTGGTCCATCTTGAGGAGGACAAGATTTTCATCATCTAGCTCAAGTGGATTATGCGCAAGGCAATGGTTTTCCCTTGATAGGTTCTCTATTTTACCGGTCTCATGGTGGTAGTTGGAAGACCGAGTTGTAGGATCAATTGATGTACTATCAAGGGGGGATCTCAAGTTAGTAGCTTGACCGTATCATTTGTAGAGAGCTCAAACCATCACATCTTCTCGCATCATCTTTCTTGGTTCTTGTTTGGTGTTTCTCCTTGTGATTTTTAGAGCTTATGGTCATTTTCATGACAAGCTCGAGTTCATCAAAAACGGAGTTCATATGCATCTTCTATGATGTTTTCGATGTTGGATTTTTTCAGTTCTTCACTGATGGAGGTTTCACACCTCTATATCACTAGGCTATTGGATAGTACTCGTCGTCGTCATTCCAACAAGCTTGAGTTTGCTAAATTCGGAGCTCATATGCAGAAGTTATGGCAGTTCAGGCTTTCTTGCATCCCTCTGTGCTTGGGCAGTTTTTCAGCTCACAAGCGGTAGATCCGCCCAGCTCCACTGTAGTGCCGCTTATGTGGTACTTCCGCTATGAGCTCCCGCATGGAGTACCGCTTATGTTTTTCTCTATGTATAGCGCATTCCTTCGAGCGGAAGTAGAGCGGCAGTAGTGGGCAGTAGTACCGCTTATAAGCGGTACCACCGTTCGTTCACTATCGCTGCTACTACCACGTATATTTTAGCTTCTGGATTTGTTTTCCTCTACGTGGAAGTAGAGCAGCAGTAGTGGGTGAAAGTACCGCTCCTTGCGGTTGTACCTCACTGTCCTACTCTACTACCGCAGTTTTACTTGTACATGCAACACCTAGCGTTAGTACCGTTGGTGGGAGCGGTAGTACCGCTCCGGTGACACTACCGCCTCCTTGAACTTCTCAGTCGCTCGTTATGGCTCCATGCTAGTGGAAGTACCACTCACCCAAGCGGTACTACCGCTTGTGCGCGGACTGAGTGCATAGCAGTTGGATTTGGAGAGGCCTATTAAAGGGGGTCTTCTTCCCCATTACATCACATCCTTCTAGCTTGTATTTTCTCCCCATTGTTGACCTTCCTCAAGCTTGCTATCTCCCAATCCCTCCAATGATTCTTGCTAGTTCTTGAAGGAAAAGAGAGAGGAGATCTAGATCTACGTTTCCACCTGTAATGCCCAGGATGGGACTATACCTCCTACGTGTCGAGGCACGACTTAAAGGTATAAGCCCATCCTAGAATGATCTCAAGTTTGGTATCTTTGCACGACTCATGTAAAAGAGGGATTAAATTGCAAAAGGAGATAGTTGGCTTACACTCGCCACTTCACACAATACATTACATGAGTAAAACATCATTCAAAACATCACAACCCGACTACGGGCGAAGATCAAAAGAAAGATACCAAAACAACATAAAGCCACAGGTCCGGATCGAATCCTAGTAGAAAACCACTACTGATCATCGAAACGTCACAAGCAAACGGCCACTCTCTTCATCGAGCTCCCAGTGAAGAACTTGAACCAGCTCCTGCATCGAACTCGGCTGAACCTGCATCTGGTGTTGTAGTATCTGTGAGCCACGAGGACTCAGCAATCCCATAACCATGGGTAACAAGACTAGTAAAGCTTTGTGGGTAGGAAGAGGTAAGGTGGTGAGGTTGCAGCAGCGGCTAAGCATAATATGGTGGCTAGCTTACGAGTACCAAAATAAGATGAGCATCTACGCAAACGGTCGCAAAAGTAGTGATCGCTAAAGATCCTAAACTACATACAAATCAAACATAACCCCACCGTGTTCTCTTCTCAAAGTGAAAAGAGACAGCCACGGTTACTCACACAGTTGCGTGTTTTAATTCGGATCCTCTGTCAAGTTTTCTACAACCGGACATTAACAAATTCCAATCTGCCACATAACCGCGGGCACGGCTTTCGAAAGATCATAACCCTGCAGGGGTGTCCCAACTTAGCCCATCACAAGCTCTCACGATTAGCTGAAGTGATAAATATAATATCATCACTCCTTATCTTAGGGAAATCCGATCAGGCTCGGCATCCCGGTAGCACAAGACATTTCGACAATGCTAAAACAAGTCCAGCAAGACCTCCCGGTGTGTCGACACCCTGATAGTAGCCGCGCGTATCTCGTCTCAGGACACAACCGGATGGGCGATGCTACAGGTTATACCAGATACCTCGGGTTTCCCCAAGGCGGCCCTGCAGGACCCCCGTTTGGGACCAACACCATCAGCACTGGCCCCCCTGTTATGTAGAATTAAGAATCCTCGGGTAGCGCTAACTCCCTATGCAATTTAATTAATTAATTAAGTTGTTATTATGAGCAAATTAAAACCAATGTTGGGCCTTGCTGGAGGAGTTTTATTCAAAGTCGAACTGTCAAGGGGTCCCCATCCACCCATCGTGTAAGGAACGCAAAATCAAGGAACATAATGTCGGTTTACCGGCGCCTAAGGTGGCATGAGTGAAACAAAACACCGAGCAAAAGGCCAAGCCTTCCACCCATGCCCACTATATAGGTGTGTTAAAATAATAATTATAGATATTGTGATATAACAACAGCAAGTTCCCTCCTGGAACGAACTTCATCTTCACCTGCAACTAACAACGCTATAAGAGGGGCTGAGCAAGCGGGTAACATAGCCAAATAGTGGTTTTGCTAGGAAGGTTTCAAGGTTAGAGGTTTCATGGCAACAAGGAGAGGCTGACATAAAAGATGGGTAGCGCGACATGTAACGATAGCATCGAGACAACTAAGCAAGGCAATGGTAGTAAAGGTATCCAAGGGTATGATCATCTTGCCTGGGATTCCGCAAGGAAGAAGAACGGATCCATGAAGTAGACGGAGCAACATAGTCGAGCGAAACCTCACAACTCCGGAACGAAACCGAAGCTAACAAGAGAAGCAACCGGAAAGAAGAAAACAACACGGTAAACACACATATCATAAACATGGCATACGATGCGCATCCAAGTATGATGCATGTCCGGTTTAAATATGCATGGCATGGCAAAGTGCACAAACAAAACTATAAGTTAAGTGGAGCTCAATATGCAACGAGTTGCATATTGACGAAACACCACATTTTAATTATTTAATTGACTCTCGTTTATCTACAAGACAAGATTAAATGTTTTTTAACATGGCAAGAGGTGAAGCATAATAAAAATACACTATTTAGACATTTTAAATGAGGCCGGAAAATAACATCAACAAGTCCGGAAAATCCCCATATGCATGTTTAGCAATTATTAAAGAAAACAACAATTAAACATTATGAAGTTGTTAACATGATGCGGATGACATGATCAAGTTTTATGCGATTATATTAAAAGGTTGACATGAAGAAGATATGAAGTATTGTCACCGTGGTGGAAGGGAAAAAGGTGCCACGGCAACGATCCGAAAATGAAGCATGGCAACATCTCGGTTCCGGTAACTCGTTGAGAGACCGGTGCAAAAGATAACGGAGAGCGAGTGAAACAAGATGAAGGTGGGGCGATCCCGTCACCGGGTTCCCACGGGTCGGCGACGACGCAACCGAGGAACATGACAAAAGGTCAAAACGGGCACGGTGCACACAAGGGAAACATTTCATACAACACACATTCCACGGGGTCGTCTCGGTATACCTTCAGAACAATTGTTCTCGGAGGGGTTCGAGGTCGTCGAGGGACGTAGTGGAAGTAGTGGTACACGGCCGTAGAGGTACTTGCGGCCTCGGCGACGGTAGTGGTTCACGTTCGTAGATGTACTCGGCGCATCCATCGTTTTCCGGGGCGACGGTAGTGGTACTTGTTCAAGAAGTCGTTCTCGTTCGTAGATGTTCACTTCTCCGAAGGGGTACTTGCCGTCGTGGTACTTGGCGATCCTCGGGGCACCAGAGAGGAATATTGACACATCGTGTAGTCGTTCTCGTAGCGGTCTTGCCGGACTCGGTTCTCGCGACGTAGTTGAACTTGCGGGTCTTGTCGACGGTGGTAGTAGAGGTACATATCAGCCTGGCATTCTGCGAAAAAAAAACAGCAACATAGTCGAACAGCCACGGTGGCGGCGCTGGCCCGCGGCTGAAGGGACCCGATGGCCTTGCTGCCCCGGTGGCGATGCGGCCAAGGAGACGAGGCGCAGAGCAGGGCGCTGGAGGCTGAGGACGGGCGAGCCTGGGGACGCGGCGAGGACGGGAAGAGGCGGCCGGAGGGGATGCAGCAGGAAGACGATGATGGAGGAGGTGAGGCCGGCGGTCACGGGGACGACGCGAAGGAGGGAGATGGTGCGGGACGACGGGGCGCGGCCTTGAGATGGAGAGGAGGCGCGTCGGACTCGGCCTGTCGTCGCTGGCGGACGGCGGGGTACTTGGCCGCTGGAGGGGGAGGCGCAGCGGTCGCTGCTGGAGGACGCGTCCATGGAGGCGGGGGCCTGGCCGGCCTGGTTGCGTGTGGCCTGGATGGCCGAGGCACGCGACAGGAGAGGAGCGAGGGACGTAGAGGTGGCGGGGCGATGCGGGCGATGGGAGGCCATCGAGGGGCGCGCTGGAGAGGAGCCGCACGGGGCCAGAGGCGAGGCAACTGAGGCCAGCTCGAGGGGGCGAGGCGAGCGGCGGCCCTGGCGATGCGGGCGATGGCCAGAGGAGGAGGTCGCTCGGCCTGGGGGATCGGGATGAAGGGGGCGACGCGAGTGGATCGGGAGGAAACGGGGAATCGGGATCCTGTCCCTGGAGCGATGTGAGGAGGTGCGAGGGAGAGGGTCGAGGGAAACTGGCGGCGGGGTTCGGTGGGAAACAGGAGCGAGGGAAACGATCCAGTCGGGGCTAGGGTTTGCAACGGGAGTGGGCCTTGGGGAGGGATTGGCCTTGGGCCAAGGGCGGCTGGGCTGGGCCAAGAGGCCAGAAGAAGAGATGGCCTAGGAGGGAAGAAAAAGGCTGGGCTCTCTTCTCTTCTTCTTCTCTCTACTGCTATCCCAAAACAGAAAAATAAATAGCAAAGAAGAAAAGAGAAGAAAGGAAGGGTTTGGGATAGAGTTTAGGCAAGTGATTGAGAAGAAAAGGCATGGGGAAATATTGCAAGTGTGTTACGGTGATCCCAAACAATTGGAATATTAATATAATAGCTCCCTAAAATATTGGGAGTATATGTTATAAAGAGAAGTCATCATTCCCTCGATTTAAATGGACCGAAGGTCCACACAATTTATTTAGGTTGAGATGCAAAAGAAAATGACATGATGACATGATGACATGATGCAATGCAAAAAAAATAACACAAGCACAAATGAAACACACGGGAGAACCTGGAACATCTGGAATCTTCTGGAATCTTCTGGGACGTCGGTCTTCGGGCGTCACACCACCAATCACTTTCTCCTCTATGTGAGGGGGATCTAGATCTTGGAGTTCTTCGTGTTCCCTTCTTCGTTCTTCCTCTCATTTTCTTACATAGCATTAATTGTTGTGGTGGGATTTGTGAGAGAAGGACCTGGGAACTATGTGTGCCCTTGCCTTTGCATTTGGTGCATAGGTTTGAGTTCTCCACGGTGATACGTGGAAGTTACAATTTGAGAAGCTTATTACTCTTGGGTGCTTGGTACCCTAGAGCTTGTTCCTCCTAGGTGCTTGGGCGCCCTAGACAGTTGGTGGTATTAGGAGCTCAATCATTGTGGTGTAAAGCTCTGGGCAAGCGTCGGGGTTGCCAATTAGGTTGTGGAGATCGCCCCGAGCATTTTGACGGGTTTCGATGACCGCCCCCAAGTGTTGCCAAAGTGTAATAGTTCGGTGACCGTCCCAAGGGTTGCCATGTTTATAGGTTCGGTGACCGCCCTCAAGGGTCCCTTAGTGGAATCACGACTTCTTGCATCATGCGAGGGCGTGACGAGATTACGGTGTCCCTAGTGGCTTCTTGGCGAGCATTGTGCTTCCACACCGCTCCAAACGGAGATTAGCATCCGCAAGGGTGTGAACTTCGGGACATCGTCTCCGCGTGCCTTGGTTATCTATTACCCGAACCCTTTACTTATGCACTTTACTTAGTGATAGCCATAGTGTTTCATGTTATATATCTTGCTATCGCTTAGTTGTTTATCTTGTTTAGCATAAGTTGTTGGTGCACATAGGTGAGCCTAGTTGTTGTAGGTTTTGTGCTTAACAAATTAACCGCCAGGTTTATTCCTCTTTTGTTCAAGCCTAAACTATAATTATTTTAAAGCGCCTATTCACCCCCTCTAGGCGACATCCACTATCTTTCAAAATTCATATTTACAGGAATCATTATTTTGCTCAATCAAAGTGGACAAGGCACATCATTAGGATCAATAGGAGCATTTTTACTAGCAACCAATTTCATAAGAGCATCAACTTTATCACTCAAAGTACTAATTTTTTCAATATATTTCACCTTTTTACTAGTAGGAGCTCTTTCAGTATGCCATTGTGAATAAATAGCCATAATATTATCAAGAATTTAGTGGCTTCACCCATAGTAATCTTCATAAAAGTACCACCCGCGGCGGAATTTAAAAGATTTCTAGAAACAAAATCCAGTCCCACATAAAGAAAATGTATGATGATCCACAAATGTAAACCATGAGTGGGACAATTTATTATCATTGATTTCATCCTTTTCTAAGATTGGGCAACATGTTCATGCTCAAGTTGCTTAAAATTCACTATTTGATTCCTAAGGGAAATAATTTTCGCGGGAGGAAAATACTTACTGATAGAAGCATATTTGCACTTGTCCCAAGAATCAATACTATTTCATGGCAAAGATGAAAACCAAATTTTTGCACGATCACGCAAAGAGAACGGAAATAATTTCAATTTCACAATATCATTATCCACATCCTTTTTCTTTTGCATATTACACAATTCTACGAAAGTATTTAGATGGGACGCGACATCCTCATTAGGATTACCGGAAAATTGCTCTTTCATAATAAGTTTGAACAAAGCATCATTAATATCATAAGACTCCGCACTGGCAGTGGGAGGAGCAATCAAAGTACTAATAAAATCATCATTATTAGTATTACAAAAATCACAGAGCTTGGTATTTTGTTGAGACATCGTGACTACGCAAACAACATCACAAGCAAACAAAAGACCAAACAAGAAAAAGGCAAACGAAAAATATTTTTGTATTTTTTTGTACAAACTCTTAGAAGTGGGGGAGATGAAAACAAGAGGGAAATGGAAAATAAAGTAATTACAGGGAGATGACAGTTTATGTGTAGGTATTTCATAGATGTTGATGATGTTTCCCCGGGAATGGCGCAAAAAATTGGTAAGTTGAGGGGGGACTAACTTGACGTGAATCTTCCCCGACAACAGCGCCAGAAATTCGTCCTGCTACTTGTGAGCTGTGTTGGGATTTCCCCGAAGAGGAGGGGATGATGCGGTATAGTAGAGATAAGTATTTTCCTCGGTTATGAAACCAAGTTTATCAATCCAGTAGGAGAACCAAGCAACACTATGTAAACAACACCTGCACACAAACAATAAATACTTACAACCCAACGCGTAGAGGGGTTGTCAATCCCTCAATGGTTATGAGCAAGATTAAATTGTATGGGTTTTGTTAAATAGATCTAACTAAAATGCGAAATGAAATAAATAAAATAAAATTTCATCAAGGTATTTTGGGTTTTAATATGATAGAAAATAGACCCGGGGGCGTAGATTTCATTAGAGGCTTCTCTCAAGAAAGTTGCATTCGGTAGGTAAAAAAATTAGTGTTGGGCAATTGATAGAAAGGCAAATAATTACGATGATATCCAAGGCAATGATTATGCATATAGGCATCACGACAAACATTAGTAGACTGACTCCTGCCTGCATCTACTACTATTACTCTACACATCGACCGCTATCTACCATGCATCTAGTGTATTAAGTTCATGAAGGAACGGAGTAATTCCTTAAACTAGATGACATGATGTATACGAGATATATTCATGTATGAATAAACCCATCTTGTTACCCCTAATAGCAACGATACATGTGTGTCATGCCTCCTTATGTCACTGAGATTGAGCACAACAAGATCAAACCCATCACAAAGCACCTCTTCCCATGGCAAGAAAAAATAATCTAGTCAGCCAAACAAAACCAATAAAGCGGAGAAGAAATATGAGGCTACACAAATCATGCATAAAAGAGTTCACAGATTACTCAAATAATATTCATGCATAGATCTGATCATAAACTCACAATTCATCGGATCCCAACAAACACGCCACAAAAATTTATTACATTAAATAGATGTTCAAGAACATCAAGGAGAACATTGTATTGAAGATCAAAAGGAGAGAATAAGCCATCTAGCAACTAACTACGGACCCGTAGGTCTGTGGTAAACCACTCACACATCATCGGAGGGGCAGCAAGGATGATGAAGAACCCCTATGTGATCGTTACCCCATCTAGAAAAGTAGCGGAAAAGGCCCCTAGATTGGATCTCATGGTTCTGGAACATGCGGCGGCGGAAAAAGTATTTTGTCTACTCACCTAGGGGTTTGGGGATTTTAGAGTATTATAGAGTCGAAGGTAGGTCAAGACGGTGCCTGTGGCCCCACTACCCACCAGGGCGTGCGTGGGGCCTCTGGCTCGCCCTGGTGCCTAGTGGGCCCCACTTCCACCTTCTCACTTTCTCCCGAAGCTTACAGTGTATCTTTTCACCAGAAAAAATCTCCAAAAAATTTCATGGCATTTGTACTTCGTTTGGCATTGATATTCTGCAAAGAAAAAACAAGCAAAAAACAGGAACCGACATTGGGCACTAAGTTAATCGGTTAGTTCCAAAAAATGATATAACGTTGCTTGTAAATGTATATAAAACATCCAAGATTGATAATATAATAGTATGGAACAATCAAAAATATAGATACGTTGGAGACGTATCATCGACGCCTGCAAGTTGTTTGACAGTTTGCCTCAACGTACAAAATGGACTCCGCCGACGAGTTATTTTTCCACAATTTCCTATGCGAATTCGATGATTCCTCATCTATTGGTGAGGAGATGTTGGCTGCCGTGTTGGTCCATGACCACCTTAATAGGCAATAGCCATTTTTCCAGGGCTCGATTCCGGTGCGCATTCCGGTGTTGAATCTCGGTCGAGAGAGCGGCCATTTCCTTTTTTGGAAGGACTACTTTGGCACAACCAACCATTGTTCAAACATCATAAATTCCGGCAGCATTTCCGTATGGCTAGGCATCTTTTCAACCGTATTAGATAGGGGGTGGTCGGATATGATAATTATTTCGAGTGCAAAGAGGATGCCTTTGGAAAGATTGGCTTCTCACCCTATTAGAAATGCACTGCATCCATCTGGATGCTTGCATACGGATTACCCGGTGATCTCATTGATGAGTACATCCGTACGAGCGAGTCTACATGCCTAGAGTCCATGTACAGGTTCTACAAGGCTGTGATTGCTGTGTTTGGCCCTGAGTACTTGAGAGAGCCCACTACTCAAGATACAACCCACTTGTTAGTGATGAATGCCAACAGTGTCTTCCCAGGGATGCTTGGCAGTATAGACTGCATGCACTAGGAGTGGAAGAACCGCCCTTCTACTTGGCAAGGGCAGTACAAGGTCCATGTCAGGGCTTGCACTGTCATACTTGAGACCGTGGCATCATAAGATCTCTGGATATGGCACTCTTTCTTCGGCATGGCTGGATCGCACAATGATATCAACATGCTTCAACGCTCACCGGTATTTGCAAGGCTGGATGAAGGAAACAACCCCCATGTGAATGTTAATATCAACGGCCAAAACTACGACAAAGGATACTACCTAGGTGACGGTATCTATCCTTAGTAGACCACTATTGTGAAGAAAATTCCTAACCCTGTCAGAGAGAAAATGAAAAGATTTTCCCAAGAGCAAGAGAGTGCTTGGAAGGGTGTCGAGTGTGCCTTTGGTGTTCTCAATCTAGATGGGGCATCGTTCAATATCCTGCTAGAACTTGGAGCACCAAGAAGTTGTGGGAGGTGATGAGTGCTTGTGTGATCATGCACAATATGATCATAGAGGATGAGCATCTGAAACATAGTTACGATCAAGGGTTTCAGTTTCAGGGTGAGAATGTTGTGCGTGAGCATGAAGGAGGAGTGGAACGTTTGCATAGTTCACCCAATTCCATCATGAAATGTGTGATTGGGAACTCACATGCTGCTGCAAAATGATTTGATTGAGCATATTTGGGCTCATGTTGGCAACCAATAGATGTATATTTTTTTTAATGTATTTGAGATAATTTATTTTTCATCCGGCTTGTAAAATTATGCTAAATTTATTTGGTTGTGAAACTATATTTTGTTGTTTGCTTGTGGAACTATGCAAAATATGTGTATATTTGATGAAAGCCGGCGGCTAGCCGGCCACACCGGCAAATACGAGTCGACGCGTTGGGCGCACTGCCGACCCAAATCATAAACAAGGCGGACGCCGAGCGGGCGGCCGACCCAAACGGACAAAAAGTAGACGAAATCGCCATCCATTTGGGTCAACGGGTTGGAGTTGCTCTTAGAGCATCTACAGCCGGGCGCCCTAAACCGGCTTCATATGCTCGGACGGTCCGTTCGGTCACTGACCGGTCACGGAAATTTGACTCGGATGGGCGCCTCCAACGGGCCTCGAACGTCCGGGCTGTTCGGCATTCCTCATATACAGCCCAAATATGGGGCATATATGGGGGCGCCCGGGCGTGTCCGTCACGTCAGCCTGGCCCACCCCGACCCCCACATATATCCCCGATCCAGAAACCCTAGCTCACTCCGCTCTCGCTTCATTTCTTCTTCTCCCCACCGATTCAATCCATCTGACATCTCCGGCGACCATGTCGAGCGCCGACAGCCACTTTGACTTCGACATGGATATCTATGAGGAGCTCGCCCTCCGCCTTGCCCTCGAGAGGTCCAAGGTGGACATGGGGGCAGTTTCGGATAGGCTCCCTCGCCTCTCCCCCCCCCCCGACAAAGTGAGGACATCGACGCTGGCTCCTCCCAGCCCGTGCGCAGCTCTGCAAGGGTTGCGCAGTCCGCGTCTCCTGCACGCCGTCCCCTGCCCCTCCCTCGCCTCGGCTGCTGACCCCGCCGCATGGGCAGCAATAGGTGCTTGTGCTCGCCCCACCGGCCTGGGGGCACATACCAGAGTCAGAGGCGCGCGCCGCCCGCCGCGAGAGGTACACAATGGAGAGCTCTGTCCGTCGCCGCCGCGGGTTACCAGCGTAGCCCAACGAGGAAGGGTGGCTCCTTGCATGGGTTCACCACCGGTCACTTACGACGGCAGAGACGGACGCCTAGCGGCTTCGTCGGAAGAATGTGAAGGCTCTCCGGCTTGCCATCAAGCAGTCCAAGAGGGAGGCGAAGGAGAAGGCGACAGAGGCGGCTCGGCTAGACAAGCTCAGGTGCTAGGAGGACCAGGTCATCGAGCGCCTCAAGGGCCTCGTCATCGTATCCTCCTCCTCGTTTGAGGAGCATAGCTCCTCGTCTGACTTATCAGACGATCCTCCACCAGACGCCGATGTCTACAGTTCCATCGGCGACTGGAAGAGGAAAGGGCCGTCCCGGAAGTGGTGAAGTTCAATTTCATTTCAAGTTTTGCATGTAGTGTAAAGTTCTCCATAGTTTATGTGAACTTTGGTGGACCTTTGAACAACCGTTCATGATCTTTTGGTAAACTATTGTCCTATCCTATATATGATTCTATGTCCAGTTAGCTGATCTACGTAGTTTGATCGATGTTGCATGATTTAGTATGGATATAGGGATTCGGATATGAGATACACATATGTGGATGACGCGATTAGAGGAGTGCCCGACCAGTGTCTGCGGACGCGCCCGAGACGCGTTCGCGGGCGTTTGAGGGGTCATATTCGTCCATCCTGGATGTAAATGCTCTTAGAGTATCTACAACCAGACTTGGTAAATCCGCCGCCCTATACGCCCGCGGGCGTATTTGGGCATGCCTGGGGACAGCCCCCGCCGACCCCTCATATATAGCACCGCGCATCCACATACCTCAAACTCGGAGCCTCAAATCCATGTAACCCATGCACGTCAATAATACGATACAAACTGTCTGAATACCAAAGTTCGAAACAAAGCAAAGCAAATCGGAGTTCAACAAACCGGACATGGCAAAATGAAATCAATGTCCGAGTGTGACGGATGGCCTCGGATCACTGTCCGGGCGCGTGCTCCGAGCGGAATGCGTCTTGCTCATCTTGCTCTACCTGCATCCGGGTTGCCTGCTTCACTTGCATTCGAGTTGCTTCCTCCGCCTACATCTAGGCCACAGCCGCCCTGGCCGCCTAGTACTTCATACGGTTGTGGATCTCCATCTTCTTGTCTGCAAGCCACTTCTTTGCATCCACATCCAAGAGGGTATCATCCGCCAACATGATCCTCGCATCTTCCGCGTCTCGTGTGATGTCTACTACGCAACCTTCTTCTTCTAGACTCGTGTTGGGCCTCCAAGCGTAGAGTTTTGTAGGACAGTAGAAAATTTCCCTCAAACGGAGGACCTAAGGTTTATCAATCTGTAGGAGGCGTAGGGTGAAGTTAGTCTCTCTCAAACAACCCTACAACCAAATAACAAAGGGTCTCTTGCGTCCCCAACACACCCAATACAATGGTAAATTGTATAGGTGCATTAGTTCAACGAAGAGATGGTGATACAAGTGTAATATGGATAATAGATATAGGTTTTTGTAATATGAAAATATAAAAACAGCAAGGTAACAAGTAGTAAAATGGAGCACAAATGTTATTGTAATGCTTGAAAACAAGGCCTAGGGTTCATACTTTCACTAGCGCAAAATCTCTCAACAATGATAACATAATTGGATCATATAACAATTCCTTAACATGCAACAAAAAATCACTCCAAAGTTCCTATCGCGGAGAACATAAGATGAGATTGCTTGTAGGGTACGAAACCACCTCAAAGTTATTCTTTCCGATCAATCTATTGGGCTATTCCTATAAGTGTCGCAAACAGCCCTAGAGTTCGTACTAAAATAACACCACATGACACACATCGACAAACCCTAATGTCACCTTGATACTCCAATGTCACCACAAGAATCCGTGGGTCAATTATATGATATGCGTCAAACAATTTCAAATTCATAATATTCAATCCAACACAAATAACTTCAAGAGCATCTCGAGATTTCAATCGGAGAAAGGAATATGAAAACGCGTACCAACCCCTATGCATAGATCACTACTGGAATCTGGCACTTTGCCATCTGCCATGGCAGATGGCAAAGGCATGGTCGGCGGATGGCAAAGGCTTTGCCATCAGCCAGCAGATGGCAAACAGTTTGTCTGAATTCCAGTGGGCAAAGGCTTCTTTGCCATCTGCTGGCTGATGGCAAAGAGCCTGTGCCTTTGCCATCAGCTAGCAGATGGCAAAGCCTCTTAACGGGGTTAGCCCCGTTAGAAGGATAACGGCATACTTTGCCATCAGCCAGCAGATGGCAAAGGCTGCAGGCTCTTTGCCATCTGCCAGCAGATGGCAAAGGATGCATACTTTGCCATCAGCCAGCTGCTGGCAAAGAGCTTTGCCATCTGCTGGCAGATGGCAAAGAGCCCAAATAGGCCAGTCCAAATTTTTTCTCTGGATGACACGTGGTTTCTTTGCCATCTGCCAGCTGATGGCAAAGCTCTTTGCCATCTGCCAGCAGATGGCAAAGTGTCTATATTGCCCCATTTAATATATTTTTTCTTATATCAATTCATTTTTCACAGAAAATCAAACACAAATATATTTATATGACCAATATAGCATATTCAACACATATTACCAATAGTCATGAACACATATATATCCAACACATGTTACCAATAGTAGCAAGTTTCATCCGTACATATACATAGTTTCATCAATATTACACAGTTTCATCCATAGGTAGCAAGTTTCACAAGGTCAAAACAAAAACTAAATACAAGCACTCCATCAACCCAAGCTTCCGTGATCTTAAGCAAATCTGTAAAATGGGAAAAAAGAAAGTTAGAAGAAGAAGACTTATAGATATTTCAGATTGATCAAATTAGAGAGTTGTTTTGGAATAGGTCCATGAAGTTTCATCCCATATATTCTCATAGAAAGACAACAGCTACTGTTTCGACGACGGACCCAAGAACAACATCGAGTCATAATAAAAAATATTAGTTGAATCCAAGAATAGCATCAGGCCAAGAACTTCAAATACCTACAGTAAACATTTGACTGGAAAACTGTATGAAAGAAAACTATATGGAAAATTTAAGAAGCTAGCTAGTTCAGTACAGTACTAAACTAGCATGTATTAAGCATACTACATGTTCCTGTGACACTGCCCAAAAGTCCATCCATGCAGCTCATAACATCTTTAAATTTGAATCGTTCATGCACCTCACATCATTTGAACAAGAACACAAGTCCTGATCCAAATAGGATGGATGGGTTAATCATACATAATCTGCTAGCTCAACGCCAACAGCTAGCAAATAGACACAACAACGCTGCCACCAGTCAACGCCAACGCCTACAGATGTGAAGAAATTGGATGCAGCCAGCCAATTGCCACATGATATTAAGTAGTTGGAAGATTACATCTCTCTAATTTTCCAAAAGAAAAGCATATGGTGACACATACTCATAGATAATATCAATTACAATCACATAACAGTTGGTCCATGCATCAAATTAGAAACTAGGTTCAGA
Organism: Secale cereale; assembly: GCA_902687465.1. NCBI lineage: Eukaryota > Viridiplantae > Streptophyta > Magnoliopsida > Poales > Poaceae > Secale > Secale cereale. The sequence goes on along the minus strand of LR738709.1, from coordinate 371,456,286 downwards.
ACCGTGGTTTCCCAAGAGATGCACCAGATCGTTACTATATTTCAGATCAGCTAGAAAGGAATGAAAATGAAAATGTTTCAAACTGGTCTCAACTGATGATAGAGGGTGGGTGATAAAGGAACTTGAAGCATGTTTTTTTGAGGACCATCTTTAAAATTCTATTCCAAGGGTAAATAAATAAGGGTATAGTGGCCTCTTATTAAAGCCGATATACACATATTGAAATTTTGAACTATCAAATGCATGTTTAGAACTTGAAAGGAAATGCTCATTTAAGTTCTCCACTTTATCAAAAGGACATGGCCAAATACATAATAAAACCATGATGGTAACAAAAGATGTAACAGTTCAAAAACTTACAGGGGCCAATTATCTTCGTTCTTTTCACTTGGAGGAAGCCCAACACCCCAATTGTTTGTTTCATAGGTAAAGTCAAGCCTTAGCAAAAAGAAAACAGAACATCACCGTACAGTTAAAGATGCTACATAACTACTATTGTCCTCTACTTCATATATGGTAAAGAAGGCGGCAAGAATAATTATTTTTCAAGAACATTTTAATTAGTTTTCTCTCTAGAAAAATTCAACCATTAAAGTTATTCAGATTCCAAAACAGCAAAATAATAAAAGGTTGGGCATTATATGCAACCTGATGTGCAGTCTGACTTATTCACAACTATGGTACAGAATTGTTTTTTTTTGGCATTTTCTTCTTTGAGAAAGAAATAATGTGTCATGTTCATGTCCTGACTGGAGGACCACTACAAAAGATCCAAACACAAAAACATCGGCTCAATCACCGGCACCGCAGTCACCCACAGCTCGATAGCCAGCATATAAAACAATAAAAGTTCATAACTTTTATTGTTTCAATGCTTATTCATCAAAAAGAGCCACACTTAGCATATCATTCAGGTACCGTAAAAACTAACGTATAGGACCTTTATGCATTTCATTTACCATGGCTCAATAACCATGGGCACATAGAACGTAAGAGAGAGTAGAGAAGAGGGCCAACGATTTACCTATGCAGGAAACGAAGAGAAAGAGTCCATCGGAGGGGGAGGGTGGGATTCGTCGGAGTGAATGCCGGAGCAGGAAGAGCTGCCTCGGCGTCCAAACCTGTGCAGGACGGCCCTGTGGTCCTGGAAGGTACGCCCAGCAACAAGAGAAAGCCAAAATCATTAGTACTCAAGGCAAGAAAACTAAGGAGATGGTTTGTCAAGCATTAAGATAGCCATTATTCAAAATATTAGAGAGCGAGGAGCAACCAGAGCTTAGAAAAAGATCATCTTGTACAACTAAGTTTCCACTACTTCTACAAATACCAAGTGACATAGATTTATAATTTTAACTTACTCTGACAAAACAAAGATCTGCTTGTATCAGACCCTTGCAGTTGGACTCAAATATATACTCCCTCCGTTTCAAAATAGATGACTCAACTTTGTATTAAATTTAGTATAAAGTTAGTACAAAATTGGGTCATCTATTTTGGAACGGAGGGAGTAGAATGTTTTGGGCTGGGTTGTAGAAATCAAAGAAATGTGTATCGTTCATGAACTAGTTGAGCACACACTTATGAACCCATATATGGATAAGAATGAAAATCAACAATCATGTGTGTTTCCTACTTTTCACAACTTAATTTTAGAAGTGATAGTCAGAAGGAGTGACAGGTGGTTATGAAAAGATAGCAAGCTAGTGCCTTCCCAGGATTTTACAGCTATTTAGATTCTAACACAACAGAATCATAAAATTTTGGGCATTATCTGCAGCCTAATGAGCAGCCTGACCTAATCATAAGTGAATAATGCGCCTTGCTCTTTTCTGAGAGATAAATAATGATCCATGTCCATGCATTCCGGAGCCATATCTAATCATATTTCTAATTTCTGAATGAATTCCAAAAATAACAAAGTACAAGTTCATGTTTTGGAGAGTACGACATCTCCCACAGTAGGTGATTAGGATTAGAATTACGAGTATGGTTATGTGACAGCTGTATGCAATTGCATTAAGGCTCATTCAAGAATTAGAAACTCATGTATCTATCTACACGGCAAGAAGTAATTGCGCGGGTTAAATCTATAAGGTTCATATAGGAACATCAGCACATAACCATGGAATGATTTCGCGGATGTTCCATTCCGCGTGTACCAGAACGATGGCATGGGTTTGTCATGCAGTAGAAATTTGACCTGCTATTTTCAGTTATGATAGTTGACAAGGAAGGATTAAACATGTGGTCTCGAAGATTTTTTATTAACGTGTGTGGACCTGAAGTAACATCAGCTAGTTAATCAAAGAGACCTGAATGGAATGCATCATGGGTGGTCTTGAAAATGGAAATAAGTATTCTTTTCAAAAAAAAAAATCAGTTTCATCATATGAAAAGAAACTGAAAAAGGAACCTGCAAATTCACTTCCCCACTGCCGTTCGACCCCTTCCATAGCAGCGGCTATAGCACTACCTTGCTCTGCTGCCCTTTCCATTCTAGAAATGGCATCGCAGAGGAACTTGGTAATGTCCAACATGGCAATGACCTCACCATGCTCCACTACAGGAAGATGCCGAAATTTGCCTGTATATGAAATTCATGTCACAAAAAGTAATTATGAAGATACGATAGAAGAGGTCCATAAGAATGACAAGAAAATGTAAGCATAAAACATGTCAGAAATTTCTTAAGAGAACATTCTTGTACGTTGACAGACACTATTCCTCTTGCAGTTGTTGCCTCTGGCTTACAGTACTCCTCAATTCAAATTGACTCACAGTTCCAGATTATTTGTATTCTCATATATATGGTATTATAGGTTTTATATTCGGCCACAACTTCAGTAACTGAAAAAAATACAACGCTATGATTATGATGACTGAAGGCGAAACTAGCAACAAATAGTGCTAATTGTGGTACTGAAGAAAAGTAACAAGCGACCAGCTCCTGGTGAGCGCGGCACAAGGAGTCCGTCTCCATCTGGCAGCTCCTCGGCCTCGCCGTTTCCCTCCCGGCCCCGTCCAGGGCTGCCAGCCTCGTGATGCTGGAGATCATAGAGGGTAGAGGGGGGCCTTGAGCCGAGACGCACGGCACGACCAAGGAAACCAGGAAGGAGCTGGTCGAGGGGAAGAGCAGCCGAGGCGAGGGATCCACGCCGGCGAGCCGAACCTTGGCCGGCGGCTAGGGCGAGTTGCTGAGGTGGGTCGCGGAAGAAGGCGGGACTGGGCTTGCGTCCTTGTACGTCGACGAAGCAGGCAAAGGAGCGCCGGCCTTGGGTCGCCGCCGCCCTCGAGCAGGACAAGGCGTCCCCGACCGGCGGCCGGCTGCAGGCCCTGTCCCCCGATCCTACGCGACGTGAGGAGGGGCTCCGCGACGCCTGCTCCCGGATCCGCCGCCGCCGCGCTTGGCCGGCGGGGACCTCGCGGTTCTCACCTGGGGAGAGCGGGCGTCGCCGCCGCGCTTGGCCGGCGGGGACCTCGCGGTGCCGGACTCGGGGGGCGCATCGTGCTCGGCCATGGGGTGGGGAGGGGTGGGGCGGGGTGCGGCGCGTCGGGTTCCGGTCAGGGCTGGTGGCGGCGGGGTGCCTGGGGGCGGCGGCGGGGAGCTTGGGCGGTGGCGGGGTTGTGGGGCGGCGGGTGGTGCGGGCACGGGTGAGATGCGTGGGAGAGAGGGAGAGGAGGGGGGAGAGGGAGGGGATAAGAGAGAACAAATTTTTTTACATGGAAAAAATAACCCCATCTCTTTGCCATCTGCCAGCAGATGGCAAAGAATCTTTAATATCTGCTGGCAGATGGCAAAGAGGTGGGGCTGGTATGCCGTTACACTCTTGACGACCACAGTACTTGCCAACCTCTTTGCCATCTGCTGGCAGATGGCAAAGATTATTTGCCATCTGCTGGCAGATGGCAAAGAATTGGCTGATGGCAACCATGTTCTTTGCCATCTGTCAGCTCTTTGCCATCTGTTTTTTATAAGGAGATGGCAAAGACGTTCTTTGCCATCAGCTGGCAGATGGCAAAGAGCTGGCTGATGGCAAATTCCCAGATTCCAGTAGTGGATTACCCTAATGTCACCACCGGAATCCGCAAGTTGGTAACCAAAACATACATCAAGTCGGTCAATAGAACATCCCATTGTCACCACAGATATCCCATCGCAAAACATACATCAAGTGCTCTCACATCCAAAGATCCAATCCGACATAACAAAACCTCAAAGGAAAAAGATTCAGTTCATCACAAGGTAGAGAAGGAAGAACACCATAATATCCAACTATAATAACAAATCTCACGGTACATCAAGATCGTGCCAAATCAAGAACACGAGAGAGAGAGTGAGTGTGTGTGAGAGAGAGAGAGAGAGATAAAACGCATAGATAATGGTACAAACCCTCAGCCCTGAGGGTGGACTACTCCCTCCTCAGCATGGTGGCCACCGGGATGATGAAGATGGCCTCCAGTGATGATTTCACCCTCCGGGAGGGTGCTGGAACAGGCTCCCAAGAGGGTTTTCATGGCTATAGAGGCTTGCGGCGGCGGAACTTCCAATCTAGGTTTCTTTCTGGGGGTTTCAGGATTTATAGGAATTTTTGGTGCCGGTCTCATGTCAGGGGGACGCCCGAGGGGCCCACAAGCCTTAAGGCGCGCCTTGGGGGGTAGGGCGCACTCCCCTGGTTTGTAGCTTCCTCGTCCACCTCCTGGCCTAGCTCCGATGCTCCGGGGGTGTCTTTTGGTCCATAAAAAATCACTGTAAAATTTCATCCCGTTCCGAGAACTTTTATTTCTGCATAAAAAACGACACCACGATAGTTCTGCTGAAAGCAACGTCAGTCTTGGTTAGTTCTAATAAAATCATACCAAAACCATATAAATTGTTGTAAACATGTCATGAATACTTCATAAATTATAGATACATTGGAGATGTATCATCGTGTGAGTTTCAACCTCTCCTTCTCAAGTTCTATGTCACCAAATGTCTTGGCCTTCTCGAGTTCCCATTTGGTCACCGCTTGTTGCTTCTCCAACTCAATCTTCTCACTTTCAATTTTGAGCTTCCTGTCCACCCCCTTCTAGTCCCATTCCATCATTTCCTTTTGCACATCCAACATGAGCTTATACCTCTCCTCTTTCTTGTCCCCCCTCACCGAAAAAATGCCCATCCATGTGGACGACATTTTGGTAGCCGCGGCATCACACGCGGCACGGGCCTTCTCCCACTTGTTTCCCATGACTTGCCAGTTATCCTTCGGAACTGTGGATTTTCCATTCGTCACGACAACATCGTCATCTTCATCGTCCAACCCAATTGATTGGTTTGAGCTTTAGCCATCATTCCTCTTTGTAGAACGAGAAAGTTGGGATGTGCAATCGTGATATATTGAACGATGCACCAGGCACGTATATATAAGTACAGAGGGGGGCCACAACCTCAACTGTACAAATGATCTAGGAGGTGGGTTCAAGACACAATATACACGTACACAATATATTCAACACCCCCCCCC
>LR738709.1:371427794-371448105 GCA_902687465.1 Secale cereale | reverse complement strand
AGGCGCCCTGGCGGCGCCCCCCCCCCCCGGGCCGCGCCGGGGGGGCGCCTGGGCCCCCCGAGGCTCCTCCGATGCCCCCCTTTGGCATATATTTAAAGCGTCTCCTGAAACCCTCGAAACAGGAACTCTTTTTCGCGATCCCATCTCTGTTCCGCCGCCGCCGCCGCTTCCAAGATCGGGAGCACCAGGAGAACCCTTCCCGGCACCCTGCCGGAGGGGAGGATCACCACCGGGAGCTTCTCCACCACCATGGACGCCTCCCGGATGAGTTGTGAGTAGTCTCCCTTGGACCATGAGTCCATGACCAGTAGCTATGTGATGTTCTCCTCCCGTTCTTGTGCTTCACTAATTAGTCCTCGTGAGCTGCCCTACATGATCGAGGCACATATGTAATCCTTATGATGTTGCTATGATGAGTTTGCTGGGATCCGATGGATTATGAGATTATGTTCAGATTGTGTTTGAGTAATATATTTGATTCACCTCTTTTATGTTTATGTTCGTAAGTAATTCTTGCATGTTCTCCGTTGTTATTTATTGCTTTGGCCAAGTAGTAGGTAGTGACTCAAAGAGGGAACGTTATGCTCGATTGTGGGTTCATGCCCCTCGATGACTAGTTTGAGTGACAGAAACATGAGTCTAGGGGATGTGCTGTTGCCACAAGGGGGAAAACAACGGTGCTTGTGCCCGCGGGTGCAAGGATTGTTTACTTTACGCAAAGTTCTTTTAATGCAGTTGTCTGTTGCTTTGAGTTTACACTATGGGTGGGGCTCGCAACTTAATACCAGCGAGATGTTCTGGATAGATATCTCAAGGTGGATGATTAGTAGTAGATATTGATGGATTTCGGTCTACTTACTTTGGCGTACCGCCCATGCTTTGAACCTCTACCTTTCTTGCAATGTAGTCAGCATTGGTTTGCGCACATGGTCCTGTCAATTGCCCAGCTGTAATTCGTTTACCTCACATAGCTGTTTTATCGTCTTTTGGGAGAGAGACATCACTAGTGAACATCATGAGACTCCGGTCCATATTACCATCATCGATCGCATCCGCTATTTACTTTTCCGCTATTTACTTACTATTGCAATTATACCTATCACTATTTTCACTTGCGTTTGATCCTTTGTAAACTACAAGGCCGGAGGGATTGACAACCTCTCTGTACTCGTTGGGAGCAAAGTTATTTGTATCTGCGTCCAGGTCCACGTTGATTGCTAATATCCGGCGTCGTTAGCAGTTGACACCTTCTTGTTGAAACTGGGAGTCTCTGGGAAATCGATCCTTGGTATTACCAAGGGAAAACTTCTGCTACACTGCATCTCAAACCTTCCACTTGGGGTAACCAACGAGGGGTGAGAAGCCACCTAGCAAAGCAATTTCTGGCACCGTTGCCGGGGACTTCACTCTTCAAGATAGGGGAATTGCACGCTATCTTTTACCTTTGCTTTTTAGTCTTGTTAGTTTACCTTTCAGTTTTGCTTTAGTATCTTTTATCGAAAATCACAAAAATAGTTATCTTGCTTGTTTGCTACTATGGGTTCCACCAAAAACACTAGATGGGAGGAGTACACCCCTTCTTCCATTACACCAATCACCAATGTCGGGATCTACAAAAGTAGTAAACCTTGTGATTATGTTAGTCTTGACGGAGGGTTATGCCCATGGCATGGTCTTCCCGGAAAAGAGTATGAGCCTCAGTTTAAAATTGCTCCTAAGCTTCCCCAAACTTGGGAAGACATTCAAACTCTTATAATAGAGAGCGATTCAAACAAAGAGGATGACACTACAATTCTGCCCAATAATGATAAAATTGATTTTGATAATTGTAGTATTTCAGAAGTTGTCACCTTTCTGCAAGGAATGGCCAAAGATCCCCACACTAGCATGCTTAATCTTGCCTTCACAGAGCATGTCACTAATGCTCTCATCAAAGCTAGGGAGGAGAAACTTAGAGTAGAAGCCTCCATACCTAGAAAGCTAGAAGATGGTTGGGATCCTATGATTAAAATTAAGATAAACAACTTCTCATGCTATGCTTTATGTGATATTGTAGCTAGTACTTCCATTATGCCCAAAAGACTATATGATATGCTTAAATTGAAACCTTTTGATTCTTGTTCTTTTGGTGTTCATCTCGTTGATTCTTCCGTAAAGAAACCTTTGGGGGGATCGACGATGTTCTTATCATTGTCAATGATAATTATGTTCCCGTTGATTTTACTATTATGGATATTGAATGTGATCCTTCTTGTCCAATTATTTTGGGACGTCCCTTTTAACGCACCGTTGGTGCTATCATTGACATGAAAGAGGGGAATATAAAATTTCAGTTTCCTCTCAAGAAAGGGATGGAACACTTCCCTCGAAAGAAGATTAAGTTACCTTTTGACTCCGTTATACGGGCTAGCTATTCTTTTACTCTTGATAAAACTTGATCTCTATGCATTATGCCTAGCTTAAAGGCATAAAAGAAAGCGCTTTTGGGAGGCAGCCCAATGAATAATTTTTTTTGTTGTATCTTGATGTTGTTACTACTGTAGCATCATCATTGTATCTTTGCTTTTCAATTTTGTGCCAAGTATAGCCTCTGATTGCAAGAAAGTTCAAAAGTTGTGACGTGCTGTCCAGGAAACAGATTCTGTCCTTGGATAGAAAAATTCGTATAAAATCTCCAGATCATCTTTTTGGTCTGAATTTTTTCGACAGCGTGCTCTATATAATTGTCTTCCGTGCATCTGTTTTGAGTTTTTTTATTAGAGTTGTAGAAGTGCCCCGGAAAAATCATTTACTACCTGCTGTTCTGTTTTTCACAGATTCTGTCCTGTTTTGCCTTTCCTTCATTTTGCAAACCTAGAGCTTGCTTTTTCTTTGCAAAAACCTTTTGGCAATCTTGAGAAACAGTAGACCTTCAAGGATATCTTTATTTCCAGCAAGGTACAATTATTTTATTATGGGTACTAACCTCGCTAATCAGATTATGATGAGTTATGTATGAAGGGAGTTTTCAAGTGTGCGAGGGAAGATGATAAAAAGATTCAGGAGTGTCAAGCGCTCAAGGTTGGGGATGCCCCCATGCACCCCCAAGAAATATTCAAGGAGTCTCAAGCGTCTAAGCTTGGGGATGCCCCCGTGCATCCCCTTCTCCATCAACATTATCAGTTCGTCTTTCGTTCCACTATATTTTAATCACTTCATGTGTTATGTGCTATGCTTGGAGCGTCTTGCTTTTAGTTTCCTTTTTAGTTTTACATAACGAGTCGGAACTCAGCGTTCTTTATGTGGGAGAGAAACATGCTCCACTTCTACCTAGAACATAACATAGAATCTTCATGTCTATCTTTGATGTGTGTGTTCTTTGTCTTTTAATAGCTACTATCATGCTCTGCTCTTAGTATTCATGCTTATCTTTTTAAAGAGCTTGTGTTTAGTTGGTTGCTTGAACTCTCTTTAATTATCATGCTTATCTTATTAAGAGAGTTTGCTTCCGTTGCATTGGTTAATATGTCTATGATAAAGATGCTACGTGCATAATGGCGCTTAGTAGTTCAGGTTTTCTTATGGTTAGTCTCAAATAGCTGGGGGATTCCCAATGTGTTATTTGAGTACCAACATGATTTGTTTGCCAATGATGTGGTATGGTTTAGTAATATCTTCCTTCAAGAATTTATTTTGATTGACTTGGCGTATGCTCACGCATATTTAAGACTGTAAAGAAAGTCTGTCAAGCCTTGATGATCTTTTATTTCTGAGTAGCGATATAACTTCCATGCCTGATTCAATGTTGCTTTGTCGCTCTGCATGATTATGACCGTCATTGCTCTCTTAGTTGGTCGCTCCCAGTCTTTTGCTAACCTCCACCTGTACTAAGCGGACTGACTGCTTGTGCATCCACATCCTTTTAAACCAGTTATGCCATATGAGTCCACCATACCTACCTATATGTGGTATTTCACCGCCACTCCAAGTAAATTTACATGTGCTACCTTTAAAACCTTCAGTTGCAATATATAGCTCATGGGAAAGTAGCTTAAAAACTATAGTGGTGAAGAATATGTTGCTTATGTATCTTATTTTCTTATAAGTTGCTTGCTGAGCGGTAACCATGTTTCTGGGGACGCCATCAACTGTTACACTTTTTTTGAATATCATGTGAGTTGCTATGCATGTTCGTCTTGTCTAAAGTAAGGGTGATTTGACATGGGTTGAATGGTTTGAGTATGCATATTGTTAGAGAAGAACATTGGGCCGCCAACCAAAGCCATGTATCATGGTGGAAGTTTTAGCTTGGACATTAATCCTCAATCTCTTATGAGAATATGCTTAAGCATTAAAGAGGAGTCCATTATCTATTTTCTATGTTGTCCCGGTATGGATGTCCTCAAGTTGAGATCTATCAAAAACGAGAAATCAAATGCGATCTATCTCCTTGGACCTTTGTACAGGTGACATAGAGGTACCCCTTTGTGACACTTGGTTGAAACATATGTAATGCAATGACAATCCATGGAAATCCGAGCTAATTAGGACAAGGTTCGAGCACTATTGGTATTCGATGCATGAGGCTTGCAACTTATAGGATGTCTTATGCATAACACATATGAAGTACTACTACCGCTGACAAAATTGTTTCTATGTTTTCAAAATAAAAAGCTCTAGCACATGAGTAATCCATGCTTCCCTCTGCGAAGGGCCATTCTTTTACTTTTATGTTGACTCTCCACCTTCTTTCTTCAAAGCACCAACTACTGAGAGCATGATTGTCATTCTGAGTGTAATGTGCATTGTCCCAAAGTAGCATTGTCTTTTGCATGAGTGTGATATCGTTTATTCTGAAATCATTGTATCTAGTCATCACTTAAACCTTGGAGGTGCCCCTGCATTTATGTTTTGCTTCACTAAATGGGGCAAGCTAGATATCACTTTATCATATTTGCACATCATATTCATTGCAAATCTATTTGATGTTTCGGTATCATATTGTAAAACTTTCAGTTCTTTGTGATTTTCTCATGAGGCAACTTAATTACTATAGATTCATTGTCTCAGTAAGCTTTTGTCATATGATTATGAAAAATTCCTATATGGTTAATAGCATGTCACCTCAGAAATTATTCTTGTTATCATTTACCTACTCGAGGACGAGCAGGAATTAAGCTTGGGGATGTTGATACGTCCAAAACGTATCTATAATTTCTGCTTGCTCCATGCCTCTTTTGGGTGATATTGCTATGATATTTATACACTTCCATACACTTTTGATCATATTTGGACTAACCTATTAACTCAGTGCACCCCAGTGCCAGTTTCTGTTTTCGGCTGTTTTTGTATTTCAGGTTTTCACATTACGAGAACTGCTAGGAAAAATCCAGAAAAATTATATAAAAAATCAGCGTTCTAGAAACTACCGTGCGCCCGAAGGACAGCCGGGGGGGGGCCACCAGGGCTCCAGGCGCCCTGGCGGCGCCCCCCTGGGCCGCGTCGGGGGGGCGCCTGGCCCCCCCCCCCCCGAGGCTCCTCCGATGCCCCCCTTTGGCATATATTTAAAGCGTCTCCCGAAACCCTCAAAACAGGAACTCTTTTTCGCGATCCCATCTCTGTTCCGCCGCCGCCGCCGCTTCCAAGATCGGGAGCACCAGGAGAACCCTTCCCGGCACCCTGTCGGAGGGGAGGATCACCACCGGGAGCTTCTCCACCACCATGGACGCCTCCCGGATGAGTTGTGAGTAGTCTCCCTTGGACCATGAGTCCATGACCAGTAGCTATGTGATGTTCTCCTCCCGTTCTTGTGCTTCACTAATTAATCCTCGTGAGCTGCCCTACATGATCGAGGCACATATGTAATCCTTATGCAGTTGCTATGATGAGTTTGCTGGGATCCGATGGATTATGAGATTATGTTCAGATTGTGTTTGAGTAATATATTTGATTCACCTCGTTTATGTTTATGTTCGTAAGTAATTCTTGCATGTTCTCCGTTGTTATTTATTGCTTTGGCCAAGTAGTAGGTAGTGACTCCAAGAGGGAACGTTATGCTCGATTGTGGGTTCATGCCCCTCGATGACTAGTTTGAGTGACAGAAACATGAGTCTAGGGGATGTGCTTTTGCCACAAGGGGGAAAACAACGGTGCTTGTGCCCGTGGGTGCAAGGATTGTTTACTTTACGCAAAGTTCTTTTAATGCAGTTGTCTGTTGCTTTGAGTTTACACTATGGGTGGGGCTCGCAACTTAATACCAGCGAGATGTTCTGGATAGATATCTCAAGGTGGATGATTAGTAGTAGATATTGATGGATTTCGGTCTACTTACTTTTGCGTACCGCCCATGCTTTGAACGTCTACCTTTCTTGCAATGTAGTCAGCATTGGTTTGCGCACATGGTCCTGTCAATTGCCCAGCTGTAATTCGTTTACCTCACATAGCTGTTTTATCGTCTTTTGGGAGAGAGACATCACTAGTGAACATCATGAGACTCCGGTCCATATTACCATCATCGATCACATCCGCTATTTACTTTTCCGCTATTTACTTACTATTGCAATTATACCTATCACTATTATCACTTGCGTTTGATCCTTTGTAAACTACAAGGCCGGAGGGATTGACAACCTCTCTGTACTCGTTGGGAGCAAAGTTATTTGTATCTGTGTGCAGGTCCACGTTGATTGCTAATATCCGGCGCCGTTAGCAGTTGACACCTTCTTGTTGAAACTGGGAGTCTCTGGGAAATCGATCCTTGGTATTACCAAGGGAAAACTTCTGCTACACTGCATCTCAAACCTTCCACTTGGGCTAACCAACGAGGGGTGAGAAGCCACCTAGCAAGTGTCAGGCCAAAAGCACGGCCACGTTGGCATGAAAGAGTAGGGTCCGAATGCAGTCATTAATAGTGTGAAGGATACGCTCAGCGCGACCGTTCTGCCGCGAAGTGTATGGGCACGTGAGATGGAAGGTCGTGCCATGTGTGGTGAGGAGAGTGCGAACAACTAGGTTGTCGAACTTCTTCCTGTTATCTGTCTGGAACGCTAGACTGCGATGACCAAACTGCGTATTGGAGTAAAAGACGGCGAGACTGGATATAACATCCGACTTACGACGCAACGGGAAGGTCCACACATAGTGCGAAAAATCATCAAGGATGACAATATAATAAAGATAGCCTGTATTGCTTGCAACAAGAGAGGTCCAAACATCACTACGAATTAACTCAACGGGTACGATGCAACATGAGAACATGCCCTAAACGGAAGACGAGCATGTTTGCCGAGGCGACATGCATGACACGAGTGATCCTCATTCTTATTACACGTGAAAGAAAAATTCTGAAGTATGTGATGAAGGGTGGCGGGGTTGGGATGACCCAAGCAAGCGTGCCAGAGGTCCACTCCGGTGGCGAGAGTGACGGGGGTGGCAAAGGTGGCAGAGGCGGTGGAGTGAACCGGGTAGAGCTCATCGGGGCTGTCACATCGATGGAGCACCATCCGGGTACGGGTGTCCTTAACAAAAAAACAATAGTCGTCAAACTCAACGGTAACAGAATTCTCACATGTAAAAGAATGAACAGAAACAAGATTTTTAATGAGATCAGGAGAAACTTAGATGTTAGATAATGACAAAGGAGTAGAATTATAAGTAAAATATGCATGTCCTATGTGAGTGATGGGAAGTAAGGAACCGTCACCGACGATGATGCGAGTGGAAGTGTAGACGGGATGAGAGGTGTGGAGGTTACCGGGAAGCGTGACCATGTGTGCGGTAGCTCCAGTCTCCATGTACCAGTCACCGCCGCCGGTGTAGGTGGGCGGTGGGGGAACGGAGTGCAGAGCCGCCGGGAGAGCCGGGCCCCTGATGGGAACGTAGTATTTCAAAATTTCCTACGATCACGCAAGATCTATCTGGGAGAAGAATAGCACCGAGCGGGGAGAGTGTCTCCACGTACCCACGTAGACCGAAAGCGGAAGCGTCTAGTGACGCGGTTGATGTAGTCGAACGTCTTCGCGATCCAACCGATCCAAGCACTGAACGTACGGCACCTCGGCGTTCAGCACACGTTCAGCTCGATGACGTCCCACGAACTCTTGATCCAGTTGAGCCTCGCAGGAGAGTTTCGTCAGCACGATGGCGTGGTGACGGTGTGGATGAAGTTACCGGCGCAGGGCTTCGTCTAAGCACTGCAACGATATGACCGAGGTGTGTAACTATGGAGGGGGGCACCACACACGACTTGCAAATCAACTTCTATGTCTATGGGGTGCCCCCTGACCACGTATATAAAGGATGGACGGAGGAGGAGGCCGGCCCTCATAGGGCGCGCCCAAAGTGTGGAGTCCTACTAGGACTCCCTAGTCCTAGTAGGATTCCACCTCCCACATGGAATAGGAAAAGGGGAAGGGAGAAGGAGAAGGAACGAAGGGGGCGCACCATTTCCCTAGTCCAATTCGGACCAGTCCATGGGAAGGGGCGCGGCCACCCTTGAGGCCTTTCTCTCCTTTCCCGTATGGCCCATTAAGGACCAATGCGATTCCCGTAACCCTCCGGTACTCCGAAAAATATCCGAATCACTCGGAACATTTTCGATGTCCGAATATAGCCTTCCAATATATGAATCTTTACCTCTCGACCATTTCGAGACTCCTCGTCATGTCCCCAATCTCATCCGGGACTCCGAACAAACTTCAGTCATCAAATCACATAACTCATAATACTAATCGTCATCGAACTTTAAGCGTGCGGACCCTACGGGTTCGAGAACTATGTAGACATGACCGAGACACATCTCCAGTCAATAACCAATAGCGGAACCTGGATGCTCATATTGCTTCCTACATATTCTACGAAGATCTTTATCGGTCAAACCGCATAACAATATATGTTGTTCCCTTTGTCATCGGTATGTTACTTGTCTGAGATTCGATCGTCGGTATCATCATACCTAGTTCAATCTCGTCACCGGCAAGTCTCTTTACTCGTTCCGTAATACATCATCCCGTGACTAACTCATTAGTCATTTGCTTGCAAGGCTTATTACAATGTGTATTACCGAGAGGGCCCATAGATACCTCTCCTACACTCGGAGTGATAAATCCTATTCTCGATCTATGCCAACACCACAAACACCTTCGGAAACACCTGTAGAGCATCTTTATAATCACCCAGTTACGTTGTGACGTTTGATAGCACACAAGGTGTTCCTTCAGTATTCGAGAGTTGCACAATCTCCTAGTCAGAGGAACATGTATAAGGCATGAAGAAAGCAATAGCAATAAAACCAAACGATAATAATGCTAGGCTAACGGATGGGTCTTGTCCATCACATCATTCTCTAATGATGTGATCCCGTTCATTAATTAACAACACATGTCTATGGTTAGGAAACATAACCATCTTTGATCAACGAGCTAGTCAAGTAGAGGCATACTAGGGACACTCTATTTTGTCTATGTATTCACACATGTACTAAGTTTCTGGTTAATACAGTTCTAGCATGAATAATAAACATTTATCATGATATAAGGAAATATAAATAACAACTTTATTATTGCCTCTAGGGCATATTTCCTTTGGTCTCCCACTTGCACAAGAGTCAATAATCTAGTTCACATCGCCATGTGATCTAATATCGATAGTTCACATCGTTATGTGAATAACACCCATAGTTCACATCGCCATGTGACCAACACCCAAAATGTTTACTAGAGACAACAATCTAGTTCACATCGCCATGTGATTGACACTCAAAGAGTACTAAGGTGAGATCATGTTTTGCTTCGTGAGAGAAGTTTAGCCAGTGGGTCTGTTACATTCAGATCCGTATGTATTTCGCAAATTTCTATGTCTACAATGCTCTGCATGGAGCTACTCTAGCTAATTGCTTCCACTTTCAATACGCATCTAGATTGATACTTAGAGTCATCTGGATTATTGTAAGTCTTGCATCGGCGTAACTCTTTACGACGAACTCTTTATCACCTCCATAATCGAGAAACATTTCCTTAGTCATCCAGTAACTAAGGATTATTTTGACCGTTGTCTAGTGATCTACTCCTGGATCATTATGGTACCTCCTTGCCAAACTCATGGCAAGGTACACAACAGGTTTGGTATACAGCATGGCATACTTTATAGAACCTATGGCTGAGGCATAGGTTTTGAGTCTTAGTCAACTTCATACCTTATAACTCAGGCAAGAACTGCTTCTCTGACTGATCCATTTTGAACTACTTCAAAATCTTTATCAAGGTATGTACTAATCGAAAGTCTTATCAAGCGTCATGATCTATCTTCATAGATCTAGGTGCCTAATATGTAGCAGCTACACCGAGGTTTTTTATTGAAAAAACTCCTTGTAAACAATCCTTTATGCTTTCCAGAAAATTCTACATCATTTCCGATCAACAATATGTCATTCACATATACTTATCAAAAATGATGTAGTGCTCCCACTCACTTTCTTGTAAATACTAGCTTCACCGTAAGTCTGTACAAAACTATATGCTTTGGTCACCTTCTCAAAGCGTATATTCCAACTCCGAGATGCTTGCACCAGTCCATACATGGATCACTGGAGCTTGCACACTTTGTTAGCACTTTTAGGATTGACAAAACCTTCTAATTGCATCATATACAACTCTTCTTTAATAAATCTATTAAGGAATGCAGTTTTGTTATCCATTTGCCAGATTTCATAAAATGCGGCAATTGCTAACATGATTCGGACAGACTTAAGCAATGCTACGAGTGAGAAAAACTCATCGTAGTCAACACCTTGAACTTGTTGGAAAACCGTTTTTGCGACAAGTCGAGCTTTGTAGATAGTAACACTACCATCAGCGTCTGTCTTCCTCTTGAAAATCAATTTATTCTCAATGGCTTGCCTATCATTAGGCAAGTTATCCAAAGTCCACACTTTGAATTCATACATGGATCCTATCTCAGATTTCATGGCCTCAAGCTATTTTGCGGAATCTGGGCTCATCATTGCTTCCTCATAGTTCGTAGGTTCATCATGGTATAGTAACATGGCTTCCAGAACCGGGTTACTGTACCACTCTGGCGCGGAACGAACTCTGGTTGACCTACAAGGTTAAGTACTAACTTGATCTGAAGTTTCATGATCATCATCATTAGCTTCCTCGTTGATTGGCGTAGGAATCACTGGAACTGGTTTCTATGATATACTACTTTACAATTCGGGAGAAGGTACAGTTGCCTCATCAAGTTGCACTTTCCTCCCACTCACTTCTTTTGAGAGAAACTCCTTCTCTAGAAAGGATCCATTCTTAGCAACGAATACCTTGCCTTCGAATATGTGATAGAAGGTGTACCCAACAGTTTCCTTTGGGTATCATATGAAGACACATTTCTCCGACTTGGGTTCGAGCTTATCGGGTTGAAGTTTTTTCACATAAGCATCGCAACCCCAAACTTCAAGAAACGACAACTTTGGTTTCTTGCCAAACCACAGTTCATAGGGCGTTGTCTCAACAGATTTAGATGGTGCCCTATTTAACATGAATGTAGCTGTCTCTACTGCATAACCCCAAAATGATAGTGGTAAGACGGTAAGAAACATCATAGATCGCACCATATCTAATAAAGTACGGTTACGACATTCAGACACACCTTTACGATGTGGTGTTCCAGGTGGCATGAGTTGTGAAACTTTTCCACATTGTTTCAAATGAAGACCAAACTCATAACTCAAATATTCGCCTCCGTGATCAGATCGTAGAAACTTTATTTTATTGTTACGATGATTCTCTACTTCACTCCGAAATTATTTAAACTTTTCAAATGTTTCAGACTTGTGCTTCATCAAGTAGATATACCCATATCTGCTCAAATCATCAGTGAAGGTGAGAAAATAACGATACCCGCCGTGAGCATCAACACTCATTGGTCTGCATACATCAGTATGTATTATTTCCAATAAGTCACTTGCTCGCTCCATTGTTCCAAAGATCAGAGTTTTAGTCATCTTGCCCATGAGGCATGGTTCGCAAGCATCAAATGATTCATAATCAAGTGATTCCAAAAGTCCATCAGCATGGAGTTTCTTCATGCGCTTTACACCAATATAACCTAAACGATAGTGCCACGAGTATGTTGCACTATCATTATCAACTCTGCATCTTTTGGCTTCAATATTATGAATATGTTTATTTACTACGATCGAGATTCAAAAAACCATTCACCTTCGGTGTATGACCATAGAAGGTTTTATTCATGTAAACATAATAACAATTATTCTCTCACTTAAATGAATAACCATATTGCAATAAACATGTTCCAATCTTGTTCATGCTCAACGCAAACACCAAATAACATTTATTTAGGTTTAACACTAATCTTGAAAGTACATGGAGTGTGCGATGATGATCATATCAATACTGGAACTACTTCCAATACACATCGTCACCTCACCATCAACTAGTCTTTGTTTATTCTGCAACTCATGTTTCAAGTTAATAATCTTAGCAACCGAACAAGTATCAAATACCCAGGAGCTACTATGAACACTAGTGAGGTACACATTATTAGTAACATGTATATCAAATCTACCTTTGTTCACTTTACCATCCTTCTTATTTGCCAAATATTCGGGGAACTTCCGCTTCCAGTGACCATTATCTTTGCAGTTAGAATCACTTAGTTTCAGGCTTAGGTACAACTTTGGGCTTCTTCACGGGAGTGACAACTTTCTTGCCATTCTTCTTGAAGCTCCTTCTCTTCCCCTTGCCCTTTTCTTGAAACTAGTGGTCTTGTTAACCATCAACAATTGCTGCTCTTTCTTGATTTCTACCTTCGTTGATTTCAGCATCACGAAGAGCTCGGGGATCATTTTCGTCATCCCTTGCATATTACAGTTCATCACAAAGTTCCAATAACTTGGTGATAGTGACTAGAGAACTCTGTCAATCACTATCTTATCTGGAAGATTAACTCCCACTTGATTCAAGTGATTGTAGTACTCAGACATTCTGAGCACATGCTCATTGGTTGAGCCATTCTTCTCCATCTTATAGGCAAAGTACTATCAGAGGTCTCATACCTCTCGACACGGGCATGAGTATGAAATACTAATTTCAACTCTTGGAACATCTTATATGCTTCGTGGCGTTCAAAAAGTTTTTGAAGTCTCGGTTCTAAGCCGTCAAGCATGGTGCACTAAACTATTAAGTAGACATCATTTTGAGCTTTGCCAAATGTTCATAACATTTGCATCTGCTCCTGATATAGATCTATCGCCTAGCGGTGCATCAAGGACATAATACTTCTATGCAGCAATGAGGATAATCCTCAGATCACGGACCTAGTCCGCATCATTGCTACTAACATCTTTCAACTTAGTTTTCTCTAAAAACATATCAAAAAAACATAGGGGAGCTATAATGCGAGCTATTGATCTACAACATAATTTGCAAATACTATCAAGACTAAGTTCATGATAAATTAAAGTTCAATTAATCATATTACTAAAGAACTCCCACTTAGATAGACATCCCTCTAGTCATCTAAATGATTACGTGATCTAAATCAACTAAACCATGTCCGATCACCACGTGAGATGGAGTAGTTTTCAATGGTGAACATCTTATGTTGATCATATCTACTATATGATTCACGCTCGACCTTTTAGTCTCCAGTATTTCGAGGCCATGTCTGTACAATCTAGGCTCGTCAAGTTTAACCCGCGTATTCTACATGTGCAAAACTGTCTTACACCCATTGTATTTTAACATAGAGCTTATCACTCCCGATCATCACGTGGTGTCTCGGCACGACGAACTTTCGCAATGGTGCATACTAAGGGAGAACACTTGTACCTTGAAATTTTGTAAGGGATCATCTTATAATGCTACCGCCGTACTAAGCAAAATAAGAAGCATAATAAGATAAACATCACATGCAATCAAAACATGTGACATGATATGGCCATCATCATCTTGTGCTTTCGATCTCCATCTCCAAAGCATCGTCATGATCTCCATCGTCACCGGCTTGACACCATGATCTTCATCGTAGCGTCGTGGCCGTCTCGCCAACTATTTCTACTACTACTATCGCTAACTCATAGTAATAAAGTAAAGCAATTACATGGCCTTCGCAGTTCATACAATAAAGAGACAACCATAAGGCTCCTGGCGGTTGTAGATAATTTACAAAACATGATCATCTCATACAATAATGTATAACTCATCATGTCTTGACCATATCACATCACAACATGCCCTGCAAAAACAAGTTAGACGTCCTCTACTTTGTTGTTGCAAGTTTTACGTGGCTGCTATGGGCTTAGCAAGAACCTTTCTTACCTACGCATACAAAACCACAACGATTTTTCGTCAAGTGTGATGTTTTAACCTTCACAAGGACCGGCGTAGCCACACTCGATTCAACTAAAGTGAGAGAGACAGACACCCCCCAGTCATCTTTAAGCAACGAGTGCTCGTAACGGTGAAACCAGTCTCGCGTAAGCGTAAGTGTAATGTCAGTTTGGGGCGCTTCATCTCACAATACCGCCGAATCAAAGTATGACATGCTGGTAAGCAGTATGACTATTATTGCCCACAACTCATTGTGTTCTACTCGTGCATATCATCTACGCATAGACCTGGCTCATGATGCTACTCATGGGGAACGTAGTATTTCAAAACTTTCCTACGATCACGCAAGATCTATCTAGGAGAAACATAGCAACGAGCGGGGAGAGTGTGTCCACGTACCCTCGTAGACCGAAAGCGGAAGTGTCTAGTGACGCGGTTGATGTAGTCGAACATCTTTGTGATCCAACCGATCCAAGCACCGAACGTACGGCACCTCTGTGTTCAGCACACATTCAACTCGATGACGTCCCACGAACTCTTAATCCAGTTGAGTGTCGCGGGAGAGTTTCGTCAGCACGATGCGTGGTGACGGTGATGATGAAGTTACCGGCATAGGGATTTGCCTAAGCATTGCAATGATACGACCGAGGTGTGCAACTATGGAGGGGGCACCGCACACGGCATGCAAATCAACTTGTGTGACTATGGGGTGCCCCCTGACCATGTATATAAAGGATGGAGGGAGGAGGAGGCCGGCCCTCATAGGGCACACCCAAAGTGTGGAGTCCTACTAGGACTCCCTAGTCCTAGTAGGATTCCACCTCCCACATGGAACAGGAAAAGGGGAAGGGAGAAGGAAAAGGAAGCAAGGGGCGCCCCTTTTCCCTAGTCCAATTCGGATCAGTCCATGGGGAAGGGGCGCGGCCACCCTTGAGGCCTTTCTCTCCTTTCCCGTATGGCCCATTAAGGCCCAATACGAATTCCCGTAACTCTCCTTACTCCGAAAAATATCCGACTCACTCGGAACATTTCCGATGTCTGAATAGACTCCGAACAAACTTCGGTCATCAAATCACATAACTCAGAATACTAATCGTCATCGAACGTTAAGCGTGCGGACCCTATGGGTTTGAGAACTATGTAGACATGACCGATACACATCTCCGGTCAATAACCAATGGCGGAACCTGGATGCTCATATTGGTTCCTACATATTCTACGAAGATCTTTATCGGTCAAACTGCATAACAACATACGTTGTTCCCTTTGTCATCGGTATGTTACTTGCCTGAGATTCGATCGTCGGTATCATCATACCTAGTTCAATCTCATCACCAGCAAGTCTCTTGACTCGTTCCGTAATACATCATCTCGTGACTAACTCATTAGTCATTTGCTTGCAAGTCTTATTACGATGTGTATTACCGAGAGGGCCCAGAGATACCTCTCCGACACTCGGAGTGACAAATCCTATTCTTGATCTATGCCAACACCACAAACACCTTTAGAAACACCTGTAGAGAATCTTTATAATCACCCAGTTACGTTATGACGTTTGATAGCACACAAGGTGTTCCTCCGCTATTCGGGAGTTGCATAATCTCATAGTCAGAGGAACATGTATAAGTCATGAAGAAAGCAATAGCAATAAAACTAAACGATCATAATGTTAGGCTAACGGATGGGTCTTGTCCATCACATCATTCTCAAATGATGTGATCCCATTCATCAAATGATAACACATGTCTATGGTTAGGAAACATAACCATCTTTGATCAACGAGCTAGTCAATTAGAGGCATACTAGGGACACTCTATTTTGTCTATGTATTCACACATGTACTAAGTTTTCGGTTAATACAACTCTAGCATGAATAATAAACATTTATCATGATATAAGGAAATATAAATAACAATTTATTATTGCCTCTAAGGCATATTTCGTTCAGTCCCACGGCGTGATGCGGAGCATCCTGGCTATCTCCACGTACACCATCACAGCACCTCAATCCCCAAGTGAACCTATCGGACTTAAGGTGAACCCGTTCCTCTTCGATATTTACAAGAATATCCTTTGGACTTGGTCACTACCTCACCAGGGAACATTGTGCATCATTAGGTGGGAGGACGACCACCTCCATGAAGCTGGGGAGCATCACAAAGTCTAAGGAGAAGGACGAGAAGACCACGAGGAAGACGGAGGCCATCAGCTGGAAGAAGAGCTGCTGCCCAGGCGACCCCGTGTGCACAAGCCCATTCGACCCCGTGCCCACGGGCCTCTCGGGCAGGCGGTCCTGAAGACGCCCGTGCACACGGGTCTGTACCGTGCCCACGGGACCCCCGTGCCCACTGGCCTCATGGACCCCGTGTGCATGGGCTCACGGGTCAGGTCTCTGGAGACCCTATGCGCACGGGCTCCACTTACCCCGTGCGCACGTGGCCCCTAACTGTTGCTGCGGACTTGGCCCTTGTGTTACCATTTCTCCCCTCTCTTTGCCTAGGACTATATATAGTCCTTCCCATCCTCCATTTAGAGGCAGCTAAGATTGGAATTACACTAGGCCTTAGCTCCTTGTTCTTCCTCCCCTTGAGAGAGAGAGAGAGAGAGAGAGAGAGAGAGAGAGAGAGAGACTTCTCCCATGGAGATCAAGACCTCCATTGGGGAAGATCCCTAGTGGAGTCAAGACCCCATCTAGCGAAGATCCACCATGGATCCAAGACATATTTCCTCATAGGATTGGGAGGAACTAGCTACCATGTATCTTCCTTTTGTTGTCTTGGAACTTTGTGACCTTATATGTCTGTGGATCTAGCATATGTGTGATTGGATCTAGTCAATTTGAGTGTTCCTTCTTGTTCTTCTCCTTGTGTTCTTCTTGTCCTTGAGGGATTTCCCCTCCAATTCATGAAAGATCTTCCCATAGGGTTCCACCCTATATCACAGCGCCAGTGGGAGGGCGGGCTGCTGAGGCGGAGCCATCAGGGGCAGCGGCCCGTAGGGCGCTGCATAGGGCTCCGGCACGGCGTGAAGCGCCTGGTGAGACAGAGGTCACGCGCCGAGGTTACCCAGAGCGGGGGCGCGGAGAACCGACATGGAGTAGGCATGCACAATGCCAGTCCAAGGGTTCTGGCCGGCATACCACAACGCCGGTTGGTACTGCTGCTACGGAGGGCAGGTCGTTCCTCCCTGAGCACCCGCGCCCTGCTGCCGCTTGCCCCCTCTGCAGCGACCCCCGTTGGTGGCCGGCTGGGGCAGCGGCGGGAATGGGGCGGCTGGAGCTGGCAGAAAGGGCGGCGGCAGCAGGAGGGCCGACGCTGAATACGGTGGGAGGGGTGCCTGGCCGCCACGGGTGCCGGCGACGAGGGCGGTGTGTGTGACGCCCCCGATTTGACCGTACACTAATCATGCACGCAAATGTGTACGACCAAGATCAGGGACTCACTGGAAGATATCACAACACAACTCTAGACACAAATTAAAATAATACAAGCTTTATATTACAAGCGAGGGGCCTCGAGGGCTCGAATACATAAGCTTGAAAACACAAGAGTCAGCGGAAGCAATAATATCTGAGTACAGACATAAGTTAAACAAGTTTGCCTTAATAAGGCTAGCACAAAAGTAACAACGATCGAGAAGGCAAGGCCTCCTGCCCGGGACCTCCTAACTACTCCTCGAAGCCGAACTCCATGTAGAAACATCCTCGGGATCTTCTGGGTCCTGGGCTCCACCATCTGGTTGCATCATCCGAGAAGAAGGAACAAAAGGGGAAAAGGGAGAGCAAAGCAACCGTGAGTACTCATCCAAAGTACTCGCAAGCAAGGATCTACACTACATATGCAAAGGTATAAGTGTAAAGGGGTAATATCTATGGACTGAACTGCAGAATGCCAGAATAAGAGGGGGATAGCTAATCCTATCGAAGACTACGCTTCAAGCGGCCTCCATCTTGCAGAAGTAGAAGATAGTAGATGGAAAAGTAACAAGTACCAAAGCTTCTGGCAGCCTCCGTCTTGAGGAGCTGAAGAGTTCACCAAGTAACAACGTATAGCATAATCCTACCCGGTGATCCTCCCCTCGTCGCCCTGTGAGAAAGCGATCATCGGGTTGTATCTGGAACTTGTCTGGGTGTGTTTTATTAAGTATCCAGTTCTAGTTGTCATGAGGTCAGAGTACAACTCCGGGTCGTCCTTTTACCGAGGGACACGGCTATTCGAATAGATTAACTTCCCTGCAGGGGTGCACCACATAACCCAGCACGCTTGATCCCATTTGGCCGGACATACTTTCCAGGGTCATGCCCGGCCTCGGAAGATCAACACGTCGCAGCCCTACCTAAGCACAATAGAGAGGTCAGCACGCCGGTCTAAGTCCTAGGCGCGCAGGGGTCCGGGCCCATCGCCCAACGCACACCTGCACGTTGCGTACGCGGCCGGTGAGCAGACCTAGCAACCTCCATTACTAAGGAAGTTGCGTTACGCGGTCCAACCCGGCGCGCGCCGCTCAATCGCTGACGTCAAGAAGGCTTCGGCTGATACCACGACGTCGAGAGCCCATAACTATTCCCACGCAGCTGGTTAGTGCGTATAGACCAAATGGCCAGACTCGGATCAAATACCAAGATCTCGATAAGCGTGTTATTATGAAACAACCGCGGACAACGACCAGGGCCAGGCCACCTCTCCACTGGGTGTCTCAACCTGCCCTGTCGCTCCGCCACAAAGATCCCCTCGGGGGGCCATTGGGAACTCAGGCCCATCACTACCTGGATGGAGCCACCTGTCCTTTCAGCCCCCACATCGAATCACTTGCGGGTACTCAATGAGCCGACCCGACTTTAGTCACATCATGTGTCATGTAAAGTATGTGTATAGTATATACCCGTGATCACCACCCGAGGTGATCACGGCCCGATAGTATAGCATGGCAGACGGACAAGGATGTGGGGCCACTGATGGAAAACTAGCATCCTACACTAAGCATTAGGATGGCAGGTACATGTATCAACAGTTGTAGCAGCAATGACAGGCTATGCAACAGAATAGGAGTAACCGAACAGTAACATGCTACACTACTCTAATGCAAGCAGTAGAGAGAAGAATAGGCGATATCTGGTGATCAAAGGGGGGGCTTGCCTGGTTGCTTTGGCAAGAAGGAGCGGTCGTCGTCGACGTAGTTGATCACAGTGGCACCGTCAGCAGTCTCAGTCCCGGAGTCTATCGGAGAGAAGTAACGGAGGGGGAACATAATAAATAACAGAGCAATCAAAGCATCACAACGTGTAACATGGCAAAACGCGGTGCTACGTGTGACCTAAAGCGATGCTCGGTGATACAAGCGAAGAGGAATGACATCCGGGAAGGTATTCCCAGTGTTAGGCATTTTCGGGCAGATGAAACGGAGGGGGAATGTTGCATGTTCGGTATGATAGAGATGTGTGGCGGACGAACAGACCGCGTATTCGGATTCGTCTCATCGTTCTGAGCAACTTTCGTATATAAATTATTTTCATCCGAGTTACGGTTTAAAAGATATGATTTTCTAAAGTTTTTATTGATTTCTGGAATTTAATTAATTAATTTAATAGAACATTATCCAGAATAGTACGGATGATGTCAGCATGACGTCAGCACGATGTCAGCAGTCAACCAGTCAGTTGACTGGTCAAACTGCATGGTGGGTCCCGATTATCATTGTCTCAACTAACTAATCAGAATTAGTTATATTAATTAAGTGATTAGGTTAATTAAACATATTTATTTAAGTTAATTACTTATTTACCTGATTAATTAATTAATATATTTTTAAAAGAGGCATGGGGCCCTTATGTCATAGGCCCATGGGGCCTTAATGGGCACAGGGCGCAGTGGGTGAGTGGGGTGCCCGCACGCCCGATCCACCAGGGGCGGTGCGGGCGAGGCCGCAGCGGCGGGGCGGCCGCCGGAGCGTGGCCGCGGCGAGCAATCCGGCTGCGCCGGGGGGGG
>LR738709.1:371403048-371427715 GCA_902687465.1 Secale cereale | reverse complement strand
GTTCTTGCGCGTCGGGGCGCGCTGGGCGCGGGGCGAGGACTGGGGCGGGGCCCCAAGGGGCGGCGCGCACAGTACCCGGCTGGGCCGAGTGAGGCATCGGCGGCCAGCGGCGGCTGCAGTAGCAGCGGCGCCAGCGACGGCAGCAGTAGCGGCGGCTGCTAGCGCAGCAGCAGCGGAGGCAAGGCCCGCGCGTAGGGGCGGGTAGCGGCGGAGCGTCGTCCGCGGGATGGAGCGCGAGGGAAGGAGGCCGAGGCCAGACGTGTAGTGGCGCACGCGGACGCGCGCGTGGACGCGTCCAGGGAGAGCCCCGGGCGGTCAGAATGCGGCACCGGCGAGCAGAGGCGGTTCGAGCGTACGCGAAGGGGACTTGCGATCCACAGGTCTAGGCGACCTCTACGCGAGGCCATAAGCACGGTGGCGTGCTTGCTCGGCCAAGGCACGGACGACAGCGACGGCGGCAAGGTAGGCAGCGGTGACGAAGTAAAGACGGCAGCTACAGCAGTAGGGAGGAGCTTGGTCACGAGCTCGAAAACAGAGGAGGGTGAAGAGCGGATGCTCACCGAGGAGCGCACGATGGCTCAATGGAAGCTTAGGAGTTGCAGGTGTGGTGGATCGTCGAGGTTGACGGCGGCGACCGAAGGTAGGGGACGAGCTTGATCCCGACGGTGGAGGGGCTCCGAGCTCCAACTTGTGGACGGAGAGGAAGTAGCAGTCGCTGCTGGTGCTGACGGACACGGTCCCAGGGCGCAGGGAGGTCAGAGAGCGCGCGGCTGAGGGCATCCATGGGGACGGCGGCGGCGGTTGCATGCTGTGGGGAGGAGAGGGACGAGAGGAGGGGAAGAGAGGGCGCCAGGGTTTGCAGGGGAGAGAGAGGCGCCGAGAGGGGGCGGTCCTTATCCTCCAAGGAGGCCGCGGGATGCCTAGCGCGTGGCCATCGGCGGCCTCGACGATCGATTTGTGTCCACGGGGTGAGGTGAACAGAGGAAGGGGATGAGGGGAGGTTAGGTGGGCCGACCTGGTTAGTGGGCCGGCTGGCCGAGCTGTCTAGCCCAGTAGGCTAGTGGGGTTCCCCCCCTTTATTTAGTTATTTTTCTTCCGTTTTTTTCCTTTTGCTTTTCTTTGGTTTCTTTTTATTTTACTTTCTTATCTGTTTAGTTTTCTTTTACTTAATACCTAAAATGATCCCTAAATTAGTAATAACTCAAAACCCTGAGCAACGAAAAGGTTTTACCCCAAAACCAGTTAGTTTATATTTTATTAATTATAAAAGCATTTAAATATTAGTTTATGCTACTTTGTTATTCACCTTTGAGTATTTAAACATTTTATAAAATTGTGGTTTCTCCACCATAATTTTTTATGCATTACATTGTTCACTCCGAACATTTTAGTTTTATTATTTGAAAACTTTTATTATTTGACTTTAATTCAAATTAGAATTTGGATCGGTTCGGAACTAACAAGGGATTAGCAATAGTAATCATGGCGACGTGGCATCATTACTAGAGGGTTACTGTAGCTTGATTACCCGGGCGTCACAATTCTCCTCCACTACAAGAAATCTCGTCCCGAGATTTAAGAGGTAGAGTAAGGGGAAAAGGTCTGGTTACGATATTCTAACGGATCTTCTCGGTCTTGGTTGCTCTTTCGAAGAGGTTGACCCCTTTCATTGAAGTCTCCATTTCTCTGCTTCAAGTCATCGTGATCAAGTCGTCATCCTTTCTTCGGGATCTCCATCGTCCTACGGACGCGATCAGGGGGAAAAACTTCGGAAGAACGCATCTCCACAAAGCTGGGCATCTGACGGTTAACTCAAGGGGAATACACGAGGTACCCCATGAGTTGTATTTCGGTGAATTCGTTGAGTGCAATATATAATGGTGCCAAAGTTCCAAATGGGTAGGCAATCATTTGATGCCTAGACAGAAGCTGGAATGGGGGCTTGGACAATGAGAATAATATGGTGTTTGATTCCAGGATGAATAATGGTATAGCATTTAGCTCGTGAATCACATACGAAGCCAGGTGCAAAGGATACATTAGAATCCGGGTTGTAAAGAAGAGTCGGGTTTCGATCTAGTGGACCTGTGGGTTACGGGCCCACCATGTGGGTTGAAAATAAGAAGGGTGGTGACATCTTGCACAGCCGCGATAGGGAGGCATGTCAGTGGATAGCTTGTCAGCTATGTCGGCAACAAAGTCGGTACCAAGGACGGGGAAAAAAGAGAACCATTTTCCCGCTCGTTGAAACGAGGCGGACCAATAGGCAAAGCTCTCGCCCATCGGTGGTTACCGGAATGTTATCAACAATAGTAACAGGGTCTTACTGACAGAGTTGTACACCAAGGTGTTTACATAAGCAGAAAATTATTACTGCTTAGATTATATGTAGATCAAAGAAAGGTTAAACAAACAAATGGAAAGGAAAATTGTGATTACACACAATTAATAGGAGTATATCCTTCCCATGGTCAAGAAGAACATGGCATACAGGGTAGGAGAGCAAGGGCCCAACCGTTCAGATAAAGTGGCAAGGATTAATCAAGATGTTACCCATACAACGGTGTCTGGACAACTGACCAAGAAACACTTAGCATCACGCCTCCAATGTTCTTATTGATGAGCGGGGTATCATAGTCATGCTTCGAGGTAGCAATGATATGGTGTTTCAATCAAGGGCCGGACTTTGGATACACAAATGATCCATGAGGAGCAACTTATAAGATAAGTCTTACAATTTCCTCCTGGAAGAATGTTTATCCTAGCAAAAGAAAATCATAATGATGGGTCCTCCAGCCAGGGGTGCTAGGCATGACATCATGCTACCGAGTCATCAAAGGACCAATATTATAACACCTGGAACGTTGTCCCAACAATTATATCTTGCCGAGATTCAGATCCGATTGGTGTCATGATACCTCAGACTCGGGATGTTCGAGAAGAAACAGTGAAACATTAGTAGACGAAATGACATTGCAAGATTCTCGGGGAATGAACTATGGGAGTGGGTTCCCGAAACAATAATTCATCATTATACCAAGGAGAGGATGAGGAGGTGACTGATGGGCTCAGCGACAATTCATCGAGAATTCCAAACGGATGGATTTCCATAATAATGTGAACAAGAAGATGACACTTGCTAATTCAAATGATAAAATGTTGTATGCTCGAGGAAAACATACACCATTAATCATTAGTTGAAAAGTCTGCCTGAAATATGACCTTAGGCAGCAAGATCAATGTTAGAGTGATGATTCAATAACCAACAGGCTAAGAACGAACTATCGACCGTTAACTTCAAAGCAATAGGGTTGCTAGAAGTACAGAACTCAAGCGGCATCGTTAGCATATTGGTATCCCGAATAAAAACAACACGGGAACCCAGGAAGAATGGTGATGGTGAGAAGTATCATCATACCGAGAATTTATAAGAGGTGGAGCAATCACCACAACATTCTTGACATAAAAGACAGTAATACTTCAAGGCAGAACACAACACTCACTTGAGAGCAAGTTGTATTCATAATGTGGACAAGTTCGCGATGAAAGGAGGTCAAGGGTGTTGCCGATGATAATAAAATCATCGAGGGCAAGGAGAGTATTTCTCATCATGAACACAATTGACATCTAAAAAAAATCAAAGTGGTGAAGGTGATCCTGCACATTTGCCAGGAGGTTTCAAGAGGATGCAATCAAACAACAATGGCAACAAGCAAGGGAATGACGAAGTGGCAAGTTATAGTATCAATATATAAGATGCAAGCTCGGAACCAACGTTGACTTTCAAGACAGGCAACATGATGTTGAAAGCTCGACATAAGTCGTGCTCACACACTGAAGAATTCGTGCACCATAGAAGGACGAGGTAGCACAATCAAAGATAGCAAGACCAGGAAGCATCCGATAGTCTAGGAATGACCAGATTGAGTTCAGAATTTCCCAGTAAAAATACTAGGGGTATTTGATTTGTAGTGCGGAATAATTTCACTAGTCGGTGTCCTCGGTTGACAACAACCCAGAACCCGTAGAGTGAATACGACAAGCAAAGGTATTACTTCATCAAAAGTTCAAAAGGTGTGGTGCAAAGGCATGATATCCTCGAGATATCAGAGGGTAAAACTCGAAGGTAGAATACGATAGAAGTTGAACTAGGTCATTGACCTATGATAGTAGATGCTTTAACCTTGTCAAAAATTGACGAGGCCTGGAATGGATTTATTCCAGATATATTGAATAAGGACAGCATGGTCGGAACAATAACTGCAAGGGATCAAATATATTGACACCGAAAGAATTATTTAGATGAAAAATCATTTTGCAAGAAGCTCCCGAGACGGTCCACATCGTTTCCATGGGCATGAACAAAAGCTCAAGGTCGACTCCCATTTCTCCAATGCATACGTTTCATTTACCTCTTGCTTTGATAAAACTATAGTGTTGGAATTTTATCCGGTAGAACACCGGAAGGGTATGACTTGTGAACACTTTTGGGTTCTCACGGATTAGGGGAAGGCATAGGTTCAACCCATTGGGCATCTTAGTAACATATACCACAAGTTTCAAAACTAAAAACACAAGCTCGAAAGCAGAGCATGGTTGGCCAAGCAGAGGATACAATTTACCAAAGGAATTATGTATCAGGGGAAGAACTCACAAGGTGCTTGAATATGAAGGACACTGTCGGTTAACAATCCAACAACGGATCGGGTAATCCACTACGGAGCTGATGTGAGTATCAGTACTCACTCAGAGGAAGAAAGAATGCAGAGGCATCAGATTCAAGAATCCCTGATTAGTCTGATGCTTAAATAGAAAGAAATTTATGGTTTCCAAAACAAAGGATCAGAAGTAGACGCACTGATCAAGGATGGATAAGTTGAAAACACTTAGTTGGACAATCAATAACGGTTTGAATTGCCGAGAACCAACTCATGTCCGGAATGACATCTGAGCCGGAAGATAATTTTAAAAAGGATAACCTGATGACTGTGTGCATACGCACACGTTGAATCAATAGGCTCAAAACGGCTAAGACAAGGGATGTTAATGGAGACTACTAGTCATATGGAATTAACCATAATGCAAGTGTCGGGGGAAACTGTCCACCACGAGCACCTATGGGACCGGAGCCCCTTGTACGTTGCGGTAAGGGAGCGGAGGGAGCACGAAGAGCAGATCGAGGAGAGCACGCGGGCAGTTTACCCAGGTTTGGGCCGCGCGGACGCGTAAAACCCTACTCCTGCCTTGGTTGTATTGAGCTCGGGAGCTTGAAGAGCTACAGTACTAGCTACACCGAGCGTGAGAGTTGCTAAGGATTCGAACCCCCTCTACGTTGTGCATGGGCCTCCTTTTATAGCTCAAGGGATCACCGACAGGTGTCAACGTAGAAGAAGGGCAAAAATGTAACTTTGGTGGTAGTTGTAACAGTGCGGGAACAGTGGATGAACAGTGGTCATCACCTACTTTGATAGTGGGGGACAAGAGCATTAAATGCCCGTCGCCGTCGACCCCAAAAGCGCCCGATCATGCGTCTCCATTCGCCACGGCGGTAGCCTCGTCACCGTGGAGTGCCACCGTGTCCCCCAGGCTGCACAGCCATCCGCCACGCGTCCCTGGAAGGGCCCCAGGGCGACGCGTGGGCCGATGAGCTGGAGCGCGGGCACACAGTGCAGGCTTCCCCCGGCAAGTACCTTGCCGGGGTCTTGATCTTTCCGGGCCCGGAAGCTTGTCGCTCCCCGGGCCCTGCCGAGGCGCATGCTGCGCCAAGGCGTGTCTTCTGAGATGCAGTCTTCTGGTCTTCCTGGCAAGCTCCTCTTGCCAGGGTCTTGCGTTAATGTGATAATCTTAAGCCTGGGACGGCCTTCCCGACAAGCTCCACTTGCCGGGGGCTTGGTCTTCTGTCTTGTATACTTTGTTTTTGAATGGCTTAATAAGGACCGGAAAGGTTTCCGGCAAGCACGTGGTAGACCCTGCCGCGGGGAGCTGCTACTGCCCGTGCACAAGTTGGGGTACTAAGGTACCCCTATCTTAGTACACCGACAGGAGCCCCCGGGCCTGGGCCACACACAGTGCCGAGCGTTGTTGGGCCAGGCCCAAAACAGTGCACGGGCACGCGCGGCCCACGGCGAGCCGTAGATTCCCTTCCGCATCCGCCGCGCCCCTCCCTAACGGCACGCGTCGATTGCGGCGTCGTGGGAGAGATCGTGGCCATGTTCTTTAATGGGAAATGCGGAGCGTCCCCCACTTCCCCCTTAAAAGCAGAGGAAGCAGGGGCAGTTTCCCTCCTTCGCTTTCATTGCGTCTTCAACCTCCAGAAATCCCCCGCTGCCTCTTGCCCCCACACCTCCTGCGCCGTCTTCCACATCTGCGGCGCCGTCGAACTCCTCGCCCCTTCCATCGCCGCCTCCGCCATGGCTCCGAAGACCAAGAAGGCGAAGGCGGAGAAGGCCAAGAGGGAGAAATCCGAGCAGGCGGCGAAGCTCGCCCTCCTGCGGAAGAGGAACGTGGTCTTCGCACCGAGGCTCGGCGCGAGGGAGCTCTGGAACAAGTACTACCTCTTCTGGGCCAAGGAGACCAAGGCTCATCCCCGGACCAGAGTCTACCCCGCCGACGCCAAAGATCTGCTTCCCGGCGGGTATTTCTTCTTCGCTGTCTTCTTCCACTGCGGCTTGTGTCCTCCATTCTCGGAGTTTTTCTGTGACATCATGAACACGTACAACCTCCACCTCTTAGACTTCACCCCCAACGCCATCCTTACGATGGCGGTTTTCGCACATCTGTGCGAAAACTACATAGGGATCTATCCAAACGTAGCACTCTTCCGCCATTTCTTTATGCCTAGAGTAGAGGCCGGCGCTCCCCTCTCCGGGGGTATCTCTTGGATCTTCCGCTTGAACAAGAAGGAATCATATCTGAAAGGAGAGCTCCGCGGCAAGTGGGAAGAGTGGCGCGCAGATTGGTGTTGGATAGTGGAGGATCAGCCGGAGCCTTTCACTGCGCCGCGCACAACAGCCATAGTGCGCGGCAGGGACTGGAGCGAGTTGGCCCCGGATGATGTCAAGCTCAACGTCGCCCTCGTCAGGATACTTCGTCTCCGGGTAGCCAAGTTGACCATCGGAGAGGTAGGGGCAGATTTCCTCCGCCGCCGCATTGCCCCTTTACAGGAGAAGAAAAGGCCAGCATGGGAGTTTGGCAATGCGGCGGATATTATGAGGCTGCGCCCGGGATTGAATTACAACTTCACGGCGTTGGAGCTGAAGGGGATGGTCCGGGAGCTTTTCAAGCACGACCCGGCCCATCCGGAGTGGTTTAGACCTCCCCGGGGAGTGGTGCCACTGTGTAACAGCACTGCCCGGGACGCCTTGCGCGCGATGATGCCCGCGTGTGACTCTCATGGCGTCGACCCCACCTGGATAGAGCCCACGCCGGATGCAATTATGAGCTTCTTCGATAATCTGGTCGAGGTGCCCAAGAACTCTGAGGAGAACAAGGGTCTCACTCGGGACACCACGGAGCGGGATTTAGCTTATATTGCTTCCCGGATGGAAGAGGCCGCCGCAGCTGCAGCGGCAGGAGATTTTGGGTTCACCGTTGACGAGGCAGATGCTGCGGACGCGTCGTGCCAAGCAGAGGAGGCGGAGATCCGCAGACTGCTCAAGCTTCCGCCTGACGAGCTCGCCGGGGTTCCTTCTCTGAGGTATGCCGGGATTCCCGGGATCGTGAGCGAAGCCGCGGCAAGCGAGGTTGCCGGAGGGAGCAGAGGTGCCGGAGGGAGCGGAGCCACCGGAGGGAGCGGGCCCGCAGGGCAGGATGCCGGACCCAGCGGGCCCGCTGGGGAGGAGGAGGAAGACGTCGAGGCCGATGAAGACACCGGCGGGTCTCTAGGGCTTGACGACGACGCCTCCTCGTCGTCGGAGAACTCCCCACCTCCGGCAAGTCCCAAGCAAGCGCCGGGGAAGCGCCTCCGCAAGGCGCCCACAGCGACGAGGACGCAGGCGCCCCGACAGCAGCCTGCTCGCCGGGCGGCGCGGGCCACCAGAGCGAGCCAAGGCGCGACGGAGGCCCCCAACGCACCAGCCGCGGCGGAGGCGCCCCGCGCGCCAGCCGCGACGGAGGCACCCCGCGCACCAGCACCTAGCGGAGGGGGATCCTCTCAGAGTGGAGCAGCTGCTCCGCCTGCTCCCCGGGCCTCGGCGCCAACGGAGGCTGGGTCTTCGCAGCCCCCAGCCCTGGAGACCGCCAAGTGCCCGAGGGAGCCTTCTCCTCCTGCTCCTCGCGCGGGAGCGCCTCAGGTGGAGTTCGACTTCTCCGCCCTGAGCGACGACGACGACGAGGAAGAGGAGTAAGCACTTGTAATTTGTAGCTTCTTCAATTCTGTCTTGATTCTTTCGTTGATGATTCTGATCTTGTTTTTGTTTTCAGGTCCTTGGCCCAGCGGGCGGCAAAGCGGGCCAAGATCCCCGTGATCGAGATCGACGACGACTCGCCCGTCGCGGCGACAGGGGACGCGCCGGCGACGAACTTGCCGGACCCAACCGCTGCTCCGAGGAGCAGCCCCCAGCGCAGCCCCCAGCGTAAGTCTGGTCTTGAGCTTCCCACGCGTCGGGCGCGCTTGAGGTTTTTTTTGCTTTGTACTGATATCTTGTTGCCTTGTTTGTTTTGTTTGTCTTGTGCAGAAATGGAGCCACAGCCGCAGGAGCAACCGGAGGTTACTCCCGAGGAGCTGCAGATTCCACCCTCCCCGCCAAGGGCGAACTCCCCGGCGAGGGAGGACGTTGCGCCAAGGACGGGCTCCCCGCCAAGGGCGGGCAGCCCGACAAGGGTGGCCACCCCGCCAAGGGAGGGCACGGGCGGCCCTCCGCCAGCAGGAGCCACCGCTCCACCGCCAAGGGAGGACTCCCCAGCGAGGGAGCCAGTCGTCGAAGACGTCCGTGAAGGTAAATTTTGCAGCTTTATCTTCTTGAACTTGTCTTTTTGGATATTTGCTTGATTGTTTCTTTTCTTCTTCTGCTAGATCCTCCCGCGCCGGACCAGATGGAGACCGAGGCCACCGGCGAGGAGGGCGCGCAGGGCGACGGCGGCAACGCCACTGCCGCTGAGGGCATGGCAGGAGC
Organism: Secale cereale; assembly: GCA_902687465.1. Classification (NCBI taxonomy): domain Eukaryota; kingdom Viridiplantae; phylum Streptophyta; class Magnoliopsida; order Poales; family Poaceae; genus Secale; species Secale cereale. The sequence continues at coordinate 371,418,602 of LR738709.1, read as the reverse complement.
CGACGAGCCTGCCGCGGAGGAGACTGCCCTGACCGCAGACGCCGAGGCCGGGGAGGGGGACGGCGACCACACTGCCGGCCCGGAGGCGGCAGGAGCGTCAAGCGCTGCGCCGGCCGCTGACCCCTCCGCCGGCAAGGAGCAGTCGGGCATCTATCTTGAGGCCCCCAATGGCGTCTTCATACAAGTGCCGTGGGGATCCTCGTCGCGAGCCCCCGTGGAGGGAGAGACCTTTGATGGAGAGGTTCTCGCCTCCGCGGGGTTGAAGATCGTCGAAGCGCCTGGCGGGAGCGACGAGCCCGAGGAGGAGAAGCTGCTTCGCCGGCTCCTGGCCCTTTACCGGGCCAGGCAGACGAAGCTGGAGTCGCGAGAAGCCCTCACCGCCAAGGCCGAAGCAGACTTGGAGAAATGCGCCGCAGAGCTCCGCGCCGCCAACCAGGCGGCTCTCCGCGACTTGGCGGAGGAGCGCGAGAGGCTTGCCGGAGAGCAGCAAGAGTTTCTCCTGGAGAAGGCTGAGGCTGAGGAGCAGCAGAGACTGGTCGGTGAAGCGCTGTCCCAGCGAGAAGGAGCGCTCAACCAGCGGAAGGTCGACCTCGACGCTCACGAGGACGACCTTACCGCCCGGGAGCAGGCCCTTGGCGGAGAGTTGAAGGAAGCGAAAGCCGCCGCAGCCACCGCGGAGACCGCCAAGAAGGACCTTGAAGCTAAGGTGGCGCAGCTGGAGGAGTACCTGAAGGCGAGCACGGAGAGGGTCACCGCACTTAATGTGGAGCGGGAAAAGGACGCCCACACCAACTCTGATCTTCAGGTACGCCTATCCAAGCAGGGCGACGAGCTCAAAGCCGCCAAGGACTCAATTGCTGATCTGGAGTTGAAGGTCTCCACGCTGAGAGATTCACTCGACGCCGCCCGGGACCGCGAGACCAGACTGAAGGAGGAGCTCCGCAAGGAGCGGGAGCTGGTGGAGAGCACTGCCACCTCCGCGAACCTCTTCAACCAGGCGGTGGAGCAATGGACGGAAGAGCTGGTCACTTCCGCCGCCAACATCGACAAGGAGCTAATGGCGCTGAGGGTGGAGCACCTCGTGTACTCTCCGGACCCGAACCTCCCCCACAACGCCAAGCTCAGTCTTTTCTTCAGGGGAATCGCGCCGACGCTTGCACGGCTACAGGAGAAGCTCCCCGCGCAGCTGGCCGAGGAGTCGCGCCAGCTCTGCGCGGGTACCTTGGAGCGCGTCTTGACCAAGATCGTCTACCGCAACCCCGATATTAATCTTGTCAACGTTCTTCGCAGCTTGCCGGCCGATGCAGATCAGGAGGCGCTGAAGGCGCAGGTCGCCCACATCATCGCCAAGGTGAACAAAATCTCCAGGCGTGAGGGCGATCGCGTAGATTAGGCCTCTTTCTTTTTATTTCCTTTGTTGCTGCAAAGTGTGCCATGAACATGAATCTATTAGTCATTGCGACAAGTTATCTCTGTAATATATTATCTTATTTCCGAGCAATTGACGTATTGTTATCTCCCTTGCTTTGGTCCTTTACTTTGTATGCTTTTTACCCTACGCTTTTAGGGAACTCGCCGGCAAGGGACCCTTGTCACAAGCGCTGAGTGCTGGACTCTGAGCAGCCTGCTGGCAAAGGCCTTACCGGCAAGCAACCTTGCCGCAGCTAATCGCAACGCACTTAGCTTGCTGAGCGAACTCGAAAACGAAGTAAGGGCGCGACACTTGTCGCAGCTCACTTAAGTCGTTGAGCGTACTCGAAAACAAGGTAAGGGTGCGGCTAGCCACGGGTAGGTTCCTCCGCGCACAGGTTTTCCATACAAAGTGTGGTTGTTCAAGGAAAATAACTAAAATTTAAAAATTTGAACTGCTCAAATTCTGGTAACTTAGCTTTCATATGTTGCTTGTTCCTTGCTTGTTCCCCGACAAGGCTCCTCTTTCTTGAACAACACTTGGTTCATCCTCTATCTCCTTCCCCCCCCGGCAAACTTGTGCGCGAGGAACATTCCTTCTGCTTAAGAGGGAAAGAGAAAGAAGAGGGAAAACAAGTATAGGGTCTCTCGGCGTGCTAATGCTTACCGAGTATGTGTGTTGCACAAGATGCCAAACAATGCATGCAAATAACATAGAAAAGCATGGAAAAGGCAAATAGTGCAAAATACAAAAGCTTTACTGATGCACGGGATCTGCGCCCGGCTTTGTACAAAGGATTACATGCAACAACGGCAAGACTTGTACAAAAGGTGGTTGCCGGAGCGGATCACGGCAACCGCGCCTTATGGGTGAAACTTGCGAAGATGCTCTATGTTCCAGGAATTGCTCACCGGTAAGCCTTCTTCAGTCTCAAGGCGGACAGCGCCGGGCCTTGTGACTTGTCTCACCCGATAAGGGCCTTCCCACTTCGGCGTCAACTTGTTGGAATTCTTGGCGGACTGAACACGCCGAAGAACAAGGTCGCCTTCCTCGAGACTCCTGGCCTTAACCTTGCGGCTATGGTAGCGTCGCAAGGCTTGCTGGTATCGAGCAGCTCGTACAGCAGCCTGGAGACATTCCTCCTCAAGGAGCAATGCATCATCTTGTCGCAGTTGCTCTTGCTCGAGCTCATCATAAGCGAGCACTCGAGGAGATCCGTCTACGAGTTCCGTGGGGAGAACTGCCTCTGCTCCATAGACTAGAGCAAAGGGTGTCTGTCCGGTGGCTCGACTTGGTGTCGTCCTCATTGACCAAAGAGCCGCCGGCAGCTCCTCTATCCAGTTTCTTCCGCACTTGTGCAGCCTGTCGAAGGTTCTTGTCTTGAGCCCGCGCAGCACTTCAGCATTGGCCCTCTCCGCTTGACCGTTGCTCCTCGGGTGAGCAACAGAAGCGAAACAGACCTTGGCGCCAAGGTCTTGGACGTACTGCATGAAGGTGCGACTAGTGAACTGTGTGCCGTTGTCGGTGATGATCCTGTTAGGGATTCCGAAACGGCAAACAATTGACCTGAAGAACCTGACTGCTGACTGTGCTGTCACCTTTCTCACTGGTTCCACTTCCGGCCACTTTGTGAACTTGTCGATTGCAACGTACAAGTACTCAAAGCCCCCGACAGCACGGGGGAAGGGGCCGAGGATATCGAGCCCCCAGACCGAGAAGGGCCAGGACAAAGGGATCGTCTGGAGAGCTTGAGCTGGCTGATGAATTTGCTTGGCATGGAACTGGCACGCTTCACACTTGGTTACTTGTGCAGTTGCATCTTGGAGGGCTTCTTGCCAAAAGAACCCTTGCCGGAATGCCTTCCCGGCAAGTGCCCTTGCGCCAATGTGGTGGCCACATATGCCTCCATGTATTTCTGCCAACAGCTTCTGTCCATCTTCTCTGGAAATGCACTTCAACCTGACACCATTGAGCCTTCTTCTGTACAGTTCGTTATCGACAAACTGGTACATACTTGATTGTCTTGTTATCTTCTCTATCTCTTCTGGGTCATCGGGAAGTTCTCCAGTTTGCAGAAAACGGACGATTTGCTGTGCCCATACTGGAGCTCGAGGCTCAACGGCAAGGACTAAAGGCATGAGGGCCGCTGCGGGAACCTCAGCTTCTACGGCAAGAACCTCTGGCTCCGCCGGAGCTGATGGTTCCCCGGCAAGCCTGCCGGGGCAAGGCTTGTCGGGAACGCTTGCTTCAACTGTACAGATCCTTGGATCTGCAGGAGCAAGCTGTTCCTCAGCGTTCTGACTGTTGATCTTGGGGACCTTGGCGGCGGCTTCGGGAATATCCGCCGGCAAGTAGTCGTCGGAGACCAATTTTCGCTTTTTGTTTTGCCCAACTGATGGCGTAACGGATGGCTGAGTTAGCTTGAGCAGGAAGGTCCCTGGTTCCACAGGTAACTTCATCGCGGCACACTTTGAAAGGCCATCTGCAATATCATTCTGAGCTCTCGGAACGTGCTCCATTTGCAGACCTTCAAAGTGTTCTTCAAGCTTCCTCACTTCATCAACATAGGCTTCCATCAGAGGGCTCTGGTAACTTTTGTTAACTTGCCGGACCACCAACTGAGAATCTCCCCGCACAATCAACTTCCTGATCCCAAGTTCGGCCGCAATTCTGAGACCGGCAAGCAAACCTTCATACTCTGCAGTATTGTTTGTCGCTTGCTCCCTGGGAAAGTGCATTTGGATAACATACTTGAGGTGCTCTCCGGTGGGCGCTATGAGTACCACGCCGGCACCGGCGCCTTGCAGCGAGAAGGCACCATCAAAGTACATTACCCATTCGCCGCTTGCTTCTTGTACGGGGGTACTTGTTTCTGGAACTTCTTCATCGGGCGTTGGGGTCCATTCAGCTATGAATTCTGCCAAAGCTCGGCTCTGTATAGTTGAAGTACTTTCAAACTTGAGACCAAAGCTTGACAGCTCTAGTGCCCACTCGACATTCCTGCCTGTTGCTTCTGGATTGTGCAATATCCTTTTCAACGGAAAGCGAGTGACCACTGTTATCTCGTGTGCTTGGAAGTAATGGCGCAGCTTTCTCGAGGCCATGAGGAGGCCGAAAAGCAACTTCTGCACCCCAGAGTACCTTGATCTAGCCCCCTGTAGAAGGGAACTCACAAAATACACTGGGCGCTGTACCATCTTCCTTCGCACTTCTCCTTGCTCCTGCGCAGAGTTGTCCTTGTCGGGGCCAGAGCTTGTCGGAGCAGCCCCCTGCTTGTCGCTGGATTCGCTTGCCGGTGGTGTAGACTCTTCCTCTGCCTCCCTCTCCGCTACCAACGCAACACTAACCACTTGATTGGTTGCCGCTAAGTACAGCAGCAACTTCTCTTGTGGCCTAGGTGCGACAAGTATTGGAGTGGAGGATAGGTATCCTTTCAAGTCTTGCAGCGCTGCCTCCGCTTCCGGAGTCCATTTCATAGGGCCTGCCTTCTTCAAGATTTTGAAGAAAGGTAGGGCGCGCTCTGCAGACTTCGAAATGAACCTACTGAGGGCAGCTACACAACCTGCAAGCCTCCTTACGTCCTTGATGCGCTTCGGGGCTTCAATCTGCTCGATGGCTTTTATCTTGTCGGGATTGGCCTCAATCCCCCTCTGGGATACAAAGAACCCGAGAAGCTTGCCGGAGGGGACTCCAAAGACGCACTTCTCGGGGTTCAACTTAAGCTGGATCTTGCGCAGATTTGCAAACGTTTCTTCCAAGTCTTGGACCAGGGTATCTTTGCTCTTGCTCTTCACCACTATGTCATCCATGTAGGCTTCTACATTTCTGTGGATCTGTGGCTCAAAAGCAGTGTGTACCACCCTTGCAAATGTCGAGCCTGCATTCTTCAATCCAAAGGGCATGCGTATGAAACAATATGTGCCGCATGGAGTGATAAATGCAGTCTTTTCTTCATCTTCCTTGGCCATAAAAATCTGGTGGTAGCCCGAATATGCATCAAGGAAAGAGAGCAGCTCACATCCGGCGGTGGAGTCAACAATCTGGTCAATGCGCGGCAAGGGAAATGGATCCTTGGGACATGCTTTATTCACATCGGTGAAGTCTATACACAGTCTCCACTTCCCGTTGGCCTTGCGCACGACAACTGGATTTGCTAACCACGTCGGATGGATCACGCCTCTAACCAGGCCCGCTGCTTCTAGCTTCTTGATTTCTTCGGCAATGAATTATTGGCGCTCCACGGCTTGCTTCCTGACCTTCTGCTTGACGGGCCGCGCATGAGGACAAACAGCAAGCTTATGCTCAATTACCTTCCTGGGAACACCGGGGATGTCAGATGGTTGCCAGGCAAACACATCGACATTCGCCCGCAGGAAGGCAACGAGCGCGCTTTCCTATTTGCTGTCAAGCGTAGCACCGATGGCGAAGGTACCACCAGTGCCGTCCTCCCTGGCGGACACCTTCTTGGTTGCCGGTGGAGCGGCCATCCCCTTTTTGCACTTGCCGGTGGAGCTCGATGGGACGTCCTCGACGGCAGCGCAGCACTCCGAAGAGGTGCGCTTGCCGGAGTGGGCCCCAGAGCACTTGCCGGACTTGGACTTGGTCTTCTTCCCCCCGGGAGCTTCAGCGGCAAGTGTGTTGCTCCCCGCTGCGGCTGCTGCGTCCCGGTATATCTTGTCGGCGCAGATAAGCGCGTCCTTCTTGTCGCCAGGGACAGAGATGACGCTTATCGGCCCCGGCATCTTGAGTACGTTGTAGGCGTAGTGGGAAGCTGCCATGAACTTGGCGAGGGCAGGACGTCCAAGTATCCCATTGTATGGCAATGGGATATCGGCCACGTCAAAGGTTATCCTCTCCGTCCTGAAGTTGAGTTCCCCGCCAAAGGTCACTGGCAGAGTGATCTTCCCCTTCGGCTTGCTCCTCCCCGGGTTTATTCCTTGGAACGAACCGGTTTCTTCGAGCTCGCCATCTGGGATCTGGAGCTTCTTGATCACAGCTGAGGAGATCAAGTTCAGGCCGGCCCCGCCGTCAACCAACATTTTGGTGACCTTAAGGTTGCGGATGGTTGGTGAGACCAACATCGGCAAGCACCCGACCGCGGTGGTGCGGTCAGGGTGATCCTCAAGATCAAAAATGATGGGCGTGCTGGACCACTTCAGGAGCCTGCGTGACTCAACGGGCGGCTCTGCTGCGTTAACTTCCCGCACCCACTGCTTGAGTTGGCGGTGGGAAGTGTGCAGAGAGGCGCCCCCGTCGACACACAGGACTTCTGTGGCCTTCTGGAACTCCTGCTCGCTGTTATCACCTTCCTCCATGTCGTCGTCGTCGTCTTCCTCTTCATCTTTGTCGCGGCCCCGGGGAGGTCGATCACCTTGCCGCTGCTTGGCCTTGCCGCGGCGTCCTCCCCGGCCATTGAATGGCCGCTTCTTGCTTGGCTCTCCCCCGCCACCTTGGGCCTTCTCCTTGTCGCGCCGCTCGTATTCAGCTTTCTGCTGCTCTACGAGGTACTCGACGCGCTTGCAGTTCGAAAGATCGTGACCCTTGGTGCGGTGGATCTTGCAATATTGCTTGTCGGATCCATCCTGCTTGTCGGCTGCCGCCACAGGGGCAGGCTCCTTGCCGGAGCCGCCAGCCTGTGCTGTCTTGGCGGGAGCCTCCTTGCCGGACTTCTCGACGACCAGCACTTCCTTGCTCTTCCTCTTTCTATTGTTCCGCCGCCGGCTCTTCTTTGCCGGGGCGGCATCCTCGCTGTCGCTTCCCCCTGCGCCAGCATCCTCTCCGGGGAGTCTCCTCCCCTCTTCGGCGCGCGCACACTTATCAGCTAGAGCATAGAGCTCGCTGACATCCCGTATCTTGGTCATGGCCATCTCTTCCCGCATGCGGCGGTTACGCACGTTCTGGTGGAACGCGCTGATAACCGCGGCGGGGTGGACGTCGGGAATGTTGTGTTGTACACGGTTGAACCATTGGATGTACTTGCGCAGGGGTTCTCCTTCCTTCTGGGCCAAGATGTGGAGATCACTCTCCTGGCCGTGGGGTTTGTGGCCGCCCGTGAAGGCGCCAACAAATTGATGGCACAAACTTGCCCACGAAGAAATGGAGCCTTCCGGCAAGTGCATAAGCCAAGAACGAACGTTCGGCTTAAGCACCAGCGGGAAGTAATTCGCCAGTATCTTCTCGTCGCGCCCCCCGGCAGCCTGCACCGCGATGGTGTATATGCTGAGGAACTCCGAGGGGTGCGTCTTGCCGTCGTACTTCTCCGGTACGTCGGGCTTGAAATTTTTCATGCTGGGCCACTGGACGCGCCGCAGCTCACGGGTGAACGCAGGGCAACCTGCCGCGTACGGCAAGTCGCCTGGTTCACCGGGCGCGTGCGTGTCGACAGCGGTCCCAGTGCGCTGATCTGATTGTCGTCGGGCTTCTCGGCGGCGCTCGATTGTCGTCCGAGCGTCTTCTTGTCGCCGGTCGTCAAGGACCTGGCGCTGGTCCCGACGAGCCCGCGGATCCGACGATGCCGTGGAGTCGTCGTCGACGTTAATCCGGCGGGGAGGCGTCTTCTGCTTCCACGGCGGGGAGTGCACGGTGGTTGCGCCCCCGGCGGTCTTGTCGCCATCGGCCTTCGTCTTCTCTACTTGCCGTGGCCGCGAGGTCGCCGGCTGCTGCGGCGTGTTGTTGTTGGTGAAGGCGATGAGGCTTTGGATTGTTGCCCTCCAGTCTTCGGCCTTGTCTGCCGCTGGAGGGAAGTCGAGGAGCAGTTGCGCTCTTGCAAGAGCTTCTGCTGGAGAGGAGGGGAGCGGGGGCGAGCGGTGCGAGGAGCGGGATATGCTCGGACTCCTAACAGGGTTAGAAGGAGCAGTTTCCCGCCCCGGCGACCGCGCCTTGCTCGTGCCAGGGCGATGGCCTTGAGCGTCCCGCGAGCCTCCGGTTTGTCCTTGGCCCAGCAAGCGGATGGTACCTCCCGTACCACGGCGCTGCTGGCCAGTCGTCTGCTGAGATGGGCGTGGCGGGTCTACGGACACCGAGGCCTTGGAGTTGGTCCGGTCGTCCGCCTTGTCCTTGGACTTGGCGGTGCCGTGAGTCTCCTCGCCGGCGACCACCCTTCCACCGGCGTCTCCTCCACCCACCGTTGGTTCTGGTGGCGGGGGAATCGACGCAGACGGCCATGCGACCTCCGAAGCCTTCTTCTTCGGGGCCATGCTGCTGCCGATGAAGTTGGAGAGGTTGATGAAGATTGCGCCCGCGTGAGCGCCGGATCAGGTTCGCACAACCTCGACGCCCCCTACCTGGCGCGCCAGAGATGTCGGGGGAAACTGTCCACCACGAGCACCTATGGGACCGGAGCCCCTTGTACGTTGCAGTAAGGGAGCGGAGGGAGCACGAAGAGCAGATCGAGGAGAGCACGCGGACAGTTTACCCAGGTTCGGGCCGCGCGGACGCGTAAAACCCTACTCCTGCCTTGGTTGTATTGAGCTCGGGAGCTTGAAGAGCTACAGTACTAGCTACACCGAGCGTGAGAGTTGCTAAGGATTCGAACCCCCTCTACGTTGTGCATGGGCCTCCTTTTATAGCTCAAGGGATCACCGACAGGTGTCAACGTAGAAGAAGGGCAAAAATGTAACTTTGGTGGTAGTTGTAACAGTGAGGGAACAGTGGTCATCACCTACTTTGACAGTGGGGGACAAGAGCATTAAATGCCCGTCGCCGTCGACCCCAAAAGCGCCCGCTCATGCGTCTCCGTTCGCCACGGCGGTAGCCTCGTCACCGTGGAGTGCCACCGTGTCCCCCAGGCTGCACAGCCATCCGCCACGCGTCCCTGGAAGGGCCCCAGGGCGACGCGTGGGCCGATGAGCTGGAGCGCGGGCACACAGTGCAGGCTTCCCCCGGCAAGTACCTTGCCGGGGTCTTGATCTTGCCGGGCCCGGAAGCTTGTCGCTCCCCGGGCCCTGCCGAGGCGCATGCTGCGCCAAGGCGTGTCTTCTGAGATGCAGTCTTCTGGTCTTCCTGGCAAGCTTCTCTTGCCAGGGTCTTGCGTTAATGTGATAATCTTGAGCCTGGGACGGCCTTCCCGACAAGCTCCACTTGCCGGGGGCTTGGTCTTCTGTCTTGTATACTTTGTTTTTGAATGGCTTAATAAGGACCGGAAAGGTTTCCGGCAAGCATGTGGTAGACCCTGCCGCGGGGAGCTGCTACTGCCCGTGCACAAGTTGGGGTACTAAGGTACCCCTATCTTAGTACACCGACAGGAGCCCCCGGGCCTGGGCCACACACGGTGCCGAGCGCTGTTGGGCCAGGCCCAAAACAGTGCACGGGCACGCGCGGCCCACGGCGAGCCGTAGATTCCCTTCTGCATCCGCCGCGCCCCTCCCTAACGGCACGCGTCGATTGCGGCGTCGTGGGAGAGATCGTGGCCACGTTATTTAATGGGAAATGCGGAGCGTCCCCCACTTCCCCCTTAAAAGCAGAGGAAGCAGGGGCAGTTTCCCTCCTTCGCTTTCATTACGTCTTCAACCTCCAGAAATCCCCCGCTGCCTCTTGCCCCCACACCTCCTCCGCCGTCTTCCGCATCTGCGGCGCCGTCGAACTCCTCGCCCCTTCCATCGCCGCCTCCGCCATGGCTCCGAAGACCGAGAAGGCGAAGGCGGAGAAGGCCAAGAGGGAGAAATCCGAGCAGGCGGCGAAGCTCGCCCTCCTGCGGAAGAGGGACGTGGTCTTCACGCCGAGGCTCGGCGCGAGGGAGCTCTGGAACAAGTACTACCTCTTCTGGGCCAAGGAGACCAAGGCTCATCCCCGGACCAGAGTCTACCCCGCCGGCGCCAAAGATCTGCTTCCCGGTGGGTATTTCTTCTTCGCTGTCTTCTTCCACTGCGGCTTGTGTCCTCCATTCTCGGAGTTTTTCTGTGACATCATGAACACGTACAACCTCCACCTCTTAGACTTCACCCCCAACGCCATCCTTACGATGGCGGTTTTCGCACATCTGTGCGAAAACTACATAGGGATCTATCCAAACGTAGCACTCTTCCGCCATTTCTTTATGCCTAGAGTAGAGGCCGGCGCTCCCCTCTCCGGGGGTATCTCTTGGATCTTCCGCTTGAACAAGAAGGAATCATATCTGAAAGGAGAGCTCCGCGGCAAGTGGGAAGAGTGGCGCGCCGATTGGTGTTGGATAGTGGAGGATCAGCCGGAGCCTTTCACTGCGCCGCGCACAACAGCCATAGTGCGCGGCAGGGACTCGAGCGAGTTGGCCCCGGATGATGTCAAGCTCAACGTCGCCCTCGTCAGGATACTTCGTCTCCGGGTAGCCAAGTTGACCATCGGAGAGGTAGGGGCAGATTTCCTCCGCCGCCGCATTGCCCCTTTACAGGAGAGGAAAAGGACAGCATTGGAGTTTGGCAATGCGGCGGATATTATGAGGCTGCACCCGGGATTGAATTACAACTTCACGGCGTTGGAGCTGAAGGGGATGGTCCGGGAGCTTTTCAAGCACGACCCGGCCCATCCGGAGTGGTTTAGACCTCCCCGGGGAGTGGTGCCACTGTGTAACAGCACTGCCCGGGACGCCTTGTGGGCGATGATGCCCGCGTGTGACTCTCATGGCGTCGACCCCACCTGGATAGTGCCCACGCCGGATGCAATTATGAGCTTCTTCAATAATCTGGTCGAGGTGCCCAAGAACTCCGAGGAGAACAAGGGTCTCACTCGGGACACCACGGAGCGGGATTTAGCTTATATTGCTTCCCGGATGGAAGAGGCCGCCGCAGCTGCAGCGGCAGGAGATTTTGGGTTCACCGTTGACGAGGCAGATGCTGCGGACGCGTCGTGCCAAGCAGAGGAGGCGGAGATCCGCAGACTGCTCAAGCTTCCGCCCGACGAGCTCGCCGGGGTTCCTTCTCTGAGGTATGCCGGGATTCCCGGGATCGTGAGCGAAGCCGCGGCAAGCGAGGTTGCCGGAGGGAGCAGAGGTGCCGGAGGGAGCGGCGCCACCGGAGGGAGCGGGCCCTCAGGGCAGGATGCCGGACCCAGCGGGCCCGCTGGGGAGGAGGAGGAAGACGTCGAGGCCGATGAAGACACCGGCGGGTCTCTAGGGCTTGACGACGACGCCTCCTCGTCGTCGGAGAACTCCCCACCTCCGGCAAGTCCCAAGCAAGCGCCGGGGAAGCGCCTCCGCAAGGCGCCCACAGCGACGAGGACGCAGGCGCCCCGACAGCAGCCTGCTCGCCGGGCGGCGCGGGCCACCAGAGCGAGCCAAGGCGCGACGGAGGCCCCCAACGCACCAGCCGCGGCGGAGGCGCCCCGCGTGCCAGCCGCGACGGAGGCGCCCCGCGCACCAGCACCTAGCGGAGGGGGATCCTCTCAGAGTGGAGCAGCTGCTCCGCCTGCTCCCCGGGCCTCGGCGCCAACGGAGGCTGGGTCTTCGCAGCCCCCAGCCCCGGAGACCGCCAAGCGCCCGAGGGAGCCTTCTCCTCCTGCTCCTCGCAAGGGAGCGCCTCAGGTGGAATTCGACTTCTCCGCCCTGAGTGACGACGACGACGAGGAAGAGGAGTAAGCACTTGTAATTTGTAGCTTCTTCAATTCTGTCTTGATTCTTTCGTTGATGATTCTGATCTTGTTTTTCTTTTCAGGTCCCTGGCCCAGCGGGCGGCAAAGCGGGCCAAGATCCCCGTGGTCGAGGTCGACGACGACTCGCCCGTCGCGGCGACAGGGGACGCGCCGGCGACGAACTTGCCGGACCCAACCGCTGCTCCGAGGAGCAGCCCCCAGCGCAGCCCCCAGCGTAAGTCTGGTCTTGAGCTTCCCACGCGTCGGGCGCGCTTGAGGTTTTTTTTTTGCTTTGTACTGATATCTTGTTGCCTTGTTTGTTTTGTTTGTCTTGTGCAGAAATGGAGCCGCAGCCGCAGGAGCAACCGGAGGTTACTCCCGAGGAGCTGCAGATTCCACCCTCCCCGCCAAGGGCGAACTCCCCGGCGAGGGAGGACGTTGCGCCAAGGATGGGCTCCCCGCCAAGGGCGGGCAGCCCGACAAGGGTGGCCACCCCGCCAAGGGAGGGCACGGGCGGCCCTCCGCCAGCAGGAGCCACCGCTCCACCGCCAAGGGAGGACTCCCCGGCGAGGGAGCCAGTCGTCGAAGACGTCCGTGAAGGTAAATTTTGCAGCTTTATCTTCTTGAACTTGTCTTTTTGGATATTTGCTTGATTGTTTCTTTTCTTCTTCTGCTAGATCCTCCCGCGCCGGACCGGATGGAGACCGAGGCCACCGGCGAGGAGGGCGCGCAGGGCGACGGCGGCAACGCCACTGCCGCTGAGGGCATGGCAGGAGCCGACGAGCCTGCCGCGGAGGAGACTGCCCCGACCGCAGACGCCGAGGCCGGGGAGGGGGACGGCGACCACACTGCCGGCCCGGAGGCGGCAGGAGCGTCAAGCGCTGCGCCGGCCGCCGACCCCTCCGCCGGCAAGGAGCAGTCGGGCATCTATCTTGAGGCCCCCAATGGCGTCTTCATACTAGTGCCGTGGGGATCCTCGTCGCGAGCCCCCGTGGAGGGAGAGACCTTTGATGGAGAGGTTCTCGCCTCCGCGGGGTTGAAGATCGTCGAAGCGCCTGGCGGGAGCGACGAGCCCGAGGAGGAGAAGCTGCTTCGCCGGCTCCTGGCCCTTTACCGGGCCAGGCAGACGAAGCTGGAGTCGCGAGAAGCCCTCACCGCCAAGGCCGGAGCAGACTTGGAGAAACGCGCCGTAGAGCTCCGCGCCGCCAACCAGGCGGCTCTCCGCGACTTGGCGGAGGAGCGGGAGAGGCTTGCCGGAGAGCAGCAAGAGTTTCTCCTGGAGAAGGCTGAGGCCGAGGAGCAGCGGAGACTGGTCGGTGAAGCGCTGTCCCAGCGAGAAGGAGCGCTCAACCAGCGGATGGTCGACCTCGACGCTCACGAGGACGACCTTACCGCCCGGGAGCAGGCCCTTGGCGGAGAGTTGAAGGAAGCGAAAGCCGCCGCAGCCACCGCGGAGACCGCCAAGAAGGACCTTGAAGCTAAGGTGGCGCAGCTGGACTGAACTGCAGAATGCCAAAATAAGAGGGGGATAGCTAATCCTATCGAAGACTACGCTTCAAGCGGCCTCCATCTTGCAGCAGTAGAAGATAGTAGATGGAAAAGTAACAAGTACCAAAGCTTCTTGCAGCCTCCGTCTTGAGGAGCTGAAGAGTTCACCAAGTAACAACGTATAGCATAATCCTACCCGGTGATCCTCCCTTCGTCGCCCTGTGAGAAAGCGATCATCGGGTTGTATCTGGAACTTGTCTGGGTGTGTTTTATTAAGTATCCAGTTCTAGTTGTCATGAGGTCAGAGTACAACTCCGGGTCGTCCTTTTACCGAGGGACACGGCTATTCGAATAGATTAACTTCCCTGCAGGGGTGCACCACATAGCCCAGCACGCTTGATCCCATTTGGCCGGACATACTTTCCAGGGTCATGCCCGGCCTCGGAAGATCAACACGTCGCAGCCCTACCTAAGCACAACAGAGAGGTCAGCACGCCGGTCTAAGTCCTAGGCGCGCAGGGGTCCGGGCCCATCGCCCAATGCACACCTGCACGTTACGTACGCGGCCGGTGAGCAGACCTAGCAACCTCCATTACTAAGGAAGTTGCGTTACGCGGTCCAACCCGGCGCGCGCTGCTCAATCGCGGACGTCAAGAAGGCTTCGGCTGATACCACGACGTCGAGAGCCCATAACTATTCCCACGCAGCTGGTTAGTGCGTATAGACCAAATGGCCAGACTCGGATCAAATACCAAGATCTCGATAAGCGTGTTATTATGAAACAACCGTGGACAACGACCAGGGCCAGGCCACCTCTCCACTGGGTGTCTCAAGCTGCCCTGTAGCTCCACCACAAAGATCCACTCGGGGGGCCGTTTGGAACTCAGGCCCATCACTACCTGGATGGAGCCACCTGTCCTTTCAGCCCCCACATCGAATCACTTGCGGGTACTCAATGAGCCAACCCGACTTTAGTCACATCATCTGTCATGTAAAGTATGTGTATAGTATATACCCGTGATCACCACCTGAGGTGATCACGGCCCGATAGTATAGCATGGCAGGCGGACAAGGATGTGGGGCCACTGATGGAAAACTAGCATCCTACACTAAGCATTAGGATGGCAGGTACATGTATCAACAATTGTAGCGGCAATGACAGGCTATGCAACAGAATAGGAGTAACCGAACAGTAACATGCTACACTACTCTAATGCAAGCAGTAGAGAGAAGAATAGGCGATATCTGGTGATCAAAGGGGGGGGGCTTGCCTGGTTGCTTTGGCAAGAAGGAGCGGTCGTCGTCGACGTAGTTGATCACAGTGGCACCGTCAGCAGTCTCAGTCCCGGAGTTTATCGGAGAGAAGTAACGGAGGGGGAACATAGTAAATAACAGAGCAATCAAAGCATCACAAAGTGTAACATGGCAAAACGCGGTGCTACGTGAGACCTAACGCGATGCTCGGTGATACAGGCGAAGAGGAATGACATCCGGGAAGGTATTCCCAGTGTTAGGCATTTTCGGGCAGATAAAACGGAGGGGGAATGTTGCATGTTCGGTATGATAGAGATGTGTGGCGGACAAACGGACCGCGTATTCGGATTCGTCTCATCGTTCTGAGCAACTTTCATATATAAATTATTTTCATCCGAGTTACGGTTTAAAAGATATGATTTTCTAAAGTTTTTATTAATTTCTGGAATTTAATTAATTAATTTAATAGAACATTATCCAGAATAGTACGGATGACGTCAGCATGACGTCAGCACGACGTCAGCAGTCAACCAGTCAGTTGACTGGTCAAACTGCCGGGTGGGTCCCGATTGTCATTGTCTCAACTAACTAATCAGAATTAGTTAGATTAATTAAGTGATTAGGTTAACTAAACAGATTTATTTAAGTTAATTAATTATTTACCTGATTAATTATTTAATATATTTTTTAAAGAGGCGTGGGGCCCTTATGTCATAGGCCCATGGGGCCTTAATGGGCACTGGGCGCAGTGGGTGAGTGGGGTGCCCGCACGCCCGATCCACCAGGGACGGTGCGGGCGAGGCCGCAGCGGCGGGGCGGCCGCCGGAGCGTGGCCGCGGCGAGCAATCCGGCTGCGCCGGGG
>LR738709.1:371343409-371402897 GCA_902687465.1 Secale cereale | reverse complement strand
CGCTGGGCGCGGGGTGAGGGCTGGGGCGGGCCCCCAGGGGCGGCGCGCACAGAACCCGGCTGGGCCGAGTGAGGCACCGGCGGCCAGCGGCGGCTGCAGTAGCAGCGGCGCCAGCGACGGCAGCAGTAGCGGCGGCTGCTAGCGCAGCAGCAGCGGAGGCAATGCCCGCGCGTAGGGGCGCGTAGCGGCGGAGCGTCGGCCGCGGGATGGAGCGCGAGGGAAGGAGGCCGAGGCCAGACGTGTAGTGGCGCACGCGAACGCGCGCGTGGACGCGTCCAGGGAGAGCCCCGGGCGGTCAGAATGCGGCACCGGCGAGCAGAGGCGGTTCGAGCATACGCGAAGGGGACTTGCGATCCACAGGTCCAGGCGACCTCTACGCGAGGCCATAAGCACGGTGGCGCGCTTGCTCGGCCAAGGCACGAACGACAGCGACGGCGGCAAGGTAGGCAGCGGTGACGGAGTAAAGACGGCAGCAACAACAGTAGGGAGGAGCTCGGTCACGAGCTCGAAAACAGAGGAGGGTGAAGAGCGGATGCTCACCGAGGAGCGCACGATGGCTCAATGGAAGCTTAGGAGTTGCAGGGGTGGTGGATCGTCGAGGTTGACGGCGGCGACCGAAGGTAGGGGACGAGCTCGATCCCGACGGTGGAGGGGCTCCGAGCTCCAACTTGTGGACGGAGAGGAAGTAGCTGTCGCTGGTGGTGCTGACGGACACGGTCCCAGGGCGCGGGGAGGTCGGAGAGCGCGCGGCTGAGGGCATCCATGGGGACGGCGGCGGCGGTTGCATGCTGTGGGGAGGAGATGGACGAGAGGAGGGGAAGAGAGGGCGCCAGGGTTTGCAGGGGAGAGAGAGGCGCCGAGAGGGGGGTCCTTATCCTCCAAGGAGGCTGCGGGATGCCTGGCGCGTGGCCATCGGCGGCCTCGACGATCGATTTGTGTCCACGGGGTGAGGTGAACAGAGGAAGGGGATGAGGGGAGGTTAGGTGGGCCGACCTGGTTAGTGGGCCGGCTGGCCGAGCTGTCTAGCCAGTAGGCCAGTGGGGTTCCCCCCCCCTTTATTTAGTTATTTTCTTCTGTTCTTTTCCTTTTGCTTTTCTTTGGTTTCTTTTTATTTTACTTTCTTATCTGTTTAGTTTTCTTTTACTTAATACCTAAAATGATCCCTAAATTAGTAATAACTCAAAACCCTGTGCAACCAAAAGGTTTTACCCCAAAACCAGTTAGTTTATATTTTATTAATTATAAAAGCATTTAAATATTAGTTTATGCTACTTTGTTATTCACCTTAGAGTATTTAAACATTTTATAAAATTGTGGTTTCTCCACCATAATTTTTTATGCATTACATTGTTCACTCCGAACAGTTTAGTTTTAATATTTGAAAACTTTTATTATTTGACTTTAATTCAAATTAGAATTTGGATCGGTTTGGAACTAACAAGAGATTAGCAATAGTAATCATGGTGATGTGGCATCATTACTAGAGGGTTACTGTAGCTTGATTACCCGGGCGTCATAGTGTGGGTTGCTCGGGTCTGGACCATCTTCATCCGACGCTCCTCTAGCTTAAGGTACGTCACCACCTTAGCAAAGGTAGGATCCGGGATGAGGGTGAGGTTGGGCGCGGCATTCCCGGAGTCCTCATTGAGACCGGCGGTGAGGGTGCTGACGAGGAGCTCGTCGCCGACCATCTCACCGAGATCGCGAAGCTCATCGGCAAGCTTTTTGAGGCAGATGCAAAAATCGTCGATGGACGAGTCAAGCTACTGGCACCCGTAGAACTCGCCGTGGAGGAGAACCTTGCGCTGCAGCTTGTTGTTGGTGAAGAGGCCATTGAGCTAGGTCCAGACGGCACATGCGTCATCGTCATCAGCTACCACAGTGTGGAAGAGGTCGTCGGAGATGGTGAGGTAGAACCAACAGATGATGGTGGCGTCGATGATCATCCACTCCTCGTCATGGATCATGAGGCTCGAGTCCACGGTGCCATCGATGTGGCCATGGAGGAGGTACTCACGAAACACCAAGGAGAATTACTGCTTCCAAGCGGAGTAGGTGATGTGGACTGGTCAAGCTTAACTGGGATGCGCTCATGGATGTTGAGGTTGCGGATGAGGTTGACATCGGGACCTGCGAACAGGTTGCTGCCGGAAGAGATGGAGGAGCTCATGGTGTAGGGCTAGGGTTTGGGAGAGGAAGGCGGCGCAGGTGAAGGAGAGAGGCGGCACTGGTGGAGGAGGGGGAAGGATGGCGCGGTGCGGGAGGAGGAGGGGGTGGCGTGGCGCGGGAGGTAGCAGAAGCGGAGTGTGGCGGTCGGCGGTTGATACGTCTCAAACGTATCTACTTTTCCAAACACTTTTGATATTGTTTTGGCCTCATTCTTGCATGATTTGGACTAAACTAACCCGGACTGACGCTGTTTTCAGCAGAGCTGCCTGTATGGTTTATTTGTGTGCAGGAAAATGGATTTTTAGGTATCTCAGAAAAATCCACGAAAAATCACAGAAAATCCACGCACCCGAAGGAACCAGGAGCCAGAAGTGGGGCCAGAGGGGGGCCAGGGGGTGCCCAGGCGCCCTGTGGGCGCCCCCCCTGGGCCGCGCCGGGGGGCTGTCTGGGTGGGTCCACACCCCCCTGGTGCCCTACTTCGCCTCGTATTTTTACTCCCGATGCAGAAACCCCAGATCAGAAGTTCTTTCGCAGTTTTCCGTCGCGGAGCCGCCGCCACCCTCTGTTCTTCCTCGGGAGGGCTAATCTGGAGGCTGAATTGGCCTCCGGAGAGGGGAGATCGTCGCCATCGTCATCATCATCACCACTCCATCATCCCTCCATGACTTCCCCTTTCATGTGTGAGTAATTCCCCTGCTGTAGGCGAAGGGGGTGGTAGGGATTGGATGAGTTAGATCATGTAATAGTTTGTCAGATCGTTGGGGGCATGTTGCCTATCATCTACTATGGTGTTTATCATCTTTGCTTCAACTTGTTATTCTTAATGCTTGACACTTAGGGCCCGAGTGCCATGATTTCAGATCTGAACCATATGTGTTTGCATGAATATATTTGTGTTCGTGATCCTATCTATGAGTTGTTTGCACCTGTTACGGTCTGGAACCGGCGATCCCAAAAGTGACAGCTTGGGACACCAAAGGGGATGGTCCGTAGTTTGAGGATTACATGTATCAATTGAGTTCATTGCTTTGTTCCGATGCTCTTTGACAGGAGCACCTTAATATCCATAAGTTCCTTTTGGCCCCGTTCGTAGCGGGATGGTAGGACAAAAGATGTTGTGCAAGTTCTTATTGCAAGCATGTACAACTACCTACGGGATACATGCCTAATGTTTGATATTTGCCTAGATGATCATTACTTTTCCGTGTGTCGTGCCCCAAGTTAAATCTATATCATCCATGCAGTGCCCAACCATCCATCTCCCTAGCCTACAGTGTTTTAAATCCTGCTTGTCACTAGTTGCTACTTTTGCCATTTACTACTGCTATTTACTTTTGCTGTTTACTTTTGCTGTTTACTTTTACTATTACTATCATCACTATCATATCACTGTTACCACTTATCTTTTGTTGCAAGTAAGTATATCTCAGGTGTGGTTGAATTGACAACTCAACTGTCAAAGCTTATAAATACTCTTTGGCTCCCCGTGTGTCGAATCAATAAATTGGGTTATTCTTACCCGCGAAGACTATCTCGATCCCTTACGGTTGAGGGTTATCAAGTACCGTTTTCTGGCGCCGTTGCCGGGGAGCATAGCAATATTTACAAGTCTACTTGAGGTATCCTACCTGCTGCACTTCATCCACTATGGGTAAGAAAGGAGACCCCAAGGTTCCGATCTTACTATCCACTACAAGAAGAGGTACTGCTCTGAGCACTAGTGCTACACTTGATTCACCTTCTGTTATGAGTAAGTTTGCCTCACCACCGCTCCTACTGAATCTGTTACTATGTCTGATACTCTTGATGATGCTTCTACTACTTTTGATGATATTAGTTCGCTTGGTTATGCTCTTGAGAAACAAATTGCTGCTGCTGCTAAAAAGTCTGGAATTGAACTTCCTGTTACTCGCTACCCTATTGGTGAAACTTATGATTATCCTGATTTGAGTAAACTCAAAGAGAGGCTCCTTGATGATGATTACTATATACTAGATGAAGATTTATGCAGGGAACTCACAGAGTTTTCCGGCTCTGACCCTGAAGCTATTAAGAAACTGTTTGAAAAACACTCTCTGAAGAACAAAACCATTCCTAATCCTGAATTTGCTACATCCCCTATATGCATTGATGATCCTGATTATGATTTCTCTGTTGATCTTTCACTTATACCTATGGTTGAAGATGACCCCTTTTATGGCAGAGAAAATGATGATGCTATTGCACACCTGACTAAACTCGGTGAGTTGGGTAGCCTGTTTACCACAGATGAGAAGATACGATACTTTTATGTGACCAAGCTTCTTCCTTTCTCCTTGAAGGAGGGTGCTAAAGCATGGTATGATTCACTCCCATGCGGTTCCATTAAGAGTCCTCAGGACTTAGCTCACTCTTTTGTTGATAAGTACTTTCCTGCTCACATGCAACATGCTGCTTTACAAAGAATTTATAACTTTAAACAGTTGCAGGATGAGTCCCTCCCTAAAGCTTGGGGGAGGTACTGCGGTCTGATTCGGGCTAGACCAGGACATGAAATCCCTAAGAATGAATTAATCGATATATTCTATGCTGGTCTAACTGATGAATCCAGGTCCTATTTGAACAGTTGTGCTGGTTGTGTTTTCAGGAAAAGAACACCGGACGATGCGGAAGATTTAATGGGCAGGATTGCCAAAAACCATGAAGATTGGTCCGTCCCTGAACCACCTCCACCAACAAAGAAGAGGGGCATGTTTGTTCTGAGCCCCGAGGATATGCGAGAAGCAAAGAAGTCTATTAAAGAGAAAGGTATTAAAGCTGAAGACGTGAAGAATCTACCCCCTATTGAGAAGCTGTGTGAGCCTACCACTCACCCTCCTATGGTAGAGGTACACTCTCTTTTAGATTTCAACGCAAGTGACATCCCTCATGGTAAGCCTCCTGATCAATGTTTAGATGAGTTTGATAATTTTATTATGAAACAGAATCATTTTAATGAGAGGATAGAAAGTCAGTTGCATGATAATTCCCTTGCTATCAAAAGACTGCTTGATGTTTTAGAGAGAACAGTTAATGATGTTCAATGTCTTGTGAAGCATTTTCATATGGTTCAAACTCAGCTTGATCAAATTTCTAATGTGCAAAGAGATTTGCTTGCTAACAATGCCAAACAAGATAATTTGCAGGCTTTCGGGATTAAGACCCGAGGAGGAACTAGCACTCAAGATCCTCTTTATCCAGAGGGGCATCCGAAGAGAATCGAGCAGGATTCTCAAATGCAGGAAGAAGAAATTGTTGGCTCTCCAAAGAAAAAGAAGAAACATAAGGAGACTGACAATTCTAATGATCCTGTTGCAGATGAAGAACCAGCTATTGATCCCAACAGTGTATCTATCTCCGATGCTGAGACTGAAGACGGTGCTGAACCTGAAGGTAATAATAATGAGAAGAATGATCCACCTGAAGTTCGAGAAGAAGAAGCACCTGACAAACGTAAGAGGTACACTAAAAAAGACTTCATCACAAGAAAACATGGGAAGGAAAGAGAACCATGGGTACAGAAACCCATGCCCTTTCCAGGTAAGTCCATCAAATCTAAAGAAGAAGAGCATTATAATAAGTTTTGTGAGTGGATTAAACCTCTTTTTCTTCAAATTCCTTTGACTGATGCTATTAAGTTACTTCCTTATTCAAAATATATGAAAGATATTGTCACTAACAAAAGAAAAGTTCCTAATGATGCAATATCTACTATGCTTGCTAACTACTCTTTCAGTGGCAAGATTCCTGAGAAGCTCGGTGATCCAGGTATACCCACCATTCCTTGCTCCATAAAGAATAATTATGTCAAAACTGCTTTATGTGATCTTGGGGCAGGAGTGAGTGTTATGCCTCTCTCTCTTTACGAGAGGCTTTGTTTAGAAAAACTAATTCCTACATATATCTCCCTTCAGATGGCTGACAAGTCAACCGCTGTTCCGATAGGTATTTGTGAGGATGTTCCCGTAGAAGTTGCTAATTGTTTAATTCTTACTGATTTTGTTGTGATTGACATGCCTGAGGATGGGAGCATGTCCATTATTCTTGGTAGACCTTTCCTTAACACCGCAGGTGCTATTATTGATTGCAATAAAGGGAAGGTTACCTTCCATGTGAATGATAAAGAACACACGGTATATTTTCCAAAGAAGACCGACAGGAGGCATGGCCTCAACTCTATAGAGAATATCGAGACCGTGAAAATTGGAGAATGGGACTGTCCACTACATGTGCCTCACAAATATAAAACTATCATGGTGGGGACAATGTCCATCAAAGTAAAGGTTTAGTAACTACTTCGTAGGTGGTGAGACTTTTTGCTCTATATATTGCCTGTTTGTTGGTAAGACTTGATCAACCTTACTAGTGAACATGTTTTATATAGATAAAAAGTTGAGCTTGTTATGTTTTCACTTCTTTTTAGTTTTGTCCTACTTGCTGTACCAAGCATTTATGTTTTTGAAGCTTCACAATACTACTAACTGCTTCAAGTTTTCAGAGAGTTTCGCAGCTTTTTGAACTTCGAAAAAATTTCAACAGTGAAGTTTTCAGAAAAATTCCAGAAAAATTATAATAAAAATTTCCACGTCGGGAGAGATCCAGAGGGGCCTGGGGCCAGCCAGGGGGGGCCACCAGTGGCCCAGGCGGCCAGCTGGCGCGGCCCAGCCCCTGGCCGCGCCCATAGGGCGCCTGGGGCCCACAGGGCCCCCCTCCAGGTATGTCTTCTTCCTCCCTCTCTCTCTTTCTCCAAAAACTCGAGTTCTGCTCTTGTTCTTGTGTTCTTGCTGTTCTTGGAGGCGATTCTTCGATCTCTCTCTACAGCCCCTCATTTGAGCTGAAATTTTGAGCAAATACTCCCTGGTATGTGACTCCTCCACCCCTCCAATTAGATTTTTGATTGGTGGCTTCATTTGTGAGTATTTAGTAGTTCTTGGTGCTGTATAGATGAGCTTGCATGCATATGTAGAAAGTTATTTTTCAAGTTTTGATGCAAGTTTATGCCTTGGGCAAGTGAGTTGAGTATTTTGCCTTAGCTCACTTTGTTTTAATCCTCGTTTTTGTAAATTGTAAAAAATTTCAGAAATGAGTTTGTTAGGAAGGGCAAAAGGGTGGCTTGAGAAGAGGAGGCCCACACACTCCGATCGAGTTACTAGAGCCGCAGCTTCACCATCAACTGCTAGGGTGAGCTATAATGAAGATCATGTGCCCCTGGAGTTGTTGGAAGACACAAGTCCACCACGTGCGATGACGTTTCCATGTGATGAATTCATGGAAGCTGCGGGAATCAAGGATGAGTTTTATAATCTTTGTGCTAATGCAGGTTTGACACGGCTGATCACGAGCCGTGTTACTCAGTATCAAAAACTCACCTCCAGTTTCATTAACAGTTTTAGATATAATCCTGATTCAGGTGCTATTGAGCTTAAAATTTATAATGATCTTATCACCATGACTTTGGGTAATTTTTGTGAAATAATAGGTGTGCCGAACGTTGGGAGGACGGCTAGGATGGCCACTCAGCCCTCCGAGCTGAAAACCGTCATCAACTCCCTCTGCAGCATGGGTACAAGGGATATTCATCGGTCGAAGATCTCCAGCATCTTGTTTCCTCACCTCAGGTATTTTGCATATTATATTGCTAGAGGGGTGTTAGCTCGTGACAACACGAGCAACATTTCTACTCCGGATATTGCTATCCTGGCAGCAGCCCTCTCAGGGAGGTCTGATTATAATCTGGGTACCTTAATTGCTCGACGCCTTGCTATGAACGGTAACAAGGGGGACTTATATGGTGGCGTTTACGCCACACTTATCTTAGAGCATCTTGGAGGCACCCCACACCCTGATGATACTCCTTTTACTTATTTAAGCTTTGATCTTGCTACTATGAAAAGGCATAAGTTTGTTACCATGGGTTCTGAGCTTGATAATCTTATTTATATCTTGCGTTTCGGAACTGCTGCGGAACGCGAGATCCGTCTACCTGCACCTCTTTTGTTTGATTTTTCTCGCAGGAACGGATGGTCCTTTGATGTTGTTCAGTTCGATGAGTTCATGGTCCAGCATCAGTTTCATAACCCCATGGAGGGGGTTGTGCCCGACGAGGAGAGGCACGGTGAGATACCACATTTTCAGGAAGAGACCGCCACCGAGTTTGGTGAAGGGTCTTCCTCTGTTTGGCGTTCAGAACCTTCCTCGTGGGAGACTCCGAGGAGTTCGGTGTACGCGCCAGCATCCTTCTACGACCCTTGGACTCACCACCATACCCCTGGAGCAGGAGGCTCCTGGGGGCAGTAGCTGCTACCAACTTAGGCCAAAAGCCTAAGCTTGGGGGAGTACGTGCCCTTCTCACTTTTCCATTGTATTATCCGTTTTATTCGCTTTGATCTTTTCGAAGTTTTTGCCCGTTCTTCTTTGTTTCTCTCTTTGCAAAAACAACAAAAAGATTTTTTTTCTTTCTTTTGCTTTTATTCAACCTTTGAAAAAACCCAAAAAGATTGCCTTTCTCTCTTTAGTTTGCTTTGTTTTCAGAGATCAGCTCGAGTCCGTGATGTCATTTGATTATATTTCCAACGTTCGATCGTGCAAGTGACAAGCAGTGATGACAAAGATCGATTGAAAGGAAGCAACAAGGAAGACCGGTATGAACTCTTATTGTTTCTACTTTTGTGCATATGCCTGTACTTATGATCTAGAGACCAGCTTGTAGCGACATAGTGCTATGTTTACAATGCTCTTCCAGTGGTTCATGCTTTCCTTGTGGCTAGTCCCGAATAACTAGAGTATATAATGTGTTATTGAAATGATCTACATGCATTGCACTGTTCATAGTCTGGTATACTAAGGTGGTATTTCCCTTTAGAGAATTTTTGGACTGACTTGGCACATGCTTACACATGTTTAAGACTAAAAGGTCTACTTTGCCTTGATGATCTTTGAGTTTTAGAATAGTTATATCACTTTCATGCCCGATTCCATGTTGCTTTGTCGCTCTGCATGATTATGACCGTTATTGCTCTCTAGTTGGTCGCTTCCCAGTCTTTTGCTAAACCTCCACCTGTACTAAGCGGACTGACTGCTTGTGCATCCAAAATCCTTAAAACCAGTTATGCCATATGAGTCCATTATACCTTCCTATACATGGTATTTACCTGCCATTCCTAACGAAGACTTTCATGTACCATCTCGAAACTAATCAAAAGCATTTCTCTTTTGTGCCTATGTTTTAGCTCATGAGGAAGTAGTAGTTAATTCATGATCTTTTTAAGTTGGACAAGTTTCACCCCTGGATTGTATGTCTAATGTGCAAACCCCTAATACGAAAGGAACTGGCATTGAGTGCGCCCGGCTCAAAAAGATAATATAACAAACAAACCCTCCTTCACGCTTTGTTCATGAGAAATCAGAAAACTTTGGCAGTGATAAACCAAGGAGATTAAGAGGATGTGATCGTCCTCATGCGGGAGCCGTTCCTCGAGACTTGTCCACTCAAAAAGTGATTGAGTTATCTGCTAGCATTCGTTGACGAAATATGCACTTCTACAAACATGTTTACTTCTGTTTTTAAAACCAAGAGCTCTGGTACATGTTTAGTTTTTGTTTCCGACAACGGGTTTTCAACCTTGCCAATAAAAGCCACAGTTCGAGAGTCTCACCTTCTTTCTTCAAAGCACCGACTAGGAGAGCATAATTGTCATTCTGAGTGTAATGTGCATTGTCCCAAAGTATTACATTGTCTTCTGCATACTTGTGATATGATTTATTCTGAAATTCTTAGTTCTAGTCTCCTTTAAAACTCTGGAGGAGTCTCTGCATTTATGTTTTGCTTCACTCATGGAGGCTAGCGAGATACCACCCTAATATGCTCAAGCTATGTGCAATGTAATCTTGTCTTGATTTTCAGTAATATATTATTTACTTTTAAGTATTTGTGACTGGTCACTTGAAAGAAGGATTGCTCCTTGCATTGTCCTCATAAGTACTGTTTCAATACTTGCTAAACTCTTTTCGTAGTACATGCTTATATACATCTAATGAAGCAAAAGAGTTTGTCAAAGTTTTCTTTGTCGCGTCCAGTTCGTTGAACTGAATTGCTTGAGGACAAGCAATATGCTAAGCTTGGGGGAGTTGATACGTCTCAAACGTATCTACTTTTCCAAACACTTTTGATATTGTTTTGGCCTCATTCTTGCATTATTTGGACTAAACTAACCCGGACTGATGCTGTTTTCAGGAGAGCTGCCTGTATGGTTTATTTGTGTGCAGGAAAACGGATTTTTAGGTATCTCAGAAAAATCCACGAAAAATCACAGAAAATCCACGCACCCGAAGGAACCAGGAGCCAGAAGTGGGGCCAGAGGGGGGCCAGGGGGTGCCCAGGCGCCCTGTGGGCGCGCCCCCCTGGGCCGCGCCAGGGGGCCGCCTGGGTGGGTCCCACACCCCCTGGTGCCCTACTTCGCCTCGTATTTTTACTCCCGATGCAGAAACCCCAGATCATAAGTTCTTTCGCAGTTTTCCGTCGCGGAGCCGCTGCCACCCTCTGTTCTTCCTCAGGAGGGCTAATCTGGAGGCTGAATTGGCCTCCGGAGAGGGGAGATCGTCGCCATCGTCATCATCATCACCACTCCATCATCCCTCCATGACTTCCCCTTTCATGTGTGAGTAATTCCCCTGCTGTAGGCAAAGGGGATGGTAGGGATTGGATGAGTTAGATCATGTAATAGTTTGTCAGATCGTTGGGGGCATGTTGCCTATCATCTACTATGGTGTTTATCATCTTTGCTTTAACTTGTTATTCTTAATGCTTGACACTTAGGGCCCGAGTGCCATGATTTCAGATCTGAACCATATGTGTTTGCATGAATATATTTGTGTTCGTGATCCTATCTATGAGTTGTTTGCACCTGTTACGGTCCGGAACCGGCGATCCCAAAAGTGACAGCTTGGGACACCAAAGGGGATGGTCCGTAGTTTGAGGATTACATGTATCCATTGAGTTCATTGCTTTGTTCCGGTGCTCTTTGACAGGAGCACCTTAATATCCATAAGTTCCTTTGGCCCCGTTCGTAGCGGGATGGTAGGACAAAAGATGTTGTGCAAGTTCTTATTGCAAGCACGTACAACTACCTACAGGATACATGCCTAATGTTTGATATTTGCCTAGATGATCATTACTTTTCCGTGTGCCGTGCCCCAAGTTAAATCTATCTCATCCATGCAGCGCCCAACCATCCATCTCCCTAGCCTACAGTGTTTTAAATCATGCTTGTCACTAGTTGCTACTTTTGCCATTTACTACTGCTATTTACTTTTGCTGTTTACCTTTACTATTACTATCATCACTATCATATCACTATTACCACTTATCTTTTGTTGCAAGTAAGTATATCTCAGGTGCGGTTGAATTGACAACTCAACTGTCAAAGCTTATAAATACTCTTTGGCTCCCCGTGTGTCGAATCAATAAATTGGGTTATTCTTACCCGCGAAGACTATCTCGATCCCTTACGGTTGAGGGTTATCAGCGGTGGTGGTGGCAAAGATCGTAGCGGCGGCGGTGACTGCGACAGGTGGTGGGGGCGCGGCAGCGACAATCAGCAGCGGCGGCGATCGAGGGAACGGCGGCGACGACGCGGGGAAGGATCGGCGACGGTGGTGGCGGCTAGGGCTCAGGATGTTACTATGATATATACCATGTAGAACGAGAAAGTTGGGCTGTGCAATTGCGGCATATTGACCGGTGCACCAGGCACATATATATCAGTACAGAGGGGGCCACAACCTCAACTATACAGATGATCTAGGAGGTGGGCCCAAGACACAATATACACATACACAATATATTCAACACTCTTCTTGCCAGAATTGAGCTCGATGGCAAGTTGCTTCCACTTCAACTTGGCATTCAATAGGATCCAGCAATGGCTAAAAGTGAATGGCCTCTTCTCCACCTCATGATATAAAGTGGCCTCCACCGTTGTCTAGCAAACAACAAATGTATGAGCACGAGAATGCAAACACAAAGAGCATATGCAAATGGACGACAATTTAAGGCAATCAAGCTTACAAGAGTTATGACTCCCATCCCACTTTGAGGGTGTTTGGTCACTTGTGAGTAGTAGCGGACGTACTTGTTCACTTCCCCTTGAACGATCCCCCAACAATGTTTCATGATATAAAGTGGCCTCCACCGCCGTTTAGCAAACAACAAATGTATGAGCACGATAATGCACACACAAAGAGCATATGCAAATGGACGACAATATAAGGCAATCAAGCTTACGAGACTTATGACTCCCATCCCACTTTGAGGGTGTTTGGTCACTTGTGAGTAGTAGCGGACGTACTTGTTCACTTCCCCTTGAATGATCCCCCAACAATGTTGGAGAGATGCCACAGTGCGGGTGGACACGATAGGATGCGAGTGCACATACTCCTTTTGCTCATGATACTCCTTGATACGTCTCCGTCGTATCTAATTTTCCTAACACTTTTCCTCTTGTTTTAGACTCTAATTTGCATGATTTGAAAGAAACTAACCCGGACTGACGCTGTATTATGCAGAACTACCATGTTGTTATTTTTCTGTAGAAACGGATTGGAATAGAACTTTGCGAGGATTTTTATACAATAAAAGAGAATATCTGGAGCCAAGAACCATCGGAGGGGGGCACCTGTGTGGGCACAACCCACCAGGGGAGCCCCCTCATGGCGCGCCCAGGTGGGTTGTCCCCACCTGGTGGCCCCGCAGACCTCAACAATGATACTATAAATTCACATTTCCGGAGAAAAAAATAGGGAGGAAGAATTATCTCGTTTCACGATACGGAGCCGCCGCCACCTCCTGTTCTTCATTGGGAGGCCAGATCTGGAGTCCGTTTGGGGCTCCAAAGAGGGGTATCTTTGGTCTTCGTCATCACCAACCCTCCTCCATCGCCAATTCCATGATGCTCTCCATCGGGAGAGAGTAATTCCTTCGTAGGCTCGCTGGTCGGTGAGGAGTTGGATGAGATTCATCATGTAATCGAGTTAGTTTTGTTAGGGCTTGATCCCTAGTATCCACTATGTTCTCAGATTGATGTTCTTATGACTTCGCTATGCTTAATGCTTGATAGTTTGGGCCCGGGTGCTGATGGCTTCTCGCCCCTCGTTGGTTACCCCAAGTGGAAGGTTTGAGATGCAGTGTAGCGGAAGTTTTCCCTTGGCAAAGATACCAAGGATCGATTTCCCTGAGACTCCCAGTTTCAACAAGAAGGTGTCAATTGCTAACGGCGCCAGATATTAGCAATCAACGTGGACCTGCACACAGATACAAATAACTTTGCTCCCAACGAGTACAGAGAGGTTGTCAATCCCTCCGGCCTTGTAGTTTACAAAGGATCAAACGCAAGTGATAAAAGTGATAGGTATTGCTGCAATAGTAAGTAAAAGCGGAAAGTAAATAGCGGATGTGATCAATGATGGTAATATGGACCGGGGTCCCATGATGTTCACTAGTGATGTCTCTCTCCCAAAAGACGATAAAACAGCTATGTGAGGTAAACGAATTACAGCTGGGCAATTGACAGAATTATGTGCGCAAACCAATGCTAACTATGTTACAAGAAAGGTAGAGGTTCAAAGCATGGGCGGTACGCCAAGGCAAGTAGACCGAAATCCATCTGCATCTACTACTAATCATCCACCTTGAGATATCTATCCAGAACATCTCGCTGGTATTAAGTTGCGAGTCCCACCCATAGTGTAAACTCAAAGCAACAGACAACTGCATTAAAAGAACTTTGCGTAAAGTAAACAATCCTTGCACCCGCGGGCACAAGCACCGTTGTTTTCCCCCTTGTGGCAACAGCACATCCCCTAGACTCATGTTTCTGTCACTCAAGCTAGTCATCGAGGGGCATGAACCCACAATCAAGCATAACGTTCCCTCTTGGAGTCACTACCTACTACTTGGACAAAGCAATAAATAACAACAGGGAACATGCAAGAATTACTTACGAACATAAATATAAAAGAGGTAGATCAAATATATTACTCAAACACAATCTGAACATAATCCCACAATCCATCGAATCCCAGCAAACTCATCATAGCAACAGCATAAGGATTACATATGTGCCTCGATCATGTCGGGCAGCTCACGAGGACTAATTAGTGAAGCACAAGAACGGGAGGAGAACATCACATAGCTACTGGTCATGGACCCATGGTCCAAGGGAGACTACTCACAACTCATCCGGGAGGCGTCTATGGTGGTGGAGAAGCTCCCGGTGGTGATCCTCCCCTCCGGCAGGGTGCCGGGAAGAGTTCTCCTGGTGCTCCCGATCTTGGAAGCGGCGGCAGCGATGGAACAGAGATGAGATCGCGAAAACGGGTTCCCGTCTCGAGGGTTTCGGGACGCGATATAAATATATGCCAAAGGGGGGCATCAGCGGAGGCTCGAGGGGCCTAGGCGCCCCCCCGGCGCGGCCAGGGGGGGCCGCGCCACCAGGGCGCCTGGAGCCCTGGTGGCCCCCCTCCGACTGTACTTTGGCTGCTGGAAAGCTTCTGGAACGCTGATTTTTTATATAATTTTTCCGGGATTTTTCTGGCAGTTCTCGTAATGGGAAAACCTGAAATACAAAAACAGCAGAAAACAGAAACTGGCACTGGGGTGCACTAAGTTAATAGGTTAGTCCAAATATGATCAAAAGTGTATGGAAGTGTATAAATATCATAGCAATATCACCCAAAAGAGGCATGGAGCAAGTTGAAATTATAGATACGTTTTGGACGTATCAACATCCCCAAGCTTAATTCCTGCTCGTCCTCGAGTAGGTAAATGATAACAAGAATAATTTATGTGGTCACATGCTATTAACCATATAGGACTTTTCATAGTCATATGACAAAAGCTTGCTGAGAGAATGAATCTGTAGTAATTAAGTTGCCTCATGAGAAAATCACAAAGAACTGAAAGTTTTACAATATGGTATTGAAACATCAAATAGATTTGTAATGAGCATGGTGTGCAAATATGATGAAGTGATATCTCGCTTGCCCCCTTTAGTGAAGCAAAACATAAATGCAGGGGCACCTCCAAGGTTTAAGTGATGACTAGATACAATGATTTCAAAATAAACGATATCATAATCATGCAAAAGACAATGCTACTTTGGGACAATGCACATTACACTCAGAATGACAATCATGCTCTCAGTAGTTGGTGCTTTAAAAGAAGGTGGAGACTCTCGAACCGTGGCTTTTGTTGGCAAGGTTGAAAACCCATAGTCGGAAACAAAGACAAAACATGTACCAGAGCTCTTGGTTTTAAAAACAGAGGTAATAATTATTATTTTCTTAGATCATGCATGTTTCATCAACGAATGCTAGCAGATAACTCAATTACTTTTTGAGATGGACAAGTTTCGAGGAACGGCTCCCGAATGAGGACGATCACATCCTCTTAAATTTTTGCCGGGCGCACTCAATGCCAGTTCCTTCTCGTGTTATGGGTTTGCACATTATACATGCAATCCCGGGGTGAAGCTTGTTCAATCTTAAAAAGATCATGAAT
Organism: Secale cereale; assembly: GCA_902687465.1. Lineage (NCBI taxonomy): Eukaryota > Viridiplantae > Streptophyta > Magnoliopsida > Poales > Poaceae > Secale > Secale cereale. Next base: position 371,387,155 of record LR738709.1, on the reverse strand, counting down.
TAACTACTACTTCCTCATGGACTTAAAACAGAGGCACAAAATAGGAATGCATTTTTTTCTTTTCTTTTTGAATAATTTCGAGATGGTACATGAAAGTCTTCGTTAGGAATGGCAGGTAAATACCATGTAGGAAGGTATGGTGGACTCATATGGCACAACTGGTTTAAAAGAATTTGGATGCACAAGCAGTCAGTCCGCTTAGTACAGGTGGAGGTTAGCAAAAGACTGGGAGCGACCAACTAAGAGAGCAATGACGGTCATAATCATGCAGAGCGACAAAGCAACATTGAATCAGGCATGGTAGTTATATCGCTACTCAGAAACAAAAGATCATCAAGGCTTGACAGACTTTCTTTACAGTCTTAAATATGCGTGAGCATACGCCAAGTCAATCAAAATAAATTCTTGAAGGAAGATATTACTAAACCATACCACATCATAGGCAAACAAATCATGTTGGTACTCCAATAACACATTGGAAACCCCCCAGCTATTTGAGACTAACCATAAGAAAACATGAACTACTAAGCACCATTATGCACGTAGCATCTTTATCATAGACATACCAACCAATGCAACGGAAGCAAACTCTCTTAATAAGATAATCATGATAATTAAAGAGAGTTCAAGCAACCAACTAAACAAAAGCTCTTTAAAAAGATAAGCATGAAAACTAAAAGCTAAGCATGATATTAGCTATTGAAAGACAAAGAACACACACAGCAAAGATAGACATGAAAATTCTATGTTATGTTCTGGGTAGAAGTGGAGCGTGTTTCTCTCCCACATAAAGAAAGCTGAGTTCCGACTCGTTATGAAAAGCTAAAGAAAACTAAAAAGGAAAACTAAAAGCAAGACGCTCCAAGCATAGCACATAACACATGAAGTGATAAAAATATAGTGGAACGAAAGACGAACTGATAATGTTGATGGAGAAGGCGATGCACGGGGGCATCCCCAAGCTTAGACGCTTGAGTCTCCTTAAATATTTCTTGGGGGTGCATGGGGGCATCCCCAAGCTTGAGCGTTTGACACTCCTGAATCTTTTTATCATCTTCCCTCGCACACTTGAAAACTCCCTTCATACATAACTCATCATAATCTGATTAGCGAGGTTAGTACCCTTAATAAAATAATTGTTCCTTGTTGGAAATAAGGATATTCTTGAAGGTCTACTGTTTCTCAAGATTGCCAAAAGGTTTTTGCAAAGAAAAAGCAAGCTCTAGGTTTGCAAAATGAAGGAAAGGCAAAACAGGACAGAATCTGTGAAAAACAGAACAGCAGGTAGTAAATGATTTTTTCGGGGCACTTCTGCAACTCTAATCAAAAAACTCAGAACAGACGCACGAAATACAATTATATAGAGCATGCTGTCGAAAAAATTCAGAGCAAAAAGATGATCTGGTGATTTTATACTAATTTTTCTATCCAAGGACAGAATCTGTTTCCTGGACAGCACGTCACAACTTTTGAACTTTCTTGCAATCAGAGGCTACACTTGGCACAAAATTGAAAAGCAAAGATACAATGATGATGCTACTGTAGTAACAACATCAAGACACAACAAAAGCAAAATAAAATTTTATTCATGTGGGATGCCTCCCAAAAGCGCTTTCTTTTATGCCTTTAAGCTAGGCATAATGCATAGAGATCAAGTTTTATCAAGAGTAAAAGAATAGATAGCCCGTATAACGGACTCAAAAGGTAACTTAATCTTCTTTCGAGGGAAGTGGTCCATCCCTTTCTTGAGAGGAAATTGGAATTTTATATTCCCCTCTTTCATGTCAATGATAGCACCAACGGTGCGTAGAAAAGGACGTCCCAAAATAATTGGACAAGAAGGTTCACATTCAATGTCCATAATAGTAAAATCAACGGGAACATAATTGTCATTGACAATGATAAGAACATCGTCGATCCTCCCCAAAGGTTTCTTTATGGAAGAATCAACGAGGCGAACACCAAAAGAACAAGAATCAAAAGGTTTCAATTTAAGCATATCATATATTCTTTTGGGCATAACAGAGGTACTAGCACCAACATCACATAAAGCATAGCAAGAGAAGTTATTCAATTTAATTTTAATCATAGGATCCCAACCATCTTCTAGCTTTCTAGGTATGGAGGCTTCTACTCTAAGTTTCTCCTCCCTAGCTTTGATAAGAGCATTAGTGATATGCTCTGTGAAGGCAAGATTAAGCGTGCTAGTGCGGGGATCTCTAGACATCTTGTGAAGGAAATCAATAAATTCGGTAAGAGTGCAATTATCGAAATCAAGGTCACTACTATCAAGTAAGGTGGTAGTGGTGTCCTTTAGGTTCACTTGTTTGGTAGTTTCTATAGTCATAGCATCACCATTAATAGGTCCAATGGGACCAGGAGTGCATTGGGTGCTAAGAGTTTGGATATCCTCAACAACTTGGATAGTAGCAACAGTGTGGTGGGTAGGAAGATTCTTAATTCTATCTTCTTCCTCCCTTTCTCTAGCCCATCTCTCTTTAAGTTTAGCCATCATCCTAATGTTTTCATTAATTTGCACTTGAATAGCATTCATAGGAGTGACCTTCCTCTCCTCAAGAGGAGAAGTTCTAATTTTAAGCAATTCTACCTCATTGGCTAAATTGTCTACCTTCAAAGAGAGATCATCTAGTTTGTTTAGTTTTTCTCCTACACTCTTATTAAAGGCTTTTTGGGTAGTGATGAAATCTTTAAGCATAATCTCTAGTTCAGTAGTGGAGTTCTTGGTGATAGGATAAGCATTGTTGTTCCCATAAGAATTAGAGGGGAACGGTCTAGGATTGCTACCAAAGTTACTCCTATAAGCATTGTTGTTAAAATTGTTTCTAGAGATAAAGTTCACATCTACTTGTTCTTGAGCAATCACAGAATTTAAAGGAACATCACGAGGATCAACAGAAGATTGCTTCGAAAGTAGAGACATGATCAAGTCAACTTTTTCATTTAGGGAGGAAATCTCCTCGACAGAGTTTACCTTCCTACATGTTGGAGCGCGTTCGGTGTGCCATTGGGAATAATTGGTCATCATCTCATCGAGAAGCTTTGTGGCAGCACGAAGTGTAGTTCACATAAAGGTTCCTCCCGCGGCTGAATCTAACAAGTTCCGCGAGGTAAAGTTCAAGCCTGCATAAAAAGTTTGGATAACCATCCAAGTAGTCAAACCGTGAGTAGGGCAGTTCTTGATAAGAGATTTCGTATGTTCCCAAGATTGGGCAACGTGTTCATTATCCAATTGTTTAAAATTCGTTATGCTACTTCTTAGTTGGATAATTTTAGCAGGTGGATAGTATTTTCTAATAAAAGCATCTTTGCACTTGTCCCATGAATCTATGCTATTTCTAGGCAAAGACTGAAACCAAATTTTAGCTCCCCCTCTCAAGGAGAAAGGAAAAAGCTTAAGCTTAACAATATTACCATCTATTTCTTGGTACTTTTGCATATCACAGAGTTCAACAAAATTGTTTAGGTGTAAAGCAGCATCATCTCCAGCACCGGAGAATTGATCTTTCATGACTAGGTTCAGTAAAGCAGGTTTAATTTCATACGAAGGTGCTGAAGTGGCAGGTGTAGTGATAGGTGTGCAGATAAAGTCATCGTTGTTGTGACTAGTGAAGTCACACAACTTGGTGTTCTCGGTGGAACCCATAGTAGCAAGCAAGCAAGATAACTATTTTTGTGATTTTCGATAAAAGATACTAAAGCAAAAACTGAAAGGTAAACTAACAAGACTAAAAGCAAAGGTAAAAGATAGTGTGCAACTCCCCTATCCTGAAGAGTGGAGTCCCTGGCAACGGCGCCAGAAAACTTTGCTTGATGGCTTCTCGCCCCTCGTTGGTTACCCCAAGTGGAAGGTTTGAGATGCAGTGTAGCGGAAGTTTTCCCTTGGCAAAGATACCAAGTATCGATTTCCCTGAGACTCCCAATTTCAACAAGAAGGTGTCAACTGCTAACGGCGCCAGATATTAGCAATCAACGTGGACCTGCACACAGATACAAATAACTTTGCTCCCAACGAGTACAGAGAGGTTGTCAATCCCTCCGGCCTTGTAGTTTACAAAGGATCAAACGCAAGTGATAAAAGTGATAGGTATTGCTGCAATAGTAAGTAAAAGCGGAAAGTAAATAGCGGATGTGATCAATGATGGTAATATGGACCGGAGTCCCATGATGTTCACTAGTGATGTCTCTCTCCCAAAAGACGATAAAACAGCTATGTGAGGTAAACGAATTACAGCTGGGCAATTGACAGAATTATGTGCGCAAACCAATGCTAACTATGTTACAAGAAAGGTAGAGGTTCAAAGCATGGGCGGTACGCCAAGGCAAGTAGACCGAAATCCATCTGCATCTACTACTAATCATCCACCTTGAGATATCTATCCAGAACATCTCGCTGGTATTAAGTTGCGAGTCCCACCCATAGTGTAAACTCAAAGCAACAGACAACTGCGTTAAAAGAACTTTGCGTAAAGTAAACAATCCTTGCACCCGCGGGCACAAGCACCGTTGTTTTCCCCCTTGTGGCAACAGCACATCCCCTAGACTCATGTTTCTGTCACTCAAGCTAGTCATCGAGGGGCATGAACCCACAATCAAGCATAATGTTCCCTCTTGGAGTCACTACCTACTACTTGGCCAAAGCAATAAATAACAATGGGGAACATGCAAGAATTACTTACGAACATAAATATAAAAGAGGTAGATCAAATATATTACTCAAACACAATCTGAACATAATCTCACAATCCATCGGATCCCAGCAAACCCATCATAGCAACAGCATAAGGATTACATATGTGCCTCGATCATGTAGGGCAGCTCACGAGGACTAATTAGTGAAGCACAAGAATGGGAGGAGAACATCACATAGCTACTGGTCATGGACCCATGGTCCAAGGGAGACTACTCACAACTCATCTGGGAGGCGTCCATGGTGGTGGAGAAGCTCCCGGTGGTGATCCTCCCCTCCGGCAGGGTGCCGGGAAGAGTTCTCCTGGTGCTCCCGATCTTGGAAGCGGCGGCGGCGGCGGAACAGAGATGAGATCGCGAAAAAGGGTTCCCGTCTCGAGGGTTTCGGGACGCGATATAAATATATGCCAAAGGGGGGCATCAGCGGAGGCTCGGGGGGGCCAGGCGCCCCCTCGGCGCGGCCAGGGGGGCCGCGCCACCAGGGCGCCTGGAGCCCTGGTGGCCCCCCTCCGGCTGTACTTTGGCTGCTGGGAAGCTTCTGGAACGCTGATTTTTTATATAATTTTTCTGGGATTTTTCTGGCAGCATTCATAATGGGAAAACCTGAAATACAAAAACAGCAGAAAACAGAAACTGGCACTGGGGTGCACTAAGTTAATAGGTTAGTCCAAATATGATCAAAAGTGCATGGAAGTGTATAAATATCATAGCAATATCACCCAAAAGAGGCATGGAGCAAGCAGAAATTATAGATACGTTTTGGACGTATCAGGTGCCATGATTTCAGATCTGAACCATTTATGTTATCACTGTTATATCTTTGTTCTAAGATCCGATCTTGCAAGTCATAGTCACCTACTATGTGTTATGATCCGTAAACCCCGTAGTGACAATATTCGGGATACTTTCTGGTGATGGCCGTAGTTTGAGGAGTTCATGTATTCATTATGTGATAATGCTTTTTTCAGGTACTCTATTAAAAGGAGGCCTTAATATCCCTTAGTTTCCTTATGGACCTGATGTCGCTTGAAGCAACGTCAATAGTTCCCCAAACAGGAAGGGATGATGCAGCACAACTACGGTAGGTATATCCCTCAGTGATGAAACCAAGGTCATCAAACCAGTAGGAGAACCATGCAACACTATGTAAAGAGTACCTGCACACAAAGAATAAATACTTGCAACTCGATGTGTTAAAGGGGTTGTCAATTCCTTTCGGGTAACGGTGCCAGAAATTGCCAAGATGGCGGGATAAAATTGTAGTAGATTGAAAGATGCAAATAAAAGCAAATAAAATGCAACAAGGTTTTTTTTGTGTTTTTGATAATATAGATATGAAAATAAAAGTTGCAAATAAAGGAAAAGGCAAATAGAAATATAGATATGAAAGTATATGATTGGAAAATAGACCCGGGGGCGTAGATTTCACTAGTGGCTTCTCTCGAGAAAAATAGCATACTATGGGTAGACGAATTACTATTGGGAAATTGATAGGAAAGCAAATAATTATGACGATATCCAAGACAATGATCATGTATATGGGCATCACGTCCAAGATTAGTAGACCGACTCCTGCCTGCATCTACTACTATTACTCCCCACCTCGACCGCTATCCAGCAAGCATCTAGTGTATTAAGTTCATGGAAAAATAGAGTAATGCAATAAGAACGATGACATGATGTAGACAAGATCTATTCATGTAGGAACAGACCCAATCATTTTATCCTTAATAGCAACTATACATGCGTGCCTTGCTGCCCCTTCTGTCACTAGGAAAGGACACTACAAGATCAAACCCATTACAAAGCACCTCTTCCCATTGCAAGATAAATAGATCAAGTTGGCCAAACAAAACCCAAATATCGAAGAAGAAATACGAGGCTATAATAATAATGAATGGATATTAAATCAAGGCAAATCTGATCATAAACTCACAATTCATCGGATCCCAACAAACACACCGCAAAAAGTCATTACATCAAATTGATCTCCTAGAGACCATTGTATTGAGATACAAAGAGATAAGAAGCGATCTAGCTACTACCTACAGAATCGTAGGTCTATGGTAAACTAGTCACGCATCACTGGAGAGGCACCAATGAGGATGATGAACCCCTCCGTGATTGTGTTCCCCTCCGGCGGAGTGCCGAAAAAGGGATCTAGATTGGATCTCATGGTTCTGGAACTTGCGGTGGCTGGAATAAAATTTTGTCGACTCCCCTAGGTTTTCTGGAATATAGGGGTATTTATAGAGCGAAGAGGCGGTGCGGGAGGCCACCAAGGTGGGAACAACCCACCTAGGAGCGCTTGGGGGCCCAGTCGAGCCCTGGTGGGTTGTGCCCCCCTCGGGGCAACCCCGAGGCTCTTCTCTGGCACACTGGATGTCTTCTGGTCCAAAAAAATTCACAAAAAGTTTCGCTGCATTTGGACTCCATTTGGTATTGATTTTCTGTGATGAAAAAACCAGCAAAAAACATCAACTGGCACTAGGCACTATGTCAATAGGTTAGTCCCAAAAATGATATAAAATTATTATAATACATCCAAGAATGACAATATAACAGCATGGAACAATAAAAAATTATAGATACGTTGGAGACGTATATGCATCCCCAAGCTTAATTCTTGCTCGTCCTTGAGTAGGTAAATGATAAAAACAGAATTTTTCATGTGGAATGATGCCTATCATGTTCATCACATATTCTTTTCTTTATAGCATGGACATTTAGACTTTTATATGGTCAAACAATAGTGTAGTTTTGACATGAAGATTTCAATACTCAAGCATACTAACAAACCATCATGTCTTTCAAAATATTAATACTAAATCAAGTTATCCCTAGACCATCATGCTTAATCATTGATCCTTTCATGAAACACACTCGCATATTAGCTACAACTAATGCCCAAGTACGATCGTAGTGCCCCTTAGTTGGTCCTTTATAAGAGAAGATGGAGACTCAAATAAAAATAAAATTGCATAAAGTAAATAGAAAAGGCCCTTCGTAGAGGGAAGTAGGGATTTGTAGAGGTGCCAGATCTCAAAGCTTAATTTGAGAGATGAAAATAATTTTGGGAGGTATACTTTTACCGTCAACGAAAATGACTTAGAGCTTTCAATATGTTTCCATGCTAGATACATCATAGACGGTTCCCAGCAGAAATTAAAGTTTATTCCTTTTTCCACCTTTTCTTTCAGGATCCATCGCTAACCGTATCCACAGGTGCCTCCATATCAACACTTTCCAAGAAATTTATTATTTGACAACATAAAGTAAATTTATTTTTCATTTCGGGACTGGGCATCCCTAATACCTTTGTCGTGCTCTCGTGCAATGACAAGTGAATTAATACTCATCACGATAATAACACATCTAGCATGGAAAAATATCGACCACCCCACACCGCCTCATGAGCGGCACGGGCACACAAAATAGGAGTTTATTTTGAAATTTAGAGATGACACATACAAATTTGCTTAGAACGGCAAGGGAATACCGCATATAGGTAGCTATGGTGGACTCATTTGGCACAACTTGGGTTTTAGGATTTGTATGCACAAGTAGTATTTCTACTTAGTACAAGTGGAGTCTAGCAAATAGATTGAGAAGCGACCAACCAAGAAACGAAAAATCACATAAGCGAGCATTGAGCATAACTAACACCGAATAATGCATAAGTAGGATGTAATTTCATTGCATAACTATTGACTTTCGTGCTTGCATAGGGAATCACAAACCTTAACATCAATATTCTTACTAAAACATAATTACTCATTAACATGGCTCGCATATCACTATCATCATATCTCAAAACGATTACAAAGAATCAAGTTTATTTTGTCCAATGATCTTCATGAAAGTTTTTTTTATTATATCCCTCTTGGATATCTATCATATTGGGACTAGTTTTATATGTTGCTTTTGATAAGCTCAAACAAATATAAGTGATGAACATGAGCATAAAAATTTTCTTCTTCCCTCAAATTAATCTAAGTGAAGCATGAGAGAATTTCTTCAAAATAACAAAGCGCATCATGCTCAAAAAGATATAAGTGAAGCACCCGAGCAATTCCATAGCTCAAAAAAAGTGAAGCGTAGAGAACAATTCTAACAAATCATAGCATAATTTTGGCTCTCTCAAATGGGTGTGTACAGCAAGGATGGTTGTGACAAAATAGCAAACCAAACAAGGAAAGACTCGTATCATACAAGACGCTCCAAGCAAAACTCATAATATGTGACGAATAAAAATATAGTTTCAAGTAATATACCGATGGTCTTTAGAAGAAAGAGGGGATGCCACTCGGGGGCATCCCCAAGCTTAGTTGCTCAATACTTCTTGAACATTAACTTGGGGTGCCTCGGGCATCCCCAAGCTTAGCCTTTTACTAATCCTTATTCCTTCATCCATCATGATCTCACCCAAAACTTGAAAACTTCAATCACACAAAACTCAACAAAACCTCGTGAGATCTGTTAGTATAACAAAACGAATCTTTACTTTAAGTGCTCTAGCAAACCAATTCATATTTTGTAATTGTATTATATCTACTGTATTCTAACTTTTCCATGGCAAAAACTCATCAAAAGAAACCATAGAATCATCAAAACAAGCACATAACACAACAAAAACAGAATATGTCAATAACAGAACAGTCTGTAAAGACGCGATTTTTATCATACATCTGTAACTCTGAAAAATCGGATAACATGGAAAATTTGTATCTAGATAACATGAAAAAAAATCAAGAGTTTATCACGCTCTAGTAATCTTCAGAAATTCTAACTCTGGACGCGAAAGTTTCTGAATTTCAACGCAATAAAATCACCTATAAACCAAATCATCCCAAAGGCTTTGCATGTCACAAACATTTATTTAAACCACAAAAACACATCTAACCAGAGGTATAATTGGGTAATTTATTGAAAACAGCCAGAAAACCAAAAAAGCAAAAAGATACAAGTTGGGTTGCCTCCCAACGAGTGCTACCGTTTTACGCCTTTAGCTAGGCAAAACACATAGATCTCAAGTGTTGTCATCCTTATTTTCCAACTCTTCAATCACACAATTCTTCAAAGATTTGGCATACATATCTTGAAGAAAAATACTTCTAGGGGCAAGATCAAGGAATTTACTCTTGCAGATCACTTCAATAAATTGGGATGAATACTAATCATTTTAAGATACCCTTTGTTACTGCTAGAAGTAGCCCCCTTGTTCTTAGTGTCTTGAGTAGTCTTGCGACTTTTTACGGGTGTTTTTTCAATATAATTAATGAAAGAAAAAGCAGTACTCAAGTTACTAAAAATTTCTTCCAATTTATCAATTCGAGAAGGACTTTCTTCAATTCTTTCATTGATTATGGGTTCCTTCTCTCTTAACACTTTAAAAACATCACCCGCTTTTGACCCAAATTTATTAGCAAGATTATGTATCTTTTCAAATTAGTGAGCATAGCCTTTTCAATAGCATCTAACCTTTGCATAACATGCTCAAGATTCAAAATTGTTTCATTGATAATAATAGGAGGATAACCCATAAAACTTCCCATATCATTCTAAGCATCAAGTGGAGGACAACTTAAGAAATTTTTTCTGGTTATGGTATCGAGAACAAATCTAAACCAAGTGGTGATTCCCATATAAATTTTTTGAAGAAGAACAATAGTGGATAGCTTATGGATAGATCTATTGTTAGCATTGAAAATCCTATACCATGTATCTTTCAGGCTTTCTCCGCCTATTTTCTTAAAATTGAGAACTTCGTTCTCGGGGGTGCAAATGGTGAGGGGAGAACTAGCCATGATGACTAGAAAGCAACAACGTGAATAGATCTGGCGAGAAAATGGCGAACGAAAAAAGAGGGCGAATAAAAACGGCAATTTTTTGTGAAGTGGGGGAGATGAAAACGAGAGGCAAATGGTAAATAATGTAAATTGCAAGGGGATGATATTTGTGATTAGGAACCTGGTAGATGTTGGTGATGTCTCCCCAGCAACGGAGCCAGAAATTCCTTTTGATGTTGCTTGAAGCTACGTCGGTATTTCCCCAAAGAGGAAGGGATGATGCAGCACAACTATGATAGATCCGGGGGCCGTAGATTTCACTAATGGCTTCTCTCAAGAAAAATAGAATACGGTGGGTAGACAAATTACTGTTGGACAATTGATAGAAAAGCAAATAATTATGACGATTTCCAAGACAATGATCATGTATATAGGCATCACGTCCAAGATTAGTAGACCGACTCCTGCCTGCATCCACTACTATTACTCCACACATTGACCGCTATCCAGCATGCATCTAGTGTATTAAGTTCATGGAAAAATGGAGCAATGAAATAAGAACAATGACATGATGTAGACAAGATCTATTCATGTAGGAATAGACCCTATAATTTTATCCTTAATAGCAACGATACATGCGTCCCTTGTTGCCCTTTCTGTCATTGGGAAAGGACACCGCAAGATCGAACCCATTACAATGCACCTCTTCCCATTGCATGATAAATATATCAAGTTGGCCAAACAAAACCAAAATATCGGAAAAGAAATAAGAGGCTATAATAATCAAGAATGGATATTAAATCAAGGCAAATCTGATTATAAAATCACAATTCAAAGGATCCCAACAAACACATCACAAAAAGTCATTACATCAAATAGATTTCCAAGAGACCATTGTATTGAGATACAAAGAGAGATGAAGCCATCTAGCTACTGCCTACGGACCCGTAGGTCTGTGGTAAACTACTCACTCATCATCGGAGAGGCACCAATGAAGATGATGAACCCCTCCGTGATCGTGTTCCCCTCCGGTGGAGTGCCGGAAAAAGGCTCTAGATTGGATCTCGTGGTTCTGGAACTTGCAGCGGCTGGAATAAAATTACGTCGACTCCCCTAGGGTTTCTGGAATATTGGGGTATTTATAGAGTGAAGAGGCGGTGCGGGAGGCCACCGACGTGGGCGCAACCCACCTGGGGGCCCAGGCGCTCCCTGGTGGGTTGTGCCCCCCTCGGGGCACCCCTCGGGTGCTTTTCTGGCCAACTAGATGTCTTCTAGTCCAAAAAAAAGACCACAAAAAGTTTCGCTGCATTTGCACTCCATTTGGAATTGATTTTCTGCGGTGTAAAAAACAAGCAAAAAACAGCAACTAGCACTGGGCACTATGTCAATAGGTTAGTCCCAAAAATGATATAACATGATTATAAAATGATTGTAAAAAAATCGAAGAATGATAATATAACAACATGGAACAATAAAAAAGTATAGATACATTGGGGATGTATCAGCACCCCGCTGCCACGAGAGGGTAGGACACAAGATGCCATACAAGTTCTTTTCATAAGGACGTATGACTATTTACAAAATACATGCCTACATTACATTTATGAACTTGATCTATTTTTGTATCGCCGTAGGTTGTGACTGTTACATGATGAATATCATCCAACTAATTGTCGATCCAATGCCTATGAATTTCCTACATATTGATCTTGCTAAGTTACTACTGTTGATGTTACTATTGCTACTGCTACGAAATCACTAATATCACGGTTATCGTTACTATTGCTGCTACCGCTACTATTAAAACTATCATACTACTGTGCTACTAATCACTTTGCTGGAGATAATTAATCTCCAGGTGTGGCTGAATTGACAACTCAGTTGCTAATACTTGCAAATATTCTTTGGCTCCCCTTGTGTCGAATCTATAATTTTGGGTTGAATACTCTACCCTCGAAAATTGTTGCGATCCCCTATACTTGTGGGTTATCAAGACCTTTTTCTGACGCTGTTGCCGCGGAGCATAGCTATATTTGTTGAGTCACTTGAGATTATTATCTATTTGTCACTATGAAGAATTTGAAGGATGATAGAACTAAGATCTTTCCCTCAACTATGAGGGGAGGTAAGGAATTGCCATCACACTCTGCACTTGATTCTCATTCAGTTATAAGTAAGCTTCCTACACCACACTCTCCTATTAATCCTGATATGTCGCAAGTTATTAATGATGCTACTTCTGCTATGAATGATGTTTATGATGATGCTAGTACCTTGCTTGATAAGACTGTGCCATTGGGTGAACTACTTGATAAACAACTTGCTAGACTTAATGATATTGAGAATGTTGAAACTGATGAAGTACTTGAAACTGAAATTTTTTAAACACCTACTAGATCTAGCCATCCTAGATATGAATTGACAAAAGTACCAGACGGTTATGTTATCGATGAAGAGACAACTAGAGACTTCCTTGCTTGCAATGATAGAGATGATCTTAAGAGATTATTATGCAAACTGAAAGAAAAATCTTTGAATGCTAGAATGAAATGTGATCCTAATTTGCTACTTCACCTATCTGTGTTACTGATAAGGATTGTGAATTCTGTGTTGACCCAAAGTTGATTACTTTGGTAGAATATGATCCTTTCCATGGCTATGAAACTGAAACTGTAGTGGCACATCTTACTAAACTAAATGATATAGCCACCCTTTTTGCTCATGATGAGAAAACTCGCTTTTATTATATCCTCAAATTATTTTTGTTTTCATTAACGGGTGATGTTAAAGCTTGGTACAATACTCTTACTCCTGCAGGTTGTGTGCGTAGTCCCCAGGTTATGATTTACTACTTCTCTGAAAATTATTTCCCTGCTCATAAGAAACAAGCTGCCTTGCAGGAATTATTTAACTTTGTGCAAACTGAAGAAGAGAGTCTCCCACAAGCTTGGAGGAGGCTTCTCCAATTGCTTAATTCTTTGCTTGATCATCCACTCAAGAAAAATGAAATACTGGATATCTTCTATAATGGACTAACCGATGCTTCTAGGGATTTCCTAGATAGTTGTGCCGGTTGTGTTTTCAGGGAAAGAAATGTTAATCAGGCCGAGGAATTATTGAATAATATATTGAAAATTATGATGATTATACACTTCCTCAACCACCGCCTAAACCCACTCCGAAGAAGATGGGTATATTATATATTAGCCCCGAAGATATGCAAGAGGCATAGAAAAGTATTAAGGAAAAAAGTATTAAAGCAGAGGATATCAAGAATTTACCACCTATTGAAGAGATACATGGACTTGACATACCATCACCGAAGGTGGTGGAGATAAATTCTTTAATGAAATTTGATGAAAGTGATATCCCTTACAAAAAACATCCTAGTCAATGTCTTTATGAGTTTGATAATTACATTAGAAAACAAGATCACTTCAATGCCAATGTCATGAAACAATTAAAAAACAACTCTGATATGATTGCTCGCTTGAGTGACTTGTTATTTGGAATCTCTAATGATGTTAGGGGTGTGGAAAAGCATGCTTCTATGGTTAAAACTCAGTTAGAACAAGTTGCTCAATCTCAGAAAGGATTACTTGATGAGATGAATAATAATATGCATGATCATGCTATTAGAGTAGTAACTAGAGGAGGTAGAATGACTCAGGAACCACTTTATCCTGAGGGACACCCTAAGAGAATATAACAAGATTCACAAAGACTTAGCACTAGTGCACCTAGTCCTCCTAGAAAGAAAAATAAAAATAAAAATGATAGGACTTTGCACACCTCTAGTGAACCTAAAAAACCTCCTGAAAACATTAATGGTGTCTCTATCTCTGATGCTGAAACTCAATCTGGTAATGAACATTCACCTAGTGATAATGAAAAGGATAATTATGATGTTCATAAGGACACTCAACCAGACAATGATAAACAACCAGATAATGATGTTGAGATAAAACCTGTTGTTGATCTTGATAACCCACAACCCAAAAATAAAAGATATGATAAAAGAGACTTTGTTCCTAGAAAACATGGAAAGGAAACAGAACCATGGGTACAAAAACACATGCCCTTTCCACCTAAATCAACTAAGAAGAAAGATGATGAAGAATTTGAATGCTTTGTTGAAATGCTTAGGCTAGTCTTTTTGCGTACCCGCTTAACGGATATCTTAAAAATGGCCCCTTATGCAAAGTATATGAAAGACATTAACACTAATAAAAGGAAAATAACAGAAGCTGGAATCTCCACCATGCTTGCTAATTATTCTTGTAAAGATGGAGTTCCTATTAAACTTGGAGATCCTGGACTACCAACCATACCTTGCTCCATAAAAAGAAGTTATGTGAAAACTGCTTTCTGTGATCTGGGAGATAGTGTTAGTGTTATGCCTTTCTCTTTATATAAAAGACTTGATTTGAACAAGCTCACACCTACTGAGATATCTTTACAAATGGCTGATAAATCAACTGCTATACCTATTGGTATTTGATAACCCACAAGTGTAGGGGATCGCAACAATTTTCGAGGGTAGAGTATTCAACCCAAATTTATTGATTCGACACAAGGGGAGCCAAAGAATACTCTCAAGTATTAGCAGTTGAGTTGTCAATTCAACCACACCTGGAAGACTTAATATCTGCAGCAAAGTAATATGGTAGTAACGGTAACAGTGGCAAAAGTAGCGGTAGCAGTTTTGTAGTGAAGCTTATTTATATAAACAAGAGCAAAAGAATTCGTAAAAGTTTTTCTTTTTCACTTTCAGTTTATCAACAGAATTTCTTGAGGACAAGCAAAGGTTTAAGCTTGGGGAGTTGATACGTCTATGTCGTATCTACTTTTCCTAACACTTTTCCTCTTGTTTTTGGACTCTAATTTGCATGATTTGAATGAACCTAACCCAGACTGATGTTGTTTTCAGCAGAACTACCATGGTGTTGTTTTTTGTGCAGAAATAAAAGTTCTTGTATTGGAACAAAACTTTGCGAGGATTTTTTATACAATAAAAGAGAATTTTGGAGCCAAGAACCATCGGAGGGGGGCACCTGGGTGGGTACAACCTACCAGGGCGCCCCCCTCCTGGTGCGCCTAGGTGGGTTGTCCCCACCTGGTGGCCCCGCAAACCTCAACCCTGATAATATAAATTCACATTTTCGAAGAAAAAATTCAGGGAGGAAGAATTATCTTGCTTCGCGATACGAAGCCGCCGCCACCTCCTATTCTTCATCGGGAGGCCAGATCTAGAGTCCGTTTGGGGCTCCGGAGAGGGGAATCTTCGGTCTTCGTCATCACCAACCCTCCTCCATCGCCAATTCCATGATGCTCTCCATGGGGAGTGAGTAATTCCTTCATTGGCTCGCTGGTTGGTGAGGAGTTGGATGTGATTCATCATGTAATCGAGTTAGTTTTGTTAGGGCTTGATCCCTAGTATCCACTATGTTCTGAGATAGATGTTCTTATGACTTTTATATGCTTAATGCTTGACACTTTGGGACCATGTACCATGATTTCAGATCTGAACCGTTTATGTTATCACCGTTATATCTATGTTCCAAGATCCGATCTTGCAAGTCATAGTCACCTACTATGTGTTATGATACGTAAACCTCGTAGTGACAATATTCAGGATACTTTTCGATGTTGACCGTAGTTTGAGGAGTTCATGTATTCACTATGTGCTAATGCTTTGTTTCGGTACTCTATTAAAAGGAGGCCTTAATATCCCTTAGTTTCCTTATGGACCCCGCTGCCACGGGAGGGTAGGACAAAAGATGTCATACAAGTTCTTTCCATCAGCATGTATGACTATTTATGGAATACATGCCTACATTACATTTATGAACTAGAGCTAGATTTGTATCGCCGTAGGTTGTGACTATTACATGATGAATATCATCCAACAAATTGGTGATCCAATGCCTAAGAATTTCCTACATATTGATCTTGCTAAGTTACTACTGCTGCTGTTACTATTGCTATTGCTACAAAATCACTGCTATCACTATTACCGTTACTATTGCTGCTACCACTACTATCAAAACTATCATACTACTGTGCTACTGATCACTTTGCTGTAGATAATTAATCTCCAGGTGTGGCTGAATTGACAACTCAGTTGCTAATACTTGCAAATATTCTTTGCCTCCCCTTGTGTCGAATCTATAAATTTGGGTTGAATACTCTACCCTCCAAAACTGTTGCAATCCCCTATACTTGTGGGTTATCACTCCTTCCAAATCTTCGTCCAATATGTGTTCCCCTTTGGCTTTGTGCCGCGTATTGGATCCACTGTTGTGGCCAACCAAACTTTGACCAACTAAATTTCCTCAAATCTTGAGAATGCCAGACCTCTTGCCTTCAGCGTCTTTGTCTTCCTCTTCTTCTTGCGTGGATTGGGATCGGATATTATCCAACTTCAAATGCGGTGGTGGCCTCCAATTCATACTCCATTTCGGTCGGATCTTCATTGTCCTTGATCATGTTGGACATGATCGCCTCCTACATGATTGTGATTTGCAAGAATTCATCATGTGTAAAATGAATTAGTGCTCTATGCTCAAATATGATCAAAGGGAGCAAGGAAAACGCACTGAGTCTTGTTCGGTCATTCCATTGAACATGTCAAGGGCAGCCCGGGCACTGCCGGTGCCCATGCTCATCTGTGCCCGGACGAGCTGCTGCGAGGCACACACATCCACCGCCAGCATCTGCATGGGCAGAAAGCTATCCAGAATGGCCCAGCAGGTGGTCGCATCATCCTCTGTCCCAATGTGGTCGGGCAGTGTAAACCTTGTCGGCGCTCGGAGGGAAGGAGTGTGGCAATCCGGGCGCGGCGGAGACATCTGCTCCACCACATCCAAACCTCCCTGTGACTCTGTTGTTGCCTCCCTCCCTTGTTGTCGGCATAGCCGCAACTTCTGGACGATGTTCTCCGCCTTGCAAGTAGCAGTCGACGAGTTGATCGCGCCGACGGACAAGGCTGACTACGTCTCCGTTGCCGCGGAGTGGGTCAGGCTGGACGACATATCTGGCGGTGGATCGGGACCGATGGTGCGGGTTGGGAGCAAGGGTGGAGGACGGCGAGGTTCCAGGCGCAAGAAATGTTGGAGGACGGCGGGAGGAACAGGAAGGGTTATGGATTTGGTGCAATATGGGGTGGGGTCTGGCTGTCAGGTCCGACGTGGCGGGCGTGCCCGGGCGCGCACAGGCACCCCCATATCCGCCCCATATTTGGGCTGGATATATGGGGTGTCAGTCAGCCTGGGCGTTTGAGGCCCGTTTAAGGAGCCCATATGGGTCAAAAATCGTGACAGGAAAGTGACCGCGCGGCCCGCCCGGGCGTATGAGGCGGGTTTGAGAGCTCCGGCTATAGATACTCTACCTTCTTAAAGTACGTCCTGACTGTAAGTCCATGTATTGAGTGATATATCTAATCTTAATGCAGGAATGCCATCCAAAGTTGAGCTATTATGTGTTCAGAATTAATGACATTGTGCGGAGGTTAAATCCACTAACTAATGCATAATTGGGGATTGAAGGCGGTTTATTGGTTCACTACCGAAAGATTCAAATGGAGGCAAGGTACATAGAATTATTTGTTGTTAGTCCTCCTAGTGAGTAGTTATAGGGAAGAATGACAAATCATTTCCACTTTCATCTTTTTAGGTGATAAATTTCATCACCCTTGAAAACGAAACACTAAAAATGAATTGAAGTGTTGGGATAGTGTGACGAATCTTCACATGCTTGGTAGTGTTAATGTCCCTTGTTCAAATTACTCTGTGGTATTTTTTGCATGGTAATATGTGTCTCACTCATATAATAAAGATCGTAGTACAAGTCACATAGACACCGACCTCATAAACTGAAAAGACAACATAACGCTAGCCTTTGCACAAAGGAACACCAGCCAAGAAGAAATAGTACAATCAAGACCGAAGAATTTCCTAAGCTTGACACCAACGCCCGTAACCTGCCTCCGGCACCACCAGAGCAACCACGTACAGAATTTTTTTGTTGGATCACCTCCTCACCGAGCTCGACCCGGCTCCATCACATGGACCTCAAATGTGGCTCACCAAACGCGAAGCCATTGACATTGAAGGAATCAGACTGGCGCAACACCCCGACAAGCCATCTAACTCTAGATCTGGCATCACTTCACGATTAAGACTAGAGGAGGAAACCATACCTGTCAGCCACCAACCATGAGCCCAGCACATGATCTATCTTCTAGATACGATCAATGCAGACCACTATCCGCATCCGCTACTAGACTATGATGTATGGTGGAACCCTACGTGGCCAATCTTTCACGAAAAGGAGGGATCCCGAGGAAGAACACGAGGGGCACGAGGAAAAACACAAGAGAGACAAGGGGAAAACACTCAAATCAACCAACTTAGGTCACACAAATGCTAGATCCAGGTACACAAAGTGCGATACACGATACATGATCAACTAAGGACGATACAAGTGGCGGTAGTCATCTCCGTGAGGAGGTATTGGTGTTCTTCTCCATATAGGAGGTCTTGAATTCGATGGATCTTCTCCGAAGAGGCCGCGGTCTCGTAGGAGAGGAACCACTAAGGTTTTGGTATGAGCTAACACAAAGCTAACCCTAGATAGTTTAGGTAGAGTGCTATATATAGGCTAGGAGGGGCGAAGGGGTACATGGGCCTCGGCCCAACACTATGCACTGTCCGGATGATCCGGACGTTTGTCCGGATGATCCGGGCTTTGGAGGGCCGGATGATCCGGGGTGGCGTCCGGATGATCCGGATGTGTTTGAACCGCTGCAGATGACCCGGATGTCCGGGTCTTCATCCGGATGTCCGGGTGCGTCCGGATGATCCGGGCTAGGGTCCGGATGATCCGGCTTCAGCTTGGGCTCTCGGGTGTCCTTGGTCACATTTGCCGGATCGTCCGGACGTTTGTCCGGATCATCCGGGCCTTGGCCGGATCGTCCGGGCTGGCTGAGTTTCGGCTATTTTTCTCCTCCTTCTTCCTCCTTCAATTCTCCTTGTTCCTTGACTTCTCCATGGTTGCTCCCGAGGTACCTGAGTATGCAAAGAGTCTCTGATGAGGGTAGCAGCCATGTCTCATGTGAATCAAAGTGACATAGAGAGAGGAGTGAAGTCACCTCGGTCTCGAGAGCTTGTGCTCGAGCACGTGTCATGGGTCCACTTGGCACTTGGTGCGACGATGGTAGGTCCATGGGGATGACCTTGGGATGCTCCGCATCATCTCCCCTCCCTTGGGAAAGATCCGACCTCGGATCGAAATCTTCATCACCATGGAAAGTGGAGAGATCCTTGACGTTGAAGACATCGCTCACGTTGTACTTGTCGTGTGGAAGGTCGAGCTTGTATGCATTGTTGTTGTAGCGTGCTAGCACCTTGAAGGGTCCGTCGGCCCGAGGTAGAAGTTTGGACTTGCGCTCATTGGGGAAACGGTCCTTGCGAAGATGTAGCCATACGAGATCGTCCGGTTGGAACACCATAGGCTTCTTGTTGGCATTGAGCTTGGACGCTAGTCTATGTACTATCCGCTCGATCGTTGCCCTTGTATCTTCATGCACCTTCTTGAGATAGCTTGCTCGAGCACTTGCATCCAAGTTGATGCATTCTTGTAGAGGTAGACGTAGGATGTCCAATGGGGACAACGGGTTGAAGCTGTAGACGACCTCGAAAGGGGACTTGCCGGTAGTCGAATGTCTTGCGCGGTTGTAGGCGTACTCGATGGGCAAGCATTGCTCCCATTCCTTGATGTTCTTCTTGATCAACACATGAAGAAGCGTCGAAAGCGTGCGGTTCGTCACCTCCGTTTGGCCGTCAGTTTGTGGGTGATATGCCGAAGAAAAGAGGAGCTTGATTTCAAGCTTGGCGCATAGAGTCTTCCAAAAGTAGCTCAAGAACTTGACGTCCCGGTCCGACACGATCGTCTTGGGCACTCCATGTATACGAATGATTTCCCTACAAAAGAGATTTTCCACATGTGAAGCATCGTCGATCTTGTTACAAGGAATGAAATGAGCCATTTTGGAGAATCTATCCATGACAACAAACACGGAGTCTTTTCCATTTTGAGTCCTAGGCGATCCAAGTACAAAGTCCATGCTTATGTCTTCCCATGGATGGAAAGGAATAGGAAGTGGTGTGTAAAGACCATGAGATTGAGCTTTCGACTTAGCTTTGCAACATGTAGAGCATCGGTTGGTGAGGCGTGAGAAGTCACGTAGCATCTTGGGCCAAAAGTAGTTCTTGGAGAGCGTAGCAAATGTCTTGTCGTGACCAAAGTGTCCCATGAGTCCTCCTCCATGAGATTCCTCAAAAGGAGCAAACGAAGCGAAGACTCGGTAATGCAAAGTTTGTTAGCTCTCATAAGATATCCATCCTTGATGTAGTAATGTTCCCAAGAAGTGTGAGTCAAACACTTAGCACAAGGATTTGCAAAGAAAGGATCATGCTCATATAAATTTTTTATGTGCTCAAAGCCAATAACATTCAACTCAAGTTTGGTGACAAGCATGCATTTGTGGGAAAGCGCATCCGCCACAACATTTTCTTTGCCTTTGATGTACTTGATGACGTAGGGAAAAGATTCGATGAACTCACTCCACTTAGCATGACGCTTGTTCAACTTAGTTTGACCCTTGAGATACTTGAGGGTCTCATGGTCCGTATGAAGAATGAATTCATGAGGTCTAAGGTAATGTTCCCAAACACGCAAAACTCTCACCAAGCCATATAGCTCTTTATCATAGATGGGGTAGTTAAGTTGCGCTCCGGATAGCTTCTCGCTAAAGTATGCAATTGGGTGTTTTTCTCGCATGAGCACGCCACTTATGCCGGTACCACTAGCGTTACAATGAATCTCAAAAGGTTTATCAAAGTTCGGTAGGGCAAGAAGTGGAGCATGCGTGAGCAAGTCTTTGAGTTTAATGAACGCGTTGTCTTGCAAAGGACACCAAACAAAGGGTGCGTTCTTCTTGCTCAAGGCGTGTAGAGGCATAGCAACTGTGCTAAAGTCCTTCACAAAACGTCGATAGAAACCGGCTAAACCAAGAAAGCTACGCACTTGTTGGAGGTTCGTTGGTTGACGCAAAGTTTTAATTGCTTCAATTTTAGTTTCATCAACGTGAACACCTTGTGAAGAAACGACAGATCCTAGGAAAACGACCTTGTCAACGCCAAAAGTGCACTTTTCCATATTAGCATATAAGCGCTCTTTCCGAAGGGTTTGCAAAACCATACGGATGTGTGTCACATGGTCCTCAAGCGACTTGCTAAAAACAAGGATGTCATCAAAGTAAACCACTACAAAGACGCCTATGTATGGTAGAAGAACAAAATGCATAAGACGCATAAATGAACCGGGCTCTTCCGATAAACCCATTGGCATGACAAGCCACTCATATAACCCAAACTTGGTTTTGAAAGCCGTTTTCCACTCATCACCCTCTTGAATGCAAATTTGGTAGTAACCACTTTTAAGGTCAATTTTCGAAAAGATGGTGGCACCACATAATTCATCAAGCATGTCGTCTAAGCGTGGGATAGGGTGATGGTATCGAACGGTGATAGCATTTATCGGCCTACAATCGGAGCACATGCGAAAACTTCCATCTTTCTTAGGCACTAGAATAACCGGAACGGCACAAGGGCTTAAGCTTTCACGTACATGACCTTTGTCGATGAGTTGTTGTACTTGCCGTTGTATCTCCTTGGTTTCCTCGGGGTTGACACGGTAAGGAGCCTTGTTCGGAAGTGGTGCGCCGGGTATGAGGTCGATGCGGTGTTCGATTCCGCGAAGTGGCGGTAGACCCGGAGGTAGCTCATCGGGAAAGACGTCCGAGAATTCCTGCAACAATTTAGACAACACTAAAGGTGGAGGTGGTGAAGTGTTAGTAGGTTTGGCTTCCCCTTTGCATAAAAGCACAAGGTGAAAGACACTCGAGGGGTTCTCACACACTTCTCTCATCTCACTTTTGGTGGCGAATAGCACTAGTTGTTTCTTGTCACTCATCGTGGAGTCGCTCATATTTGGCTTGTGGCTCTCACTCTCCTTTTGGTGGCTCACTCTCTCACCATTCTCTCCACGATGGTTGGTAGGTAGGTGTTTGTCGGCGGCTACTTGACTTGGAGACATTGAGCGTAGCACGAACTCCTTTCCTTTCATCTTGAAGCTATAGTGGTTCGTCCGTCCATTGTGTGTGACTCCACGATCATATTGCCATGGTCGTCCAAGTAAAAGGTGGCACACGGATATAGGGACCACATCACACTCAAGTGTGTCCTCGTAGGCGCCTATCTTGAAGGAGACTTGAACGGTATGCTCGACTCGAAGAATTTCGTCGTCGCTAAGCCATTGGACCTTGTAGGGATGAGGGTTCTTTGACTTCACCAAGTTTAGCTTGTCGCATAGCTCTTCGCTAGCCAAGTTGTGACAACTTTCTCCATCGATGATAACCTTGACGGAGTGTCCATTGATGCCGGCCTTGGTATGAAAGATATGACATCGTTGGTCGTCATCTTGTTGATGTTGGAGTGTCAAGACTTTGGAGACAACGAGATTGGGACTCGAGTCATTGTCACAAAACACTTGATGGTCTTCATCTTCATTCACCTGACGATGCACAGCTACATGTTCAAGTGCTTCCATTTCATCGTCGCTCATTGAGTCATAAGATCCGTCATTGTTGATGATCATGGTACGAACGGTCTTGCACTCAAATGACTTGTGGCCTCGTCCTTGGCACTTGAAGCATTTGATGGAACTCGTCTTGGAGTTGTCCTCGGTTGGAGTTGTAGATGATGAAGCTCGTGGCTTGAAGTTGTTTGTAGATGGTGGCCGACTTGATGTAGTCGCATTTTTGTAGTTGGACTTGTCACCGAAGTTTTTAGATGGCTTGGTAGAGGTAGGAGTAGCCGAAGTCGTTGAAGCTTGGTTGTAGGAGCCAAAGGTCTTGGAGGTGAACTTGGAGTACTTGTAGTCCTCTTGAACTTGTCGCTCCGCTTTGGTAGCTTGATGTACTAGCTCGACGAGATTGGTGTATGGTTGAAAGTCCGCAATCTTCTTGATGGGATAGTTGAGTCCATTCAAGAATCTCGCCATCGTTTGTTCTTCATCCTCCGTGATGTTTGCTCATATCATGGCAATCTCCATCTCCTTGTAGTACTCTTCAACGGACTTGGTACCTTGCTTGAGGAGTTGTAGCTTCTTGAACAAGTCACGGTTGTAGTGTGTTGGCATGAAGCATGCTCTCATGACTTCCTTCATTTGAGCCCAAGTAGTGATGGGAGGTTCGCCTTTTGCTTCTCTTCTCTCAATGATTTGCTCCCACCAAATGAGCACATAGTCTTGGAACTCAAGGGAGGCCATAGCAATTTTATTCTCTTCGTCAAAGTTGTGTAGGCGAAAGATCTTGTCAACCTTCAATGCCCATGAGAGATAGTCTTCGGGATCAATGCTTCCGGAAAACTTTGGCATGGCGAACTTAAGCTTGCTGTAGCGATGCTCTTCATTGTTTGCTTGCCTATTGGGAGGGCGTTCTTGATTTGGACGGTTGTCAACCTCATGTTGCTCTTGGCGGAGTAGAAGTTCATTGTCATGGTGCACTTGCCGAGCTTGTGGTTTCGTGTTGAGGTTGTTGTTCTTGCCGCGCTTGAGGAGGAACTTCTTGTTGCATTCGTGCTTAGTGACGCCTCTCTTGCATCTCATCGCGAAGAAAATCCTCTTCTTGACGAGTGTGTCGATTGCGATTTGCCACATTGCGATGTGCATCACGTAATGCTCGTTGCGCCTCAAGAGCTTGAGCTTCTCGGCGGTGTTGTGCTTGACGATGAGCTTCGGCATCTTGTTCTTCTTGGTGTTGACGTGCTCGCTCTTGTTGTTGTTGGCATAGTCTTTGCCGTTCTTGTGCTTGCTCAAGTGTATCTTGGTTTTGACGATGTCGACTTTCTTGTTCGTCGAGTAAGTCTTGGGAGCTCTTGCCATGAAGTGGATTCCGGTTTTCATGTCGAGCTTGACGTGCGGCTTGACGAAGAGTGTTGGATGTAGGGGTACTTGAGACGTCCGTTGAGTCGATGTGGCAACTTGAGCGGCTTCGTCTTTGAGAGGATGTGGAAGAAGAGTGTCGGTTGACTATCAAAGTCTGTAGCGCATCGAATTGAGTAGGCATGTTGGTGTTGATGATGTCGAATTGCTCTCTTGTTCTTGCTTCAAATTGACGCGTGTCGACGGCGACTTGCTCAATGTGCTCTCGCATAGCTTCACTTTCTTGATGTAGAGCTCGTTGGACACCGAAGAATGTAGTTTGGTGACATAGCTGTTCGTTTCTTGAGGATCATCGAAGAGCGGGTTCGTAGATGTACTTGGCCTATCCATCGTCACAAGCAAGTATGTGAGTGGGAGAAAGGAGAAGACAATACCAAATGCACCTTGACCGAAGTTGACAATGGATCAATGATCACTCTATAATGTAACCCGGAAATAGCACTATTGGTACCAAGTCTTGTCGATTCTCACACCTACACAAGTAAAGCTTTGAGAGGATCTTGGTTAGGATGGTGGCAAAAATTCAATGCAAAAAGTGAGTAACATTCAATGATGTTGAAAATGATTCACAATTGGCTCATGCAACAAGTAGATCACAAGCAATAGGTAGCACACGGAACACACGCACGGATAGATAAATGTGGTTGTGCAACCAAGGTGAGCAAAAATGCGGAAAACCACGGAAAATGCTCGTGTTGCACAATGCTGGAGAGACGCTAACCGGTTGCTTAATAGGCGGATACGCACTTGTGCACGACCTATAAGAGCAAAGTAACGACTTCCTATCACAAGTATGCTATGAGTGTATGACGTGCCGATGCTTTTAGCACAAGGTGAAGTATTGCTTTCTTATATGATCTCTTTGGATGCAAGGCGCTTGATGCTATTTATGCTTTTGCTTATAAGCTTTGGATGGCTCTTTTGCTTAAAAGCTTGTGAGCTCTTTCTTTGGCCACTTATGCATGCTTCTCGGATCAAGATAGCTATTGTGTATGCGGAACACTCTTGTGTCACATGGAGATATGATGATGTAGTATGCAAAGTCTATGACTATCACTAATGTGCACAATTGTCGTGGCCCGGCAATACTCAAATGGCTAGTCTCGGTAGGAAAGCTACGCAAAATGGTCGATGAGGGTCTATCAATGCAATTACAAGGTAGTAAACGAGGTGTCGTCGATGTTACCGTCCTTGTCGAGGTTGAGAGGTGGTCTTGTCGATGTCGTTCCGCTCCGAGATAGCCAAAACACAAACGGAAACGGAGAAAACCACAACTCAAATGATCCAAGACACAAAGAGGTAAAATCGTAGTGATTTTGGTTAGGTAAAGGTGGTGGGGATGGATGTGTCGAGGGTATAACGGAAGGGGTGTCTGGGGTTTATGCGGTGGCGGAAACGGGGTGCGAAAGACTGCAAAAATGCAGTTTCGACAGGGTTGGCTGGATGATCCGGACGTCTGGCCGGATGATCCGGATGAAAGGCCGGATGATCCGGGTTTGTCAAACCTTGCGAGATGAGCTCGGGGAAGAGGTGGAAAAAGAATTATTTTTTCTCGGATTTTGGTGGTTTTTGGGCGGATTTGAGGGTGGGGGAGGTGGGGAAAAGGGTAATCCACTTGTCACACAACTCAACCACGGATCACAATCAACAAAATCTCATCAAAACACACAAATCACAAAAAAAAATTGTGGGGCCATTTTTGTGGGGATTTTCGAATTTGGACAAAAAACAACAAAAACAAGCTAGAAAACAAGGTGTGAGGCTCCAAATTCGTGATCAACCTAGGCTCATGATACCATAGATGATGTAGGGTGGAACCCTACGTGGCCGATCTTTCACGAAAAGGAGGGATCCCGAGGAAGAACACGAGGGGCACGAGGAAAAACACAAGAGAGACAAGAGGAAAACACTCAAATCAACCAACTTAGGTCACACAAATGCTAGATCCGGGTACACAAAGTGCGATACACGATACACGATCAACTAAGGATGATACAAGTGGCGGTAGTCATCTCCGTGAGGAGGTCTTGATGTTCTTCTCCGTATAGGAGGTCTTGAATCCAGTGGATCTTCTCCGAAGAGGTCGCGGTCTCGTAGGAGAGGAACCACTAAGGTTTTGGTATGAGCTAACACAAAGCTAACCCTAGATAGTTTAGGTAGAGTGCTATATATAGGCTACGAGGGGCGAAGGGGTACATGGGCCTCGGCCCAACACTATGCACGCAGGCACTGTCTGGATGCTCCGGGCTTCGGGGGCGGATGATCCGGGGCTGCGTCCGGATGATCCGGACGTGTCTGAACCGCTGCAGATGGCCCGGATGTTCGGGTGCGTCCGGATGATCCGGGCTGGGGTCCGGATGATCCGGCTTCAGCTTGGACTCTCGGGTGTCCTTGGTCACATTTGCTGGATCGTGCGGACGTTTGTCCGGATCATCCGGGCCTCGGCCGGATCGTCCGGGACATCGTTCGGGCTGGCTGAGTTTCGGCCGTTTTTCTCCTCCTTCTTCCTCCTTCGATTATCCTTGTTCCTTGACTTCTCCATGGTTGCTCCCGAGGTGCCTGAGTATGCAAAGAATCTCTGATGAGGGTAGCAGCCATGTCTCATGTGAATCAAAGTGACGTAGAGAGAGGAGTGAAGTCACCTCGGTCTCGAGAGCTCATGCTCGAGCACGTGTCATGGGTCCACTTGGCACTTGGTGATACGATGGTAGGTGTAATGCCCCGGATGTAATACTTTCCCTTTTGGGCATATAATATATCTCCGGCTTCATCTATTCCTTTTCGGGTTCTTTGTCTTTCGGGTTTTCGTCGTTTTGTTGTGTGCGTGTGTGGCATTCATTCATATCATGTAGACATGTGCTTCGCATTGCATTTGTGTTGTCGTTTGCATCCGGTTCCACGCGTTCCTTCCCGTTGTCCGTTTCGTGTTCCGGAGCTCCCTCACGTGTCCGTGACGTCCCGTAGGCCTACTTTGTTGTTTGGGCGTGTAACGTTACCGGTGTGGCGCGAGACTTGTCGTGTGTTGTTGTTTTGTTGTGTGTAACCCGCCTCTCAAATCTCGTCGCGTTTGGACTCCGTTTGCTATCCCATCAGTTTTTTGTGTGGGTCCAAAGTGCCTCCACTTGTGGCCCAGAAACATCCCTCCAGCAGCCCACTACCCTCTCCTACGCCCATCTAAACTTCCCCCGCGATCGGATCCGTCGGATCGCGATCGGAGGGCTCCTAACACCCCCAAATCCCCCCAAACCCTAAAAATCTGCTATTTATAGAACCCTAGGGTTTTTTTAGGCATCCCTAGCTTCTTCTCCACTCTCTTCCCCCTCATTTTTTTTTCTCAGATATGGCCATCCCCCCTCTTCCACTTGGCAGATCCAGCCCTTCCTTCGAAGCAGCCAGCCGCAGCCGACCGGTTCCTTCGATCCACCGAGCCGCCGCAGTTTTTCCTCTCGATCGAAGCCACCTCGCCAGATCAGATCGCTCCCGCAGGTCAACGCCGATCTGGCCCATCGTCGCCCAGCCACCGAGGACCCGAGGCGCTGGACCACATCACCGGTCTCTCCCTCGGGCCAGGACTCCGTCGGCCCACTCCTCTCCTCAGCAGGCCGCGCCTCTCCCTCCGCCAGGCTCCGGGCGCTCGCCTCACCGCGCCGGGCGCTCGCCTCACCGCGCAGGCCGGCCCACGCCACCGCTCCAGCGCCGACCGCCAGCCGCGCCGCACTCCACCTCCACCGCACGGCTGGGCCGAGCCGCCCCTCCAGGCCGCGTGCTCGCCTCCCGCGCCCTTCCTCAGCTGGGCCGGAGCCCAGCCGGCCTCCCTCGCCTCCACCCGGTCGCCAGTCAAGCCGCCAGGTGGCCGCCGCCTCCGCGGGCCGCCGCCGCTAGGTCGACCGAGGCCGCCCGAGCGCCCAGCCGCCAGTTCGCCTCTGCGCAGCCACCGGGCCAGATCCAGTTCCACGGGCCCATTTCTTCAGATCTGAGGAGGTTGACCTCAAAATCCTTCTAATTCCCAGTAATTTTGTTCTCTGTTGCAATATTAGAACTGCTATAACTTTTTGTGTGGATGACCGTTTTGCGCAAATAGCATGTCCAGATGTTCGTGGCGATTAGCACTACCTTTTATCTTTTTGTGTCATGCATGTTAGAGATCATCTAGGTGCTTGTTTTGATGTTGCAAGAGTGCATCGTGATATAATTGCTGCTATGTGATGTTTTTATGCCATCTTTGTCATGTGATAACTTTTAGCTCGTTTGTCCGAATAATGCAAATGACATGTCCACGTGTTCGTCTTGCCATGCTCTACATGTTGCTTGTGTTAGGTTGCATGATAGATTTATTCTTTCCATGTTTATCATCGTTGCAAAGTGCCATGTGGCTGTGATGTTGTTTCACTTGTTATGAAATGCCATATTGTTGAGCTCGTTGCTATCGTTGTGTTTATCTCCATGATGTTTGCTTGTATGTTTTGGGATCACCATCATGTGTACTTTGATGAGGTGCTTACCACTTGCCATGTTTAGTTTCGAGGTGACTTAAACTTGCTCGTTTAGATGCCATGATGAATCTGTTGTTTTAGGACTTAGTGTTTTTTCACTAAGTCTGAAATCTGTAACGTTCCGATGCCATGTTTGCTTGCTGCTCTAGGACAAACCATGATAGTTTTGGGGTGGATCTTGATTGTTCCTTGTAGTAAATATTGTTGGCTTTCCATTCATGTTCTCACATGCTTATTTAAGTGGCTGTAGCATGTTTATCTTTTGCTCCAAAGTTTCAATAAAATTCTGCTGCCAGAATTTTATTGTCAAGTTCAATATGTCCAAGCTTATTGCTATTGATCCGTGGCTCCTTTGGGGGTGCACCTTTGGACTTATTTTCTGTAGGATATGTCTAGTTTATGTTCATGTCATTTGCCATGTTGTTTGAGTGCTGTAGATTAATCTTCGAGTGCTCCGAAGTTGCTATATTGCTGTAATTTTCAGCTTTCGCTCATTTCTTGTTTCGGGCATAACTTTTAGCCCGTAGCTCCGATTTCAGCGAGTCTTATATGAAACTTGATTGATTTTCTGTGTAGTTTCATAATCTCCTATTGTTATCATGTTTTGAGGTGATTTGCTTGAGTGCTATTTTCCGTGCTCCGTGGGCTCTCTTAGTGCATCCATCATGCATCCATCATTTTGAGTGCGCATTGCATCTTGTTGATTCGTGCCTTGTGTGATTGATTTGTTTATAGCCAGAAGCTGAGACCGAGTACGAGTACAAGCACGAGGTTACCAACGAGGTTGAGCACGAGGACCCTTTTTACGATCCGAACGACTACTCTTCAGGCAAGATGACCGAACCCCGATAACATTACTATCTTTGCCTTTTGCTAGTAGTTCCGCTCTATAGTTTTGCCTCGATGCCCATGTTCTTCCTGTCAGCCTCCTACTTGTAACCATTGCCATGTTTAACCACCCTACCTATGCAAACCGTTACTTGGCTAAGTATACTTCGCTCAGCCCTTCTTATAGCATTGCTAGTTGCAGGTGAAGATCGAAGATGCTTGCTTCATGTTGAAGTTTTGTTGGGTTATATCACACTATATAAATGCTTAAAATGAAATCATCTATATATTGGCAAGGGTGGAAGGCTAAGCCTTTGCTTGGTGATTTCTTCCACTCATGCCGTTAGGAACCGTTTAAACCGGTGTTATGTTCCTTGATTATGCGTTTCTAACACGGTTGGGGTGTATGGGACCCCCTCGATAAACCGCTAAGTGCTAAGTCTTTTCCAGCAAGTCCCAACATTGGTACTATTTGCCTAATAACTAATTAAACTTGCATAGGGAGTTATAAACCCTTTTCCTTAATTTTACAACCCGGGCCAGTGCTCCACATGAGTGTTGGTCCAAACTGGGGTTTACGCGGGGCCACCTCGAGGGAACTCAAGGTCTGGTAAAAACCTGTGGGATCACCCATCCGGTCGTGGCCTGAGACGAGATACGCGCGGCTACTATCAGGGTGTCGGCACGCCGGGAGGATTTGCTGGATTAGCCTTACCTTAGTTCGGAGTATCTTGAGCACGGGATTCCGAGGATACTCGGGTCTTCCCACTTTGGAGTTGCGACTCCGCGGATCGTGGGCTTGTAATGGGTCAACTTGGAACACCCCTGCAGGGTTATGAACTTTCGAAAGCCGTGCCCGCGGTTATGTGGCAGATGGGAGCTTGTTAATATCCGGTTGTAGATAACTTGACACAATGTTTCAATACACTACCAGCGTGTGTTCCGTGACTGTCAATTTCCGAATAGGGATTCGGGAGTTGAACACGGAGGGGTTATGTTTGTTGAGTTTGTAGCTAGGATCACTTCGTGATCACTTCTCAACCGAGGATTCTCTTCTCGCTCTCTCTCACGTAAGTTAGTGCTAGTTGCTGCTGCAGACACTTATTCTTTTCTTCAGCCTTATCCTCTCCCAAGGCTTAAATAGTCTTGTTACCCGGGAACGGGATTGCTGAGTCCTCTGTGGCTCACAGTTACTTCACCACACCAGATGCAGGTCCAGTTGTGAGCTATCCAGGTGATGGCACCGAGCTAGACTGGGAGTATGACGAGGAGCGTAGTCGATACTATGTTCGTTATCCGGATGATCAGTAGTGGAGACTTCTACTAGGATTCGATCCGACTTGTGGATTTTATTTAAGTTTGGTATCTTGACATTTGGATTTTGCCCTTAGAGGGTTGTGATATTCTTAATGTATGATGTTTGAGACATGTATTGTATTTGTGTGACGTGGCGAGTGTAAGCCAACTATTTTATGTTTACATTCCCCTCTTTTACATGAGATGTGTAAAGATTACCAAACTTGAGATCATTCTAGGATGGACTTATGCCTTTAAGTCGTGCCTCGACACGTAGGAGGTATAGTTCCATCCTGGGCATTACAAGTTGGTATCAGAGCCTTCTCCGACCTAGGAGCCCCCACTGATTGATTGAATCATTGACGGTCGAGTCTAGGCACACACTGAAAATATTTTGAGTCCTATATATTATATCGGAGAGTAGGATTTCTTTGCTTCTCATCTCCTTTCTCTATGGTGAGGACTCCTGACGACTACTCTTGTCTCTTCTATCTTCAAAAATTGCACCAAATTTTTTTAGGAATCTCGCGAGTATTCTGGGATTGTTTCGATGTTCTTGTGACGAGAATATTGTTCTCGATGCCTCCTGACATTAGGGGTTGTGGCAGTGTCCCGGGGAGTTGAGCTTCGGGGTATTGTCGTCACAAGCATATCGCGGCAGTACTAAATACTTAAGACGGCCGACATCAAAAATCTCTCCTATACGGCCAGTGGCAAGATAACCCCGACATCACCCAGTACTGGGGAAGTAGTTCGGGAGTATTGCCATAGCTTGTTATAGTGGATGCTTTTCGAAGGTCCGAGGTAGACAGTTTCCGAGAAAGACTGGTTATGTGTTGAAGGATGGATACACCTGGATGTAGGTTTAGAGTTGATTGCGCGGTGCTTCCCGTGTATCCCCAACACCTGATTACATAACTGGAATCTTTCGGAAATTAATAGGTGGGTTTATCCAG
Organism: Secale cereale; assembly: GCA_902687465.1. NCBI lineage: Eukaryota > Viridiplantae > Streptophyta > Magnoliopsida > Poales > Poaceae > Secale > Secale cereale. Next base: position 371,355,019 of record LR738709.1, on the reverse strand, counting down.
TAGATCGTAGGCATTCTTCCAACGAATGCAGGTTAGCGAGTTCGGGGTTCTACATTGAGTGAAGTGGTATTATGACCGATGTTCCGATCGGGAGTTGCATCTTAAAGGGTCCTTGGCTATGCTGATCCGGGGATTGCAAAACCCGTTCGTAACGCGTTCATATGCTTTCAGCACAAAGATGTTAGAACGAAACTCCTATCTTGTGTTTGTTCCCGTCTGTACCTTGTTGTTTTTCTTATTTTACCTTTTGTCCCCTATGTGGCTCCTCGTGAAGATTGATGTTATCATTTAACTGAGAATTTCATTCGTTCCTCTTGTTCGAATGATTTCATTCGTTCTATTGTTCGAATGATTATTGTGAAGACTTGTTGCAATTCATTCCATTAATTCAGCTTATACCTTCTGTCAATCAATTGCTGATTCGTGGTCATCTCTTTCAGGATGGCTCCGAAAAGGGTTCCCAACGCTAACCCAGAGGTGGAAGAGGTCCCAGAACGTCCTCCTTCCCCTCCTCCTCCGTCTGAGGCTTTGAGAGCGATTATGCAGACTACAGCTCAGAACACCCAGATGTTGATGCAGATGATGCAACAGATGCAAGCTAATCAAGCTAATCAGGGTGTTCCAGGGAATCAAGGCAACTTCTTTAACCAGCAGCACCATGCTACTCTCAACCAGTTCTTGGCCAATAATCCAAAAGCTTTCAGTTACTGTGTCGACCCTCTTGATGCTGAAGTTGGTTAACCGATATAAAGAAGCATTTTGAGTGCAGTAACATGAAGGAAGATGATTATGTGAAGTTTGCAGCCTTCCAACTCAAAGACCAAGCAGCTGACTGGTGGCAGCAGTACAAAGACTCCAGGCCAGGTCAAGTGATCTCTTGGGAGAATTTCTGCAAGGACTTTCGCTCTCACCACATTCCAACAAGTGTCATCGAGGGTATGCGTGAGCAATTCGGCAACCTGAAGCAGGGCTCTATGTCAGTCTATCAGTATAATGTCAAGTTCCAAAACCTCGCTCGTTATGCTAAGCAAGACATTCCTGATGCCAAGAGCAAAATCTACCAGTTCCGTGGAGGTCTCAAAGATGAACTTCAACTTGCTCTCACCTTGTTCGAGCCCGATGAATTCGACAAATTCTATAACATGGCTTTGAAACAAGAAGCAGCTCAGCTCAAGATGGAGGCTTCTAAAAAGAGAATTCGAGATGCCGTTCACTCTTCCTCATCGTCTCAGATGGTCTCGAAGCAACAGAAATTCTGGCTTCCTCCTCCTCCAGTGATTCGAGCTCCTTACAACAACTCCAACAACTCCAACAACTACAAGAACTCTGGTGGACGTGGTTTCTCCCACCCACCCAACCCGAGCAACAAGTCGAAGAACCAGTTTCAGTCCCAAGGCTCAAAGTCAAGTGGTTCTCATTTCCGTCCTCTCTCAGAAGTGACTTGCAACAAATGCACTCAGAAGGGTCACTATGCCAACAGATGTCCGAACCCGAAGCGTCTTCCACCTCCTCCACTTGTGAGTTCAGCTATTGTCAGGCATGATCCAAAGGCAGCAAGGGTCAATCTGATGAGTGCAGCGCAAGCGGAGAATTCTTCTGATGTCATTTTGGGTAACCTTCCAGTGAACTCTATCCCTGCTAAAGTTTTGTTTGATTCGGGTGCTTCATGCTCTTTCATGTCTCAACCATTTGCATCCAAGTATAATGTGGACATCAAAAGTTTGCCAAGGGAGTTATCAGTTGTTTCTCCGGGTAGATTGATGCATTCTCGTATATATGCTCCGGATGTTTCTATTCGCATGGGTGATTATCGATTTTTGGCTTCTCCGGTGGTTCTTGGTAATTCCGACATCGACCTCATCCTCGGGATGGATTGGCTTTCTCAGCATGATGCTCACATTGATTGTGCACAGAAAGAAGTCAAGATGACTCATCCTGATGAAGATGTGATTATCTTTGCCTCCAGGGATAACACTATCAGGCTTTTCTCTCTCAATGATAAGGGCGAAATTAATGCCATATCTCAAATTCCGGTGGTGAATGAATATCAAGACGTCTTTACTGAAGAACTTCCAGGCATGCCTCCACACCGTCAGGTGGAATTCGTTATTGAACTCGAGCCGGGTACTGAGCCAGCATGTCGGCGTCCGTACAAGCTCTCTCCGGATGAATTGAAGGAATTGAAGAAGCAGCTTGTTAAATAGGAGAGTATGGGTCTCATCAGGCCTAGTACGTCTCCTTGGGGCTGTGGTGTCTTATTTGTCAAGAAGAAAGATGGCACGGAGCGTCTATGCGTCGATTACCGGCCATTGAACAAGAAGACGATAAAGAACAAGTATCTGCTCCCCAACATCAACGAACTCTTCGAGCAGCTCAAAGGAGCTAAAGTGTTCTCTAAGCTCGATCTCCGAATGGGCTATCATCAAATTCGCATTCGCGAGGAAGACATTCCCAAGATGGCCTTCAGAACGAGCTACGGCTCATACGAGTATACCGTCATGTCCTTCGGTCTCGCCAATGCTCCTCCTACCTTTTCGAGGATGATGCACTACATCTTCAACCCCTATACTGGCGAGTTTGTGCTTGTTTATCTGGATGATATTCTGGTGTTTTCCAAGAATGAAGAAGATCACGAAAAGCACTTACGTCTGGTTCTTGATCGACTCCGTGAGCATAAGTTCTATGCCAAGTTCTCAAAGTGCGAGTTTTGGCTCGATAAGGTTTTGTACCTGGGCCACATCATCTCAGCTGACAGTTTTGCGGTTAATCCCGAGAAAGTTGAAGCAATTGTCAACTGGGAAGCTCCTCAGAACGTCAAGCAACTCCGCAGTTTTCTGGGTCTTGCCAGCTATTGCAGAAGGTTCGTTGAGAACTTCTCCAAGATTACCAAGCCTCTTTCCAACTTGCTTCAGAAGAATGTCAAATACTTTTGGTCTCCAGAGTGTGAAGTGGCATTCAAAACTCTCAAAGAAAAGCTCGTCTCTGCTCCAGTTCTGACTCCTCCAGATGAGTCCAAGCCCTATGAAGTATTCTGTGATGCTTCTCTTCAAGGACTTGGTGGTGTGCTTATGCAAGATAAGAGAATTGTGGCATACACTTCTCGTCAGCTCAAGCCAAGTGAGAAGAACTATCCCACACATGATCTCGAGCTAGCAGCTGTGGTACATGCTTTGATTACGTGGAGACATCTGTTGTTGGGCAGAAAAGTCGACATCTTCACTGATCACAAGAGCTTGAAGTACATCTTCACACAGCCGCATCTGAACCTCCGCCAGACTCGTTGGGTTGAAATGATCCAAGAGTATGATCCCAGCATCGAATACACTCCTGGCAAGGCGAATGTGATTGCAGATGCTTTGAGCAGAAAGGCATATTGCAACAGCCTTCTTATCAAGCCGTTCCAGCCTGAGCTTTGTGAAGCTTTCAGAAAGCTCAACCTTCAAGTTGTTCCGCGGGGTTTTCTTGCAAATCTTCAAATTGCTCCTACCTTGGAAGATCAGGTCCGTGAGGCCCAACTCATGGATATCATGGTGAAGAAGGTGAAACATGGTATTGCAAAGGGCACTCCAAAATACAAGTGCTTTCGTGTTGATGAGAAAGATACCTTGTTCTTCGAGGACAGACTCGTTGTTCCCAAAGGTGATCTCAGGAAGCTCATAATGGAAGAAGCACATGATTCTATCCTTTCCATTCATCCTGGAAGCTCCAAGATGTACCAAGACCTCAAGCAGTCTTACTGGTGGACACGCATGAAAAGGGAGATTGCCCAATTCGTGAATGAATGTGATGTTTGCAGAAGAGTGAAAGCAGAACATCAACGTCTAGCCGGTCTTCTCCAACCTCTTCCTATTCCCGAGTGGAAGTTCGACCACATTGAAATGGACTTCGTCACTGGTTTTCCTAAATCCAAGCGAGGAAATGATTCTATCTTCGTGGTGATTGACAAGCTTACCAAAGTCGCTCACTTCCTGCCAGTCAAAGAATCAATCAATGCAGCTCAATTGGCAGAGTTGTACACTTCCAGAATTGTGTCGTTACATGGCATTCCTCAAGTTATATCCTTAGACCGTGGAAGTTTGTTCACTTCAAGGTTCTGGGACTCCTTTCAGTCCGCCATGGGCACTAAGATCAGGTTCAGCACTGCTTTTCACCCTCAGACTAGTGGTCAAGTCGAGCGAGTGAATCAGATTCTAGAAGACATGCTCAGAGCCTGTGTCATATCCTTTGGCATGAAATGGGAAGACTGCCTTCCATTTGCCGAGTTCTCTTACAACAACAGCTTTCAAGCAAGTGCAGGCAAAGCTCCGTTTGAAATTCTCTATGGCAGAAAGTGGCGTACCCCTCTCAACTGGTCTGAAACAGGCGAACGTCAACTTCTTGGCAATGACTTGATCTCAGAAGCTGAACAAATGTGCAAAGTCAAACGTGAGAATCTCAAGGCCGCTCAGTCGCGTCAGAAGAGCTACTATGACGGCAAGCATCGTGATTTGGCCTTCAACATTGGTGATCATGTCTATCTCCGTGTTTCTCCGATGAAAGGCACCCAAAGATTCGGTATCAAAGGAAAGCTTGCTCCTAGATACGTCGGGCCTTTCAAGATTCTTGGCAAAAGAGGCGATCTAGCCTATCAACTTGAGCTCCCTTCCAACTTCGCCAATGTTCATGATGTGTTCCATGTGTCTCAACTTCGCAAATGCTTTAAGGCACCTGAGCGCATGATTCCGTTTGAAGAGATTGATCTTCAACAAGACCTGTCCTACCGAGAGCATCCAGTTGCTATTCTCGAAGAAACCGAACGCAAGACCCGCAACAAGTCCATCAAATTCTTGAAAGTCAAGTGGTCACATCACACCGACCGAGAAGCTACGTGGGAACGAGAAGATCATCTTCGTTCCGAGTACCCTTCCTTTTTCCAGTCCTAGATCTCGGGACGAGATCTTTTTGTAGTAGAGGAGAGTTTGTAATGCCCCGGATGTAATACTTTCCCTTTTGGCCATATAATATATCTCCGGCTTCATCTATTCCTTTTCGGGTTCTTTTTCTTTCGGGTTTTCGTCGTTTTGTTGTGTGCGTGTGTGGCATTCATTCATATCATGTAGACATGTGCTTCGCATTGCATTTGTGTTGTCGTTTGCATCCGGTTCCACGCGTTCCTTCCCGTTGTCCGTTTCGCGTTCCGGAGCTCCCTCACGTGTCCGTGACGTCCTGTAGGCCTACTTTGTTGTTTGGGCGTGTAACGTTACCGCTGTGGCGCGAGACTTGTCGTGTGTTGTTGTTTTGTTGTGTGTAACCCGCCTCTCAAATCTCGTCGCGTTTGGACTCCGTTTGCTATCCCATCAGTTTTTCGTGTGGGTCCAAAGTGCCTCCACTTGTGGCCCAGAATCATCCCTCCAGTAGCCCACTACCCTCTCCTAGGCCCATCTAAACTTCCCCCGCGATCGGATCCGTCGGATCGCGATCGGAGGGCTCCTAACACCCCCAAATCTCCCCAAACCCTAAAAAACTGCTATTTATAGACCCCTAGGGTTTTTTTAGGCATCCCTAGCTTCTTCTCCACTCTCTTCCCCCTCATTTTTTTTTCTCAGATCTGGCCATCCCCCCTCTTCCACTTGGCAGATCCAGCCCTTCCTTCGAAGCAGCCAGCCGCAGCCGGCCGGTTCCTTCGATCCACCGAGCCGCCGCAGTTTTTCCTCTCGATCGAAGCCACCTCGCCAGATCAGATCGCTCCCGCAGGTCAACGCCGATCTGGCCCATCGTCGCCCAGCCACCGAGGACCCGAGGCGCTAGACCACATCACCGGTCTCTCCCTCGGGCCAGGACTCCGTCGGCCCACTCCTCTTCTCAGCGGGCCGCGCCTCTCCCTCCGCCAGGCTCCGGGCGCTCGCCTCACCGCGCCGGGCGCTCGCCTCACCGCGCGGGCCGGCCCACGCCACTGCTCCAGCGCCGACCGCCAGCCGCGCCGCACTCCACCTCCACCGCACGGCTAGGCCGACCCGCCCCTCCAGGCCGCGCACTCGCCTCCCGCGCCCTTCCTCAGCTGGGCCGGAGCCCAGCTGGCCTCCCTCGCCTCCACCCGGTCGCCAGTGAAGCCGCCAGGTGGCCGCCGCCTCCGCGGGCCGCCGCCGCTAGGTCGACCGAGGCCGCCCGAGCGCCCAGCCGCCAGTTCGCCTCTGCGCAGCCACCGGGCCAGATCCAGTTCCACGGGCCCATTTCTTCAGATCTGAGGAGGTTGACCTCAAAATCCTTCTAAGTCCCAGTAATTTTGTTCTTTGTTGCAATATTAGAACTGCTATAACTTTTTGTGTGGATGTCCGTTTTGCGCAAATAGCATGTCCAGATGTTCGTGGCGATTAGCACTACGTTTTATCTTTTTGTGTCATGCATGTTAGAGATCATATAGGTGCTTGTTTTGCTGTTGCAAGAGTGCATCGTGATATAATTGCTGCTATGTGATGTTTTTATGCCATCTTTGCCATGTGATAACTTTTAGCTCATTTGTCCGAATAATGCAAATGACATGTCCACGTGTTCGTCTTGCCATGCTCTACATGTTGCTTGTGTTAGGTGGCATGATAGATTTATTCTTGCCATGTTTATCATCGTTGCAAAGTGCCATGTGGCTGTAATGTTGTTTCACTTGTTATGAAATGCCATCTTGTTGAGCTCGTTGCTATCGTTGTGTTTATCTCCATGATGTTTGCTTGTATGTTTCGGGATCACCATCATGTGTACTTTGATGAGGTGCTTACCACTTGCCATGTTTAGTTTCGAGGTGACTTAAACTTGCTCGTTTAGATGCCATGATGAATCTGCTGTTTTAGGACTTAGTGGTTTTTCACTAAGTCTGAAATCTGTAACGTTCCGATGCCATGTTTGCTTGCTGCTCTAGGACAAACCATGATAGTTTTGGGGTGGATCTTGATTGTTCCTTGTAGTAAATATTGTTGATTTCCATTCATGTTCTCACATGCTTATTTAAGTGGTTGTAGCATGTTTATCTTTTGCTCCAATGTTTCAATAAAATTCTGCTGCCAGAATTTTATTGTCAAGTTCAATATGTCCAAGCTTATTGCTATTGATCCGTGGCTCCTTTGGGGGTGCACCTTTGGACTTATTTGCTGTAGGATATGTCTAGTTTATGTTCATGTCCTTTGCCATGTTGTTTGAGTGTTGTAGCTTAATCTTCGAGTGCTCCGAAGTTGCTATGTTGCTGTAATGTTCACCTTTCGCTCATTTCTTGTTTCGGGCATAACTTTTAGCCCGTAGCTCCGATTTCAGCGAGTCTTATATGAAACTTGATTGATTTTCTGTGTAGTTTCATAATCTCCTATTGTTATCATGTTCTGAGGTGATTTGCTTCAGTGCTATTTTCCGTGCTCCGTGTGCTCTCTTAGTGCATCCATCATGCATCCATCATTTTGAGTGCGCATTGCATCTTGTTGATTCGTGCCTTGTGTGATTGATTTCTTTAGAGCCGGAAGCTGAGACCGAGTACGAGTACGAGCACGAGGTTACCAACGAGGTTGAGCACGAGGACCCTTCTTACGATCCGAACGACTACTCTTCAGGCAAGATGACCGAACCCCGATAACATTACTATCTTTGCCTTTTGCTAGTAGTTCCGCTCTATAGTTTTGCCTCGATGCCCATGTTCTTCCTGTCAGCCTCCTACTTGTAACCATTGCCATGTTTAACCACCCTACCTATGCAAACCGTTGCTTGGCTAAGTACGCTTCGCTCAGCCCTTCTTATAGCATTGCTAGTTGCAGGTGAAGATCGAAGATGCTTGCTTCATGTTGAAGTTTTGTTGGGTTATATCACACTAGATAAATGCTTAAAATGAAATCATCTATATATTGGCAAGGGTGGAAGGCTAAGCCTTTGCTTGGTGATTTGTTCCACTCATGCCGTTAGGAACCGTTTAAACCGGTGTTATGTTCCTTGATTATGCGTTCCTAACACGGTTGGGGTGGATGGGACCCCCTCGATAAACCGCTAAGTGTTAAGTCTTTTCCGGCAAGTCCCAACAATGGTACTATTTGCCTAATAACTAATTAAACTTGCATAGGGAGTTATAAACCCTTTTCCTTAATTTTACAACCCGGGCCAGTGCTCCACATGAGTGTTGGTCCAAACTGGGGGTTACGCGGGGCCACCTCGAGGGAACTCAAGGTCTGGTAAAAATCTGTGGGATCACCCATCCGGTCGTGGCCTGAGACGAGATACGCGCGGCTACTATCAGGGTGTCGGCACGCCGGGAGGATTTGCTGGATTAGCCTTACCTTAGTTCGGAGTATCTTGAGCACGGGATTCCGAGGATACTCGGGTCTTCCCACTTTGGAGTTGCGACTCCGCGGATCGTGGGCTTGTAATGGGTCAAGTTGGAACACCCCTGCAGGGTTATGAACTTTCGAAAGCCGTGCCCGCGGTTATGTGGCAGATGGGAGCTTGTTAATATCCGGTTGTAGATAACTTGACACAATGTTTCAATACACTACCAGCGTGTGTTCTGTGACTGTCAATTTCCGAATAGGGATTCGGGAGTTGAACACGGAGGGGTTATGTTCGTTGAGTTTGTAGCTAGGATCACTTCGTGATCACTTCTCGACCGAGGCTTCTCTTCTCACTCTCTCTCACGTAAGTTAGTGCTAGTTGCTGCTGCAGACACTTATTCTTTTCTTCAGCCTTATCCTCTCCCAAGGCTTAAATAGTCTTGTTACCCGGGAACGGGATTGCTGAGTCCTCTGTGGCTCACAGTTACTTCACCACACCAGATGCAGGTCCAGTTGTGAGCTATCCAGGTGATGGCACCGAGCTAGACTGGGAGTATGACGAGGAGCGTAGTCGATACTATGTTCGTTATCCGGATGATCAGTAGTGGAGACTTCTACTAGGATTCGATCCGACCTGTGGATTTTATTTAAGTTTGGTATCTTGACATTTGGATTTTGCCCTTAGAGGGTTGTGATATTCTTAATGTATGATGTTTGAGACATGTATTGTATTTGTGTGGCGTGGCGAGTGTAAGCCAACTATTTTATGTTTACATTCCCCTCTTTTACATGAGATGTGCAAAGATTACCAAACTTGAGATCATTCTAGGATGGACTTATGCCTTTAAGTCGTGCCTCGACACGTAGGAGGTATAGTTCCATCCTGGGCATTACAGTAGGTCCATGGGGATAACCTTGGGATGCTCCGCATCAGACTACCTCCCAAGTTCCACGCTGATGCTGGAGTAGACATTGTCGCAATGGTGGAGCTCTGTCACCGTTGCCACAACATCCCCACCTGAACAGACTAGTTCCCAAATCCATCCCCGATCATAGAGCGTACAACCTCGTTAAGAGGGGGTCTAGAGCTTCTTTATTTAGCGCCACCATCGCCGCCGTCAAAGCCAAGACATCAAACGACGCAACACCTAAGCCAATAGGGCCCTATAACCTAAATCTACACGACTTGAACGCATGGAATCCATTAACTCCCCTCACGGCATATGACCGAGAGGTCGTCGGCGGAGGGGAGCCGCCCGAAGGCTAGGCTCCACTTGTGGCAGCTAGGGTTTCTAGCCTGAATTGCGCTCTTCTTTCTTAGAGTCATGTCTGAATTTTATATTTGTATTCTTGTTATCTATTGTCATGGAATACATAATTTTGATAGTATGCTATCAACTCTTGCATTCCGTACTAAAACAATTATCCAAGTATAGGCTTAACTACACATTTATCAATCACTGGCCAATGTATGGTTTTGTTTGCGATAATTTATTTTATATGTCTTCATGTATTTACAGAAATCGCTACCAAACTATTGGAAAAGTAAATAGACGCGACAACGGGCGCCATGGATGATTTACTCTAGTATGAGTATCCAACCCAATTAGATTAATATTATGCTTGATTAGTTTTTGGACTTTAAAAATGCATGTTAAACTCGTACCAAGATTTAGTTACTTTGCATAGTAAAGTATAGCATGGTAGCAGGGAAGGTGCCTCCATGCGAAACCGCCACCTTCTCTCCAAAAAAGCTTAGGGTTCCTCTGCATCCCATCGGTGTCGCGGACAGTCCGCCTCATCTCCCATGGCCTTAGGGCCATGGGGCCATTGTGGATCCAGCTCTTGTCGGCGGGAGGCCTCCATTCTTAGATGATTATATGAGTTTTGTTGGGTTTGTGTCCTGCTCAGGAAGGCGAGACGTTGGCGGCTCTCTGAAGATGGATAAGGTTCTCCCCACCTAGCCCCAATTCTGGTGGTGCGTCTTAGTCGTGCAGTGATGCCAGATCTTAGTCAGAGTGCGTGTGGAAGAGTGTCTCTGGCAGACCTCACAAGATTCGGTCAGTGGTTGTCTTCGGTGGATCTGCTCGAATCCGATTTTTGTTCATCTACATTCATGTGTCTTCAGGTTGGATGATTTTGACCTACGCGTCTTTTCATAAGCGGTGGTTGTTGTTCTGGTGCGCTGGTCCTATGGGACCTTAGCACAACGATTTCCTATTGTCTACTATAACAAGTTGATCCTGACTTCGGCGAGGGAGAGGCAATGACGGCGGCGTGCTTTCGGCTCACTTCGGTGCTTGTAGTCGTCACTCGAAGATCTATAGATCTGGATGTAATTTTTTTTATTTTTGGTATGCATTCTACTGTCATGATTGAAAGTGAATAAATCGAAAGTTCACCTGCACAAAAAGCATATTATGGCGCATCACTCATACTGATGGGACCGCTAATTTTACCTTGGATAGTCATCATTACTGTTCACCAAAAACTCAATCCTACGATGTGTCCAATCACACTATGTTAGCAAGAATTCCCATTTGTTTCCTGAGAAATACTACACATAAATAAATGCTCACATACACACATGACACTCATCCCTATGAACACACGAACACACACTCGATCCCTATAAGCATCTTTGGGAGATTGAGCTGGCTGATCTTGGGATTGATGAAGTCAGCAAAAACGTTTTATAGTTGACGGTGACCCTACACAACTAAAATAATAGCACTAAAAATTCAGGAATAAATCCATAAAAGTATGACCACTTGTGCCAAGTGTATGACTTGAATTCGAGTGTGAAAGGTTCTGCCACAAGGAACCTAGTCAATTGAGTTATGCTTAGTTTGTGGAGTTCGCAATACTTTGTAGATATATACATGCATGTGGTGTAGTACTTTGTAGACAAGTAACAACATATGCTCTTGTCGGATCGCAAATGAACAAAAATGGGGGCCATCTTCGTAAAAATGATTCATTTCTGTTGAACTTTTGGTTGTCTAGTTCTAATCTAACGGCCCTAACTTCATCTTTCTCCTCCTTCTGGTATTGTTCTCCTTCCTTCCGGAACCACCTCCTGCCATCGACCCAATAACCCTCAATCCCCTCGCGTGGCGGGCATGTGTTGCCATGTGGCATCTGACCCTGTCTGGGTCGCCTCCACCAATGTGTTGTTGTCACCTCGCCCTTCTTGTAAACCTTGACATGATCCATTCATCAACGATCTCCTTGCAGACCCCTTCCCCCAGTTGGCAAACCCATTAACAACTGACTCCCCTCCGTCAGAGTCACCACCGCTGTGGCTCGTCATGTTTCGCCTCGAGCCCCCCCCCCC
>LR738709.1:371325743-371343311 GCA_902687465.1 Secale cereale | reverse complement strand
CCCCCCAAATCCAAAATTGACTGACGCAATTTGTCATTTCAGGCAGTAGCCAAACTACCAAAGTTATTGTATTTTCCTTGTTCCAGGAAACACGCGAAACGACTTCTAGCGAAACCAGTTTCTACCATAGCCCTTTCAACCAATCGCAAACTACCACAACACATGTATCCTTATTTTTTATTTCTCCTTATTTTTAGTTGGGGTCCACCCACTATTTGGGGACAAAACTTTATTGTGCTATACCTTCTCGTGTTTTTTCAACAGGGAACAATCCACCGATGCTTTTTAATTTTGATTTTAAGTTTTAACCCTTTATGTCTTTTGAATTATAGATTAGGTCTATTATTTGTTTTAAAATTAATGTTTTTAGAGTTTAAATCTTTCAAAACAAGATCAATCATGAACACTTCTTAAAAAGCTTACGCTCAATTTATGGAACCGTAATGAAACTTATATGAAATACAAAATGAAACAGTAAAGAAATCCGAATGAAACAACAATGCAAACATGTAAAAACACCGATATTTCCATCCCCTGCATCCACGCCTCCGCGTCCACCTATTGCACGCCGCAAGACGTTGGCTGGAGTTACCATCTCCAGGAATGGTGCATGCCTCTCCCTACATAGGACATGTGTGAAGCCTAAGGCCTTTGGACGAGTCAACGAAGTGCCGACAACAAAGGCGGCTGAGCTCCTGGTGTGTCGTAGCCTGCGCATAGTCAAGAACGGCAAGGATGTCACTGCGGTGGCTCTAGATGCCTTTGCAGAAAGGTTCAAGGACCAGCTGCCTCAAGAAGTGATCAACTCCATGCATGAGCTTTTCAAGCTCGACGACAGGCCAGCTGCAGGTGTAGAAGTCATACGTCTCCAACGTATCTATAACTTTTTATTGTTCCATGCTATTATTTATGATGTTTTGGATGTTTAATGGGCTTTGTCATACACTTTTATATTATTTTTGGGACTAACCTACTAACCCAAAGGGCCAGTCCAAATTGATGTTTTTGCCTGTTTCAGGGTTTTACAGAAAAGGGATATCAAACGAAGTCCAAACGGAATGAAACATTTGGGAGAGATATTTTTGGAGAAAATCACGCACGGGAGACTTGAGAACCACGGAGTAGGGCTTACGTGGTGCCCATGAGGGTGGGCCCCCCTAGGGCGCGCCCCCTGCCTCGTGGGTCCCACGTATGGCCCCCGGTGCCCTCCTTCCTCCTATATATGCCTACGTACCCCGAAACCATCAGAACAATAGCGAAAACCCTAGTTCCACCGCCGTAACCTTCTGTTCCCGTGAGATCCCATCTTGGGGCCTGTTCCGGAGCTCCGCCGGAGGGGGGATCTTCCACGGAGTGCTTCTACATCATCCTCATCGCCTCACCATGAGTTTTGAGTAGTTTACCAAAGACCTTTGGGCCCATAGCTAGTATCTAGATGGCTTATTATCTCTCTTTGGATCTCAATACAAAGTTCTCGATCTTCGAGGAGATCTATTCGATGTAATCTCTTTTTGCGGTGTGTTTGTCGAGATCCGATGAATTGTGGGTTTATGGTCAAGATTATCTATGAGAAATATTTGGTTCTTCTCTGAACTCTTTATGTATGATTATAATATCCTTGCAAGTCTCTTCGAATTATTGGTTTGGTTTGGCCTACTAGATCTATAGTTCTTGCAATGGGCGAAGTGCTTGGCTTTGGGTTCAATCTTGTGGTGTCCTTTCCTAGTGACAGTAGGGCGGCAAGGCACGTATTGTATTGTTGCCATCGAGGATAAAAAGCTGGGTTTATAGCATATTGCTTGAGTTTATCCCTCTACATCATGTCATCTTGCTTAAGGCGTTACTCTGTTCTTATGAACTCAATACACTAGATGCATGCTGGATAGCGGTCGATGTGTGGAGTAATAGTAGTAGATGCAGAATCGTTTCGATCTACTTGTCTCGGATGTGATGCCTATATATAATGATCATGCCTAGATAGTCTCATAATTATTCGCTTTTCTATCAATTGCTCGACAGTAATTTGTTTACCCGCCATAGAATATTGCTATCATGAGAGAAGCCACTAGAGAACACTATGGCCCCGGGGTCTATTCTCAACATATCAATCTACACTTACTTTACTTTTTCCGTTTTTACTTTCTGTTCTTATAATCAAAAATACCAAAAATATAAACTATCATCTCTATCAGATCTCACTTTCGTAAGTGACCGTAAAGGGATTGGCAACCCCTTATCGCGTTGGCTGCGAAGTTCTTATTTGTTTGTGCAGGTGCAAGGGACTCGCGCGTGGTCTCCTACTGGATTGATACCTTGGTTCTCAAAAACTGAGGGAAATACTTACGCTACTGTGCTGCATCTCCCTTTCCTCTTTGAGATAATACAACGCAAGCTCGAGAAGTAGCAAGAAGAATTTCTGGCACCGTTGCCGGGGAGGCTTACGCAAAAGTCATATATCAAGTACCTATCACAAACCCTTATTCTTCGCATTACATTTTCCACTCGTTTTCCTCTCCCCCACTTCACCCTTGCCGTTTTATTTGCCCTTCTTCTGTCGTATGTTTACCGTTAGCTTGCTTCTTGTTTCCTTGTGTGTGTTGCTAGCTTACTTGCCCTCATGTCTGACATGGGGGACGATTTTATCGAGAAGGGTAGTAATGTCGAGGGTAACGTCTATGTTGACCCCCCGGATGAAACTACCACTTTACATATTAAGAAGTTTCAGGTTGGTAGTGGTAATATCATTGGAAAAAGAGTTCTTCAAGACTTCTTTACTTGTGTTGCTGCTTTGCCCACTATGAGTGGCTCTATTCTTCACAGAACTAGTAGCCTTGCGTATGTTGTATCTATGCTTATAGTTGAAATTGAAAGACAATTTATCCATATGCATCCCTGTATTCATAGAATATTTTTGGAGTTTTCTAATGTTGAGCATTCTTCTGTTAAGCGTGCAGCTACTATATTTTTGGCTCATGAATTTAGATTTATCATGAAAGAGGCCAAAGAAATATTTGCTCATTACGGGGTAGATGCCAACCGACCTCCAATAGAGGCTATCTTATTCAATCAAGAAGACATTATGCGGTTGCGATCTCCTGATCATGTTGCTTTTAATGAAAACCTTAGAAAAAAGGTTCCTACCGATGTCTTGATTGATAGAATTTCTGAGATGAATGATGATTTTGCTATTCAAAACAATGGGTAAGGCTTATCCCTTGAGTGAAGGCTTATGACCTTCTGCCAAAAGAATGCCTATAATGATGAATTGGTTGTCCACTACAAAGGGCCAAAAGAGGAACCTATTCCTCCTGAGATTGATGTGGGGGACTTTTGTCACATTAAATTTAGCCCTTTTGATTACTTTTGCTTGCCACAAAGGAAACTTGTTGTTGAACGTAGGGAATATGAGATGAGCTTTCACGACATGTCGTATCATTATGGCATTCCCTAGATCTATCTATGTATCGTGCCTAGCTAGGGGCGTAAAATGATAGCGCTTGTTGGGAGGCAACCCAATTTTATATTTTTTGTTTTTGCTTCTGTTTAGGAACAAATATTGCATCTAGCTTCTGTTTAGATGTGGTTTTGTGTTTTGTTTAGTGTTTGTGCCAAGTAGAACCTTTGGGAAGACTTGTGTGAAGTTTATGTGATCTTGCTGTGAAAAACAGAATCGTTAGTGCTCGCTAGAATGGTCATCAGATTTTACTGGAGTGTGCTATTTAGTTGATTCTTTTTGCAGATGATTAATAGAAAAATTCATCACGTCTACCAATTTAGTTTGAATTTTTTCGAGTTACAGAAGTATGTGAAACCTGCAGATTACTACAGACTGTTCTGTTTTTGACAAATTTTGTTTTTGACAGATTCTGTTTTGTGTGTGTTGTTTGCTTATTTCAATGCATCTATGAGTAATATTGGAAAGTATGAACCATAGAGAAGTTGTAATACAGTAGGTTTAAAACCAATATAAACAAAGAATGAATTCATTGCAGTACCTTTGAGTAGTGGTTTGCTTTCTTATACTAACGGAGCTCACGAGATTTTTGTCTAAGTTTTGTGTTGTGAAGTTTTCAAGTTTTGAGTATTGCTTTGATGGACTATGGAACAAAGAGTGGCAAGAGCCTAATCTTGGGGATGCCCATGGCACCCCAAGGTAAAATTCAAGGACAACCAAAAGCCTAAGCTTGGGGATGTCCCGGGAAGGCATCCCCTCTTTCGTCTTCATCCATCGGTAACTATACTCAGAGCTATATTTTTATTCACCACATGATATGTGTTTTGCTTGGAGAGTCTTGTATAATTTGAGTCTTTGCTTTTTAGTTTGCCACAATTATACTTGCTGGACACACCTATTTGAGAGAGTTAAATATGGCCTAGGAATTGTTAGAACACTCTATATGCTATACTTATATCTTTTGAGTTGAATAGTTTTGCTCTAGTGCTTCACTTATATCTTTTAGAGCACGGTGGTGATAATATTTTGAAGAAATTTTTGAACTCTCATGCTTCACTTATATCCTTTAAGAGTCTATTAAAACAGCATGGTAATGTGCTTAGGCTATAAAACTAGTCTTCACATGACAGACATCCAATATCAATGTAGTAAAAACTTTCACTCTAAGTGCATTGAATATGATGAGAAGTTGGATGCTTGAAAATTGTTTTGAGACATGAGGATAGTGATATTAGAGTCATGCTAGTGGAGTTATTATGAAATTGAGAAATTCTTGTGTTAAAGTTAGTGATTCCCGTAGCATGCACGTATGGTGAACGGCTATGTGACGAAGTTAGAGCATGAGGTATTTGTAAAGTGTCAACCTTTGTGTGGAGGTCGGGGGCGCGAGATGGTTAACTCCTACCAACCTCCCCCGTAGGAGCATGCGTTGATTGCTTTGTTTTGATGGCTTGTAAATTTTTGCAATAAGTATATGAGTTATTTATGACTAATGTTGAGTCCATGGATATTACGCACTCTCACCCTTCCACCATTGCTAGCCTCTCTTGTATCGCGCAACTTTCGCCGGTACCATACACCCACTATATATCCTTCCTCAGAACAGCCACCATATATATTCCTCAAAACAGCCACCATACCTACCTATCATGGCATTTCCATAGCCATTCCGAGATATATTGCCATGCAACTTTCCACCGTTCCGTTCATATGACACGTATCATATTGTCATATTGCCATGCATGATCATGTAGTTGACATCGTATTTGTGGCAAAGCCACCATGCATAATTTTTCATACATGTCACTCTTGATTCATTGCATATCCCGGTACACCACCGGAGGCATTCATATAGAGTCATACTTTGTTCTAGTATCGAGTTGTAATGTCGAGTTGTAAATCAATAAAAGTGTGATGATCATCATTATTAGAGCATTGTCCCATGTGAGGAAAGGCCAATAAAAAAAGGAGAGGCCCAAAAAAAATAGAGAGGGGCTAAAAAAAGAGAAATCCCCTCCAAAAAAGAGAGAAAAGAGAGAAGGGACAATTGCTACTATCCTTTTCCACACTAGTGCTTCAAAGTAGTACCATGTTCTTCATGGTAGAGAGTCTCATGTTTAGTCATTTTCATATACTAGTGGGAATTTTCATTATAGAACTTGGCTTGTATATTCCAACGATGGGCTTCCTTAGATGCCCTAGGTCTTCGTGAGCAAGCAAGTTGGATGCACACCCACTTAGTTTCTTTTGTTGAGCTTTCATACATTTTTAACTCTAGTGCATCCGTTGTATGGCAATCCCTACTCACTCACATTGATATCTATTGATGGGCATCTCCATAGCCTGTTGATACGCCTAGTCGATGTGAAACTATCTCCCTCCTTTTTGTCTTCTCCACAACCACCTCCCTATTCCACCCATAGTGCTATGTCTATGGCTCACGCTCATGTATTGCGTGAAAGTTGAAAGGTTTGAAAGAATAGAGTATCAAAACAAGTGCTTGGCTAAAATCAGGGTTGTGCATGATATGAATATTTTGTGTGATGAAGAGGGAGCATAGCCAGACCATATGATTTTGTAGGGATAAGTTTCTTTAGCCATAGTATTTTGAGAAGAGAGGATTGCTTTGTTAGTATGCTTGAAGTATTATTATTTCTTATGTCAATATAGACTTTTCTCTTGAATCTTTCAGATCTGAACATTCATGCCACAATTATGAGAACTACATTGAAAAACGATGTTGGTTAGCATTCCACATCAAAAATTCGGTTTTTATCATTTACCTACTCGAGGACGAGGAGGAATTAAGCTTGGGGATGCTTGATACGTCTCCAACATATCTATAATTATTTATTGTTCCATGCTATTATTTATGATGTTTTGGATGTTTAATGGGCTTTGTCATACACTTTTATATTATTTTTTGGGACTAACCTACTAACCCAAAGGCCCAGTCCAAATTGCTGTTTTTTGCCTGTTTCAGGGTTTTACAGAAAAGGGATATCAAACGGAGTCCAAACGGAATGAAACCTTCGGTAGAGATATTTTTGGAGAAAAACACGCACGGGAGACTTCAGAACCACGGAGTAGGGCTTATGTGGTGCCCACGAGGGTGGGGGCGCCCCCCTAGGGCGCGCCCCCTGCCTCGTGGGTCCCACGTATGGCCCCCGGTGCCCTCCTTCCTCCTATATAAGCCTACATACCCGAAACCATCAGAACAACAGAGAAAACCCTAGTTCCACCGCCGTAACCTTCTGTTCCCGTGAGATCCCATCTTGGGGCCTGTTCCGGAGCTCCGCCGGAGGGGGGATCTTCCACGGAGTGCTTCTACATCATCCTCATCGCCTCACCATGAGTTGTGAGTAGTTTACCACAGACCTTCGGGTCCATAGCTAGTATCTAGATGGCTTCTTGTCTCTCTTTGGATCTCAATACAAAGTTCTCCTCGGTCTTCGAGGAGATCTATTCGATGTAATCTCTTTTTGCGGTGTGTTTGTCGAGATCCGGTGAATTGTGGGTTTATGATCAAGATTATCTATGAGAAATATTTGGTTCTTCTCTGAACTCTTTATGTATGATTATAATATCCTTGCAAGTCTCTTCGAATTATTGTTTTTGTATGGCCTACTAGGTCTATAGTTCCTGCAATGGGAGAAGTGCTTGGCTTTGGGTTCAATCTTGCGGTGTCCTTTCCCAGTGACAGTAGGGGTAGCAAGGCACGTACTGTATTGTTGTCATCGAGGATAAAAAGATGGGGTTTATATCATATTGCTGGAGTTTATCCCTCTACACCATGTCATCTTGTTTAAGGCGTTACTCTGTTCTTATGAACTCAATACACTAGATGCATGCTGGATAGCAGTCGATTTGTGGAGTAATAGTAATGGATGCTGAATCGTTTCAGTCTACTTGTCTCGGACGTGACACCTATATATAATGATCATGCCTAGAAAGTCTCATAATTATTCGCTTTTCTATCAGTTGCTCGATAGTAATTTGTTTACCCGCCGTAAAATATCACTATCATGAGAGAAGCCACTAGAGAACACTATGGCACCTGGGTCTATTCTCAACATATCAATCTACACTTACTTTACTTTTTCCGTTTTTACTTTCTGTTCTTATAATCCAAAGTACCAAAAATATAAACTATCATCTCTATCAGATCTCACTTTCGTAAGTGACCGTAAAGGGATTGACAACCCCTTATCGCGTTGGTTGTGAAGTTCTTATTTGTTTGTGCAGGTGCAAGGGACTCGCGCGTGGTCTCCTACTGGATTGATACCTTGGTTCTCAAAAACTGAGGTAAATACTTACGCTACTGTGTTGCATCTCCCTTTCCTCTTTGAGGGAATACAATGCAAGCTCGAGAAGTAGCAAGAAGACACCCTCATCTAGCACGGAGGTGCTGGTGTCATGGACATGGAAGGGCCAGATGGCGGTGCTGCAGCGCTGCTGGCAGCAATGTGAGCTACTTGCTGCTCCCTAGGGTTACTTGTTTTAAATGTTAGATCAAGTTCATGCTGCTGAAGTGTTGTGCAAGATCGACACCCTGTGTCTTACACTATGTTGGGTTATTTCTAGCTTCTGGAGATGTGCTAAGATTGGTTCAGAGTCTGCTCTACCCAGTTTAATTATGTTGTTGTGCGTGGGTGTCTCTGTGTGTACCACAAGTTGTCACGTTAGAACAATCTATCAATGTGTTGTGTTGGAATGTTTGAGGTCTAAACTGTCCAGATAGATGGGCCAATGTCAACACCACCATCTCCTTGTCTTCCTACCATATCGTGTGCCTTGAAGAGACGAAACTCGACAATGTTGGTGTTTTCATGGCCTCTTTCCTTGGGGAAATAGACCGCGCAATTTTGCACAAAGGTTGGCCGACAACACGAGGGGTGAATGCTCCTGCTTTGGGATGACCAAATGGTGGATCTAGTTGACATCAGCACCGCCACCTTCTGCTTACCCGCGGTGGTCTGAATCTGTGACTCCGACGTACAATACAAGCTCACCACCGTCTACGTCCCCACCGACTCGTGTATTGTACGTCAGGTATCTCTTAGCTTGTGGCAGGCGATTTCAACCAAATATACCGTGCGCGGGACAAAAACAATAGGAACATTAACCGGAGTCGAATTAACCATTTCTGGGCGGCACTCTACAGTTCTGAGCTAAAAGAAATCCACTTGCAAAATAGAAGGTTCACTTGGAGCAACGAGAGGGAAAATTCGTCCTTGTGCAAGCTTGATTCGTTCTTCTGTAACGCCAAGTGGGACAACACCTTCAGCACCTACGTGCTCCACGCCCTATCTTCTTCACTACCTGGCCATTGCATGCTTCTCCTCGTTGATGACAAGGGGCCAAGGAGGCCTCGGACTTTCAAGTTCGAAAACTTCTGGGTTTCCATGCCCGAATTCATGGAGGTGGTCAGCAAGGCTTGGGACAAGCATGTCCCGCACTCCGAGCCATATCAAATATTGTTTCACAAACTCAAGAAGGTGCAGCGGCGCCTCTCTGGGTGGAGTAGGAGGCTTTTCTCTAAAGCAAAGGTCCATCTTCACGCGGCCCTCTTGGTGATCCTGCATCTTGATATCGCGCAGGAAAATCGGAAACTATCTCACGACGAGTTGGACCTTAGGGCTAGGCTTAAGAGGAGGGTAATACGCTTGGATGTGCTTGAGAGGGCTCAAAATAAGCAATGCGCGTGTATCGCTAACCTCAAAGAAGGGGATGCCAACACCAAGTTTTTCCATCGCCGGGTCAATGCAAGAAGGAGAAAGAACCATATCCATAGGCTAGAGCATGGCTAGGGATGGGTCACTGACCATGAGGCTAAAGAGAAGTTAACACATGACCACTTCTGTGAGGTCATGAAGAAAGGATCCACAAGCGCAAAAGACTTTAATTGGGAGGAGCTTAATCTGGAGTCTCATGAGTTGGATTTGCACGAGCTCGAGTCTCCCATCACCGAGGTGGAGGTGCGAGAAGCAATAAACGGCATGCCAAGTGATAAGGTGTAACATCGCAAAATTCTAAATTTTGGAATGTTATACTCCCTCCGTCCCAAAATAAGTGACTCAACTTTGTACTAAAGTTAGTACAAAGTTGAGTCATTTTTGAGTCACTTATTTTGGGATGGAGGCAGTATTAAATAGATAGTTTTAATTGCTTGTATGATGTGATGTGTGAATTTGAGTGAAATTTGAAACTATTGAAAGTTAAATGACAGGGAATGAAATGACTTTCCCAAACTTTCATTTTCATGTATCTTCTCCATGAATTCAAATTCATTTCATCACTAAACCCTAGAGTGAAGATGATATGACTTCTTCCATTTAATAAATGAAAAAAGGTTTGAAAAGATTTAAATTCCATTCTTGAAATATTTCAAATTCAGAAAACTTTATGCAACTCAATGATTTTCCCGAGAGAAGATAAAATGACTTCTTCAAATTATAAGAAATATGAGTTGAAGTTCTTTTGAAATATTCTGAAACTCATTTTTCAAAATTTGAGTTATTGGGTTTTATTCAAAAAAAAATTCTCCAAAACTAAAATATATTGAAAATAGGGTAAAATGATTCCCTACAAAAGAAAATTGGAGAGAAATAAATTTGCAATCATTTTGGCATTTTTTAAATGATTTTTATTGGATTTTATTGCAATAGTAGCACTATTTGATTTATTTAAATTTGTGCGGATTTTATTTGACTCTAGGAAAATGTTCATGTTGTGGAGATTCTTTTTCTGAAAATTTTGATATATTATATGCCTATATTAGTTTTACATTTTATTTGGTTTTTAATCATTTTTATTTATATTCGTTAAAAAAACTCTTTCCGCCGAACTGGGCCGGCCCAGCTCGCCCGCCAAGCCGCGGCCCTGCCCGGCGTAGCACCCCGCTCCACCACCGACTCCGGCGGGAGTCTGTCGCCGCCACGGGACCGCGCCGCCGTCGTGCCCTCCACGGACTCGGTGTCGCCTTGCCCCCTATGCCAAGCCGCAGCACCCCCCCCTCCTCCGCCTTTATAAACACCGCCGCCCCTCTCCTCTCTCCTCCCTCGAGCGCAGCCGCCGCCGCTGCTCTGCGCCACCGCCGCCGCCGCACACCACCGCGCGCCACCACTACCACTTCGTCCCTCTGCCCTGCGCCACGTAGCCGCCACCGCCTCCGCCCTCGCCCCGCATCACCGGAAGCCGTCGTCACCCCGATGCCTGCGCCGGAGTTCACCGCCGGCCGGAGCTCCGACCCGTGCCGACCTGATCCGCACCGAACAGCCGAACCGGTAAAGAAAACCGCCCCGGTCCGGTTTAGTTTTTTGGTTTGCTTTTTTTTTAAAGCCGGTTTTTCTTTTAAGTTAGGTTAATTAGTGAATGTTCGCTAGTTTAGGTTCTGTAGCAAACGAATTCAATAGATTAGGTTATGTAGCGAACGTTCGTTCATTAGGTTTTTCTTTTTATTTTAGTTTTCGGCCCGGGAACCTATCAGTAATTACTTTTCTTACAGATTATCCCCTGATCTTCAAACCTTCGCTATTTTTTACTCGTTTATCCAAATTCAACGAAGCCAACGTACACTTCTTCGTTTTGACCCCCTCTATCCAGTAAGACAACTCAAACATATTTTTGAAAGTTTTAAAATTTCAGTTTAAACATATTTGAATTTAAACTTCTTTTTGTCATAACTTGAGTTTTATAACTCCAATTTAGTTGATTCTTTTTGCAAATCGAAGCTCTTGACCTAAACTTTCTAATAAGGCCAAATTCCCTTAATTTTGGTACTGTTAGAAATTGTTTTCTGTGACAAGAGTTATTTGCTTGGTTTTGAAGTTTTCTGAAGTGTTTCTTCGTTCTATCCGACCGTCTGAATGGTTGGTTATGTGTGGTTACTATTGATTGCTTACGATAAATTGAACAGAGTGTGACGAGTAGATCTATCATGAGTTATGATTGCAAAGAATCTACATCAACAGTACAAGGCAAGTTCATACTTTGATCATACTTTCCAATATCCAGATTTTATTGCATTAGTTCTATCCTCAAACACTTGCATGACTAGGACTGGTAACATGTGATGATGCTTTGTAGTTCATGAGGTAGGAACCCATTGACTTGAGATCAACCCCGGGAATATACGCTTTGTTACTCATTGCTTAGCCATGCTTGTAGACGTGGATTGGTATGAGAGTTTCATGGAAGATGCGAGAGTGATATTTAACTAATGGAAACTTAAGGTGGAAACTGTAATACACATCTGGGTGGATTGGTTGCGGCACCCTGGGGATGGACCAGTGGTTTGCCAGGGCACCCTAGGGATGGACCAGTGGTTTGCCCGGACACCTGGGGATATACCAGTGTTGTCCAAGGAATGTCACCCAGGCTCAAAGAGATCATGTGATATTTTCATGCCTAGAAACTTCCATGTGCAGCCACAAGCCATTATGGGCACTGGCATAGTTGAGTAAGTTGTGGGAAACCTTTCCATGATGGGCTAGAAGATGTAGGGGATTGTAGATGTACTGGCATATCTATCGGTTAAGGGGACCTCTTCGAAAAGACTGTGTCTCGGTCATCCTGTTCTCAAACACCATGCAGTGCGAGAAATTAAACGGAGGCGATCGAGTCTTGTGGGAAAAGTGCACAAACCTCTGCAAAGTGTACAAACTATTCATGAGTAGCCATGTCCACGGTTATGGACATCTTTGAGTATCTAGAAGTGGATTATTTTGTTGATCTCATCACTTGATCTAATAAAATTGTTGGGTTATTAATTTTGGTAACTTGGGGATTTGAGATGGGGTACCATTCTCAATATTGCTTAACTAAACTAAGTAGTAAAATAAATTTATTCCTCTGTTGTAGGAAAAAACTAGCTTTATAAAAAATTAAAGCTTACAGCCTCCACCAGCCAAATATGCATGTAGTTGTAGGCATTGTTCATCATTACTGCTACAGTGTAAATTTGCCAGTACATTCAATGTACTGACCTACACGAATGCAACGTCTCATGTTGCAGGAATTTATTTGACGAGTAAGTGATATGTTAGGGTTGCGATGTCTACACTCAACTTTGCCATTGGTGTTGATAGAACTCCACAACTTTGTTGTTACTTCCACTATGTTGATCGAGGTAATAGTATTTGCATTACTGTATACATGTGATTTACCTATGTTATAAATCCTCGAGTACTGTGTGTGTCAGCATACCGATCCAGGGATGAAACTTAAGCACAGAGACTTCGATCCATTCGGGTCGGGTCGATACAAGATGGTACCAGAGCACATGTTGACTGTAGGACGTGACCCTAGAAATTGGCAAGTCCATGGGAAAGGATTTCGCTAAGACTTTATTTTCAAAAAGATTCTATACATCTCCTCTTTTCCGAGCTTTGTTAAATCTTCCCTTGTACCTTAAATAGCTAGACAATACCCTTTTCATTTTGACCACTTCGGAGTAAAGAGGATTTCACCATGCATTAGAAGTGTTGAAGCTACAACGGTGGATACTCCAAAGATTTTAAGAGTTGACAACTTTGAAGAGATGTTGACCTATAGAAGACCAAACCCCTGTTATGTACTTACGTTAGATGCAACGATTGTACGCCGTCATTTCTTTATTTTTTTCTCACGGCCTCAAAATAAAACCCGTCTCTTCAAAACTACTGTTTGTATTGAGTGCATCTCTCTCCATCTCCCGAATCTCATCCCAAGACCCTTGGACCCAATAGAGGATGAATGAAGATAGACTTGTATTCTCTGGACCGATGACCCAGCCAGAGGCAGAGCTATGGATACAAAACATTAAGGATCAATTCAATAAAAATTTGATTGCAAGGAAGTATGAGGTTCAATACGCTTTTCAATACTTTACAAAATGTGCTGCAACATGGTGGAAAATGCATCAAGCCATACAAGGATGTAATGGAGCAAGAAGTTGGGAGGAATTCAAGAAGACCCTGTTAAAAGCCCGTCTCGTCCGAAAGTGTGGTGACAACCTGAAGAAGAAACCATGTGTGTGCAGGATTTGTGGATAAATAGGACACACTCAGGAGGAGCACAAGGATGAATGCCCTCATTGTGAAGAAAGTCACCCAACTGAAGAATGCCCAACTAGGAAAATTACGTGTTTCTTGTGTGAAGGGACTACCCACTACCCTGCTCAGTGTCACATTTACCCCATGGTACAACGAACTATCCAGCAGAATAAAGAAGCAATGAAAGAAGCCCTCATGGAAATTTTAGAGGAACCTGTGATAAAGGAAGATGTGGAGGGCACACACGAAGAGGACCCAATTAAACTCTGCACCAAGTCATGCTATTCATATGGAGAAGAAGGACACATTTCCCAGCATTGTTCGAGGGAGTATCTAGATGAATTTCCAACAGTGGAATTTGAGTATGACCCACAGGAAATAGAAGCCCTGATTGGAACAAGGAAGTCGGGGAAGAGAAAGAGCATGTGTCCCCAGAAGAACCCAATTTATGTGGAAAAGGACCTAAGTCACATCACCTGTTACAGGAATTTAGGTCATTATGCTAGCAACTGCCCAACAAGAAAGCCAAGAACCCAGTGAACCAAGATAGTCATCATGAAGTCCTTAGATTTGTTTGATGACATTTGTTTACGCTGCAAGGAAGTGGGGCATTTTGCTAGAGAAGGATTCAGACCCGAGGAAAGATTAAGCAGAGTAGTTGAGATCTTGATATTGGAATAAAGCATGTAGATAAATGTGGAGTACACTTTTATTACGATGTTGAGTTGAGTTATGGAAAGAACATTGTAATAGTTCGTGAAGCAATAGAAGTTGATATGTTTGGAATTTAAGAATGAAATGTTATGAGTGGTTGGATGATTGTGAGTGCCTCTTTTTCTATCTCACCCAGACTAAAACCTTGAACCCATGGACAAGCTGGCCCCAAACCTTTCTCGGACAAACAACCACATTTCACCCAAGGAAACACATACATTATCATGGGTACCCCTTATACCTACAAACGACAATCCTTTACGAGTCTTTTCTCAAGGGCCCGGAAATGATCATGACCCTGACTAGCGACCAGGATTACCCAAAGATCCTGAAGGACATGATGAAGCATATTCACCTTGACGGAGATGCAGTCTACAAGGGTTATCTTTTTCTGGAGAATGGAGTTTAACTTTGGTACATGGAGGTACACCTCCATCGTGTGAAAGGAGTTTGCCCAAAAACTATGGGTCAATACTTTTTCATCTCCCGAGTACCATGAACAACATTCTTCGACTCTGTTCGAGAAGCTGCTACGGAGGCCATACGCCAGATTGGAGAAATACTTGAAGCAAGACTTCATCACACTTAGGAATGCCTGCGTGGGGTGCATGCAGAGATGATGGAGATGAAGCACATGGCCACTATGATGAAGCAAAAGATCGATGAATTCAAGAATCACATTGCATCCTCAGCAAGGACAAATGAATAAAGATGGAAGGAATGCTTAACCATACCAAACTATGTGGATGGCAGCATTTGTAGTGAAGCACCTTTTAAATTTGAGTGTTGAATAGAGGTTCAGAATGTAATAAAAGGTTGGATATGAGGAGAAGACAAATTATGGATGAACCAGTGCATTTTTTTGGGCGATACTTTCCTGTGTGAACACTGGACTAATGGAAAGGAAAATGTTGCTCCAAAGAGTGAAGTTCGCACAAAATAAGTTGGAGTTTATTCTTGATATGATGCTTACCCCAAGGGTACGAAGGAAATAAGTACAATTGGATTTAAAGCGGGTGTAATGCTGGAGTGTGGAGCAATAGTGAACTCCAAGGATGAGTTAAGGATATACAAGTTCTTAAGTGGACCCATAAGCCGAGGACCTAAGGAGGCTAAGTAATCACAAGGGAACCACGAGACTTGTCGGAAGTAATATGTTTCTGCTATAGTGAAGCAGGTCACTTTGCTAGAGATTGTCCCAAGGAGAAGGAGACTTATGTTAAGTAGTGGAGTTGAAGCATGCAATGGAAATGTAGTAGATGGTAACTAGTTGAGAATCGATTAAGTTAGCATCAGAGTATTGATTTTGAATTTTAGGGGTTGTTACTATATAGGCAATGAGTGAAATCATGATACGTGGAATAAGAATTTGAAGAAACTGGTGTTTTCTTTTTTAAGGGTGGTAGAACCCAACACCGTTACCCGAATACAGGAGCTAGTTACATCAGACCTTGGAATGAACCACCCAAGGATGAGTCTGAGTAATTACATCGTAATTTGTACCAACAGAAGGAAGGGGAACCATACAATTGGATGGATTTAAGAATGCTAAGGAAGCTGGATGTTGGAAGAATGATCAGTTGCAACCCGATGATGAGACCAAGTGTTACTAGTGATGAGATTAGCCATAACCCATAGGCCTCAGTACCTGTCAAGAAGCAAGCACACTCTTGCTAAAGGAAAACCCCTGGAAGAAGTTACGATTTTATCAACACGCAATCTTAGAGGTGTGTACGCAAAACCTGAGAGTTGTGAAGAATAGATGTTTTGTTCAGCTTGAAGAAGTAACGGATATAACCGAACTCAGTTCATCGACAAGAGAAATTTTGCAATGCTTGTGAGGATGACCGAGTGTTAGAATTCGAGATTCACTAAACCATATACAAGGTAATGATTTGGGTGAGGAATGGATTGATCACCATACCGACTTACTCTTATTATTCGCCACTGTTATATGGGATGGTAAATCTGAGTGACTTACCCATAGTAGAGAGACGACGATATCAAAACCTTGGTTAAACCTTAGAATGGTATAGCAATTTTCCCTTGTACAAGGCAGTTGTTGCCAATCATAGGTCATACGGTGAGAATGAAGCCCATACCGCTTTCTGCAGGGACACCGTTAAAATGCTTGATGACCACCATGAGAGATCCATATTTTTTTAGTATTGGCGCCAGACCTGTCAGCTAGGAACCAGTCTCGGAATAACTTTACCAAGATGAAAGGACACAAGAATTGAGGACAAAGGTTATGCCACTACCGGAAGAGCCCAGAGAAGGAATTACCCTGAAGATCTGAGAAGATCGACACTGTCAACAAAGGACGGAGTACATTGTTTTGATGGCACCATATCCATGATCCTAAGTGTGGTAGCACACTAGACCATACCAATCAATGGATTTGCTACAAGACCCCGAACCCTAACCTATTTCTTGCTAGCCTCTTCGAATCTCAAGGACGAGATTCATTTTAAGTGCGGTAGGTTTGTAACATCCCAAAATTCTAAATTTTGGAAAGTTATATTAAATAGATGTTTTGATTGCTTGTGTGATGTGCTGTGTGAATTTGAGTGAAATTTCAAAGTTTTCAGAGTTAAATGAGAGGAAATGAAATGACTTTCCCAAACTTTTATTTTCATGTATCTTCTACATGAATTCAAATTCATTTCATCACTAAACCCTAGAGTGAAGATGATACGACTTTTTCCATTTAATAAATGAAAAAGGGTTTGAAAATATTTGAATTCCATTCTTGAAATATTTCAAATTCAGAAAATTGTATGCAACTTAATGATTTTACCGAGAGAAGATAAAATGACTTCTTCAAATTAAAAGAAATATGAGTTGGAAGTTCTTTTGAAATATTCTGAAACTCATTTTTCAAAGTTTGAGTTATTAGGTTTTATTCAAATTATTATTCTCCAAAAATAAAATATATTGAAAATAGGGTAAAATGATTCCCTACAATAGAAAATTGGAGAGAAATAAATTTGAAATTATTTTGGCATTTTTAAAATGATTTTTATTGGATTTTATTGCAACAGTAGCACTATTTGATTTATTTAAATTTGTGAGGATTTTATTTGACTCTAGGAAAATGTTCATGTTGTAGAGATTATTTTTCTGAAAATTTTGATATATTATATGCCTATATTAGTATTACATTTTATTTGGTTTTTAATTATTTTTATTTATTTTCGTTTAAAAAAACTCTTTCAGCCGAACTCGGTCGGCCCAGCTCGCCAGCTAGGCCGCAACCCAGCCCGGCGCAGCACCCCGCTCCGCCACCGACTCTGGCGGGAGTCCGCCACCGCCATAGGACCGCGTCGCCGCCGTGCCCTCCCCGGACTCCGCGCCGCCTTGCCC
>LR738709.1:371152698-371325694 GCA_902687465.1 Secale cereale | reverse complement strand
CCGCCCCTCTGCTCTCTCCTCCCTCAAGCGCAGCCGCCGCCGCCGCCGCACACCACCGCACGCCACCACCGCCACTTCGCCGCTCCGCCCTGAACCTCGTAGCCGCCACTGACTCCGCCCTCGCCCCGCATCATCGGAAGCCGTCGCCGCCCTGACGCCCGCGCCGGAGTTCGCCACCGGCAGGAGCTCCGACCCGCGTCGACCAGATCCGCACCGAACCGTCAAACCGGTAAAGAAAACCGCCCCGGTCCATTTTAGTTTTTTTTGTTTTCTTTGGTTTTTTTAAGCCGGTTTTTCTTTTTAGTTAGGTTAATTAGTGGATGTTCGCTAGTTTAGGTTCTGTAGCGAACGAATCCATTAGATTAGGTTCTGTAGCGAGCGTTCGTTCGTTAGGCTTTTCTTTTTATTTTAGTTTTCGGCCCGAGGACCTATCGGTAATTACTTCTCTTACAGATTAGCCCCTGATCTTCAAACCTTCACTACTTTTTACTCGTTTATCCAAATTCAACGAAACCAATGCCCACTTCTTCGTTTTGACCCCCTCTATCCAGTAAGACAACTCAAACATATTTTTGAAAGTTTTAAAATTTCAATTCAAACATATTTGAATTTAAACATCTTTTTATCATAACTTGAGTTTATAACTCCGATTTAGTTGATTCTTTTTGCAAATTGAAGCTCTTGACCTAAACTTTTTGATAAGTCCAAATTCACTTAATTTTGGTAGTGTTAGAAATTGTTTTCTGTGACAAGAGTTATTTGCTTAGTTTTGAAGTTTTCCGAAGTGTTTCTTCGTTCTTTCCGATCGTTTGAATGATTGCTTATGGGTGGTTACTATTGATTACTTACAATAGATTAAACAGAGTGTGACGAGTAGATCTATCACGAGTTACGAGTGCGAAGATCTACATCAACGGTACAAGGAAAGTTCATACTTTGATCATACTTTCCAATACCCAGTTTTTATTGCATTAGTTCTATCCTCAAACACTTGCATGAGTAGGACTAGTTACATGTGATGATGTTTTGTAGTTCACGAGGTAGGAACCCAATGACTTGAGATCAACCCCGGGAATATACGCTTTGTTACTCATTGCTTAGCCATGCTTGTAGACGTGGATTGGTATGAGAGTTTCATGGAAGATGCGAGAGTGATATTTAACTAATGGAAACTTAAGGGGGAAACTTAAATACACATCTGGGTGGATTGGTTGTGGCACCCTGGGGATGGACCAGTGGTTTGCCAGGGCACCCTGGAGATGGACCAGTGGGTTGCCCGGACACCTAGGGATATACCAGTGTTGTCCAAGGAATGCCACCGAGGCTCAAAGGGATCATATGATATTTTCATGCCTACAAACTTCCATGTGCAGCCACAAGCCATTATGGGCTCTGGCATAGTCGAGTAAATTGTGGGAAACCTTTCCATGATGGGCTAGCAGATGTAGGGGGATTGTAGGTGTACCGGCCTATCTATCGGTTAAGGGGACCTCTTTGGAAAGACTGTGTCTCGGTCATCCTGTTCTCAAACACCATGCAGTGCGAGAAATTAAATGGAGGCGATCGAGTCTTGTGGGGGAAAGTGCACAAACCTCTGTAGAGTGTAGAACCTATTCATGAGTAGCCGTGTCCACGGTTATGGACATCTTTGAGTATCTAGACGTGGATTATTTTGTTGATCTCATCACTTGATCTAATAAAATTGTTGGGTTATTAATTTTGGTAACTTGGGGATCTGAGATGGGGGTACCATTCTCAATATTGCTCAACTAAACTGAGTAGTAAAAGAAATTTATTCTTTTATTGTAGGGAAAAACTAGCTTTATGCAAAATTAAACCTTACAGCCTCCATCAGCCAAATATGCATGTAGTTGTAGGCATTGTTCATCATTACTGCTAGAGTGTGAATTTGCCAGTACATTTAATGTACTGACCTACATGGCTGCAACGTCTCATGTTGCAGGAATTTATTTGACGAGTAAGTGATACGTTAGGGTTGCGGTGTCTACACTCAAGTTTGTCGTTGGTGTTGATGGAACTCCACAACTTTGTTGTTACTTCCGCTATGTTGATCGAGGTAATAGTATTTACGTTACTTTATACATGTGATTTACCTCTGTTATAAATCCTCGAGTACTATGTGTGTCAACATACCAATCCAGGGATGACACTTAAGCACAGAGACTTCGATCCATTCGGGTTGGTTCACTACATAAGGCACCGGGGCCATACGGCTTCATGGGTATATTCTTCTAGAAGTGTTGGGAATTAATTAAGCATGATGTGGTGAGGGTGTGACTCCCTCCACACGTCCAATCTCCATTGGCTCAACTGTGCAAACATCGTGCCCTTGTCCAAGAAAGGGGGAGGGGATCACTGACTTTGGGCCTATTAGCCTTATTCATGCTTTCGCCAAAATCCTCGCGAAGGTGCTATCCATCTGCCTTGCCCCGCACATGAACACACTTTTCTCCAACGCTTAAAGCGCATTCATCAAGACAAGAAGTATCCATGATAACTTCATGTGTGTTCGCAACCTTGACCGTCTGCTTCATAAATGCAAAACTTCGTCTCTTCTTTTCAAGCTTGACATCAGCAAGGCTTTTGATTTGGTCAAGTGGGAGTACACCCTTGATCTTCTACGTCGGTGAGGATTCCCATGCAAGTTTCGTAATTGGATCGCAACGCTACTTTGCACTTCTTCATCGATGATACTTTTAAATGGTGTGGTCGGCCCACCCGTTAAGCATGGCCAAGGATTCCGACAAGGAGATCCGCTCTCTTCGCTTCTGTTCGTCATTGCCATTGATCCGCTCCAACAATTACTCAACTTGGCATCACGAAAGAAATTGCTCCAAAAGGCCCGGGGAAGAGGCGTCATGGTGCGGACCTCCCTTTATGCTGATGATGCGGCAGTGTTCATGGCCCCTATCAAGAAAGACATTGGCAATTTCTCGGCGATCTTACGTGGTTTTGGGGAGGTCACCGGCCTATGCACCAACTTTCACAAAAGCTCCGTTGTGCCCATTCGGTGCAATAATGTTATCTTGGGAAACATTCTACAAAGTTTCCCGGCAACTAGAGCGTTCTTCCCTCTAAGATACTTGAGCTTCCCGCTATCCGTTGGGAAGCTAAAGAAGGCAGACTTCCAATTTCTCGAGGACAAGGTTGCGAGCAAGTTGGTTACTTGTGAAGGGCAAAACATAACGACCATAGGGCGTACATCACTAGTAAAATCTGTCATTACCTCCCTCACGGTCTATTTCATCACTTTGTTGGTCGTCCCACCGAGCATATTGCAAAATGTGAACGAGTTGGAACGAGCTTTCCTTTGGTTCGGATCGGATAAGACCACGGGTGCAAAGTGCAAGGTAAATTGGAAGGTTGTTTGTCGCCCGCTGCAGTATGGTGGCCTTGGTGTCCTCAACACCGACAAGTTTGCTCGTGCCTTACACCTGAGATAGCCATGGTTTGAATGGACGGAGCCAAACAAGATGTGGGTCGGATAGGGCAACCCATGTGACGAGGAGGACCTATATTTCTTATATGCCTGAACTTCCATTACCGTGGGGAATGGGGCCAAAACACCTTTCTGGGATTCCCCTTGGCTACACGAAACCAAGCCAAAGGATGTCGCTCCACTAACCTTTGAGGCTTCCATGAGAAAATATTGGAAGGTGTGGGAGGCCCTGAAAAACAATGCATGGATCCTCGAGATCAACCCCTCCACGGCCATCCGACGAGCACATCCGACAATTCTTCGTTCTTTGGTCCCTCGTGCATAATTTCCATCTCGATGAGCTCTCCGGGGATTGTATTATATGGAAGCACACAACAGATGGGCTTTACACCATAGCCTCCGCCTATAGAGCACAATTTCTTGGTTTGGTCCTCTCTCCAATGGAGAGCATGATTTGGAAGGTTAGGGCACCGCCAAAGGCAAAGTTCTTTGCTTGGTTGGCTATCCAAGATGGAGTCTGGACATCCAACAGGCTTGCCAAGCGGGGATGGCCAAATTGTGGTCTTTGCCCTCTTTGCAAAAGGGAGCAAGAGAGTGGGACACATCTTTTCTTCAAGTGCCGCTATTCCATACGGCTTTGGAAGATGGTCACTGAGAAATTCCGTCTAGAACAAATGGACACCTCCTTGTGGCATCAGGATGTTTCCGTCGAGAATTGATGGACAAATCGAACCGGCGCAGGAGTCCCCAATAGAAAAGCGATGGCCTCGCTAACCATGCTCATGTCATGGACCATATGGAACGAAAGAAATGCTCGGATCTTCCGGCATAAGAGCGTCCCACCGCCAATTTTGCTCACTACGATCACTAACGAGGCAAATCTTTGGGTAACCGCGGGAGCAAAGAAACTAGGGTCTGTTATTTTGTGTGAGTAATCTTTCATGCCGTGTAAGGGTGATCGTTGTAACAAACTCTCCTCTCTGCTTAATTAATATATGGGGCAAACCTTTTGCCTCGGTTTCAAAAAAAAAGTGATGAAAACATGTGAAATTAAGACGATACACACATGAAACAGTAACGAAATCCGGAATGAACTAGTAATGAAAACATGTAAAAAGGCATTTAACAAAAAGAAAATGTAAACTTGTAAAATTACAATGACACACACATGAAACCGTAGTAGCAACATGTAAATATAACATTCTAGAAATTGAAGTCAAATAATGAAAAATAATTAACCCAAAAATATGAAGGAACAAAATACTTGAAATAAGAATATAAATAAAATCAGAATGAAGTAGGTCAAACATTATAAATCAATTTCATAACTTTAAATATAATTTCATAATTGGAATTTGATTTTTTTTAAACAAGTCAAAGACTAATCTTGTTTTCAAGATTTAAACACGGGGAACACTAATAATATCCAAGCGAATCATAAACCAGGTGCAAAGCAGGATTAATATTTGACTCCAATTACATGCATGACTTATGATAAGACTGTCTTATCAACCATTGTACATGTCCTTAACCTCTTCGTTTGTGGAAACGTGGCCACTATATTGACGGCTACTTCCGCGATCAGCCCCCGTACTTGGCTTTGTAGTCGTTCCACAGGTCCTGCACGCTCTTGCCCAGGATCTCCACGAAGTAGCCGTCGGTGTACCCGCTGTCCTTCATCTTGCCGTTGAGCTCCCCGACGAAGCCGGGCTTGATCACCGAGTCGCAATAGTCCAGGAACCTCGCCGTCACGTCGTAACCGCCGTCCCAGCTGCGCCCCTGCCCCGGCGCCACCCAGTGCGCCGGCGCGTAGCCGGCCTTGAGCCTGACGAAGTCGGCGACCCCCTCGAAGACCCACCAGTGCGCCGCGTAGTCCTGGAGGCCCCACTGCCACACGTGGGTCGCCTCGTGGTACAGCACCCCCGTCACCTCGGCCTTCAGGTCGCCGGTGAAGCGGGCGACGTAGCCCTCGCTTAGCTCGATGGTGCTGCCGCTGGTGGAGGCGATGCCGCCGTCCGTGTCGTCCACGACGACGAGGGCGACGGCGCCGCCGCCGTTGACTGGCCTGCGGTCGGCCTCGTTGGTGCCCGTCTGGTTGAAGATGTTCCATATGAAGGAGGAGGCCTCCGAAAGGACCTGCTTCGCGTACTCCGCGCCGTACTCCACGTCGAAGCGCTGGCCGCCGGGGGTCGTCGACGCGTTGTTCATCACCTCGAACGTGACGGCCCCGGCCGTGCCGGTGACCAAGGCTAAGACTAGGGAAGCGACGGCTGCCATCGAAAGCTTCATTTTGTGCTAGCAGCTTCGACGTACTTCTGTTCTGTGACCGGGCAAGTGGCGATGGCCGGTCGGTGCGATGTTTATATGCAGAGCCCTCCATTTTTGTGAAGTTGAGGATTCTCATGAGATGGCCTCCGAGGGCAATCTGCCAAGAAGGCCTGGCCAGCAGATTTTCTAATTGTTTTTTTTAAGCTTTTTCTAATTGGAATTTGGTACACGGTTGTTTCACATATATAGTACAACCAAAGAGTTCATCAGATGCTATTGTCGTTAGCTCACTACGTCGTTAATCTGTTATTTCCACATGGATCCTCATGAAGGTTCATGTGTCCATTCGGTTTAAAGGAGAAGGAACGCCACGGTGCTTACATGTGTAACCGTGTGGTGCATGCCATGCATTGCTCTTGCCAGCAACCAACGTATTTATGTGTTGACGGCCTGCAGCGGCAGCACGACGGGCCAATTTTATCATACCGAGCGTTACCCTAAGTTAGTGGTGTGTGCTCCCTACCTTTTTTTGACCCGAAAACCGTAGACTATGTATTAATAAAATATAGTACAGGATACAAAGACCCTAAGGTCCTAGCCAATGCCAGCTCGTGGGAAAGAAAACATGTGTTTACATATTATGATCAATCCATTCTGAGAGCTCTTGAAAGTGTTTTTCTTTCACTTTAAATCTGAGAAGTTTGAGATCTTTCTTAAGGAAGAAACGCCAAGCTTGAACCGATTGTTGCTGTTGCCTGAAAATCTTTTCATTTAGCTGAGTCCAAATATTCCAGCTCCCTAGCATAATTATTTCTACAGCAAAGTTTTTGGGTAGCTTAGTCATGGCAAGTTGAGTTTCTTCGAAGATAAAAGTGCCTCTCTGTCTTCCTGGAATGATGGTGTTCCAACAATCTTGTGCAAAGCTACAGTCCCATAGCAAGTGATGGGCAGTCTCTTTTGCTCTCTGAGAACAATTTGGGCAGAATGGGTCATCTAGATGCATACCTTTCCTTTGCAGCAAGGCCCCGGTATTAATTCTGCAGTGAGCTACCAGCCATGAGAAGATTTTATGTTTAAGCCTGCTGGAGCTATTCCAAATAAGTTTGAATATGGGGTGCCCTTCTTCATCACCCATCAAGTTGTTATACATTCTCATTGGGGAATATTTGTTGCCATACCCATTAGAGACCCATTTATCATGTCCATGCTCTTCAAGTTGTGGGAGGATATCTTTTAATAGATTGAATTGATCAAAGGCAATTGTTGACATTGGTAGATGAAAATGCACTGTCAGGTCTTGAGGAGAACTGAAACTTTTAACAGACAAGGAATCTTCTTTTGCAAAGGAGTGCAATTCTGGAAATTTCTTTTGTATTGGCTCACCAGCCCAATTGTCTTTCCAGAATGATATAGTTGTTCCTGAGATGACTTTGCATGCACTGTGCCTCTTGAATTTTGTCCAGAGATTGAGGTGAGCTCTCCACCAAGGTGATCCTTCCATTCTTCCTGGGGTAGGTTCTGACTGTAATATTGTTCCCAGATAAGCTTGATCCAAGGAAAGTCTTCTTTGTTGAGGAAGTTGGAAATATTCTTCAGAAGCAGAGCTTTATTGTGAGTGGCAATGTCTAAGATTCCAAGACCTCCTTGTTTCTTGGGTTTACAAACTTTTGACCAGGCAATTAGAGCAGTGCCTCTGTCTTCCATCCCAATTTTTTTCCAAAAGAAGTTTTTGATGTACTTGTTGATTTGGTCAATTACTCCCAATGGCAGTGCTAGGGAACACATGAAGAAGGTTGGGAGGGCTGGGAATACTGATTTGATAAGTAAGAATCTGCCGTCATAAGAGAGCAAAGTGGAGCACCCAGATAGCCTTCTTTCAATACGTTGCATGATAGGGGAGAAATCCTCAATTCTTAATATGTTCGTGCTGAGAGGCAATCCTAGGTATGTGAAAGGGAAAGAACCCCTCTTACAACCCAAAATGTTCAGCAAGTGAGTTGTGCAGGACTCAGGAACATTGATTGGGACCAGCATAGATTTCTCATAGTTTACTTTCAGTCCAGTGAAGGCTGAGTAATGGTGAAGGAGATTCTGGACTTGGGAGATCTGTGATGGAATTGCTGGGAGCACAAGAAGAGTATCATCTGCATAATGTATCACAGGGAACTGAGGACATGCTTGGCTATTAATTGGAGTGTTGATCAGGCCATTGTGGCTGGCCTCGTTGAGAATGGATTGTAGAAGATTAGCAGCAAGAACAAATAGCAGGGGAGATAAAGGGTCCCCTTGCCTTACCCCTCTTTTGCAATGAAACACTTTACCAGGCACACCGTTGAGCAGGACAGCAAAAGATGTAGAGGAGAAGATCATTTTTATCCAGTGAATCCATTTTGCACCAAACCCTCTGGCTTTCATAATACCAATAATTGCATCATGCTCAATTAGATCAAAAGCTTTTTCAAAATCCAACTTAAGCACCACTGTTGGATTTTTGGAATGATGGCACATGTGAAGATACTCAAAGGCCCAGCCCAGGCAGTCTTGAATTGTTCTCTTTTTTAAGAAGCCATATTGATTAACATGAACAATTTTAAGAATGATACCTTGAAGTATGTTGGCTAGAAGCTTTGTAATGATCTTGATTGAACAGTTCAGCAAGGAAATGGGCCTAAAGTCATTTGGTCCAGTAGGGTTGTCCTTCTTAGGAATGAGGGTAATGTAGGAGGAGTTTATACTTTGAAGAGATATCTGCCCTTTATAGAAATCTTGAATAAGCTGGTAGAAATCATCTAAGATTATGTCCCAACAAGCTTTTATGAAGTCTCCATTAAATCCATCAGGCACAGGGGCTTTATTAGATGGAAAATGTTTTACCACATCATCAATTTCTTCTTTTGTGAAGGGTCTTTCAAGAGCATCCAATCCTTCCATTCTTCTGGTCAGAGAGATAACATTAAGAGAGTCATATGTGGGGAAAGTTTGCCCTAGTCTTTCTTTGAATGTCTTCCATAGAATGGCAGCTTTAGGAGCATGTTCAGTGAATTCAATACCCTGATCATCTTGCAACATGTGTATATAGTTGTTCCTGTACTTGATAGTAGCCTTTTCTTGGAAGAATTTGGAATTTTCATCTCCAAGTTTGACCCATTTAATAGTAGCCCTTTGCTTCCAATAAATTCTTTGGAAGGATAGAATAATAAGTAAATGTTCTTTGAGCAAATCCCTGCCTGTAATGCCCAGTATGAGATTATACCTCCTATGTGTCGAGGCACGACTTAAAGGTATAAGCTCATACTAGAATGATCTCAAGTATGGTATCTTTGCACGACTCATGTAAAAGAGGGATGAAATTGCAAAAGATTAGTTGGCTTACACTCACCACGTCACACAATACATTACATAAGCAATCATCATCCAAATAACATCACAGTCCGACTACGGACGAAGATCCAAATGAAAGATACCATAAATAAATAACACAAGGTCCGTTCGCCCCTAGTAGAAGCCACTACTGATCATCAGGATAGTATACGTAGTATCGCCCACGTTCTTCATCGAACTCCCGGTACAACTTTGTGCCGTCACCTGTGTAGTTCACCATAGTACCTCATCTGGTGTTGTGTAGAATCTGTGAGCCACGGAGGACTCAGCAATCCCGTTCCCGGGTAGCAAAACTATCTAAGCCTTGGGTGAGGAACAAGGCTGAAGAACAAAGGTTGCAGCTACACCAGCACTAGCTTACGTGTTTAGAGCGAGAAGAGAAGTGCCACGAGCGTCAAAGTGATCACGAAGTGATCCTATCTAAGCATGTCATTCATAACCCCACCGTGTTCACTTCCCGAACCCCTTTCGGAAAATGACCGTCACGGTTACTCACGCTGGTAGTGTATTCTGAACATGGTGTCAAGTTTTCTACAACCAGATATTAACAAATTCCCATCTGCCACATAACCGCGGGCACGGCTTTCAAAAGATCAAACCTTGCAGGGGTGTCCCAACTTAGCCCATCACAAGCTCACGATCTGCGGAGTCGCAACTCCAAGGTGGGAAGGCCCGAGTATTCTCGGAATCCCGTGCTCAAGATATTCCGACATAGGTAAAACTAATCCAGCAAGACCTCCCGGCGTGCCGACACCCTGACAGTAGCCGCGCGTATCTAGTCTCAGGCCACGACCGGATGAGCTATGGTTACAGCATCCAGATACCCCGAGTTGCCAAGGGGCGGTGCCGCAAGTTGCTCTAGGTTGGACCAACACTCATGTGGAGCACTGGCCCGGGGTTGTTAATTAAGATCACGGGATAGCTAGTCCCTATGCAAGTTTTAGTTATTAGGCAAATGGAGTACCAATGTCGGGCCTTGCTGGAAAAACTTTAGCGCTAAGCGGGTTATTGAGGGGGTCCCATAACCCCAACCGTGTTAGGAACGCATAATCAAGGAACATAACACCGGTTTAGACGGTTCCTAGGGCGGCATGAGTGGAACAAAACACCAAGCAAGAGGCTTAGCCTTCCACCCATTACCAATATATAGATGATTTAGTTTAAGAGTTTATATAGTGTGATATCCCAACAATAACTTCAACATGAAGCAAGAATCTTCAAATCTTCACCTGCAACTAACAATGCTATAAGAGAGGCTGAGCGAAGCTTACGTAGCCAAACAAAGGTTTGCTAGGTTGGGTGGTTAGAGAGATTCATGGCTACAATAGGAGGCTGACAAACAAACATGGGCATCGAGGCAACAAGCTAAAGAGCGAGACATCTAGCAATAGGCAAAGATAGTAATGATATCTGGGTCAGGTCATCTTGCATGTCGAGTCGTCGGTGGGATCGTAAGACGGCTCCTCGTACTCAACCTCGGTAGGACCCTCGTACTCGGTCTCGGTTCCCGGCTCTACTCAATACAAGAACACAACATGGCACAATATCAAACAAGGTGCAATGCACAATCAACATGATGCAAGACAAGTCTATATGATGTATTTCATGACAAGGGATGAAGCACACAAGAACAACACAAAACAACAAGTTTAAATGAGGCCGGAATCCACATATAGCAAATCTGGTAAGTCCTCATATGCATATTTTGAAACTGGTCCAGATCTGAACAAACCTTAAGTTAAAGTTGTTAAACAGCAAGTTAACATGCACCATGATGATCTACACGAAATTATATCCAAGTTTCATATGAAGTTTGTTTAATTCAAAGCTACGGTCTAGAAGATATGAGCAAAACAAGACAATCAAGGCAACGGTGCAAGATGCATCCAAACATCAAGCAAACACACTCCAAACATGTAAACAACATGATATTAAGATTCTACATGCAAAATCACACAAGTTTCATATAGGGCACGCTCAAAACGGAGCAACGGTTCAACACATACACACGAAACAAGATACAATGCAAAGCTGAAGTTAACAGCCACATAGCAACTTTGGTGCAAGAGATATATATGCTACAGCACCCAAACATGATGACAAGAAGCATGGACATGAAGTAGACATGTTCTACAGCAAACAACTCCATTGGAGCAACTCCATAGGAGGCATGGATCAATAGCAACAAGCTACACCAAATTGATCATGCTGATAAAAACCTGACAGGCATAATTTATAGCAACTTGAGAGCAAGAAATAAATAAGCTACAGCAAGCCATATGAGCAAGTAAGGGCATTAATGGATAGACAAAAACATGGACAACAAGGAATGATCATTGGCCACTCCAAAACAAGCATGGAATTGAGTGGGGCATCAAGCAAACATAGCATCATGTTAAATCAGATTTCAGACTTAGCAGTTTTTTCACTAAGTATAAAACAGTAACATTGGCATGACATGTTTACAAGCTTGTTTAAGTCACCTCAAGGCATATCATGAAAAGAGGTTTGCACCACAGCAAAGACCATATGATGGTGCTACTAAAACATATTGACATGTGACATGGGGACAAACACATCAATAGCAAAGAGCATGTCAAAACAGCATCTCATAATAAGTTTCAGCACTTAACAGCCACATGCACTTTTGCAACAGAGATTAACATGGCAATATGACACCTAACATGAATGCTACAGCAACCATCATGTAGATCACTTCACAATGAACATTTTGACATATCATATGCTCCATTTGGATAAACATGCACCAAGTTATCATATCTCAAACATGGCATCAAATTAACAAGTAACAGCAGTTTATAACAAGTAGCACTCTTTGAAGGAAATATGCCCTAGAGGCAATAATAAAGATGTTATTTGTATTTCCTTATATCATGATAAAAGTCTTTTATTCATGCTAGAATTGTATTAACCGGAAACTTAGTACATGTGTGGATACATAGACAAAACAGTATGTCCCTAGTATGCCTCTACTAGACTAGCTCATTGATCAAAGATGGTTATGTTTCCTAGCCATAGACATGAGTTGTCATTTGATCAACGGGATCACATCATTAGGAGAATGATGTGATGGACAAGACCCATCCGTTGGCATAGCATTATGATCGTTTAGTTTAACTGCTATTGCTTTCTTCATGACTTATACATGTTCCTATGACTATGAGATTATGCAACTCCCGAATACCGTAGGAACACCTTGTGTGCTATCAAACGTCACAACGTAACTGGGTGATCATAAAGATGCTCTACAGGTGTCTCCGAAAGTATTCGTGGTGTTGGCATAGATCAAGATTGGGATTTGTCACTCCGAATGTCGGAGAGGTATCTCTGGGCCCTCTCGGTAACACACATCACAATAAGCCTTGCAAGCAAAAGATTAATGAGTTAGTCACGAGATGATGTGTTACGGAACGAGTAAAGAGACTTGCCGGTAACGAGATTGAACTAGGTATAAAGATACCGACGATCGAATCTCGGGCAAGTAACATACCGATGACAAAAGGAACAACGTATGTTGTTATGCGGTTCGACCGATAAAGATCTTCGTAGAATATGTAGGAGCCAATATGGGCATCCAGGTTCCGCTATTGGTTATTGACCGGAGAGATGTCTCGGTCATGTCTACATAGTTCTCGAACCCGTAGGGTCCGCACGCTTAAACGTTCGTTAACGATATAGTATTTAATGAGTTATGTATGTTGGTGACCGAATGTTATTCGGAGTCCAGGATGTGATCACGGACATGACGAGGAACTCCGGAATGGTCCGGAGATAAAGATTAATATATGAGATAATAGTGTTTGACCTCCGGAAGGGTTCCGGAATTCACCGGAAGAGGTTCTGGATGTTTCCCGAAGTGTTTGGGTACGAGAACATGTTATTTGGGCCAAAAGGGAAAGCACACAAGGTTTTTGGAAAGCGCAAAAGGAAGTTTTGCGGAGTCCAGGGGCCAGACGCTAGGGTCCCTGGCGTCTGGGTCCAGACGCCGGGAACCCTGGCGTCTGGCCCTGGAGTCCGAGAAGGACTCTTGCCTTTCGGGTGAAACCGACTTTGTGAAGGCTTTTACTCCAAGTTTCGACCCCAAGGCTCAACATATAAATAGAGGGGTAGGGCTAGCACCCAAAACACATCAAGATACACCAAGCCGTGTGCCGGCTACCCCGACCCTCTAGTTTATCCTCCGTCTAGTTTCTGTAGTGCTTGGCGAAGCCCTGCAGAGATTGTTCTTCATCAACAACCGTCACCACGCCGTCATGCTGCCGGAACTCATCTACTACTTCGCCCGTCTTGCTGGATCAAGAAGGCGAGGACGTCATCGAGCTGAACGTGTGCTGAACGCGGAGGTGCCGTACGTTCGGTACTAGATCGGGA
Source organism: Secale cereale (assembly GCA_902687465.1). Taxonomy (NCBI): domain Eukaryota; kingdom Viridiplantae; phylum Streptophyta; class Magnoliopsida; order Poales; family Poaceae; genus Secale; species Secale cereale. The sequence goes on along the minus strand of LR738709.1, from coordinate 371,312,193 downwards.
CGGATCGTGAAGGTGCACGACTACATCAACCGCGTTGATAAACGCTTCCGCTTTCGGTCTACGAGGGTACGTAGACACACTCTCCCCTCTCGTTGCTATGCATCTAGTAGATAGATCTTGCGTGATCGTAGGAAAATTTTGAAAATACTACGTTCCCCAACAGTGGCATCATGAGCCAGGTCTATGCGTAGATGATATGCACGAGTAGAACACAATAAGATTGTGGACGATACTAGTCATACTGCTTACCAGCATGTCATACTTTGCTTCGGTGGTATTGTGAGATGAAGCGGCCCGGACCGACATTACGCGTACGCTTACGCGAGACTGGTTTCACCGTTACGAGCACTCGTTGCTTAAAGGTGACTGGCGGGTGTCTGTCTCTCTCACTTTAGCTGAATCAAGTGTGGCTACGCCCGGTCCTTGTGAAGGTTAAAACAGCACATACTTGACGAAACATCGTTGTGGTTTTGTATGCGTAGGTAAGAACGGTTCTTGCTAAGCCCGTAGCAGCCACGTAAAAATTGCAACAAACAAAGTAGAGGACGTCTGACTTGTTTTTGCAGGGCATGTTGTGATGTGATATGGTCAAGACATGATGAGTTATACGGTTTTGTATGAGATGATCATGTTTTGTAAAGTTATCGGCAACTGGCAGGAGCCATATGGTTGTCGCTTTATTGTATGAAATGCAATCGCCATGTAATTGCTTTAGTTTATCACTAAGCGGTAGCGATAGTCGTAGAAGCAATAGTTGGCGAGACGACAACGATGCTACGATGGAGATCAAGGTGTCAAGCCGGTGACGAAGGTGATCATGACGGTGCTTTGGAGATGGAGATCAAAAGCACAAGATGATGATGGCCATATCATGTCACATATTTTGATTGCATGTGATGTTTATCTTATTATGCTTCTTATTTTGCTTAGAACGACGGTAGCATTATAAGATGATCCCTTACTAAATTTCAAGGTATAAGTGTTCTCCCTGAGTATGCACCGTTGCGAAAGTTCGTCGTGCCGAGACACCACGTGATGATCGGGTGTGATAAGCTCTACGTTCAAATAGAACGGGTGTAAGCCAGTTTTGCACACGCAGAATACTCGGGTTAAACTTGACGAGCCTAGCATATACAGATATGGCCTCGGAACACTGGAGACCGAAAGGTCGAGCGTGAATCATATAGTAGATATGATCAACATAAGATGTTCACCATTGAAAACTACTCCATCTCACGTGATGATCGGACATGGTTTAGTTGATTTGGATCACGTGATCATTTAGATGACCAGAGGGATGTCTATCTAAGTGGGAGTTCTTTAAATTAATATGATTAAATTGAACTTTAATTTATCATGAACTTAGTCCTGATAGTTTTTTTGCATATCTATGTCGTTGTAGATCAATGGCCCGTGCTACCGTTCCTTTGAATTTTAATGCATTCCTAGAGAAAGCTAAGTTGAAAGATGATGGTAGCAATTACACGGACTGGGTCCGTAACCTGAGGATTATCCTCATTGCTGCACAGAAGAATTATGTCCTTGAAGCACCGCTAGGTGACAAACCCCCTTCCGCTGATGCAGACGCTGTGAACGTCTGGCAGTCGCGGTCTGATGACTACACGATAGTTCAGTGTGCCATGCTTTACGGCTTAGAACCGGGACTTCAACGACGTTTTGAACGTCATGGAGCATATGAGATGTTCCAGGAGTTGAAGTTAATATTTCAAGCAAATGCCCGAATTGAGAAATATGAGATTTCCAATAAGTTCTATAGCTGCAAAATGGAGGAGAACAGTTCTATCAGTGAACACTTGCTCAGAATGTCTGGGTACTACAATCATATGACTCAACTTGGTTGCAATGTTGACGAAGATAGTGTCATTGATAGAGTTCTTCAATCACTGCCACCAAGCTATAAAGGCTTCGTGATGAACTATAACATGCAAGGGATGCAAAAGACAATTCCCGAGCTCTTCGCTATGCTCAAAGCTGCGGAGGTAGAAATCAAAAAGGAGCATCAAGTGTTGATGGTTAATAAGACCACTGGTTTCAAGAAAAAGGGCAAGGGAAAGAAAGGGAACTTCAAAAGGAATAGCAAATCAGTTGCTACTTCAACGAAGAAACCCAAATCTAGAGCCAAGCCTGAAACTGAGTGCTTCTACTGCAAGGGAACTGGACACTGGAAGCGGAACTGCCCCAAGTATTTGGCGGATAAGAAGGATGGCAAGATGAACAAAGGTATATATGATATACATGTTATTGATGTGTACCTTACTAATGCTCGTAGTAGTACCTGGTATTTGATACCGGTTCGGTTGCTAATATTTGTAACTCGAAACAGGGACTACGGATTAAACGAAGATTAGCTAAGGACGAGGTGACGATGCGCGTGGGAAACGGTTCCAAAGTCGATGTGATCGCCGTCGGCACGCTACCTCTACATCTACCTTCAGGATTAGTTTTAGACCTAAATAATTGTTATTTGATGCCAGCGTTGAGCATGAACATTATATCTGGATCTTGTTTATTGCGAGACGGTTATTCATTTAAATCAGAGAATAATGGTTGTTCCATTTTTATGAATAATATCTTTTATGGTCATGCACCCTTAAAGAGTGGTCTATTCTTACTGGATCTTGATTGTAGTGATACACATATTCATAATATTGAAACCAAAAGATGCAAGGTTAATAATGATAGTGCAACTTATTTGTGGCACTGCCGTTTGGGTCATATTGGTGTAAAACGCATGAAGAAACTCCATAAAGATGGACTTTTGGAATCACTTGATTATGAATCACTTGGTGCTTGCGAACCATGCCTCATGGGCAAGATGACTAAAACTCCGTTCTCCGGAACTATGGAGCGAGCAACAGATTTGTTGGAAATCATACATACTGATGTATGTGGACCAATGAGCGTTGATGCTCGCGGCGGGTATCGTTATTTTCTGACCTTCACTGATGATTTGAGCAGATATGGGTATATCTACTTAATGAAACACAAGTCTGAAACATTTGAAAAGTTCAAAGAATTTCAGAGTGAAGTAGAGAATCATCGTAACAAGAAAATAAAGTTCCTACGATCTGATCGTGGAGGAGAATATTTGAGTTACGAGTTTGTTCTTCATTTGAAACAATGTGGAATAGTTTCACAACTCACGCCACCTGGAACACCACAGCGTAATGGTGTGTCCGAACGTCGTAACCGTACTTTATTAGATATGGTGCGATCTATGATGTCTCTTACCGATTTACCACTATCGTTTTGGGGTTATGCTTTAGAGACAGTTGCATTCACGTTAAATAGGGCACCATCTAAATCCGTTGATACGACGCCTTATGAACTGTGGTTTGGCAAGAAACCAAAGTTGTCGTTTCTTAAAATTTGGGGCTACGATGCTTATGTGAAAACACTTCAACCTGATAAGCTCGATCCCAAGTCGGAAAAATGTGTCTTCATAGGATACCCAAAAGAAACTGTTGGGTACACCTTCTATCACAGATCCGAAGGCAAAATATCCGTTGCTAAGAACGGATCCTTTCTAGAAAAAGAGTTTCTCTCGAAAGAAGTGAGTTGGAGGAAAGTAGAACTTGATGAGGTAATTGTACCTTCTCCCATATTGGAAAGTGGTACATCACAGGAAATTGTTCCAGTGATTCCTACACCAATTAGTGAGGAAGTTGATGATAATGATCATGAAATTTCGGATCAAGTTTCTACTGAACGTCGTAGATCAACCAGAGTACGTTCCGCACCAGAGTGGTACGGCAACCCAGTTCTGGAAATCATGTTACTAGACCATGATGAACCTACGAACTATGAGGAAGCGATGATGAGCCCAGATTCCGCAAAATGGCTTGAAGCCATGAAATCTGAGATGGGATCCATGTATGAGAACAAAGTATGGACTTTGGTTGACTTGCCCGATGATCGGCAGGCCATCGAAAATAAATGGATCTTCAAGAGGAAGACCGACGCAGACGGTAATGTTACTGTTTACAAAGCTCGACTTGTTGCGAAAGGTTTTCGACAAGTTCAAGGAGTTGACTACGATGAGACTTTCTCACCTGTAGCGATGCTTAAGTCTGTCCGAATCATGTTGGCAATTGCCGCATTTTATGATTATAAAATCTGGCAAATGGGTGTCAAAACTGCATTCCTAAATGGATATCTCAAAGAAGAGTTGTATATGATGCAACCAGAAGGTTTTGTCGATCCAAAAGGTGCTAACAAAGTTTGCAAACTCTAGCGATCCATCTATGGACTGGTGCAAGCATCTCGGAGTTGGAATATACGCTTTGATGAGGTGATCAAAGCATATGGTTTTATACAGACTTTTGGAGAAGCCTGTATTTACAAGAAAGTGAGTGGGAGCTCTGTAGCATTTCTAATATTATATGTAGATGACATATTGTTAATTGGAAATGATATAGAATTTCTGAACAGCATAAAAGGATACTTGAATAAAAGTTTTTCGATGAAAGACCTCGGTGAAGCTGCTTACATATTAGGCATCAAAATCTATAGAGATAGATCAAGACGCTTAATTGGACTTTCACAAAGCACATACCTTGATAAGATTTTGAAAAGGTTCAAAATGGATCAGTCAAAGAAAGGGTTCTTGCCTGTTTTACAAGGTATAAAGTTGAGTAAGACTCAATGCCCGACCACTGCAGAAGATAGAGAGAAAATGAAAGTCATTCCCTATGCCTCAGCCATAGGATCTATCATGTATGCAATGCTGTGTACCAGACCTGATGTGTGCCTTGCTATAAGTCTAGCAGGGAGGTACCAAAGTAATCCAGGAGTGGATCACTGGACAGCGGTCAAAAACATCCTAAAGTATCTGAAAAGAACAAAGGATATGTTTCTCGTATATGGAGGTGACAAAGAGCTCGTCGTAAACGGTTACGTCGATTCTAGCTTTGACACTGATCCGGATGACTCTAAGTCACAAACCGGATATGTATTTTTATTGAACGGTGGAGCTGTCAGCTGGTGCAGTTCCAAGCAGAGCGTCGTGGCGAGATCTACGTGTGAAGCGGAATACATAGCTGCTTCAGAAGCAGCAAATGAAGGAGTCTGGATGAAGGAGTTCATATCCGATCTAGGTGTAGTACCTAGTGCATCGGGTCCAATGAAAATATTTTGTGACAACACTGGAGCCATAGCCTTGGCGAAGGAGTCCAGGTTTCACAAGAGAACAAAGCACATCAAAAGACGCTTCAATTCCATCCGCGATCTAGTCAAGGAGGGAGACATAGAGATTTGCAAAATACATACGGATCTAAATGTTGCAGACCCGTTGACTAAGCCTCTTCCACGGGCAAAACATGATCAGCACCAAGACTCTAGTTCAAGTGGGAGACTGAAGGAAATATGCCCTAGAGGCAATAATAAAGATGTTATTTGTATTTCCTTATATCATGATAAAAGTCTTTTATTCATGCTAGAATTGTATTAACCGGAAACTTAGTACATGTGTGGATACATAGACAAAACAGTATGTCCCTAGTATGCCTCTACTAGACTAGCTCATTGATCAAAGATGGTTATGTTTCCTAGCCATAGACATGAGTTGTCATTTGATCAACGGGATCACATCATTAGGAGAATGATGTGATGGACAAGACCCATCCGTTGGCATAGCATTATGATCGTTTAGTTTAACTGCTATTGCTTTCTTCATGACTTATACATGTTCCTATGACTATGAGATTATGCAACTCCCGAATACCGTAGGAACACCTTGTGTGCTATCAAACGTCACAACGTAACTGGGTGATCATAAAGATGCTCTACAGGTGTCTCCGAAAGTATTCGTGGTGTTGGCATAGATCAAGATTGGGATTTGTCACTCCGAATGTCGGAGAGGTATCTCTGGGCCCTCTCGGTAACACACATCACAATAAGCCTTGCAAGCAAAAGATTAATGAGTTAGTCACGAGATGATGTGTTACGGAACGAGTAAAGAGACTTGCCGGTAACGAGATTGAACTAGGTATAAAGATACCGACGATCGAATCTCGGGCAAGTAACATACCGATGACAAAAGGAACAACGTATGTTGTTATGCGGTTCGACCGATAAAGATCTTCGTAGAATATGTAGGAGCCAATATGGGCATCCAGGTTCCGCTATTGGTTATTGACCGGAGAGATGTCTCGGTCATGTCTACATAGTTCTCGAACCCGTAGGGTCCGCACGCTTAAACGTTCGTTGACGATATAGTATTTAATGAGTTATGTATGTTGGTGACCGAATGTTATTCGGAGTCCAGGATGTGATCACGGACATGACGAGGAACTCCGGAATGGTCCGGAGATAAAGATTAATATATGAGATAATAGTGTTTGACCTCCGGAAGGGTTCCGGAATTCACCGGAAGAGGTTCCGGATGTTTCCCGAAGTGTTTGGGTACGAGAACACGTTATTTGGGCCAAAAGGGAAAGCACACAAGGTTTTTGGAAAGCGCAAAAGGAAGTTTTGCGGAGTCCACGGGCCAGACGCCAGGGTCCAGACGCCGGGAACCCTGGCGTCTGGCCCTGGAGTCCGAGAAGGACTCTTGCCTTTCGGGTGAAACCGACTTTGTGAAGGCTTTTACTCCAAATTTCGACCCCAAGGCTCAACATATAAATAGAGGGGTAGGGCTAGCACCCAAAACACATCAAGATACACCAAGCCGTGTGCCGGCTACCCCGACCCTCTAGTTTATCCTCCGTCTAGTTTCTGTAGTGCTTGGCGAAGCCCTGCAGAGATTGTTCTTCATCAACAACCGTCACCACGCCGTCGTGCTGCCGGAACTCATCTACTACTTCGCCCGTCTTGCTGGATCAAGAAGGCGAGGACGTCATCGAGCTGAACGTGTGCTGAACGCGGAGGTGCCGTACGTTCGGTACTAGATCGGGACGGATCGTGAAGGTGCACGACTACATCAACCGCGTTGATAAACGCTTCCGCTTTCGGTCTACGAGGGTACGTAGACACACTCTCCCCTCTCGTTGCTATGCATCTAGTAGATAGATCTTGCGTGATCGTAGGAAAATTTTGAAAATACTACGTTCCCCAACACTCTTGTCACGATGATTAGTTCATCAAGATGAACTCAAACAAGCATGCCACAATGGAACAAAATGTAGAGCACATCACCACGATCTTTTTGACATATCATACACTCAATTTGGACATACACATAATAAGTTACAGCCATGCAAACATGCAACATTTTTATGACAGAAAAGACTTAGCAGTATTTTGACTTAGGGAAAACACACAACGGGCGTCAATTAACTAAAACGTCACCGGACGGGGAATAGTGGGCTCACCACTGCGGGCCAAGGCCCAGGTCGGTAGGAGGCTGAGGCGGCCGACTCGGGCCGCCCGGAGCTGGGCCTGGCCTGGCTGCGCCTTGGGCCGCTTCGGCCCACGCGGAAGGAGGCCGGCCCGGAGGTGGCAGAGGCGTCGTCCTCCCTCTGCTCACTCGAGTAGGAGAGGCGGCCGAGGTAGGGCGGCGGCGCCCGGCGTTGACTCGCCGGCGGGGAGGGCGAGGGGCGGCCAGAGCTACGGGAACGGGCGGATCCGGGGCCGGGATCCCCAAATCCGGCGGCGGCTCGGCAACTGGAGGCGGCGCGAAGGTGGCAGAGGGTGGCGGCGACGTTGTCCAGCGCGGCGGCGGCGAGGCGCGCCGGCGTCGGAGCTGGAGGCGACGGCGGCCAGGCGGCGGCGAGCGGCAGCCGGCGGCGGGGAAGAAGGTGCGGGGGCGCGCGGGTGGCTTGGGCCGGGAGGCGGCGGCGGAGGGCCGGAGACGGGCCGCACGGGCCCGGCGGCGCGGAAGGGCGGAACTGCCACGTGGTGCAGCGCGGTTGGCGGGGAGGTGCGGTCGGACGCGTCCGGCGCGCGGAGGAGCTGCGGGACTAGGGTTTTTACCCGAAAAATGGAGGGGAGGACGTTTTTATAGGCATAGGGAGCTAGGAATGTCCAAATGGGGTGCGGTTTTCGCCCACACGATCACGATCCGACGACCGAGAGGATGGCAGTGGTTGTGCTAGGTTTGTGGGCTGTTGTGGAGGGGGTCTTGGGCCAAAGGGGTACTTTTAGCCCACTAGGTTAACCGTTGGAGTACCAAACGAACTCCAAACGCGATGAAACTTGACAGGCGGCCTACATGTACCAAAACAACATCGCACGACAAGTCTCAACTCATTCCGGGAACATTACACGGCCACACACGAAAGAAGGACTCAGGGGTACCACGGGCACGTGTGTGAGTGTCGGAACTCGAAACGGGCAACGGGAAGAGGCGAGTGGGACCAGGTGCAAGTGACAACACGAATGCAATGCAATGCACATGACAACATGACATGGAAGAAATGCACACACACACACGACAAAACGAAGAAACCCGATATGAAAGAAGAGCCCGGAATGGAATTGATGAAGTCAAAGTTTCATATATTGCCATAATTGGAAAGTGTTACATCTGGGGCATTACACTGCCATTTGTTTCTAATGATGTCAAAGCTCTGAAATCCTCAAAAGTGTCCCACATTAGAATTGCTGCATTAGTAGCCTGTATGAGTCCGGATAGATTTGATAAATGTTTACTCCAAACTTTGAGGCCTTTTCTAAGCCTTTTGAACTTTGTTGTAATCAGCTTGGCACTGGCACTTTCTTGCAGAGGTTGGCTCCAGATTTCTCTAACTGTATCTTTGAAGCTACTATGCTGCAACCAGAAATTTTCAAATCTGAAAAGCTTTGACTTAGGGATGCTAGTGCCAATAGAAATGACTATGGGGTTATGATCTGATACTGGTTTAGCCAAAGAAGTCACAAGTGTATTTGGGTAGTCATTTGACCAGTGCTCTCATGAGAAAACCCAGTCTATTTTTTTTTTCAAAAGAGGAGCTTGCTGCATGTTACTCCAAGTGTATTTTATTCCTTTGAGTGGGATCTCTACTAGAGCCAGTGAGCTAATTGCCTCATTAAATTGCATTATTTGGGTCATATCTCCAGCACCATCATTCTTGTTTGATGGGTATCTAATATAGTTGAAATCCCCTGCAATTAACCAATTTGTATCATCTGGTATTTGAATGTTTCTAAACCAGTTCAAGAAGTTCAGTATGCCTTCATTATCACAAGGCCCATAGATGTTTGTGAGGATCCAAGTGTCTCCATTATGAACAGAGGTGAACCTAACTGAAATGGAGTAACTGTTTTTGAAAAGGCATTCTCCTTGGAAGATATTATCATTCCAAGCAATCAGCAGTCCTCCTGAGGCCCCACAGAGGGAGAGAATTCAAATTTATTAATTCTCTTGGGGCAAAAAATGCTTTAAGTAGTTACTGTCAAAGTGTTTTTTTTCTTGCAGACTGATAATTGCACATCATGATTCTTCAATCTTGTTGGAAATAGACAACCACTTATCACTGGAATTTATGCCTCTGACATTCCAATTCAAAATACTCCAGTTTTTATTCAAGTGAGACAGTGTAGTATGGAATGGACTGCTATTAGAAAGGCCATACTCTTCTCATCAACCAAGGTTACCAGAAAAACCAAGGAGAAAAAACAAACTGTTAGAGATTCCAAACATCCAAAATACCAGTATTTTAGATTACATAAAAGGTCCTTGAGATCCAGCATGCCAAAATAAAAATCCACATTATTACAGTCCCCTTTGGTAGCAACATGAGGGCAAAAGATCCTAGATAAAGAAACATGGATATGGAGCAAGGGTAACTGTGTCGTGGGTCCTTTTATAGAACAAGACAACATCTCTTTACTTATGTTCTTCATCCTCATGAGTCCTTTCAGTTCTTCCATGCTTGCTGCTTACCACCTTTCTTCACTTTTTTCTTCTGAAGATTTTCTTCAGAACATTTCTTGGCATCAACCTTGCAATAAGAGACATTCAGATTTTTAATTACTTTACTATTGCAAGTTGGGGGTTGAGCTAGACAGGCCAAACATTTGACATCTTGACAGGTCTTCTTTTTAAATCCATGGTTAATTTGTTGCAGTCTTTCACTTCTTCTTACCTCTGACTCCACCACAGGAGGGTGCTCATTTCTTTTCCCTTTGTGCTGCTAGTTGATAGATGTGGGCGCACCTCCTTCTCCTCCTGGAGTGGAGAAAGGGCTCCTGATGCTCTCTGAGGTTGCATGTGCACAAACAGGAGCCAGGTTAACAGGACAAGATTTAGGAATGAAGAATTCCAGGGATTCCTTGCAAGAGTTTCCTTCTAAAATTATCTCCCACATTAGAGATTGTAGGAACATTTTTGCCCACTCAAATCTATCTGGAGTCAACAGTAAAGAGCCGATGAAATTTACCCAATCCAAAGGTACCTTGGTTGGTGGAAGTTCAGCAGCAGCAGTGGCAAAATGAGATTGCCAAGCCTCAATGCTCTCTGCAGCAATTGTGACATCAACTGAAAGAGCAGAAACATATGGAATTGAATTAAATTTGCCTTTGATAGGAAATCCTGGAGGAGGGAAACTGCCAGAAGTAGAACCTGCTGGTGACAAATCAGTGCATTCAGTATTGGATTGGGGTTTTGAGGCTATGTCCAGCTTGCAATCATCTATGTCAATTTCCTCATCCACGGAATCACTATCTTCAGAATTGTGATCATCATGCAGAGCTAGAGGACTGTCAGCAACTTGAATGACAGGGTCATCTCCAACAGCAAGGCTTAAAGCAAATAAGGAGTTGTCTTCTTCTAGAGCATCATAGATTTTTTGAGGCGCATAAACTGAAAGAGCATCTTGTGGGTCCAAATTTAGATCAATCATGGGATTTTCTTTGACTTTTGGAGATGACTGCACTACCTAGGATGGAGCATGGGGATGCAGGTGTATACCTTCCTCCTGCTCTTCATGAGGTGGAAGTGCATTTTGGGCATCCAGGTCCATGTAATGAGCAACAGGGGGCCCAAGCTGAAGTTTTGGTGGCCCATGAAAGTCAAGGCCCACATGATTTAAAACAGCATTTCCCACCAGGGGGAGGGGGCAAGATTTCATGCGGTTGCACAGGGTTCATCCCATTGGATCCAACTGAAATAGTGAGCTCACTGTTTGCATCCATGTCACGCATCTCCTCGGGTACTTGCTGATCAACTAGAGGTTGCATCAAATCAGCCAGCTCCACAAATTCCCCTGCTTCCAATTCTTGATCAACCTCTGCAGCCAATGCCCAATGCCCCCAACCAGGAAGCTCCTCATCATCCAGATCATGGTTTTCCTGGGCTCCAATCTCATTGTGCTGAGCTTGTTGAAGAAAAATACCCTGATTATTATCCATTATGTCTTGAGCTTGATGTTGTGCCACGGGCCCCAGGAAGTGATTAAGTTGATTGGGGTGAAAGAACTGATTTGCTGGTTGAGGATGCGGATTTCCTGCAATGGGAATTGGGTCTTCATCTTGAGGGCCTTCACCTGCTGCCTCTTGCTGCACAATAACAACAGGCACCTTTGAATTTTCCTCTTTGTTGTCTTGCTAGTGTTGCCTTGTAGATAGATGGTTTCCGCATAACCTATGCCTCCACCCAACTACATGTCTCTTATGTTGCTCGTCTTTTGCGTTGCGTTCTAACTATGTAGATAAATTGTTTTGTGTTTTTCTTGTTCCTCCTTTGGCATTTTCTTTGCCCCTTGGACTGTATGGTCTTTCAATTCGGTATTCCTCATAAGCCGGATCAAGGTTTATGATCTGGTCTTCCATATAAACCAGATGTTACAGCCCTATAATAATTTATGTAATAAATGCATTAGAACCATCCATGCATCATGTCTAAATTCAAATCTACTGAGAAACTTTGAAAGCCTCGTAAGTCATTTCAACAAGATTTCAAACTCAATATTTTTTCAATGAACCCAAATGCCCTTCTGCAATGTCTGGTACTTTAAGCAAGGGTTATGACCCAAACCAAAAATAGAGAACATTTTTAAGGTTTGATTTGGGACTTTGATTTCGAATTATACCAAGACATGGTTTTCGACATTATTTCCTTTATAAACCAGCTAGTTTTCTTCACTGACTCTCCTTCCGCTGCACTTTGAGTCGGTAATGATCAGATCAAACCTTGTATGTGTCTTCATAGTGGTCCTGAGCTTGTTCATAGTACCAATTTTTTTGGTTTACTATCGTTCCCTTACATCTTCCACTTTCAGTACATACAATCTATGCTTCCAGGCATTCCCGGAAAGCCTCTTGGTTCATTGATTGTTAACAACCGGGTTGTACCCGCAACATTTGCTACTTCGGGTCAAACACTACTACTACAGCTTTGCAGAACATGTACAATGGCGCAAGGCATGTGGACTTACTCATAAGGACATACCCATCCATAAGATCGCCAGGAATACATTTCTGATAAGACTTTCCAAGGGCATCATTCTTGCATTTCAAGTAATCATCAATTCATCATCCATCACTCCCTCCTAAATATTGTTGGACACAAGTCTTGCCATCCGGAAGCGTCACCGGAAAAGCTTGGGATGGAATAGTGGGTCATCGAACTTGAAATAATCGCCGTAGAGTAGGCAATGGTTGCTCTCTCTATTACAATTCAACAAAGAGCATGACCCGGGATCGATACCCAAACCTTGGTTGCTGCCTAGCAATGTGCTCATTAACGACCAAAGTAGCTATCACAACATCACCGTTGTCGTCGGACGATAAACATATGAAGTTGTTGTAAAATAACTCACCTTACCTCGACCGAGTCAGGTAAACTACCGAACACCTTGCGGGCAGCGACTTGACTGGGGCGATGGTGAGTCATGGCCGGTGAATGGGGCCATCCTTGGCCCGTCCACGGAGACGGAGGTAGCAGATATGTCGAACCCCGTGGACGGAGGTAGCAGATATGCCGAACCCCACGTCCTCCAGACGTGACCGTGGGGTTAGCGGTGGCCTGCGATGGTGGGTGAGGAGTAGGCGGGTCGTGGATGCGGTGACTACAATGACGGCAAAAGTGGTCAGTGACGTATGCGGCAAAAGGTGGGGCCATTGATGGATGCGACGACGGGGGTGGGAAGGTGGCGCAGAGGCCAGAAGTGGGTGGCGGCGATGGCGAAATGGGCGGGCCATGGGAGGACGTCACAACTGTTCGCCGTGTGTCCGCGAGGATGCGATCCTAGCCCAAATTTGAGCCGAAAATGGGTCCATGATGTTGGAGGTGGCATTGGTGTTTCCAGGAAAAATTGTCATTTCTTCAACAATCTAAAAACCTAATACCCTCTCGAGGGCTTGTTCGGTGGATTGGAAGTGGATTTTGATTTGGTGGATTGGAAATGGTTGCTCCTCGATGCACGTCTATTTTCAGTGTCATATGGCTTGTTTGGGACTGCTCTGCTTCACAAAAATCAGTTTCGCTACACTAAATTCACTTTGGAGCAGTTTCAACTAGAAGTTGTAGCACTACCAAAGAGAATGTTTGGCTTCCATCTAGCTCCAGCTTCACGAATGAGAAATTTGGTGAAAAGAATCTATTTGATTGGTTGAGGGCGGAGAAACGAAGGGGTATCCACTTACTGGTGACAGTGGTGGGTAATTTCCACCCAACTCCAGCTTCTAGAGTTTTTTGAAACACCCCTTGAAGAGCTTCATAAAGAACTAGGAGTTGTACCACAGATTCTAGTTTTTTGCGGAACAGCATATCGTGGAGCTACCCCTGTTTGGTTTGTGTTTTCCGAAGCAGAGCTGAATTTTAAGGAGTAGAGCAGTCCCAAACAGGCCCATAGACGATTGAGATATGTTGCCTCCGTCTCAAAATTATTTTCTTGGATTTGTCTAACTATGAAGAATTACAAGTTTTCGCCGCTGAGGATGACAAATTTGAAGGCTTTGCCGGAGCAGAGCTATCAGATCGAATTCCAGCCGCTGTAGTCTCGCGATTTGGTCTTGCCGGGCCTCTGATTACCGCTCCATTCTCTAGCCCAAACAAAGCATCTGATCTGACAAAGGGATACTGCCCACTACTCCCTCCGACCATAAGAAGTGTCGCCAATCAGGTCACGATGCATACCAAAGCACATTCCGATTCAGACTAAAACATGCTTACTGATGACTAATTGAGAAAGTTATCCAGAATAATTCTTCTAACCACAAATATCCATTGAGAATTTCATTACTACCAGACGTACACGGAATCAATCACTATCGATCTCTGGGCTCTGGGCCTCGGCGTAGGCGTAGGTGAGGCCGCACTTGCCGCAGGCATGCCGGTCGGCGTGCGCCGCCATGAAGGTCCCGGCGCCGCAGTCGGGGTTGGGGCACTCCTTGCGCAGCCTCTCGACCTTGCCCGTCGCGTCGTCCACCCTGTAGTAGCCCAGCACGGCGAGCGGGGTCTTCTCGCGCTCGTGCTTGAGCTTCTTGGGCGTCGAGTAGGTCTTCTTCTTGCGCTTCTTGGCGCCGCCGCGGAGGCGGAGGACCAGGTGCAGCGTCGACTCCTTCTGGATGTTGTAGTCTGCCAGCGTGCGGCCGTCCTCCAGCTGCTTCCCGGCGAAGATAAGCCGCTGCTGGTCCGGCGGGATCCCCTCCTTGTCCTGGATCTTGGCCTTCACGTTGTCGATCGTGTCCGACGACTCCACCTCCAGCGTGATCGTCTTCCCCGAAAGCGTCTTCACGAATATCTGCATCTTGCCCTCGCTCGCCGCAGTTCGCCCAGATTTAGGACCTGTTGCGTCGGCGGCGGCGGCGTGGATTGGGAGCTTTGGTTGGTTGGGCAATGTCGCGACCCATGGGGATTGTGGAGATGGGGTTATATGTAAGCCTGGTTCGTTTTCTGGCCGTCCGATCCGCAACGGACGCTTGTGATCGATCGGGTCTGAAGTCTGAACCGACTCGTGAACCAGCGTGCCCGAGCCGGACACGGCAACGGGTCCATTACCCGAGAGACGGAGACGGAGGCCAACAAGTAAAATCAAAGCGGCGCACGCGACGCCTGAAGAGGGAGAGAGAGAGAGAGAGCCGGTGAAGCGCGCGGCGAGCGGAGGCAGAGGGGCGCCGCGTTCGCCCGGTGAGATTAGCGATGTCGTCCATCGGCTCCTCCAACATCGGCTTCCAGGTCCGTCCCTTGCTTCGTTACCTCTCCTCCCTCCCTCCCCTCGCTGGGGATTAGGGTTCGGATGATTTGTTCTAGTTGTTGCCTTGCCTAAGCCTGCGCCTGACTGACGATGCGCGTGTGTTGTTGGGTTGCCGCAGCTGCTGAAGAAGTCCGGGTGGAAGGAGGGCACCGGCCTCGGTGCGCAGGAGCAGGTCTGTGTCCCTATTCTCGTTTTCTCCTCTCCGAGTCAAGATTTCATTTGTCCATTTTCACCTAATTCTTATGTTGAATTTAGGTATAACAATTGCGTTAGTTGTAGCAATGGACTCCCAACGCGAGGCTTAATTATCCGTGCTTTCCTGCTCTTGTTAGCGTCTTGGTACTAGATTATGCGACCCATTGTGAATCAAACTCTTATTTGTTGCAAGTGTCTTAGTAATAGGCTGTGAGACCATTGCGAATCAAATTGTCTCATATTTTGGACTTAACAAAATGATTAAAGGGCATGCCGAAATTAGTTTGGTTTCTAACACTGGGGGAGAAATAAAGCTAAATACTTGAATTTGTTAACTAAACAGCTTACCTTTGTTTCTTGTAATCTTGTTTAGCTTGCAAGCTCAGTATGCATCCATGGGTTTTTAAATAACAAATGCTTGGCCCTCTTCTATATATAACAAACCCAACTGATAAGTGCCACACGTGTGGCATGAAGTAAGAGCATCTCCAACAGCCGCGCTATACTAGGGCCGCGCCGCAAAAAAGGCAATTATAGCGCGCACGCAACGCGGCGGACAGCTCCAGCGGGCGCGCAAAAACCGCGCGCGCGCTAAAACGAGTTGGGCGCGCTGGCGAAAGCCCCATCCCGCGCGGTTAATTTGGGGCGTCCACTTCCGCGCGTGGCAGACTCGAGCGCGCGCGCGAACTCGCCCTTTCTTCCTCCTTCGCACCCGCGCGCGCCGGCGCCCGTGCCCCTGCCACCATGGACGCGCACACCAGCACCCCGCTGACCCCGTTGTACAGCCGCGACCCCCCCGCCGCCGCCAAAAACCCTAGCGCGGCGAGCGTTGGCGCTGGCGTCGCCGCCGTCACCGGAGCTCCGCTGACCGTCGGCCTCGCGCGCAGCCTCTTCTTGCCGCCGCGGATGACCACGCCGATGGGTGGCGTCGCGCCGGCGCCGTCCCATGCTGCCGCCGCACCGTCAAAGCTCCCCAATGCGTCGAGATGCTTATTGGGGGCGAATGAAAGAACACTTTGATGCTCAGAACGTGAGTGGAATTGACCGCTCCGAGAGATCACTTCGGTCCCGATGATCGACAATCAACTCGGATTGTCAAAAGTGGGCGGCCGCACAAAAGGCAGTTGACAAGCTTAACCCAAGTGGCACAAATGAGGATGATAGAGTAAGTGGCATCTCATACATGTTCATCATACTTGTTTTTGGTGTCCGAAGTGCTAACTTGTTTTGTTTTTCTTGTAGTACAACATTGCACAAAACTTGTTCAAAGAAGAGACGAGGACAACCAAGAAGGGGAAGATCAAGAAAGGAAAGATCTTTACCTTGCCTCATTGCTATGAAGTGTTGAAGGATGATGAGAAATGGAAGAAGCGTGAAGATTTGGATGATTTGCATTTGAGCAACAAACGCAAGCGCACAATTGAGTTGAATGATGATGAGGAGGAGGATGATGCATCAAGTGAGGACGGCAAGAGAAGCCCCACACCCAATTCGGTTTCATACTCGAAACCAAAACGACCGGATGGGTGCAAGAAGGACAAAACCGAAAAGAAGAAGAGGAAAGGAGATGATGAGCTCACAAATGCTATGAAAGCTATTGTGAAGGCAAGAAAAGAAGCGAACGAGGTGAGGAAAATGGCAAGGAACCAAGATGCCGCGGCCGAGGAGAGGAGGTTGGCGGTCGAGGAGAGGAGGGTGGCCGCCGAGGAGAGGAAAGTGGCATTGGAGGAGAGGAAGGTGTGCATGGAGGAGCGAGCTAAGTTGTTGGAATGGGAAAAGCACTTGTTCTTCTTGGACACATCTTTGTTCAATGAAGCGCAAATGGAATATGTCAACCTTTCCCGTGAAGAAGTCTTGATTCAAAAAAGAGCCATGATCCGCACAATGGGTGGCGATGGCCTCGGCGGCATGGGTGGCGGTGGCCTCGGCGGCATGGGAGGCATGGGCCTCGGCACCATGGGAGGCTTGGGTGGCTTTGGAGTCACGGGAGGCATGGGTGCACCTCAGGCCGCCATGGGAGGCATGGGTGGCTTTCGAGCACCCTCCAACGCTATGGGAGGCATGGGTGGCTTTGGAGCACCCTCCAACGCTATGGGTGGCATGAGTTTTGCTTCTCTCATGGGAGGCATGGGTTTACCTCCGGCCATGAGGAGTGGAATGTCTTTCGATGTGTCTCACACACATACCCATGAAAATGCCGTTGAAGAACTTGCCAAGGCCGTCGGAGCTACACGTGATGCGGTGCGTGATGAAGTTAGGGAGGAAGATTCATCGGCGGAAGAAGAGGAAGAATCGTCGGCGGAAGAAGAGGAAGACGAGGAAGATGGTTGATGTGTTTATATGTCTTGAACTTTGTTTGATGAACTTGTATTTTGAACTTGGTTTGCATTTTGAACTTGGTTGGATGAACTTGTGGGCATGACTTTTATTATTCATCAACTTGTTTGTGTTAAATTTCACATGTTCATTGCATTTTGATTGAATGTTTTTTGTGTCCAAATGCCATATTTGGCGCTGCTGGAGCGGCGCGCGCTGCATTTTTGCGCGCTGCTGGAGCGGAGCGCGCGCGCTGCATTTTAAAGCTGCTGCTGGAGCCAGCGCTGCGCGGCGCGGCAAATCAGACGACCAGCGCGCGGCAAGTGCATTTTTTGGGCGCGGCGCGTAGCGTGGCTGTTGGAGATGTTCTAACACCGCCTTGACGTTTTTTACAACTAAAATTGCTGTAAAAAAAAAACTGAAACTTGTCATCCAAACCGAAAGTTGCCATGCTTCACAACTAAAGTTGCCATCCTCGAATACCTAAACTTGCCATCAAAAAACGTCAGGGCGGAATTGCTTCGTGCCACACGGGTGGCACTCGGAAGAATCTGGTTGTGTGGCTTATATTTGCCTACTAGTTACTCTTCTATTATTTTGGTTTGTATACTCACTTCCCAACTCTGTGAAACAGGGGCGGTTGGAGCCAGTAGAGACTCGTGTCAAGAATAACAAGCGTGGTTTAGGTTCCAAAGAACCAAAGCCAAAGCCAAAGGTTGAGGATGATGTTGAAACGGCTCCTAGTAAAAGGCCCAAGGTGAGCAGAGCATTATTGTTAACTTGATTCAAAAAATTGTTATGTTGTAGTTTGAAAGTTCTGCCAATTTTCACAAAAAAAAGTTGTGACTGTGTACGTGATACTGTTGGAAAAGGCATATGTGTTTATAGTTAAACAGGCGCAAGACATTAAATGAGATACTCATCAGTTTTTTTCTCCGTGGAGTATTTGTAAGATTTATTAGAAGATGATACTGTTCTGTCGCATTTCTGCATCTCAAAGACTCAAACCAGCTTACTTGTTGTTATCTGACGTAATGTCACAAATACTTCCTCCGTCCGGAAATACTTGTCATCAAAATGGAGAAAAGGGGATGTATCTAGATATATTTTAGTTCTAGATACATTCCATTTTCTCCATTTTGATGACAAGTATTTTCGGACGGAGGGAGTATGTTGCTACTGTCAGCAGGGCGCGCCGACAACCAAGAAGGCAAAGTTGGCCGCAAAGAGGATACGGAAGATGCAGGAGGAGGAGAAGCGAGCACAAGAGAGGGAATTCGAAATTGCTTTCTTCAGGGAATTTTGGCCTGATAATGTGTAAACCACAAACCTGACGGCGTTGCACCTGTTGGCATGCCATTGTACAGCTTATCGATGCTTCTGCAATTTGCACCTGCTGTTCACTGTTTCTGTCTTGTTCTGGTCGAAGTGTTGCATTGATAGACATATGTTGTAAGAAATGTTCTTTGATTGAAGAAAATGCCATTTGGCCTCCATGCATTTGTAACACCCCGAAATTTTGACCTTGATTTATTAATCAAAATTTTACCAAGAAATTAAATCTTTCATTTTTTGGGTTTTCTTTGTTTTCAGAATCACTATTTCTTTTGAATTTATGGAGTTTTTGCCCTAGTGAAAAGTTTTCAAATATGTTATTGGACTGGTTTACCCTCTCAAAAAAAAAACATTTCTATTATGAGTAGATTTATTTGCATAATTATTCCTCCCTGAGCTTTATTTCTTAAAGTGAATTTTCATTGGTTTTAAAGCTCTATTTGCACTACAACCCTTTGATAAATTTATTTAAAAATTCCACCAAAATTTGGGGATGTCATGTGAAGTCCCTACATCACTTTTATGCAAAAACCCATTGGTGTTCTTTGAAAAATTTGAGCAAAACACCCTCTTTTGCTGTCCGGTCTAGTTTGGCATTTTCTACTACAGCCATGTGTTAACTTGCCCTTTTAACCATGAGCTTTTTCCTGCTTATAGTCTTCCCTACAAAACCCTTAAGTCCAGGAGATTGGACCATTTGGAACACTTTTGGTCCATGCATTAATGTCTTTTAGTTTCTGTCCAGTTATGTTTTTCTCAAAAGCTTACACTAGCAAGTTTTTGGTCTTGACCAACTAACATTGCCATCATCACCTACACCTAGAGAGACAATGGTCTGGAGATTTTGGTCACCCCAAGAGTTGCCTAGATGCCCTTGGCTTTCTGTCGAACATCTTATGTGCATAGCCAGCTTTGGCATGACTTTTAGTTTGCATTACAGACTTGATCCACTGACCCAGCAGCCTTATCCACTAAACTTCTAGATGTCTCTAACCTAGACCTGTTAGACCCTAGCCCCAACCAAGCCTCCTAGCATACCTTGGCATTTTGCCGAGCAATTGCCGTGCGTGCCCGGAGCGCGAGCAGAGCGCGCGCTTTGCACGTGCGTGCGCACGCCTCGCCGCGTCCCACTGCAGTCTCCCCCGCGCTCGTTCGGGTTCCTTCCCACTCGCAGCCAACACGCCCTGGCCCCTCCCACAGCACAGGGCCACCCTAACGCCCTATAGCGCCACCGTCAGGTCGGCCTTGGCGGCACGCCGGCGACCACAATGCGCCCCTGCCATGGACGGTGCCGCTCGAGCCACTCCAGCGCGCTAGCTGTCCCCTGGAACAGCCCAAACATATCCACGAGCCCTTCCGCTAGCGCCCGCCGCCTCCACGTCGCCCTACTGCAACAGAACGGCAGTTCGCCGATGAGCTTATCCCCGGCCGCCGCGGAACCGACCTCGAACGCTATAAGTAGGAGCCCTCGAGCTCGTCCAAGGACTCAGGCGACCTCAAGCCACCCCCTTGTGCCCCAACACCTAGCAATCGACGGCAGGAAGGCTGTCATCCTTGTCTCCGGCTAGTTCGGCTTATGTGATGCTTATATGAAGAGTAATGATACCTTTTTGCATGTGGATCATGGTAACAATGCTTTATGTGATGCTTATATTGTTGAGTTTATTCGTGATCCCACTGAAAATTATTATGAGAAGGGAACATATGCTTATAGGTATTTCAATGATATCAAGTTCCCTCTCTTTATGTTGAAGGTTTTGAAGCTGCACTTGTTTTGTCTTCCTATGCTTATTGCTTTGTGCTTCAATGAATTATTGTATTGCAATATTCCTATGCATAGGAAGCATGTTAGGCTTAAATGTGTTTGGTATTTGCTTCTTGATGCTCTCTTTTGTTCTTCAACTCTTATTCCTACGAGAGCATCATTAAAGTCTTAAGCCTATCTTTATGGCTATAAAGAAAGAGCTCTAGGGAGACAACCCTTGTTATCTTTGCTTTCAGTTTGTTCTTTCAGTTTTAGTGGTCTTGATGTTTGTTACTACTGTAGCATCATCATTGTATCTTTACTTTTCAGCTTTGTGCCAAGTGTAGCCTCTGATTGCAAGAAAGTTCAAAAGTTGTGACGTGCTGTCCAGGAAAGAGATTATGTCCTTGGATAGAAAAATTCGTATAAAATCACCAGATCATCTTTTTGGTCTGCATTTTTTCGACAGCATGCTCTATACAATTGTCTTTCGGGCGTCTGTTCTGAGTTTTTTGATTAGAGTGGTAGAAGTGCCCCGAAAAAATCATTTACTACCTGTTGTTCTGTTTTTCACACATTCTGTCATGGTTTGCCTTTCCTTCATTTTGCAAACCTTGAGCTTGCTTTTTCTTTGCAAAAACCTTTTGACAATCTTGAGAAACAGTAGACCTTCAAGAATATATTTATTTCCAGCAAGGAACAATTATATTATTATGGGTACTAACCTCGCTAATCAGATTATGATCAGTTATGTATGAAGGGAGTTTTCAAGTGTGCGAGGGAAGATGATAAAAAGATTCAGGAGTGTCAAACACTCAAGCTTGGGGATGCCCCCATGCACCCCCAAGAAATATTCAAGGAGACTCAAGCGTCTAAGCTTGGGGATGCCCCCGTGCATCCCCTTCTCCATCAACATTATCAGTTCGTCTTTCGTTCCATTATATTTTTATCACTTCATGTGTTATGTGCTATGCTTGGAGCATCTTGCTTTTAGTTTCCTTTTTAGTTTTCCTTAGCTTTTCATAACGAGTCGGAACTCAGCTTTCTTTGTGTGGAAGAGAAACACGCTCCACTTCTACCTATAACATAACATAGAATTTTCATGTCTATCTTTGCTGTGTGTGTTCTTTGTCTTTCAATAGCTACTATCATGCTTAGCTCTTAGTTTTCATGCTTATTTTTTTAAAGAGCTTTTGTTTAGTTGGTTGCTTGAACTCTTTTAGTTATCATGCTTATCTTATTAAAAGAGTTTGCTTCTGTTGCATGGGTTGATATGTCTATGATAAAGATGCTACGTGCATAATGGTGCTTAGTAGTTCATGTTTTCTTATGGTTAGTCTCAAATAGCTGGGGGGGTTCCCAATGTGTTATTGGGGTACCAACATGATTTGTTTGCCTATGATGTGGTATGGTTTAGTAATATCTTCCTTCAAAAATTTATTTTGATTGACTTGGCGTATGCTCACGCATATTTAAGACTGTAAAGAAAGTCTGTTAAGCCTTGATGATCTTTTGTTTCTGAGTAGCGATATAACTTCCATGCCTGATTCAATGTTGCTTTGTCGCTCTGCATGATTATGACCGTCATTACTCTTTTAGTTGGTCGCTCCTAGTCTTTTGCTAACCTCCACCTGTACTAAGCGGACTGACTGCTTGTGCATCCAAATTCTTTTAAACCAGTTATGCCATATGAGTCCACCATACCTTCCTATACATGGTATTTACCTGCCATTCCTAACGAAGACTTTCATGTACCATCTCGAAATTATTCAAAAAAATAAAAAAAAAACATTCCTATTTTGTGCCTCTGTTTTAGTTCATGAGGAAGTAGTAGTTAATTCATGATCTTTTTAAGTTGGACAAGCTTCACCCCGGGATTGCATGTCTAATGTGCAAACCCATAATACGAGAAGGAACTGGCAAAGAGTGCGCCCGGCTCAAAAATAATATAACAAACAAACCCTCCTTCACGCTTTGTTCATGAGAAATCATAAAACTTTGGCAGTGATAAACAAAGGAGATTAAGAGGATGTGATCGTCCTCATTCGGGAGCCGTTCCTCGGAACTTGTCCATCTCAAGAAGTGATTGAGTTGCCTGCTAGCATTCGTTGATGAAACATGCATAATCTAAAAAAATATTATTACCTCTGTTTTTAAAACCAAGAGCTCTGGTACATGTTTTGTCTTTGTTTCCGACTACGGGTTTTCAACCTTGCCAACAAAAGCCACGGTTCGAGAGTCTCCACCTTCTTTTAAAGCACCAACTACTGAGAGCATGATTGTCATTCTGAGTGTAATGTGCATTGTCCCAAAGTAGCATTGTCTTTTGCATGATTGTGATATCGTTTATTCTGAAATCATTGTATCTAGTCATCACTTAAACCTTTGAGGTGCCCCTGCATTTATGTTTTGCTTCACTAAAGGGGGCAAGCGAGATATCACTTTATCATATTTGCACACCATGCTCATTACAAATCTATTTGATGTTTCAGTATCATATTGTAAAACTTTCAGTTCTTTGTGATTTTCTCATGAGGCAACTTAATTACTACAGATTCATTGTCTCAGTAAGCTTTTGTCATATGACTATGAAAAGTCCTATATGGTTAATAGCATGTCACCACAGAAATTATTCTTGTTATCATTTACCTACTCGAGGACGAGCGGGAATTAAGCTTGGGGATGTTGATACGTCCAAAACGTATCTATAATTTCTGCTTGCTCCATGCCTCTTTTGGGTGATATTGCTATGATATTTATACACTTCCATACACTTTTGATCATATTTGGACTAACCTATTAACTCAGTGCACCCCAGTGCCAGTTTCTGTTTTCTGCTGTTTTTGTATTTCAGGTTTTCCCATCACGTAAGCTGCCAGAAAAAACCCGGAAAAATTATATAAAAAATCAGCGTTCCAGAAGCTTCCCGGCAGCCAAAGTAGAGCCGGAGGGGGGCCACCAGGGATCCAGGTGCCCTGCTGGCGCGGCCCCCCTCCTGGCCGCGCCGGGGTGGCGCCTGGGCCCCCCAGGCCTCCGCTGATGCCCCCCTTTGGCATATATTTAACACGCGTCCCGAAACCCTCGAGACGGGAACCCTTTTTCGCGATCTCATCTCTGTTCCGCCACCGCCGCGCTTCCAAGATCGGGAGCACCAGGAGAACTCTTTCCGGTACCCTGCCGGAGGGGAGGATCACCACCGGGAGCCTCTCCACCATCATGGACGCCTCCCGGATGAGTTGTGAGTAGTCTCCCTTGGACCATGGGTCCATGACCAGTAGCTATGTGATGTTCTCCTCCCCTTCTTGTGCTTCACTAATTAGACCTCGTGAGCTGCCCTACATGATCGAGGCACGTATGTAATCCTTATGCTGTTGATATGATGAGTTTGCTGGGATCCGATGGATTGTGAGATTATGTTCAGATTGTGTTTGAGTAATATATTTGATTTACCTCTTTTATATTTATGTTCATAAGTAATTCTTGCATGTTCTCCGTTGCTATTTATTGCTTTGGCCAAGTAGTAGGTAGTGACTCCAAGAGGGAACGTTATGCTCGATTGTGGGTTCATGCCCCTCGATGACTAGCTTGAGTGACAGAAACATGAGTCTAGGGGATGTGTTGTTGCCACAAGGGGGAAAACAACGGTGCTTGTGCCCGCGGGTGCAAGGATTGTTTACTTTACGCAAAGTTCTTTTAATGCAGTTGTCTGTTGCTTTGGGTTTACACTATGGGTGGGACTCGCAACTTAATACCAGCGAGATGTTCTGGATAGATATCTCAAGGTGGATGATTAGTAGTAGATGCAGATGAATTTCGGTCTACTTGCCTTGGCGTACCGCCCATGCTTTGAGCCTCTACCTTTCTTGCAACATAGTTAGCATTGGTTTGCGTAGAAACTCTGTCAATTGCCCAGCTGTAATTCGTTTACCTCACATAGCTGTTTTATCGTCTTTTGGGAGAGAGACATCACTAGTGAACATCATGGGACCCCGGTCCATATTACCATCACTGATCACATCCGCTATTTACTTTCCGCTTTTACTTACTATTTGTAGCATTATCTATCACTATTATCACTTGCGTTTGATCCTTTGTAAACGACAAGGCCGGAGGGATTGACAACCTCTCTGTACTCGTTGGGAGCAAAGTTATTTGTATATGTGTGCAGGTCCACGTTGATTGCTAATATCTGGCGCCGTTAGCAGTTGACACCTTCTTGTTGAAACTGGGAGTCTCAGGGGAAATCGATCCTTGGTATCTTTGCCAAGGGAAAACTACCGCTACACTGCATCTCAAACCTTCCACTTGGGGTAACCAACGAGGGGCGAGAAGCCATCAAGCAAAGTTTTCTGGCGCCGTCGCCGGGGACTCCACTCTTCAAGATAGGGGAGTTGCACGCTATCTTTTATCTTTGCTTTTTAGTCTTGTTAGTTTACCTTTCAGTTTTCTTTATGTCTTTTCACTAGTTTTGCTTAATGGAAAACAACAAAAATATGAGAAAGCTTTATAAGCTCTATCTTGCTTTGGGACATGATGTGTTTGAAGAGAAAATTAAAAAACCTATGGAACTTTATTATTTGCATAACAATCATGATGGTGGTGATGTTATTAGTATGCTTTCTTTGAATATCAATATCGCTAATGACATGGAAAGCTCTAAGCTTGGGGATGACACGTTTGATGAACATGATATTTTTAGTCCCCCAACGTTTGAAGAGAAAATTTACTTTGATGATACTTTGCTTCCTATATCTGATGATTACAATGATGAATATGATGTTTTCAGTCCACCTACTATTGAGGATAAAATTTATTATGATTATGATATTACTCCTAAATACAATGATTACCATGATGGTTATGATTGCTTTACTCTCACTATTCCTAATAAGAAAGATTTTGCTTATATGAAGAGTAATGATACCTTTTTGCATGTGGATCATGATAACAATGCTTTATGTGATGCTTATATTGTTGAGTTTATTCGTGATCCCACTGAAAATTATTATGAGAAGGGAACATATGCTTATAGGTATTTCAATGATATCAAGTTCCCTCTCTTTATGTTGAAGGTTTTGAAGCTGCACTTGTTTTGTCTTCCTATGCTTATTGCTTTGTGCTTCAATGAATTATTGTATTGCAATATTCCTATGCATAGGAAGCATGTTAGGCTTAAATGTGTTTGGTATTTGCTTCTTGATGCTCTCTTTTGTTCTTCAACTCTTATTCCTACGAGAGCATCATTAAAGTCTTAAGCCTATCTTTATGGCTATAAAGAAAGAGCTCTAGGGAGACAACCCTTGTTATCTTTGCTTTCAGTTTGTTCTTTCAGTTGTAGTGGTCTTGATGTTTGTTACTACTGTAGCATCATCATTGTATCTTTACTTTTCAGCTTTGTGCCAAGTGTAGCCTCTGATTGCAAGAAAGTTCAAAAGTTGTGACGTGTTGTCCAGGAAAGAGATTTTGTCCTTGGATAGAAAAATTCGTATAAAATCACCAGATCATCTTTTTGGTCTGCATTTTTTCGACAGCGTGCTCTATACAATTGTCTTTCGGGCGTATGTTCTGAGTTTTTTGATTAGAGTTGTAGAAGTGCCCCGAAAAAATCATTTACTACCTGTTGTTCTGTTTTTCACACATTCTGTCATGTTTTGCCTTTCCTTCATTTTGCAAACCTTGAGCTTGCTTTTTCTTTGCAAAAACCTTTTGGCAATCTTGAGAAACAGTAGACCTTCAAGAATATATTTATTTCCAGCAAGGAACAATTATATTATTATGGGTACTAACCTCGCTAATCAGATTATGATCAGTTATGTATGAAGGGAGTTTTCAAGTGTGCGAGGGAAGATGATAAAAAGATTCAGGAGTGTCAAACACTCAAGCTTGGGGATGCCCCCATGCACCCCCAAGAAATATTCAAGGAGACTCAAGCGTCTAAGCTTGGGGATGCCCCTGTGCATCCCCTTCTCCATCAACATTATCAGTTCGTCTTTCGTTCCACTATATTTTTATCACTTCATGTGTTATGTGCTATGCTTGGAGCGTCTTGCTTTTAGTTTCCTTTTTAGTTTTCCTTAGTTTTTCATAACGAGTCGGAACTCAGCTTTCTTTGTGTGGAAGAGAAACACGCTTCACTTCTACCTATAACATAACATAGAATTTTCATGTCTATCTTTGCTGTGTGTGTTCTTTGTCTTTCAATAGCTACTATCATGCTTAGCTCTTAGTTTTCATGCTTATCTTTTTAAAGAGCTTTTGTTTAGTTGGTTGCTTGAACTCTTTTAGTTATCATGCTTATCTAATTAAAAGAGTTTGCTTCTGTTGCATTGGTTGATATGTCTATGATAAAGATGCTACGTGCATAATGGTGCTTAGTAGTTCATGTTTTCTTATGGTTAGTCTCAAATAGATGGGGGGGTTCCCAATGTGTTATTGGGGTACCAACATGATTTGTTTGCCTATGATGTGGTATGGTTTAGTAATATCTTCCTTCAAAAATTTATTTTGATTGACTTGGCGTATGCTCACGCATATTTAAGACTGTAAAGAAAGTCTGTTAAGCCTTGATGATCTTTTGTTTCTGAGTAGCGATATAACTTACATGCCTGATTCAATGTTGCTTTGTCACTCTGCATGATTATGACCGTCATTACTCTTTTAGTTGGTCGCTCCCAGTCTTTTGCTAACCTCCACCTGTACTAAGCGGACTGACTGCTTGTGCATCCAAATTCTTTTAAACCAGTTATGCCATATGAGTCCACCATACCTTCCTATACATGGTATTTACCTGCCATTCCTAACGAAGACTTTCATGTACCATCTCGAAATTATTCAAAAAAATAAAAAAAAAACATTCCTATTTTGTGCCTCTGTTTTAGTTCATGAGGAAGTAGTAGTTAATTCATGATCTTTTTAAGTTGGACAAGCTTCACCCCGGGATTGCATGTCTAATGTGCAAACCCATAATACGAGAAGGAACTGGCAAAGAGTGCGCCCGACTCAAAAATAATATAACAAACAAACCCTCCTTCACGCTTTGTTCATGAGAAATCATAAAACTTTGGCAGTGATAAACAAAGGAGATTAAGAGGATGTGATCGTCCTCATTCGGGAGCCGTTCCTCGAAACTTGTCCATCTCAAGAAGTGATTGAGTTGCCTGCTAGCATTCGTTGACGAAACATGCATAATCTAAAAAAATATTATTACCTCTGTTTTTAAAACCAAGAGCTCTGGTACATGTTTTGTCTTTGTTTCCGACTACGGGTTTTCAACCTTGCCAACAAAAGCCAGGGTTTGAGAGTCTCCACCTTCTTTTAAAGCACCAACTACTGAGAGCATGATTGTCATTCTGAGTGTAATGTGCATTGTCCCAAAGTAGCATTGCTTTTGCATGATTGTGATATCGTTTATTCTGAAATCATTGTATCTAGTCATCACTTAAACCTTGGAGGTGCCCCTACATTTATGTTTTGCTTCACTAAAGGGGGCAAGCGAGATATCACTTTATCATATTTGCACATCATGCTCATTACAAATCTATTTGATGTTTCAGTATCATATTGTAAAACTTTCAGTTCTTTGTGATTTTCTCATGAGGCAACTTAATTACTACAGATTCATTGTCTCAGTAAGCTTTTGTCATATGACTATGAAAAGTCCTATATGGTTAATAGCATGTCACCACAGAAATTATTCTTGTTATCATTTACCTACTCGAGGACGAGCAGGAATTAAGCTTGTGGATGTTGATACGTCCAAAACGTATCTATAATTTCTGCTTGCTCCATGCCTCTTTTGGGTGATATTGATATGATATTTATACACTTCCATACACTTTTGATCATATTTGGACTAACCTATTAACTCAGTGCACCCCAGTGCCAGTTTCTGTTTTCTGTTGTTTTTGTATTTCAGGTTTTCCCATCACGTAAGCTGCCAGAAAAATCCCGGAAAAATTATATAAAAAATCAGTGTTCCAGAAGCTTCCCGGCAGCCAAAGTAGAGCCGGAGGGGGCCACCAGGGCTCCAGGCGCCCTGGTGGCGCGCCCCCCTTCCTGGCCGCGCCGGGGGGGCGCCTGGGCCCCCCAGGCCTCCGCTGATGCCCCCCTTTGGCATATATTTAACACGCGTCCCGAAACCCTCGAGACGGGAACCCTTTTTCGCGATCTCATCTCTGTTCCGCCGCCGCCGCGCTTCCAAGATCGGGAGCACCAGGAGAACTCTTCCCGGCACTATGTCGGAGGGGAGGATCACCACCGGGAGCCTCTCCACCACCATGGACGCCTCCCGGATGAGTTGTGAGTAGAGTCCCTTGGACCATGGGTCCATGACCAGTAGCTATGTGATGTTCTCCTCCCCTTCTTGTGCTTCACTAATTAGACCTCGTGAGCTGCCCTACATGATCGAGGCACGTATGTAATCCTTATGTTGTTGCTATGATGAGTTTGCTGGGATCCGATGAATTGTGAGATTATGTTCAGATTGTGTTTGAGTAATATATTTAATTTACCTCTTTTATTTTTATGTTCCTAAGTAATTCTTGCATGTTCTCCGTTGCTATTTTTTGCTTTGGCAAAGTAGTAGGTAGTGACTCCAAGAGGGAACGTTATGCTCGATTGTGGGTTCATGCCCCTCGATGACTAGCTTGAGTGACAGAAACATGAGTCTAGGGGATGTGCTGTTGCCACAAGGGAGAAAACAACGGTGCTTGTGCCCGCGGGTGCAAGGATTGTTTACTTTACGCAAAGTTCTTTTAATGCAGTTGTCTGTTGCTTTGGGTTTACACTATGGGTGGGACTCGCAACTTAATACCAGCGAGATGTTCTGGATAGATATCTCAAGGTGGATGATTAGTAGTAGATGCAGATGGATTTCGGTCTACTTGCCTTCGCGTACCGCCCATGCTTTGAACCTCTACCTTTCTTGTAACATAGTTAGCATTGGTTTGCGCACATAATTCTGTCAATTGCCCAGCTGTAATTCGTTTACCTCACATAGCTGTTTTATCGTCTTTTGGGAGAGAGACATCACTAGTGAACATCATGGGACCCCGGTCCATATTACCATCACTGATCACATCCACTATTTACTTTCCGCTTTTACTTACTATTTGCAGCATTACCTATCACTATTATCACTTGCGTTTGATCCTTTATAAACGACAAGGCCGGAGGAATTGACAACCTCTCTGTACTCGTTGGGAGCAAAGTTATTTGTATCTGTGTGCAGGTCCACGTTGATTGCTAATATCTGGCGCCGTTAGCAGTTGACACCTTCTTGTTGAAACTAGGAGTCTCAGGGGAAATCGATCCTTGGTATCTTTGCCAAGGGAAAACTACCGCTACACTGCATCTCAAACCTTCCACTTGGGGTAACCAACGAGGGGCGAGAAGCCATCAGCTCCCCTTGCTCGTGCGGAGCTGCCCATACTCTCAACTACGACCAGGAGCCACCATAGCTAAGACCCCCAATTCCAGCCGAGGCCACCTCCACCGCGGAGCTCGCCGCCGGCGATTCCCTCCACCCCCGCCGACCTAGCAACTACCGGGAGGACCGCCCCAGACTGGCGGATCCATCCCCGCCCTCAGAACCTCGCGAGGAGCCGTGGCTCATCGACAGCGATCGCCGGAATCCCCGCCCCGCTCGGACAAAGGAGGAAGGAGGCGGGCGACTGGTCAAACCAGACCAGTGGGTCCAAGGGACCCACTATCAGTGACCCGAGCCGGCCCGCGCCGGTTTAAGTGGAAGCGTAAACACCGAAGTACGTTTCTCCTGCCTCGAACACGTATTCTTCCCCGAAACGTTTTCTTTTTCTGGTTTTATTTGAAAACAGAATGTTGACTAAACTTTGACTGGCTATAACTTTTTAAATATAAGTCCAAATGACTTGATTCTTTTTCTGTTGTTCCTCAAATTTGGTCTAGTTTATTTTCATATTTATTTGAAAATTTTCCAAACAACTTTTCTACTGTTTTGAAACTATGTGTTGATTTCAAATTTTCTTAAATAGGATTTTTGAAGAAGGAAGAAACTTTCTAAAGTTTTGGAATGCACCCTGCCTCTCCACTACTTGAAGGCAAGCATTCTGAACCCTGGCCCAATACTTGTTGTGGGTTGTGTGATACGATTACAACACCACCTTGACACATAGTTTTGTTAATCTTATGTGATGCTGTGGTCATGCGCATGGGTGCACGATGAAGTTTCCTTGCTGTTGGAAATTGATAAACTGTGATAGTAATCACCCTCGTCTACCTTTCATGCCTACCGGAAGGAATCCGGGAGAGTCATTATCTTGGGTAGACACGAGCTCGTTACTGATATTTCGTGAAGACGAGTATAGTCGGTAAGGCATGATAAGGTATGGTGAATGGTGATTCTGTCTGTTAGAGTGGATCATATTTGTTATGCTAATCATACAGGTGATGCTTTAACCTCCTCAGTCGACCATAGATCTAGTCTTGCTCCAGTAACCCCCATACTTGATTCGTACTATCACTTGTCCCTGCCATAAGTAGGGTGCGGTTCAGTAAGTTGTCAAACCCCTTCCTAGCACACACCGTACAGAGAGGCCATGGTGGAAGATACCGGCTGCATCCGGTAGGCATGCCACCTGGTCCGGGGGCATGGGTGTTTCCGGTTGGGACCGAGAGGGGGCACCCCTTAGTAGTGCGCGATATAAATTTGATCCCATGCTAATCGAGGTTGTAGCCTCCCCACTCAGAGTTTTGCTTAAACTGGTGTCGTGGGTGGTTCCAGACACCGGTAAGTTGAGCTGATGTGTGCAGGTCAGGTGTGTTTTCAATTAAAAGACCGTAGACGGAATTAGTCTCGATGGACTAAAAGAACCCGTTATTCGTGGGCAAAGAGTACACCCTCTGTAGAGATTAAATCTATTCGAATAGCCGTGTCCATAGGTTAGGACTACAGTATGGGACGGGTCAAGTGTCGGTCTTAGTGTCGGTCTTCGAAGGAAAGACTACCAAACCAAAACATGGATCATGATTTGTGACCTATGATGATTGTTACTATTATTATTATTATGGACTAACCCTCTATATTATTTGAGTTATTGAGTATCCCTGGACGGTTCTACCTCCTGGATATTCACCATCTTTTCTTTTATTTATAAGACCTTTATGTGGTGTCGCTTAGACGACCGACTGTGGCATGCTTGTTATTTCTTTTATTTATAAGCCCTTTATGTGGTGTCGCTTAGACGCCCGACTGTGGCATGCTTGCTATTTCTTTTATTTATAAGCTCTTTATGTGGTGTCGCTCAGACGCCTGACTGTGGCACGCTTGTTGTTTCTTTTATTTATAAGTCATTTATGTGGTGTCGCTCAGACGCCCGACTGAGGCATGCTTTATTTTAGTTTCACTCCCTGGTTCATGTTCATATTTTACATGAATAACCTGCTTGCCTCGTGGATTTTATTTCGGGACTGACGTGGTGTTTATCGAAGGTTTCCGAGCATGTTTATCTTTTGATATATTGTACCAGCGTTCATAATGTTTGCGAGTACATTCAAAGTACTCACTGGCTTGTCCCTGGCTATTGTCTTGGCCAGATTCCTTGCTTGGAGAGGAGCGTTGCGACGACCGCCCTCGGAATCTACGCAATGGTGATAGCAGCCTCGCGAAGATAGGGGTTAACCTGGTCAGCTGTTCCCGTGGGAAATGGAGACCCACAGACACCGATGTACTATAAACCGCTTCCGTCATCAGCCACTAGAAACCTTGTGTTGTACTCCCAGCCCAGAATTGTCTTGTACTACATATTTTGTATTTTTGCTTGGAAATTTCTGTATCAAATGATGCCTCGTCAGCTAACAGTAATCCTGTGGCTGGTGAGCACTAGGGCCATTTTCTAGGACATTTATCCCGAAAACCCGGTCCTGACAGCATTGCTCGGGCATATAGTATGCACACCTTTGAGGTGTACTGATGCACGAGGCAACCGAAAACACATTCAAAAGCTATGAAAAAAGTCTGAAAAAATTATGACATAGAGATGAACATTTGTTCAATGTCAAGTCTGAATTCAAATTCACAACTTGATACCAAAAGGCAAAACAGGGTGTGAATAATATGGGTTAATTCTCACAAAAACTTTTTTTAGGGAAGGTCATCATGGCTAGCTTTATTGAATTAAAACAGATTTACATCGTCTACTAGCTTGCTGACAATAATGTCAGGAGGCTCGTCCAACTAACTACTAGACATCTTATTACAATAACAAAAATGAGCTAGCACATGAGCCGCTTGATTACACGAACGATAGCAATTCTTAAAAATGACCTCCCCAATCACCACACATGTATCCACACAATCAGCGAAGATGGCCGCCGCTGAATCCCACCAATTCTCACAAAAACTTGATGATATTTAAATTTTCCCTAAGTGTTAAAAATCTGACGATCAGATAAAATGGCCATGCTTGTGTAGAAGAATTTGCCATGCTCTACAGTAAAAATTACCATGCAGCGTAAAAAATCAACAGAGAAGTTGCCATGATGTAGGATCGAATGTG
The DNA here is from genome assembly GCA_902687465.1 of Secale cereale. Taxonomy (NCBI): domain Eukaryota; kingdom Viridiplantae; phylum Streptophyta; class Magnoliopsida; order Poales; family Poaceae; genus Secale; species Secale cereale. The sequence continues at coordinate 371,278,972 of LR738709.1, read as the reverse complement.
CCGGGGCGTCAGAATTTTAACCCTAAAAATCTGGTGTTAGATTTATATTGAAATTCAAATTTTATGCAAAGGATCTGTTGCCATGTGTCAGGCCCTATTTTCTTTAGTGAATTTTTTGTTAGTGGATTTTCCGGGAAGCTTTGTTTGATTTGAGTTAGTTAATTTGATGCTCTTTGTTACAGAGTTTTTTTAGGGACACTATTAATGTTGGAAGGAGAGGCATGCTCACACATGATGATAAGTTACAACAAAACCACATTTATTACAAAGGGACCTGCAGTGACTGTGGTACATGACCAAGAGGCCAAAAAGCCCAAAGGAGAAACAGAAAACGGTTTTCAGTATGGTTTGAAAGAATGCAGCAGAAAACTGTCACCTTGTGGTGTCAAATCTGTCTATACAAATACTTATGCATGTCAGGATCATGCAAAACCATATGCCTAGCTACAAACAGCAGCTATTGGCGCCACAGCACCGCGTCTGGCAGGAGCTCGACTCTGCTGGCTACCTAACAAAAAAGTGCCTCCTCCCATCATATCCCCTCTAGAACGCCAACTCTTCTTCCTCTTGACCTGTTTGAGGCAACGTGCCTGCCGTCGCCGCATCCCGAAGGTCCTCGGCCTTCTCGGCGCTGATGTCGAGTAAATACTGCAACCTTGACAGCTTATCCTGCTTCGGGATGCTCTTCATGTACACGCAGTACAGGTCGTCAAGCTCTCGCGGAGTGGGCCATGACAAAGGCTTCGAAGCAGGCACGGCAGCATCACATGCGAGCAGGTCGTTCAGTGATGAAATCTGCATCAGATATGAAGCAATGAAAAATTTCACCACAAACTTCAAGAAATTTGTAGGAGTATAACCTAGCAGATGTTATTAAACCTATATCTCTAGGAGCAATTATGTAAATTTAACAAAACAAGCAGACAAGGGGTACACGGTACGTACCACACCATCTCTCTTCTTCTGCCTTAGCAAAGCAACAGCCTGAACAAGGGCGTTCTCCAACCTAACCTTCGCAATGCCCTGAACAATCGACCTGGCCTTCTCAGCACTTATCATAAGATCAGCTGGCATCTTTACATACACTTCCTCTTCATCAAATTCACCTGTGCCTGATGAGAATATCTCCTCGGCACACTTTTTGTAAATGGTTTCTCTCAACGGTTCTGAAATCAAGCTGTCCAGCTGGAAATTTGCGTCTTTCAATCCTCGGACCTGCTGTATACCAATCTGTCCTCGCGATATAGATGCTTCAATTGCACTAGACAACTTTGTCGTTGTGATGCTCTTAATGATTTTCTGTGCATGCTCAGATGGCAAACCAACCTGCTTCTGTATCGTTGCAAGCTGGTCAGCCTTGGATTCTGTCAACTTCCCATCAGCTAGAACCACTTCAGCCTGTTCCACAAATGCTTTTTCTGCCAGCTTAATGTGGACATCTTGAGCTTCTTTGGCGGTTAAACCAAGTATGTGTCCCAATTGCTTTAGCATTAAATACTCCGAATCGTCTTTCTTCGAGGAGATTGCTGTCCCGAATGAAACATTAGTAGTCTCACCAGTGATACAGAACATCAAATATGTTTGATACAGCTCAGCTCTATCTCTCAATGGAAGATCATCCTTGAGGGTTATCTCTTTCTGACTTGACTTGCCCAGCTTTTCTTTTAGCTCTTTATCAGGCCTTGTCTTCTTTAATGTTTCTAGTGATTCCCATTCATAGTCCTCATCCTCTCCCTCAGATTCAGTCGTTTCAGGTTCTGAGGTCGCACTTGATGTTGCAGGTTCAGCAGTTGTTAGCTCCCCTTTAATGTCAGCCAGAAGTTCACTTACAACAACTGTGTTGAAGGAAATTAACTTCTTCAACTCTTTTGCCTGTTCAATGCGATTCCCAGCTGCTTTTGCTTTCTGAATGTAGTTCAGGAATAATTTCCGTACCTGCCATTTGAATTTGGCAATACAGAAAATTAATTGGATCTGCAGTTGGAATATACCAAAAGATATACATAGTAGTAGTTTCTACAGAAGAATATTGGCCAATCTATATAGCCTAATTTTTTAGGTAAGAGGCATACTGCTTTACTAAAGATGGTCATAGCAGCCTCCTTTTTCAAGTTTAGACTCTGTGCTGCTTTCCTAACTGCCTCTCGTCTACCAGCGTTGTATCCATCAACTGACAAAATTGCTTCCTTGACAACCTGCAATGTCCTAAAAAGGGTAAGAATACATTTATACAGAACAGGCCATCAACTTTGCTGAACTAATGCAGATCTGGAATTTAACCTAAAATTATGCAGTGTGTTAATGAAAGGCACAATAAAATACATCACCTTTTCAAACAATTGACCGCAGATGTCAGTATGAGCAGCATCAACAGTTTCTTGAGGAATGCAGAGACGCACTTGGAATGCCGTCAAAGCTTCTGTTTCATCCTTGCTCAGCTCTCCGTCAGCTACAAACTGCTGAAGCTTCTGTCTGTAAATGTCTGAAGTATGAAGCGGCATTAATACGCGCTGATAATCATAAATACAAAGGCAGTAATTTAAGCCATATCATATTTGTCTTTCTTTCCTACTCCCTCCGATCCATAATAAGTGTCGTGGTTTTGGTTTAAATTTGAACTAAAACCACGAAACTTATTATGGATCGGAGGGAGTAATAAAAATCCATAACTGCTCGTACAACACAAGAACAGCAATGTATAACAAGATTAAGTAGATGCAGTCAGTTCCCTTGCTGCATATTACTTCCTATAGTCAATGTAAAATGTTGGCAACTAAAATAATAAGCAGCAGTATCAGCCCACAGCTAATGCCTGATGATTGTATAATGAATAATTGTGTGTACTGATGCAGCAAAAGGATATAGGATACCATATAGTAGAACCTAGTCAAACCAGATTCTCAATTTGACTCGTGGTTTTCCAGAATGGTACGCATCTTGCTAGCAAGAGAAGGATTAAACTGTAGCAAATATAGAGCTACGCTGTAAAACTAGAAGCAAGTGACAACGTGGTACCTTCATGCATCTTGCTAGCAAGTTCAGGATCAAACTGTAGCTCTTCGCACAGATTTTGGAGGAACGATGCTTTGCTAGAAGCTGCAGCCAAATCGGTGTTAAAGGATTTTGCAAGTCTCTTTCTGTATGCTTGAGATTTGACATCTGAGATGATTGCTTCTGCTTCACGCTTCCCCAGTCCAAATATATTTCTCAGATCGTTCAAAGGAGTAAGCTGGAATTTTTAATCACAGAAAGATTTATCTTGTTAAAGGCTTAGTTGTTGTTGTTGTTGTAAAGATTTATCTTGTTAAGATGCTACCGTATGTTTTTAGACTCAATGGTCAGAGAGCATGGGCAAAAATATAAGACAGTTCATGTTGAAAAACCAAAATTGTCAGCCCGATGTGATACAATTGCTAGGTTATGTACTTCTCAAATTATTTTATCTTGATTAAAGCAACCTTTACAGAACAATGACAACAAATCAAAGTACTTGTTATTATCTATCATGACTGTTCCCAGTTAGGGCATGTACAATGGTTCTAGCTTAAGGATGCCACATAAGATAAATGATGAGGTGGAGGAGAGAGAAATCATAAGAGAAGGCTTGTCTTAGCTTATTTAAGCAAAGACAAGAGATGATAGCTTAGCACAATTTGTCTCACCATGTTTTTAGGAATAACTAATTATTGAAGATAAGGCTAAGAGATGACCCATTGTAGACTTGTTTTTTTGTCATCTCTAATTTACATGCAAAACTTAAGATAAGACTATCTTAGCAACCATTGTACATGCCCTTATATAATAATGAGAAATTTTTGTTTTTGCCAATTTTCCTTATGCCACTCTAGATTTTGACATTTCACTTTTGCCACTCAGTTTTTGACAATTATCACAATTGACATTCCCAAAACATACTAGTAGTGGGAAATTTTTGTTTTTGCCACTTTAGATTTTGCCAATTTTCCTTGTACCAAAATCTAGAGTGGCACAAGGAAAATTGGCAAAATCTAGAGTGGCAAAAACAAAAATTTCCATAATTGGCAAAAAATAGCTCCGTAGAATAACAGAGATGCATAAAATGTGGACGATCATGATGGATAAATTTTCAGAAAATCAGGTCTCCAAGGGGCCAGTGTGAATATCATTTGAGAGGCTCTTTTAACTTATTATTATTGTGAAAAACACGAATTCTGCCAAGCATTAATTTGTTGGCATGAATCGGCATAATACTCTACTTGAATCAGAGTATATGTTCCCTCTTTTGTCAAAAATTGCTGGTCTGATCAAGGGCTTGGTATTAAATTCATTCGAACCAGAAAATACTATTGATGTGTTACTGATATGTAGCCCTAGGCCACACAGGTTATTCCTTAACAACAGTAACAGGTACCGCTTGAGTTTGTTTAGTTCAGCATCTTACATGATGTGAACTACAAAACAGAAGATGTGTGACATAGATGGGCGTGGAGTTACTGTTCATCCCGGGTGCAAACACTTTCGTACTACTGTTGTGTTGTCTGTGATCCAAATATGTCAATAGACTAACTGACTAAATTCATCCACACAAAGTCCAGACTGTATTTTCCAAATACTACAGTCTTGCAAACTTGCACTGGTCTACTTAAATCAATATGCTTCACAATAATAGGTCAATAGACTAACTATGTCCACATAAAAAATAACTTTGTCCACAAAAAATCCAGTATTTTCCAAATCCTACAACCTTGCAAACTTGCACTGGTCTACTTAAATCAATATGCTTCACAATAATAGGTAACTATGTTAACCATTTCAAAAGAAACCTACGGAATTATTGATTACTTATTTTAGCTTGTCATCTGATATGGAGCATCAGCTAACTAAACAAAATGTGAATAACATGTGATCACCTTCTCATTATCAACAGGTCCATCTGAAAGTACATCTGTTGCATAGGTCCTATAGAGTGTCTTTAGATCACCAGCCCTCCTATCATGATCAAGCTCTCCCGCTATGCAATTCATGCAGAAGAACCAATAAGAACTCATAAGGACAGTCCACCTCATCAACATATGAATTCAAAAATCTTCACTAACTTACCTAATGAAATAGGTCCAAGCCCACGTGCAAATCGATCGCCTTGAGGATGCTTGCTCAGTACAGTTAGCAGGCTATTAAATGCAAGGACACACTTTACTTCTTCAATAACCTGTGTTGGGCTATTCCTGCAGGCAGTGATAATATGGTTTAGTCCTGAGGTAAAAATTTGAGCATTCTGTATTGATAAGATCCAAAAAATTAAGCATAGCAAGATTCAGAGGGTTTACACTTCTTGACAGAGATACATGTATCTGCTAATAACTGAACAACGAAAAGAAATGGGGCTTCTTGGAAAAGTATTTCTCAAACTTCCCTGGGAGTGCAGATAGCTCAGTTTTTCGTAATAGTAGAAAAATATTACTCCCTCCGTCCCATAATGTAAGACGGTTTTGGACACTACAGTAGTGTCAAAAACCGTCTTACATTATGGGACGGAGGGAGTATTTGCTAATTAATATTAAAGCAGATCAATCCACCAAGCATACCCTTGTCTCCCTTATAAACAGCATGGTGCGTACAATAATACAGCTAAGATTTTTAACTGGAGGTTGAGTTTATATGTTATTCTTCATGGTATTAAAATAATACTGAAAGCTTGCAACTCAAACAAGCCAGCAAACACTGATAACATCACTTGCTCATGAGGTGGAAAGCCTCTCTTGTTGTGGAGGGAGGAGATAAATTTTATCATTGCTAGTTATGAAGTACTTTCCACAAATATAATATCAGAAGAAATTCTAATGTACAAAATACCTATATATCGGCTTTAACAAAAATATATGCTCCCTTTTCTTAAAACCATCAGATTAGCAGTTAATACATTTATGTTTTCATGGAAATTGTGAAATAATGAAATCAGCCAGCAGGATTGCAGAGAGACTTCATACGTGGCTTTGTTACGCGACTTCAAGATGTCTAAAGCTGATGAAATGTTTTCTTGAATCAACTTCTTCGCATGTTCCCTGAACATGTCAGCAGCAATCTGGCAAAATATAAATATCAGCACATGTTACAACAGAATATGCTTAGATTGACGTCGTCTGCCATGCCTTGCCATACTTAGATTGATGTCAACAATCAAATAGAAACCTGTACGGTGTCCAAGATACTATCCTTAGATTTATACTATTTGGATATAGGTGACAAGATGCCCCAAGAACTGATGAAATGATGCTAAAGCAACCCAGCAGTAAATCTCCAGAGAGAAGGGTTACCTCATCAGAAAGTTTACACGCAAGTTGTGCTCTCCTTACTTCAATGAGTGTGCCTATGTCCAGACCTAGGGAAACAGAATATGTCCAGGTGAGAACATTCATGGAATGCAACAAGTAATTAGTATACAGGGGATATCCTTGCTATCTACCCTGCTCTAAATTTAATCTACTTGAATGACAAACCTTGTAAGCACGATATGACCTAAGAATGGAACTAATGCCTACAAGTATTTCAGCGGTACCTCTACCAATAGACTTGAGCTGTATCGCGTACAAATTTTTGGCATTGTCCCGCATAGCAATGTCGATCTGCCAAAAGATTATGAAAATGTAACAAAACAACCATGATGTCAAATAAGATAGAGACACACAGAAACCATGCACCAAAGTAACAAGAGATGAGCAAGCATTTCAAAAGACATGCTCTATGAGAAAAAAAAACATCTGACTTATGTGAATGTGCAATCTGTACATCTTAAAGCAATTTACGTCTTCATCTTTATCAGCACAAAAGATCTTCCCTTTCAACTACTACATTCAGCCTGAAACAATTTTTATAGCCATATGCTACTCAAACTTTATAAGGTTGATCATGCTAGTCAAGAAACGGCGGCACTAAACATGTACAGTCAGTCTGTCTATTTTTGGTACAAGTAACAATGCATGTGTCATAGTGCATCACATTACATTGCATACATTATTTTGCAGGGAGAATTTTCACACCAGTAGATCATGTATGTCTCGCAGACTGATATGCACGACCAATAAGGGCAACAAATTTGTAATCATAGTACATACATAGATATTAAAATTGGCCACGACAAAATGAGCATGCAAAGATCACCTATTGCATTATGAAGGGTAAAACACTAGCTTCAGGAGGTCTCTTACAGTAACAACGTAGTTAGAAAATGGGTGCAATTACACTACAAAGTTTAGCAAAAACAACAAACACCATAATAGTGGTAACATTCTGCTTTCTCCATGAGATGAAATCATAAACAGAGAAATGGCATGCACAAAGGTAAAACAATGTATACTAATGTACCTGCGAATCAGTGATCCCGGAAAGATACCATGAAATCATAAACAGAGACATGCCATGCACAAAGGTAAAACAATGTATATTAATGTACCTGAGAATCAGTGATGCCGAAAAGCCGTTTCCATGGAAGTAGGAAGGCTGATGCGTCTCCAAAGACAAGATTTGACACATATATCAGCTTTTGAAATGCCTAAGAAATATTTCCATGGTTACTGTTAGGAACCGCAGACGGTTTTAAGTATCCATGTATTTACTTCAAAGCAGAAACAATTACCCGTCGCTGTTCAATGTCAGCATCACGGTCCCTTGTTTCCAACCTCTCTCTGTATAAGCGTCTACCAATCTATTGAAATGGGCAAAGTGGAAGGCATAAGCAGGCAGAGGGAAAATAGTGCAATTGTGAAAATAGTGACTAAAGATAATACAAACATCTGAAAAGTGAAAACAATACGGGATACCAAGATGTAACAAAAAAAGGCTTGGATCATGAGGGAATACCTCCATGTGCATATTTGCAGCATCTACATCATCGAGTCCAAGGCCTCTTTTAAATTTTGCAATGACCTCAACCTCATCACCTTTGAGATCTTCATCTCCTGGAGGAAGTACTGAGTAAAGAAAGCTGCAGGAAAAAAAGAAGATAGGAGAAAGAATGAGCAAATGACAAATGTTCAGGAGCGTGAAACCACGTGAAGCTCAAATATCACATTCCAAAATTGGTAAGATGTGGATAGTGTTCGATTTCCAAAGACAGTAAATGTTCAACACCAATGTGAATTTAGAAGTGCTTATCAAAAAGGTACTCCCTCCGTTCCATAATTCTTGTTGTGGTTTTAGTTCAAATTTGAACTAAAACCACGACAAGAATTTGAAACGGAGGGAGTAGTATATTCAAGAACTGAGTTAACTGAATGCAATACCAAAGAATCGTACGAAATTTTTGAGTTGAATCGTGCTCATGTGCATATGTGCGAGCCTACCAATGTATAAATTGGTAGATTCGCCATATGAAAATAATATGAGTGAATAGTCATCAACATTCACAGTACTTCCACCACATTATAGATCCGTACCATTTACAGAAATATTATGGTACAAACTTCAATATTGCATGCTGTTGTTTATAAATCGTCAGAAGTGGCCCCTTTATGGGACAGGAGGGGGTGATTGCTAAGAGAGGTGTAGCCATGTACTAGAAAATATGGTAGTGCAAATACTCCCATCCAAGAGTAAGATTGCATAGAATCCAGTATTTATCTGGTCGTTCTGTGCATACATGTTTTCACAATCATCATGGAAAACAACTGAACGTCACGTGTATCAAGAGGTTTACCTGCCATACAAGTCACAGAGCTCTGTTTTGAAGGCTGCATCTTGTGTACTAACTCCATATCTAAAAATACATAAGAGAAGGATAAGATAATGCAGAAAGAGCAATGCATTCAATACTTCCTTGCAAGTTCACATCACCCTACAAGAATCATACATCTCCTCCGTGTTACATTTAACGATAGCACCAATTATATATTTCATCTTTTACAGAAAAAGCATACCCCACAACGCTGCTAGTACCCCTAACAAGTTTGGAGTTTCAAAAGTAAATGGATTTGCACAAACCACATTGCAAGCCTAAATTTGATACAAGACAAAACAAGCACAACAAAACGTTGAGATGATCAAATAGCTGGTTTTGCAAGCCTACTTTAGTGATCTAAGCGCTCTTATATTTCTGTATGGAGGGAGTATATTTCAAAAAAATAAAACATACTTATATAGCTGATATAAACGACCCAAGCATACAGCTAAGGCAGGCAGCAACTACGAGGCAATCCAAACTCACTTGTTCGCGATGGCCTCCACCTCGCTGGCCTCCAGCTTGGTGGGGTCGTCATGGCCGGCGACGTAGTTGTGCAACCCGACAGCGGCGACCTCTGGCACTACAGAGTTCACCGCGACGGCAGCGGCGACGCTGGCCCCACCGAGCACGGCCGCGCCCGCGAACGCCGCGGCCCGGGAGCCACCGCCAGCGCGGAGCCCGATGCCGTAGCCCGCCGCCACGGCCGCCACGGCGACCGCGAGCTCCGCCGCCGTCCGTGCCACCGGCGGCAGCGCCTCCACGAGCGGCTGCACGCCGGTGAGCTCCCTCCGCCCTCCGAACACCTGCCCACTCCGGCTGCCGAACACCTCCTCGTCCCGGTCCGCGGCGTCGCCCTCCCCCTCCCCCGAGGCCGCCACGCGGCGAGACCGCCGGCTCCGGAGGCGGGCGAAGGCGGTGCGCTTCCGTGGCGGGAAGCGGAGGAGGGGCAATGGTTTGAGCGGGGCGAAGAGGAGCGGGGAGGCGGCGGCGCGGGGTGAGGGCCTCGCGGAGACGAGGGAGAGCTCCATTGTAAGATCTCGCCTGGACGGACGGCGGCGGCGGGCGGAGGGGCGGAGCCGCGGAGGAGGGGGAGGGTGTGGATAGCGTTGCGACGATGGATGGGGATTGGTGGGGGCGGTCGGGGCGGAGCGACGCCTGGGGGCTCGGGCGGCTGGCTGGGCAAAGGGGTGGGACGAAGGGCCGAATTTAGGGGCAAAGGCAAGCACAAGGTCTCCTTTTTCTTTTGCTTTTTTTTCCTCTTTTGATTTTCAGGATCAAGGAAACCGCAAGTAGTTATAATGTGATACAACTGCTTGCAAGAAACCAAAAATATACTAGTAGTACCAACTTACTGTATTTTTTGGGAGGAAAGGTACCAACTTACTCGTATTGCTCAAGTGTAAGAAAAACTTACTGTATTGCTCCGTATGACACTCCTTGATCAGAGAAACCATCTTCTCATAATTAAGCTACGATATTTGAGAAGTTGAAAGAAGGAACATGATAAAAGTCTTCAAAGATGAGTGTATACTTTCCTTTAGACCTCTCGTGATGTCACGGGTTTTTTTTTCGAGCACATTGACAAGACGGTTGACAATGTGTCTTTGACCGCTCATCCCTCGTCCATAAATATCTTCTTTCATAAATAAGTTCTAAATTTGAACTAAAACCACATCACTTATTTATGTTAATTTAAACTAAAGCTACATCACTTATTTATAAACAAAGGGAGTATTAATATTATGAGGCGAGTATCAACGAATTGGGACATGTAACTAAAGCCACGTCACTAATTTATGAAGAGAGGGATTTAGCAATAGATTTGTGTAACAAGTGATTTCATATGGGGTTGGTGGCTCGTTGCTTTCACTTTTACCTCTTTAAGACTTGTATGACACTATAATAATTTAGAATGTGTCTAGAGTGATAGTTTCTCGTTCATTTTATCTTCGAAAAAGGTAAAATTGAGGTTATTATAGAGGTGGGGATTTGCTACTTGTGAGTTGCGTTGCAATTTTCTCGAATAGGAGGGGATAAAGCAATACGGTAGAGAGAAGTATTTCCCTCATTAAGAACTAACATTATCAATCCAGTAGAAGAACCACACAAAACTTTGTTAGCAGCATCTGCATACACAAAAGTAAATATTTGCACCTAATGCGAACAAGGGGGTTGTCAATCCCCTCGGCGGTTACTTCCAAGGATTATATCTTGTAGTAGTACGTAGTAATATAAATTTTAAAATAAAATAAAATAAATAAAATTGCAGCAAGGTATTTTTGTATTTTTATATATGATAAAAGTAGATCCGGAGGCTATAGTTTACAATAGAGACTTCTCTCTTAAGCAGATAACATACGGTGGGTGACCAAATTACTGTTGGGCAATTGATAGAAAAGCGCATAGTTATGACGATAATCAAGGCAATGAACATGTATAAGCATCACATCTGAGACAAGCAGACCGAATCTTTCCCGCATCTACTACTATTACTCCACCCATCGACGGATATCCAACATGCATCAAGGGTATTAAGTATAAAAAAATAACACATTAAACAAGATGACATGATGTAGACAAAGTAAACCCAAGTAATATGAATAAACCCCATTGTTTTATCCTTAATAGCAACAATACAAATATGTGTCTTGTCCATTTCTGTCATTGGGATATAGAACACCACAAGATTGAACCCATCACAAAGCATCTCTCCCACTGCAAGATTAATCAATCTAGTTTGCAAACTAAACGGATATATCAGAGAGAAATACAAAATTATAATAATCATGCATAAAGGAATTTGAAAAATAATATTCATAAATAATATGATCATAAACCCACAACAGATCCCAGCAAACACACCGCAAAAAAAAGATTACATCGGATAGAACTTCAAGAAGATCAGGGAGAACATTGTATTGAAGATCAAAGAGGGAGAAGAAGCCATCTAGCTATTGGGGAACGTAGCAGAATTCAAAAAAAATCTACGCTTTCACCAAGATCAATCTAAGGAGTCATATAGCAACGAGCATAAAGGAGTGCATCTACATACCCTTTGTAGATCGCGAGCGGATGATGGAGTCGTACTCGTCGTGATCCTCGTCACCGATGATCCCAGCGCCAAACGGACGGCACCTCCGCGTTCAACACACGTACGGTACAGCGACGTCTCCTCCTTCTTGATCCAGCAAGGGGGGAGGAGAGGTTGATGGAGATCCAGCAGCACGACGGCGTGGTGGTGGATGCAACGGGAAAAACTGCAGGGCTTCGCCGAGACCCTGCGGGAGGAGTTGGAGATGTAACGGGGGGGAGGTGCCAGGGGCTGAGGTGCGGCTGCCCTCTCTCTCCCCCCCCCCACTATATATAGGGGGCCAGGGGGGCGCCGGCCCTAGGAGATCCAATCTCCTAGGGGGGTGGCGGCCAAGGGGGTGGCTTGCCCCCTAAGCCTAAGGGGGGCGCCCCCACCCATAGGGTTTCAACCCTAGGCGCATGGGGGGAGGCCCATGGGGGTGCACCAGCCAACTAGGGGCTGGTCCCCCTCCCCCTACGGCCCACGGGGCCCTCCGGGATGGGTGGCCCCACCCGGTGGACCCCCGGGACCCTTCCGGTGGTCCTGGTACACTACCGGTGACCCCCGGAACTCTTCCGATGGCCGAAACTGGACTTCCTATATATCATTCTTTACCTCCGGACCATTCCAAATCTCCTCGTGATGTTCGGGATCTCATCTGGGACTCCGAACAACATTTGTATTTCCGTGTGCATATATCTCTATAACCCTAGCGTCACCGAACCTTAAGTGTGTAGACCCTACGGGTTCGGGAGACACGTAGACATGACCGAGACGACTCTCCGGTCAATAACCAACAGCGGGATCTGGATACCCATGTTGGTTCCCACGTGTTCCTCGATGATCTCATCGGATGAACCACTGTGTCAAGGATTCACTTAATCTCGTATGTAATTCCTTTTGTCTATCAGTATGGTACTTGCCCGAGATTCAATCGTCGGTATACCGATACCTTGTTCAATCTCGTCATGGTAAGTCTCTTTACTCGTTCCGTAATCCATCATCCCGTGACTAACTCCTTAGTCATTTTGAGCTCATGATGATGATGTCTTACCGAGTGGGCCCAGAGATACCTCTCCGTCATACGGAGTGACAAATCCTAGTCTCGGTTCGTACCAACTCAACAGACACTTTCGGAGATACCCGTTGCGTACCTTTATAGTCACCCAGTTACGTTGTGACGTTTGGCACACCCAAAGTATTCCTACGGTATCCGGGAGTTGCACAACCTCATGGTCTAAGGAACAGATACTTGACACTGGAAAAGCTTAAGCATTACGAACTACACGATCTCGTGCTAGGCTTAGGTTTGGGTCTTGTCCATCACATCATTCTCCTAATGATGTGATCCCGTTATCAATGACATCCAATGTCCATGGTCAGGAAACCGTGACCATCTGTTGATCAACGAGCTAGTAACTAGAGGCTTACCAGCGACACGTTGTGGTCTATGTATTCACACATGTATCACTGTTTCCGTACAATACAATTCAAGCATGAATAACAGACAATTATCATGAACAAGGAAATATAATAATAATCCTTTTATTATTGCCTCTAGGGCATATTTCCAACAGTCTCCCACTTGCACTAGAGTCAATAATCTAGTTACATTGTGATGAATCGAACACCCATAGAGTTCTGGTGTTGATCATGTTTTGCCCGTGGAAAAGTTTTAGTCAACGGATCTGCGACATTCAGATCCGTATGTACTTTACAAATATCTATGTCTCCATCTTGAACATAATTCCTGATGGAGTTGAAACGGCGCTTGATGTGCTTGGTCTTCTTGTGAAACTTGGGCTCCTTAGCAATGGCAATAGCCCCAGTGTTGTCACAGAAGAGAGTCATCGGGCTTGACGCGCTTGGAATGACTCCTAGGTCGGTGATGAACTCCTTCATCCAGACTCCTTTCTGGGTTGCTTCGCAGGCAGCTATGTACTCCACTTCACATGTAGAATGCGCCACAACGCTCTGCTTGCAACTGCACCAACTGACTGCTCCTCCATTCAAAATATGCATGTATCCGGTTTGTGACTTGGAGTCATCTAGATCTGTGTCAAAGCTAGCATAGACGTAACCTTTTACGACGAGCTCTTCGTCACCTCCATAAACGAGAAACATATCCTTACTCCTTTTCAGGTACTTCAGGATGTTCTTGACCGCTGTCCAGTGTTCCATGCCGGGATCACTTTGGTACCTCCCTACCAAACTTATGGCAAGGTTCACATCAGGTCTGGTACACAGCATGGCATACATGAGAGAACCTATGGCTGAGGCATAGGGGATGACACTCATCTTTTCTCTATCTTCTGCCGTGGTCGAGGACTGAGCCGTGCTCAATCTCATACCTTGTAAAACAGGCAAGAACCCCTTCTTGGACTGATCCATATTGAACTTCTTCAATATCTTGTCAAGGTATGTGCTTTGTGAAAGACCAATGAGGCGTCTCGATCTATCTCTATAGATCTTGATGCCTAATATATAAGCAGCTTCTTCAAGGTCCTTCATTGAAAAATTCTTATTCAAGTAGGCCTTTATGCTCTCCAAGAATTCTATATCATTTCCCATCAGCAGTATGTCATCCACATATAATATGAGAAATGCTATAGAGCTCCCACTCACTTTCTTGTAAATACATGCTTCTCCCCAAGTCTGTATAAAGCCAAACGCTTTGATCACATCATTAAAGCGAATATTCCAAGTCTGAGATGCTTGCACACCTTGTCAGCATTCTCTGGATCGACAAAACCTTCCGGCTGCATCATATACAGTTCTTCCTTGAGGAAGCCATTAAGGAATGTTGTTTTGGCGTCCATTTGCCATATCTCATAATCATAGAATGCGGCAATTGCTAACATGATTCAGACGGACTTTAGCATCGCTACGGGAGAGAAAGTCTCGTCGTAGTCAATCCCTTGAACTTGCCGATAACCCTTAGCGACAAGCCGAGCCTTATAGATGGTCACATTACCATCCGCGTCTGTCTTCTTTTTGAATATCCATTTATTTTCTATGGAGTGCCGATCATCAGGCAAGTCCACCAAAGTCCATACTTTGTTTTCATACATGGATCCTATCTCGGATTTCATGGCTTCAAGCCATTTGTTGGAATCCGGGCCCGCCATCGCTTCTTCATAGTTCGAAGGTTCACCGTTGTCTAACAACATGATTTCCATGACAGGGTTGCCGTACCACTCTGGTGCGGAACGTGTCCTTGCAGACCTTCGAAGTTCGGTAGTAACTTGATCTGTATCTTCATGATCATCATCATTAACTTCCTCCCTTGTCGGTGCAGGCACCTCGGGAACAATTTCCCGCGCTGCGCTACTTTCCGGTTCGGGAAGGGTGACTGTCACCTCATCAAGTTCTACTTTCCTCCCACTCAATTCTTTCGAGAGAAACTCTTTCTCCAGAAAGGATCCATTCTTGGCAACAAAAATCTTGCCTTCAGATCTGAGGTAGAAGGTGTACCTAGTTGTTTCCTTTGGGTATCCTATGAAGACGCATTTCTCCGATTTGGGTTCGAGCTTTTCAGGTTGAAGTTTCTTGACATAAGCATCGCAACCCCAAACTTTCAGAAACGACAGCTTAGGTTTCTTGCCAAACCAAAGTTCATACGGTGTCGTCTCAACGGATTTTGATGGAGCCCTATTTAAAGTGAATGCGGCAGTCTCTAAAGCAAATCCCCAAAAGGATAGCAGTAAGTCGGTGAGAGACATCATTGATCGCACCATGTCCAACAGAGTACGATTTCGACGTTCGGACACACCATTACGCTAAGGTGTTCCGGGTGGTGTCAATTGTGAAACAATTCCACAGTTCCTTAGGTGCGTGCCAAATTCATGACTTAAATATTCACCCCCACGATCCGATCGTAAGAACTTTATTTTTCTGTCACGTTGATTCTCAACCTCATTCTGAAATTCCTTGAACTTTTCAAAGGTCTCAGACTTGTGCTTCATCAAGTAGACATACCCATATCTACTCAAGTCATCTGTGAGGGTGAGAACATAACGATAGCCCCCGCGAGCTTCAACACTCATTGGACCGCACACATCGGTATGTATGATTTCCAATAAGTTGGTTGCTCGCTCCATTGTTCCGGAGAACGGAGTCTTGGTCATCTTGCCCAAAAGGCATGGTTCGCACGTGTCAAATGATTCATAATCAAGAGACTCTAGAAGCCCATCTGCATGGAGCTTCTTCATACGCTTGACACCAATGTGACCAAGGCGGCAATGCCACAAGTATGTGGGACTATCATTATCAACTTTATATCTTTTGGCATTCACACTATGAATATGTGTATCATCACGTTCGAGATTCATCAAAAATAAACCATTGACCAGCGGGGCATGACCATAAAATATATCTCTCAAATAAATAGAACAACCATTATTCTCGGATTTAAATGAGTAGCCATCTCGCATCAAACGAGATCCAGATACAATGTTCATGCTCAAAGTTGGTACTAAATAACAATTATTAAGGTTTAAAACTAATCCAGAGGGTAGATGTAGAGGCAGCGTGCCGACGGCGATCACATCGACCTTGGAACCATTCCCGACGCGCATCGTCACCTCGTCCTTCGCCAGTCTCCGCTTATTCCGCAGCTCCTGCTTTGAGTTACAAATGTGAGCAACTTCACCGGTATCAAATACCCAGGAGCTACTACGAGCGCTGGTAAGGTACACATCAATAACATGTATATCATGTATACCTTTGACGTTGCCGGCCTTCTTATCTGCTAAGTATTTGGGGCAGTTCCGCTTCCAGTGACCCGTTCCCTTGCAATGAAAGCATTCAGTTTCAGGCTTGGGTCCATTCTTTGGCTTCTTCCCGGCAACTGGCTTACCGGGCGCGACAACTCCTTTGCCGTCCTTCTTGAAGTTCTTCTTACCCTTGCCTTTCTTGAACTTAGTGGTTTTATTGACCATCAACATTGAATACACCTCAGGAATGGACCTCTCCATCCCTTGCATATTGAAGTTCAACACGAAGCTCTTGTAGCTAGGTGGGAGCGACTGAAGGATTCTGTCAACGACCGCTTCGTCTGGGAGATTCATTCCCAGCTGAGACAAGCGGTTGTGCAACCCAGACAACTTGAGTATGTGCTCGCTGACAGAACTATTCTCCTCCATCTTACAACTGTAGAATGCATCGGAGACGTCATATCTCTCGACTCGGGCATGAGCTTGGAAAACCATTTTCAGCTCTTGGAACATCTCATATGCTCCGTGGTGCTCAAAACGCTTTTGGAGCCCCGATTCTAAGCTGTAAAGCATGCCGCACTGAACCAGGGAGTAATCATCACAACGTGACTGCCAGACGTTCATAATGTCCTGGGTGGCCGGGAGAACGAGTGCATCACCTAGCGGTGCTTCAAGGACATATGATCTCTTGGCAGCTATGAGGATAATCCTCAGGTTACGGACCCAATCCGTATAGTTGCTACCATCGTCTTTCAGCTTGGTTTTCTCTAGGAACGCGTTGAAGTTGAGGGCAACCTGAGCGTGGGCCATTTGATCTACAAGACACATTGTAAAGATTTTAGACTAAGTTCATGATAATTAAGTTCATCTAATCAAATTTTATGAACTCCCACTCAGATTGGCATCTCTTTAGTCATCTAAGTGATACATGATCCGAATCGACTAGCCCGTGTCCGATCATCACGTGAGACGGACTAGTCATCAACGGTGAACATCTACATGTTGATCGTATCTTCTATACGACTCATGTTCGACCTTTCGGTCTTCCGTGTTCCGAGGCCATGTCTGTACATGCTAGGCTCGTCAAGTGAACCCTAAGTGTATTGTGTGTGTAAATCTGGCTTACACCCGTCGTATGCGAACGTTAGAACCTATCACACCCGATCATCACGTGGTGCTTCGGAACAACGATCCTTAGCAATGGTGCACAGTTAGGGGGAACACAATTCTTGAAATTTTTATTGAGAGATCATCTTATTACTACCGTCGATCTAAGTAAACAAGATGCATAAACATGATAAACATCACATGCAATCAAATAGAGTGACATGATATGGCCAATATCATTTTGCTCCTTTGATCTCCATCTTCGGGGCACCATGATCATCTTGGTCACCGGCATGACACCATGATCTCCATCATCATGATCTCCATCATCGTGTCTTCATGAAGTCGTCTCGCCAACTATTACTTCTACCACTATGGCTAACGTTTAGCAATAAAGTAAAGTAATTACATGGCGTTATTCAGTGACACGCAGGTCATACAATAAATAAGACAACTCATATGGCTCCTGCCGGTTGTCATTTTCATCGACATGCAAGTCGTGATTCCCTATTACAAGAACATGATCAACCTCATACATCACATATATCATTCACCACGTCTTCTTGGCCATATCACATCACATAGCACATGCTGCAAGAACAAGTTAGACGTCCTCTAATTGTTGTTGCAAGTTTTTACGTGGCTTCTATATGTTTCTAGCAAGAACGTTTCTTACCTACGCCAAAACCACAACGTGATATGTCAATTTCTATTTACCCTTCATAAGGACCCTTTTCATCGAATCCGATCCGACTAAAGTGGGAGAGATAGACACCCGCCAGCCACCTTATGCAACTAGTGCATGTCAGTCGGTGGAACCAGTCTCACGTAAGCATACGTGTAAGGTCGGTCCGGGCCGCTTCATCCCACGATGCCGTCGAATCAAGATTGGACTAGTGGCGGCAAGAGAATTGAACAAAATCAACGTCCACAACTTGTTTGTGTTCTACTCGTGCAAGATGCTACGTAAAGACCTAGCTCAGATGCCACTGTTGGGGAACGTAGCAGAATTCAAAAAAAATATACGCTTTCACCAAGATCAATCTAAGGAGTCATCTAGCAACGAGCATAAAGGAGTGCATCTACATACCCTTTGTAGATCGCGAGCGGAAGCGTTCGAAGGAACGTGGATGATGGAGTCGTACTTGTCGTGATCCTCGTCACCGATGATCCCAGCGCCGAACGGACGGCACCTCCGCGTTCAACACACGTACGGTACAGCGACGTCTCCTCCTCTTGATCCAGTAAGGGGGGAGGAGAGGTTGATGGAGATCCAGCAGCACGACGGCGTGGTGGTGGATGCAACGGGAAAAACTGCAGGGCTTCGCCGAGACCCTGCGAGAGGAGTTGGAGATGTAACGGGGGGGAGAGGCGCCAGGGGCTGAGGTGCGGCTGCCCTCTCTCCCCCCTACTATATATAGGGGGCCAGGGGGGCGGCCCTAGGAGATCCAATCTCCTAGGGGGGCGACGACCAAGGGGGTGGCTTGCCCCCCAAGCCTAAGGGGGGCGCCCCACCCCTAGGGTTTCAACCCTAGGCGCATGGGGGGAGGCCCATGGGGGGTGCGCCAGCCCACTAGGTTAAAGATTGTGGATGTCGCCTAGAGGGGGGGTGAATAGGCGCTTTAAAATAATTACGGTTTCGGCTTGAACAAATGCGGAATAAACATAGCGATTAATTTGTCAAGCACAAAACCTACAACAACTAGGCTCACCTATGTGCACCAACAACTTATGCTAAGCAAGATAAACAACTAGGTGATAGCAAGATATATGACAAGAAACAATATGGCTATCACAAAGTATAGTGCATAAGTAAAGGGCTCGGGTAAGAGATAACCGAGGAACACGGAGACGACGATGTATCCCGAAGTTCACACCCTTGCGGATGCTAATCTCCGTTTGGAGCGGTGTGGAGGCACAATGCTCCCCAAGAAGCCACTAGGGCCACCGTAATCTCCTCACGCCCTCGCACAATGCAAGATGTCGTGATTCCACTAAGGGACCCTTGAGGGCGGTCACCGAACCCGTACAAATGGCAACCCTTGGGGGCGGTCACCGAACCCGTACAAAATGCTCGGGGCGATCTCCACAACCTAATTGGAGACCCCGACGCTTGCCCGGAGCTTTGCACCACAATGATTAAGCTCCGAACACCACAAGGTTGGGGCTATCTCCCCAACGACACCATGAAGCTTCACCACAATGGAATATGGCTTCGAGGTGACCACAACCGTCTAGGGCACCCAAGAACCCAAGAGGAACAAGCTCAAGGGTACCAAGCACCCAAGAGTAATAAGCTTCTCAACTTGTAATTTCCACGTATCACCATGGAGAACTCAAACCGATGCACCAAATGCAATGGCAAGGGCACACGGAGTGCCCAAGTCCTTCTCTCCCAAATCCCATCAAAGCAACTAATGCTAGGGAGGGAAATGAGAGGAAGAACAAGAAGGAGAACACCAAGAACTCCAAGATCAAGATCCAAGGGGTTCCCCTCACCTAGAGGAGAAAGTGATTGGTGGAAATGTGGATCTAGATCTCCTCTCTCTTTCCCCCCCAAAACTAGCAAGAATCCATGGAGGGATTGAGAGATAGCAAGCTCGAAGAAGGTCAACAATGGGGGAAGAACACTAGCTCAAGAGATAAGGTTCATTGGGAAGAAGAGCCTCTTTTATAGGTGGGGAAAAATCCAACCGTTATGCTCACAGCCCGCACAGAGCGGTACTACCGCTCCAGGAGCGGTACTACCGCTAGGGCATTAGTACCCCTTAGAAAAACAACAGCGAGGAGGCAAAAAGGCCAGAAGAACCGTCGGAGCGGTAGTACCGCTTGACCTCACGGTACTACCGCTAGGGGTAGCGGTACTACTACTTGCGAGCAGTACTAAAAAATTACATCCGTGCCTACCACCGTTGGACTTGTGACGAGTTTTTGGTTCCGAGCAGAAGTAGCCACGGAAGTAGCCGCGGTAGTACTGCTCCAAGCGGTAGTACCGCTCCTGAAAGCGGTAGTACCGCTCCCGAAAGCGGTAGTAAAAGATTACTTCCGTTCCAACCCGCGGTAGTACCGCTGCAGCCTTTTCAGTACACCAAAACGACCACAACTTTTGCATACGGACTCCAAATTTGATGAAACCAAGTTTGTTGGAAAGCTAGCGACAAGGGCTAACACAATCTTGATAGAAATATCAATAATAAGCAAGTTAGAAAAGGCCCATAAGAAAATGGTGAGAACCCTTTCTCGGATAAGACCGGTAAAATCTCCAACACCGAAAACATCATAGAAGACGCATGTGAACTCCGTTTTCGATGAACTCAAGCTTGTCATCAACATGACCATAAGCTCTAAGACTCACAAAGAGAACCAAACAAGAACCAAGAAACATGATGCAAGGATGCAATGGTTTGAGCTCTCTACTAACGATACGATCAAGCTACCAACTTAAGAGCCTCCCTTGATAGTACGGCAAACGATCCTATAACCCGGTCTCCCAACTACCACCACGAGACCGGTAAAACAGAAAACCTATCAAGGGCAAACCTTTGCTTTGCACAAAGTCCACTTGAGCTAGATGTAGACGATCTTGACTTCCTCAAGTTGGACCACCTTTCTTGATTGTGTTGTCTCGGTGAAGACTAGTAGATTGCTCCCCCATACTCCACTATGGGTGAGCCACTCTTCGGCATATCTTCACAAGTCCATTGTCACCACAATGGACGGAAAGCTTCAAGAACTTAATCTCTTCGTGATGCTCCACTTGAACTTGCACACAACAACCTAACCCCACAAAGAACTCTCACGAAGACCATGGGTTAGTACACAAAGCGTGATTGACAATGCTTACCATACCATAGGATTGCTTGATCCCTCTCGGTACATCTTCTACACTTTGTGTGTTGATCAACTTGATTCATTCTTTGACTTAGTTTTGATCAACCTTGAATCTTTCCAACTCACTTCATTTGGATGATTTCTTGAAGGTAAACTTGAATGATCACAAATTCTTCTTATTCAAGACATGCTTGCAATAAGCTCAACACCCACAAGACCAATCTTTGGATAATTCCTTAATAGCACCTTGGTCATCACAAACTCTCCTTGAAACCAACAAATGAACTCCAAGAAAAGCCTATGGACAAACCCTTCAAATATAACTCAAGGCAACCATTAGTCCATAGAGATTGTCATCAATTACCAAAACCAAACATGGGGGCACCGCATGTTCTTTCAATCTCCCCCATTTTGGTAATTGATGACAATCACTTTCAAGAGAGTTTATATAAGGAATTATGCATCACCATACCATGCAACAATAATGTATGCGCATGAGATGCAAAAGCTTAGGAACAAAAAGGAATTATGCATCACCATACCATGCAACAATAATGTATGCGCATGAGATGCAAAAGCTTAGGAACAAAACCAAAGCAAGAAGAGAGAAGAGACAACTCTCTAAACTTCCTCACTAAACTAAACTCTCTGAAACTTCTCCCCCATTGGCATCGATTGCCAAAATGGGCGAATAGCTTAGAAGGCCAATATAAATTGTGTTCCTCCATAAATCGCGTATTCCTCAAAATAGAGAGTGGAATGCAATACATATATCCAACTATAAATACTTGGAGGAAGACAAACTATATTGAGGCCCAAAGATTGCAAAAGAATGATATGCCACAAAGGCATAACAAAGGGAGAAAAACACACAATCAAGCAATCAACGGATACCAATTGAATCAAGCTATCAAAAGATACCAATTGACCCAACTAGACCAATGATCCTACATGCCACAAGAATAAAAGATATTATGATATGAGCAAAGGAGTGTCCTAGAGAAACTAGAGAAGCTCCCCATGTTTTATGCATAATTTAGTTTTGTAATTGGATAGAACGAGCACAAAATAGGATCATCGCTTCCCCAAGATCAATAGAACCTCACGACATAGCAACAGAGTGTTCTAAAGACACTAGTGAAGCTCCCCATAATTTGTGCACTCCTTAGAATATTTTCATTAGGATACCAAGTGCACAAAATAGGATCATCACTCCCCCACAATCAACAAAAACTTACACTAAGTGCAAGTGAGCATGAAGGAAACAAAGCCTGACACTTGCAATAAACACATGGTTGAGCAACATATAAAAGAGACAACTTAAGAGTAGGCTCAACCAAAAAGATGTGTGTGAGTCATGGCAAAGCACATGAGAAGACTAATGTATGGAAGAACATTAAGCATCAATATAGTCTTGAATGAATGAGATACACGATGCAAGGCCTATCATTCCCACACACAACAGCAAATGGGTTCACAAGCTCACTACTAGTCATATAAATAACCTATGCTTGTGACAACCTGTGGTGAAGATATAAAAAGGATAGCTTTGTCATGAGGAGGGATACCAATAGAAATGGCAAAAGCCTCGTCAAGACAAGCAAGAGAAAAAATGATCTTCACCACAAAAGAGTGCATCAAGATGCAACGATATAAGATCCGCACTCGAGACACACACCTTCACGGAGCCACCAAAGAAATAAAACAGGAACGAAAAGGTGGACGTGAAAGAAGGGGATATCAAATAGATATGCAACTTCTCTCAAGTGTATAAGATTCTAGGTAGATGAAGATCATGATGATATCAATCCAAAAAGAAGGATGTACACACGAAATTGTTGCAAAAAGGAATGAATAAGATATCCCCAAGGAAGTCATAAATATATCAATAAGATATTTGCTTGAAGGCATAGCACATGGCTAGATATGTTCTTATTGTATATAAATGAGTGCCAACCACACGAGCATCAAAGACATCACAACTAGCAACAAGAGATCATTGTTGGGATGCTTTGAGAAAGGAAACAAGTATCATAAGAAGGAATGACTAACATGCCATGATATAACCTACACAAGGTTGGTGCAAGAAATGTGTGCATGAAGTAGATGGTGATACTTGTTACCGAGATACCATTGGAAGGATGTAGTAGATACCAATTGAAGGTATATAGTAGTTCATTGATCATCCTAGCTTGACTCCAATAAACACATGGTGACACCACCTTCCTTTCGAATGAGCCGAGCATCCAATGCATCTTCAATTGTTCCTAGAACAACAACGCAAACAAAATGGTACCCAAACTCATTGGGACCAAAGAGTTAGAAACACCAATACATAGGACAAACTCCACAAACACATGTGCATTTATATATGAAAATGAATTTCATGCACATCTCATCCAAATTGAGACTAGGTGGAGTTTCCCCTATATATTGGGTTAAAGAAAGAAAGCATGCCAAAAAAAATACATGAAGTAAATATGCATGCTCAAGACTTTCAAGAAGCGAAACAAAATGAAAAAGAAATACCAAGTGAAAATAGGATACCAAATGGAGAAATCATCACTTGGAAGATATCTATTAGAAGATACATCAAGGAATGAGATATCCATTGATATACGCAAAAGGAAAGATATCGGACTCCCAAAAGAGAGGATGGTTCCAAACAAACCAACCCATCTACAAAGTTTCATGATGGCACAAGTACCAAAAAGAAACGGCTTGCCTTCCATCAATACACACTTGATATGGATCACAAGATGAGTGTTCTACTGAAAATAGGATAGCTCCCCCACGAATTGTGCATTTAGAGATAATTTGCATTCGAGTACAAAATGCACAATGTGGGATCACCACTTTCACTATATCTAGAAAACACTCGACAAAAAAAAATAAAACACGAGATCCACAAGTGGCATGGAAGGAAATGGGAGTTGACACAAACTTGGCAAGATATAAGACAAATAAAACCAAAAGACAATGTAAAGATGATCAATAATTTCCACCATATAAATGATTACCAATTATCAAAGACAAGAGGTATTTGAAAATAATTCCCGGTGATAGATAGCAATGATATCCAACATCATCTTCACAGCAAACACAAGCAAAATGCAACTTGTAGAGCTAACATGCCACCTAGGAACAACATAAGTTATACTATCAACTCTAGGTGACAATATCTCAAATTTACACATTTTCTAGGCTTGTAATATGCACATAGAATATTACTCCCCCATAATGTGATACCAATGAAAAACTTACCAAGATGCAAAACAGAACCAACAAGAGATAATTAATGGAACATTTAGAATTTGACTTTCTCATGAGAAGACATACCACATAGAGACTAGATAATCTTGTAATATCAATACTAGATGGTATTCCTCATGTACACACATTTATAGGATTGTGAGGTGCACAAAGCACATCACTCTCCCAACATGGGATGTTCCATTAACCTCTCACAAGAGCCAACTAAGATAAAAGCAAGAAGCACAAAGGCTCAACGCACGACACACACATACATGATGTGCAAACCAATATACACATACTTGATTTCTCAAGATATGCAAATTGGACGCACGGCATATACAAACACATGCAAGGAACAAAACCAAAACATGCAAAGGGGCAAGTAACTTTCAATGTAAACAATTTAAGCACGAGTTACCGCAAGGAGGAACATTGGATATAAGATAGAAACTTGATAATCTGAATGACTTGGCTTGAGACAATATGAATGATGAAGACCCCTTAATTCTTCATAATGTAGCCAAGTCTCCAATGCCCTCCAAAACACATATTGATCAAGTTTGAGCTAGTTGGTCCCCAACCAAGTTGGGTCCTAAGAGGTTAGTCACAATAGGCTTGGCTACCCAAATGGTTCTTTTCTTGACACCACTTTGAGTCCCAAGAAACTTGGCAAACACATTTCCAACCTTATCCTTCCCAAGAGAATAGACATCATCAATCATAATTGGGTTGGATAAGTTACCACTAGTGCATGAAGAAGCAAGGTGACCTTTCTCACGGCATAAGTAGCAACATCTACTCTTCACTTTCTTCTCATTTGATTCCTCAAAATGAGAAGCATTACCATGAGTCTTCTTGGGAAGCGGCCTTTCTCCAACTTGCGGTTGAGCACGAGATTGAACTTGTGGCCTCTTCCCTTGTTGCTTGTCACTAATGGCCTTCTTCTTCAATGGGCAAGATCTAACATGATGCCCTTCAATTTTGCACTTGAAGCAAATAATCTTGGCCGAATTCTTGAGTTGTTCTTGGCCCTTATTCTTGTTAATGATCTTGGACCTTTTCTTCTTGTTGGAGTTGAATCCAAGTCCACCTTTGTCATTGGGGAATTTTTGCACACTCAAGATATTGTTGAGTGTGGACTTCCCTTCATGACACTTTTCCAAGTCTTTCTTCAAAGAAGTGACTTGGGCCTTGAGCTCTTTGATTTCCTCTACATGGTTAGTATCAATAAAAGTACTAGAGGAAGTATAATCTTCATTGTTAGAGCAACAAGGCAAGGAGAGCAATTCATCACAAGATGTACTAATATTGTGAGTAGATGAATTACGAGTACTAGCACATGCTAAGATAGCATTTTGAATTGAAGTAGTGCTAGTATCCACATGAGGCTCACTAGATGTTACCTTGATACTCATAGCCTCATGAGCTATCTTTAGAACATTATGGGATACTAGAAGATCATCATGAGAGCTTGTGAGCTTTACATGACTTTCTCCCAATTTCCCATAATTGCCAGATAGCAACTCAAGTTGAGCCCTTAGCTCAACATTCTCCTTCAAAATGGATGCTTCACTAGAAATAGAGTTAGTAGAACAAGCATCATCAATAATAGCAAGAGGAGAAGGCAACTTGGCAAGCTCCTTAGAATATGAAGCTTTAAGTTGATCATGAGACTCGGTGAGTTTTATGAGCTCACCCTTAATGACCCTTGAGCCATTTTTGAGGTGCTCAAAATCCTCAAGGAGTTTAGCATGTGCAACTTCAAGCTTCTCATTTTTAGTTTCAAAATCATTAGCCACCTCGAGAGCTCTATCACGGGATTCCTTTATTCTAGATAGTTCTAGAGCAAAAGTCTCCTCAAGAGATTCCTTGGTGGTTTGTTCAAGTTCAAGAGCTTGCGAAAGGTCGGCGATCTCATTAGCGTAATCACGCTCATGACCTTCCATTTTCTCAATGGTGACCTCATGCTCCTCTAGATGAGATTCCAACTCATCAATATATTTCTTGCCCTTAATGGCAATAGACATGATTTCCATAAAGTTGGAACGAGCTAATTTATTCTTAAGAATAGCTTTAAAAATCATTTCCCCCTTAATTTTTAAGGAGGCAACATTATCATTCTCTTCATCATTTTCTACATCATCATCATTGTCATCATCACTATCATCACAAGATATATTGGGGTTCAAAGTGGGAGATACCTTTGAAGCCTTGGCCATAAGGGAAAACGCAATAGATGATGATGTAGGATCCCTTGAAGCACCATCCAAGACTACATCTTGTTCCATGGGTTGTTGGGTTTCCTCTACATTGTTAGCACAACAATTCGAGGAAATAGATGCATTTTTATCATGGCAACAAGACATAGCAAGCATATCATCATGAGTTTTATTCAAACAATTTATACATGATATGCAAGGACTATCAACACAAGCATGTGAAACATGTTGGGTGCTCGAAGTGTTAAAGTCCAAAGAAGATGCATTGCAATAAGATAGTGATGAAGGATCATCCACAATAAGCATACTATCATCATTGCAATGACCAACACTACTCACCATATCATTACCTTGTGGCAAACCACATGTAGGTGAAGTAGAGGAAGTTGAGAAGACAACACGGCCGGAGGTGGATGGAGAACAATCATTCCCACAATTCTTGGACACACCATATTTATCTTGAAGCTTTGTCCACAACTCATGAGCATCCCGGAATGGCATGAGTTGAAATATAACTATGTTGCTCAAAGCATCGAAAAGCACATTAGAAGCTTGAGCATTGAGATAAGAGTTTTTCTCATCCTCTAAAGATAATCTTTGGGGATCCTTTGGAGGAGAAAAACCTATATCTACAATTCGCTCTAAATTTGGGTCCATGACCCTAAAGAGATTAAGCATGCGAATTACCCAAACATCGAAATTTGTGCCATCGAAACTAAGAGGGTCAGAGAATCCTAAGCCCCTAGTCGACATCCTTACTCTCTAGGCGGTTAAGCCCTATAAAGAGAGACGAGGCTCTGATACCAATTGAAAGATCGTGGATGTCGCCTAGAGGGGGGGGGGGTGAATAGGCGCTTTAAAATAATTACGGTTTCGGCTTGAACAAATGCGGAATAAACCTAATGTTAATTTGTCAAGCACAAAACCTACAACAACTAGGATCACCTATGTGCGCCAACAACTTATGCTAAGCAAGATAAACAACTAGGTGGTAGCAAGATATATGACAAGAAACAATATGGCTATCACAAAGTATAGTGCATAAGTAAAGGGCTCGGGTAAGAGATAACCGAGGAACACGAAGACGACGATGTATCCCGAAGTTCACACCCTTACGGATGCTAATCTCCGTTTGGAGCGGTGTGGAGGCACAATGCTCCCCAAGAAGCCACTAGGGCCACCGTAATCTCCTCACGCCCTCGCACAATGCAAGATGTCGCGATTCCACTAAGGGACCCTTGAGGACGGTCATCGAACCTGTACAAATGGCAACCCTTGGGGGAGGTCACCGAACCCGTACAAAATGCTCGGGGCGATCTCCACAACCTAATTGGAGACCCCGACGCTTGCCCGGAGCTTTGCACCACAATGATTGAGCTTCGAACACCACAAGGTTGGGGCTATCTCCCCAACGACACCACGAAGCTTCACCACAATGGAATATGGCTTCGAGGTGACCACAACCGTCTAGGGCACCCAAGCACCCAAGAGGAACAAGCTCAAGGGTACCAAGCACCCAAGAGTAACAAGCTTCTCAACTTGTAATTTCCACGTATCACCGTGGAGAACTCAAACCGATGCACCAAATGCAATGGCAAGGGCACACGGAGTGCCCAAGTCCTTCTCTACCAAATCCCACCAAAGCAACTAATGCTATGGAGGGAAATGAGAGGAAGAACAAGAAGGAGAACACCAAGAACTCCAAGATCAAGATCCAAGGGGTTCCCCTCACCTAGCGGAAAAGTGATTGGTGGAAATGTGGATCTAGATCTCCTCTCTCTTTTCCCCCAAAAACTAGCAAGAATCCATGGAGGGATTGAGAGATAGCAAGCTCGAAGAAGGTCAACAATGGGGAAAGAACACGAGCTCAAGAGATAAGGTTCATTGGGAAGAAGAGCCCCTTTTATAGGTGGGGAAAAATCCAACCGTTATGCTCACAGCTCGCACAGAGCGGTACTACCGCTCCAGGAGCGGTACTACCGCTAGGGCATTAGTACCCCTTAGAAAAACAACAGCGAGGAGGCAAAAAGGCCAGAAGAACCGTCGGAGCGGTAGTACCGCTTGACCTCACGGTACTACCGCTAGGGGTAGCGGTACTACTGCTAAGGGTAGCGGTACTACTGCTTGCGAGCGGTAGTAAACAATTACATCCGTGCCTACCATCGCTGGACTTGTGACGAGTTTTTGGTCCCGAGCGGAAGTAGCCACGGAAGTAGCCGCGGTAGTACCGCTCCCGAAAGCGGTAATAAAAAATTACTTCCGCTCCAACCCGCGGTAGTACCGCTGCAGCCTTTTCAGTACACCAAAACGACCACAACTTTTGCATACGGACTCCGAATTCGATGAAACCAAGTTTGTTGGAAAGCTAGCGACAAGGGCTAACACAATCTTGATAGAAATACCAATAATAAGCAAATTAGAAAAGGCCCATAAGAAAATGGTGAGAACCCTTTCTCGAATAAGACCGATAAAATCTCCAACACCGAAAACATCATAGAAGACGCATGTGAACTCCGTTCTCGATGAACTCAAGCTTGTCATCAAGATGACCATAAGCTCTAAGACTCACAAAGAGAACCAAACAAGAACCAAGAAACATGATGCAAGGATGCAATGGTTTGAGCTCTCTACTAACGATACGATCAAGCTACCAACTTGAGAGCCCCCCTTGATAGTACGGCAAACGATCCTATAACCCGGTCTCCCAACTACCACCACGAGACCGGTAAAATAGAAAACCTATCAAAGGCAAACATTTGCTTTGCACAAAGTCCACTTGAGCTAGATGTAGACGATCTTGACTTCCTCAAGTTTGACCACCTTTCTTGATTGCGTTGTCTCGGTGAAGACTAGTAGATTGCTCCCCCATACTCCACTATGGGTGAGCCACTCTTCGGCATATCTTCACAAGTCCATTGTCACCACAATGGACGGCAAGCTTCAAGAACTTGATCTCTTCGTGATGCTCCACTTGAACTTGCACACAAGAACCTAACCCCACAAAGAACTCCCACGAAGACCATGGGTTAGTACACAAAGCGTGATTGACAATGCTTACCATACCATAGGATTGCTTGATCCCTCTCGGTACATCTTCTACACTTTGTGTGTTGATCAACTTGATTCATTCTTTGACTTAGTTTTGATCAACCTTGAATCTTTCCAACTCACTTCATTTGGATGATGTCTTGAAGGTAAACATGAATGATCACAAACTCTTCTTCTTCAAGACATGCTTGCAATAAGCTCAACACCCACAAGACCAATCTTTGGATAATTACTTAATAGCACCTTGGTCATCACAAACTCTCCTTGAAACCAACAAATGAACTCCAAGAAAAGCCTATGGACAAACCCTTCAAATATAACTCAAGGCAACCATTAGTCCATAGAGATTGTCATCAATTACCAAAACCAAACATGGGGGCACTGCATGTTCTTTCACTAGGGGCTGGTCCCCCTCCCCCTACGGCCCACGGGGCCCTTCGGGATGGGTGGCCCCACCCGGTGGACCCCCGGGACCCTTTCGATGGTCTTGGTACACTACCGGTGACCCCCGGAACTCTCCCGATGGCCGAAACTGGACTCCCTATATATCATTCTTTACCTCCGGACCATTCCGGAACTCCTCGTGACGTCCGAGATCTCATCCGGGACTCCGGACAACATTCGGGTTTCCGTGTGCATATATCTCTATAACCCTAGCGTCACCGAACCTTAAGTGTGTAGACCCTGCGGGTTCGGGAGACACGTAGACATGACCGAGACGACTCTCCGTTCAATAACCAACAGCGGGATCTGGATACCCATGTTGGTTCCCACGTGTTCCTCGATGATCTCATTGAATGAACCACTGTGTCAAGGATTCACTTAATCCTGTATGTAATTCCTTTTGTCTATCGGTATGGTACTTGCCTGAGATTCAATCGTCGATATACCGATACCTTGTTCAATCTCGTCATGGCAAGTCTCTTTACTCGTTCCGTAATCCATCATCCCGTGACTAACTCCATAGTCACTTTGAGCTCATGATGATGATGTCTTACAGAGTGGGCCCAGAGATACCTCTCCGTCATACGGAGTGACAAATACCAGTCTCGGTTCGTACCAACTCAACAGACACTTTCGGAGATATCCGTTGCATACCTTTATAGTCACCCAGTTGCGTTGTGACGTTTGGCACACCCAAAGTATTCCTACGGTATCCGGGAATTGCACAACCTCATGGTCTAAGGAACAGATACTTGACACTGGAAAAGCTTAAGCATTACGAACTACACGATCTCGTGCTAGGCTTAGGTTTGGGTCTTGTCCATCACATCATTCTCCTAATGATGTAATGATGTGATCCCGTTATCAATGACATCCAATGTCCATGGTCAGGAAACCGTGTCCATCTGTTGATCAACGAGCTAGTAACTAGAGGCTTACCAGGGACACGTTGTGGTCTATGTATTCACACATGTATCGCTGTTTCCGTACAATACAATTTGAGCATGAATAACAGACAATTATCATGAACAAGGAAATATAATAATAATCCTTTTATTATTGCCTCTAGGGCATATTTCCAACACTAGCAACTAGCTATAGACCCGTAGATCTATGGTAAACTACTCACACGTCATCGGAAGGCTGCAAGGATCATGTAGAAGCCCTCCATGATTGACTCCCCCTCCGACAGAGTACCGGAAAGGGCCTTCAGATGGGATCAGGGAAGAACAGAAACATAAATTGTTTTGGATTCTGAATTGAATGTATATAGACACATTTTAGTGTGTTTGTTCACTCATTTCAGTGCGTATATTGTCCATATTGACATATCCAAAACATCTTATATTGTGAATGGAGGGAGTACTTGATTAGAAAGTGGTCACTATTAGAAAATCTCATAGGTCCCTTCTCTTTAAAAAAAATGCAAATCTCATAAGCACAAGCTAGAACATTAATTGCTTGTGGAAAACATACAAGTCGTCACAATTGTTTTTGGGTTTAGTTACTTATGATGTGTGCGTTTTACATGGTTATTGGTATATGCAGTTTCAGAAGATGGGCAATGTCTCTTTTCTGTTCACGAAATTCTTTTACCTGGTAACTGGCAGAAATACAAAATGCTAACAGGCAACAATTCCGAATGGCATTGTTTTCTCTCTGGTTATTTCCATGCAACAAAGAAAACAGTTTTCCTGAACAAATAGTAGCACAACTTTTTACTCTGTAGCGATGCACACGCACGAGCATCATCATGCTGGTACTTGAGATTTAACATCTGACAGTACTCCTTCTATGATTGCTTCTGCCTCACGCTTCCCAAGCCCGAATATATTCCTCAGCTCATTCAAGGGACCAAGCTGCATTTTTGTCATTCACAGAAAGATTTCTGTTAAGATGCTACCCCCTCAAAACACATTACCATATTCAGTAGAAAAAAAGTATGGGAACGGTCATAAGGTGATTTACTGATTTTGAACAATCAAAACTATGAACCGTTTGGATACACATACCAAGTTGGCAAGTTGTGTATTGCAGTTTGAGTAGCAATGAACAATAACAAGTTGTGAAGATAGATCAATTGGGTAAAGCTAATCAATCTACCATGTGCGCTCGCATATAACCGATAGAAATAGCTCGGTACAATCGCAGAGATGCATCATCAGGTAATAGCATTGCATGTGAGGCTGGGGCCACATGTCATTGACACATTGACAATACCCTCCAATTTAAGTGCTTTTGAATATAAGAGAATGTTAATAGCGATGACTTATTTCAGGTTAACATTTCAAAAGGAGCATCAAATTAATTAACTAAATGCGTAGAATGTGGAATCACCTTCTCATCATCAAGATGTCCATCTGAAAGTACTTCTGTTGTATAGGCCGCATAGAGTATCTTTAGATCACCAACCATCTTATCATGATCAAAATCTCCAGCTATGCAAGACATTCACAAGAATCAATCTTAAGCAAGGTCCAACCAATCACATACGGGTATGAATTAAAAAAACTTTACAACTTTAATCACCTAAGGAGATAGGTCCAAGCCCACGTGCAAATCGGTCTCCTTGAGGGAACTTGCTTAGAACTGTTAGCAACCTATTGAATGCAAGGATACTATTCACCTCATTAATAACCTCTGTGGGAATGTTCCTGTAATCAGAGATCATATGGTTTAGTATCAAGGCAAAGAAGTGTTTATGTTCTGCATCGATGCATAGAAAGTTTCAGATGGCTTGACCACTTCTCCAACGGGAACATCTATTTGATAAATATTGGTCAAGAAAAGCCCGTGCAGTTTCGTACAAAGTATATTGTTGATAATCTCACATTCCCTTGGAAGACAGATGGCTCATTTTTCTCACTAATAGTTAAATACCACCAAGTAGTGAAGGCAGAAATATCCATCAAATTTAAGCCTATATCACCTTTTTTCGAAAACGAAATCACTTGTATCAACTGGTTCGAGTACATATGTTATTGCTTGTGATAGACAAAACAACACTGAAAGCTTGCAACTCCAACAAGAACAGGACTGGCCTATGTGTAAGGAAGGTGGCATGTGATGTATGACTTCTTGCTGTTAACAAAGGAGAAAAATATGTTGTTCCTGATTGCTACATACAATCTACTTTCCTCAATTATATATCACTCGAAGTTACAACAAATTAAAAGCCTGCATCAGTTTAAATAAGAAACGCCATTTTTCTTAAAAGCATTATATTATGGGTAACATCAATTCAAGTTTTCATGTTCTCGTAAAAAAATCAGGTTTTCGTGCAAAGTCTCAAATGATAAATTCTGTCAGCAGGTTTTTGCAGATAAGTAGGCGTCATACCCTGCACTGCTGTTGGACTTCAATATGGATAAAGCAGATGAAATGTTTTCTTGAATCAACTTCTTCGCATGCTCCTTGAACATGTCTGCAGCAACCTGCAAAAAATTCAAATATTCAGATATGCTACAACACAACATGCCTAGATTGACAACAATTAAATATTTGAAGGGACCTCCTATGCATCTGCCGGCGGATCTTTTTAAAAGATCCACTGCCTCGCGAGCTGTCAGATCTCGCTCCATTGAGCGGCCGAACGTGTCGTTCCCCATTACAACAGAGGCAATGTTGCAGAGACATATTTGCAACAATGATTATGTTGCGGAAACCTTGCAACAGAGGTAATGTTACATTTTTTTGCCACAGGATCCTTGTTGCAGAAACATTTTGCAAAAAACAAGCATATGCGCTAGCAGCTGTGTCCGTCGCTATTGCAACATAGTCCTTGTTGCAAAAAAAAGCCGCCGTGCTGACCGATTCTCGCGAGTACCAGCGCAATCGACAGCACGTAGCACGCTCACGAGGTCGCGTCCCTCAGCTCCTTCCTTCCCTCCGATTTAACTCACAACCACATGGCCACGTGTCGAGCAAAGGAGGCGGCGGACGCGAGAGCACGATCAGCCGGCTGAAAGGTAACGTTTCCCATATTTGAATCACTTTTATGTCGTCTGTTGTCTAAGGCTCAATTTGCGGTTGCTGAAGTATGATGTGTTGTGCTTATTCTGCAATCTGCTGCAGAAAATTAGCAGCCTAACTCTTGACGGGGGTACACTGTACATACCTTTCCTCTTTTTGCGAATTGTACAGTACATACTTAGATTTTATGCCATTTGGATATAAGTGATATTATGCCCCAACGGACTACCGGTGAAGATGAAAAAGCAAATGAAGCCAATCGAGCAGTAAAATTGTGACAAGAAAATGGTTACCTCATCAAAAAGTTTATATGCAAGTTGTACTCTCCTCACTTCAATGAGCGTGCCTATGTCAAGACCTAGAAATGCAAAAAAAATATATATATCATGTAATCAGTACGATAACAGAAGGTACCATTCCTATCTTCCCTACTCTAAGTCTAATCTACTTGACAATGTTATACCTTGTAAGCACAATATGACTTAAGAATGGAACTAATGCCTACAGAAGAGCGTGTCGAAACGATACCTCTTCCAATAGACTTGAGCTCTAACGCGTATAGACGTTTGGCATTCTCCCGCATAGCAATATCGATCTGCCAAAATATCATGACAATGAACAATTACTATGTCAAACAAGACATGCAGAAATACAGATACTTGCACCAGAGTAATTAGGAATGAGAAGTTCAAAAGATATGCTCTGAACTACTAGCAAAAAGGTCTCTGAGACATATGAATGAGCAATATGTACATGTTTCAGCCTTTCAGGAAATCTATGTCCTCGTCTTCATCAACACAAAGCTATTTGCTTTTAACTACTATTATCATTTTTATTTGACATGTAAATTGGCCATGAAAAAAATTATGTGGGCATGTTTGTAGCAAAAGACTTCATTATTATTACAATTTTATATTTTGTGACAGGTAGTCGTGCTTCAATATCCTTCTCTCTATCGTATTGTTCAACGAAGAGAGGCCTTTGTGGCCACAATCTTTGAGTCCACTCCCCTTAATATTCACTTCAGGAGAGCGCTTGTCGGAAACCGTTGGGAAGCATGGCTCCATCTCGTAAGGAGGCTCATGGAGGTGCAGTTATCTCAATGTTCCGACCAGTTGAGCTGAAGGCTATCTAGGAATGGAGAGTTCATGGTTAAATCTATGTATTTAGATGTTATCAATTCTAGCTCTATTCCTAGGTCCAAATATGTTTGGAGTGTCAAAGTTCCTTTGAGGGTTAAAGTGTTTATGTGGTTTGTACATAAACAAGTCATTTTAACTAAGGATAATTTGGCAAAACGTAACTGGACGGGATCTACGAGATGTTCTTTTTGTGATCGGAACGAAACTATCAAACACCTCTTTCTCGAATGTCCGTTGGCAAAAAATTTATGGCGGTCTGTTCAAATTGCATTTAATATTACTCCTCCGAATTCGATTAGCACGTTATTTGGGACGTGGCTAGACGGGATAGATCCCGTAACAGTGAGACACATTCGTGTAGGAGTATGTGCTTTATTATGGGCAGTTTGGAACTGCAGAAATGATTTGGTTTTTAACATAACAACAAATACTCATTTTTGGCAGGTTATTTTCCGAGCTACAACGTTGATCCGTATGTGGTCGCTACTCACTCCGACGGAGGCCAGGGAGCGTTTGGTTACTGGGTCTGTCCGATGGGAGATGGTAGCTCGGGTTATTTTCAACCGGTTTGGATGGCGGTCATGTAATAGGATTGGCAATTAGTTTTCCTATCTATCCCTTAATAGCCGGTTGTGGCCTATGATTATTTTTGCTCTTTTGCTCTGCGTGAGCTTGTGTTCCAGACTACAAGACCTTTGTTGCACTTTATTTGCTTCTTAATAAATGTGGCCGTATGCATCTTTCTGATGCAGAGGCCGGGGATACCCCCTTTTCGAAAAAAAAAGAAAAAAAAAAGTCTAGCACGCATGTTGGACGAAAGGAGTATTTCATTTCCAATACTTGTAACCTAAATTAGTGGCACCAAGAGTTTGTAATTCCAGGCAAAACCTTCGGCCTCCGTCCACGACTTGCATCACGAACGGCACAACACTAAGTAATGAGCATGCTAAGCATGATTTGAGATGCCTCTCAAGGTGGCAAATTTAATAAAATGGGAGCAACTACATGCCAAATTTGACCACAACATTAAAATAATACCATAATGGTGGTGGCATTCTGGTTTCTTGATAAGACGAAGTCACAAAACTGAGGCATGCTATGCATAGTGGTAAATGATTGACCATTATCTTATACTAATGTACCTGATAGTCCGTGATCCCGAAAAGATGTTTCCATGGAAGTATGAAGTCTGATGCATCTCCGAAGACAAGATTTGACACAAAAATTAACTTTTGGAATGCCTATGAAATATTTCCCACAGTTAAACAGAATTAGAAAACAGTTTTAGGTATCCATTGTGCATAATTACTTCCAAGCAGAGTCACTTACATCGAGTCTCTCTCTGTATAAGCGTCTACCAATCTATTACAGCGAGCAAAGTGAGACGCGTAAGGCGATGGGAAGAAAACAGAGTAAATGTGAAAATGGTGAGTAAAGTCATAAGAACACCTGATATAGATACTAAGATATAGAAGGGCTTGGATCATGAGGCAATACCGCCAGGTGCATATTTGCAGCATCCACATCATCGAGTCCAAGAGCTTTTTTAAACTTTTTAATAGCTTCAACCTCAGTACCTTTGAGATCTCCATGTCCTGGAGGAAGTACTGAGTAAACAAAGCTGCGGAAAGAATGGATAGGATAAAGTATAAGCGAAGAGCAATGGCTAATGTCCATCAATGGCCAGATTGTTAAGATGTGAACTATATGTAGGCGACGTTTTTGTATTTACTTCTAAAAGAGAAAATGCATGCTGTATAAAAGCAGCAAATCAAGTGCGTTATCATTACCACAGGACCAAATGAAGTAATCTGAATTACTCCTATATAAGTAAAGAAGCAAGTGCGTTAGCATTGTGCGATATAGGTTGCTTCAAATTAGTAAGTGGCTAAGGGCCACAGCAGAAGCCTCGCTTGAATAGTAGGATAAGGGCGGTAACAGGGCACACATAATGCTGAATGCCAACAATGCCATCCAATACTGTCATTACCTCATTGGCCCATTAGGAGTTACAATACTCAGCAACTTACTCAAGCAACAATAACTTGTACTACATCTGAACCGAAGATGTTTTCAGCTACCAAATTTCCCCAGGCTTTTTACAGACAACTACAGCTATATACTCCCTCCGTTCCGATTTACTCGTCGTGGTTTTAGTTCAAATTTGAACTAAAACCACGACGAGTAAATCGGAACGGAGGGAGTATTAAAGTAGTGGCTTTAAAAAAAACTCGTCTTAAATTATCAAACTATTTTGACAAAACATACAGAAGCAGTTAAAGGGAATATCCTGTGCGCACAGAGGTGTCGTTATGAGAAACGTGCAGTTAAAGCTTGCACGCTTGAACCAAAAATCGACGCTGTACTTAAAGCCAATATTTATCTGTAATCTCGCGCACAGCATGTTCACATCACAATCGTGGAAAACAACTGAACCATATCAGAGGTGTCAAGAGGGAGGCTCACCTGGCATACAGGTCACAGAGCTCTGATTTGAATGCTGCATCTTGTGTACTGACTCCATATCTGAAACAAAATAAAAGGATAAGATAATGGACTAACTCCATCTTTTGTACCAACAAAAAATTCAAGTTTCAAAACTGGACTAAAACACTTAAGGAAATGCTTTTTTTTTTGGAAGAAGAAGAAGAAGAAACTTGATGTAATTACACGGCGGCTGCGCTAATACACACAAGTGAAGAGCAAAACCAATGCAGCCACTATAGAACGGCATTCCAGACTCACTTGCTCGCTAGTCAAAAAAAAAAAGACTCACTTGCTCGCGATGGCCTCCACCTCACTAGGCTCCAGCGCGGTGGGGTCGTCACAGCCTGCGACGTAGTTGTGAAGGCCCACGGCGGCGACCTCCGGCACGACGGAGTTCACAGCGGCAGCCCCCGCAAGGGTGGCCGCCCCGAGCACGGCCGCGCCCGCGACGGCCGTGGTCCGCGAGCCGCCGTAGCGTGTCCCGAGGCTGTACCCCCCCGCCGCCGCCGCGGCAACGACCGCGAGCTCCAACACCGCCCGCCCCGCGGGCGGCAATGACTCCACCAGCGGCTGCACGCCCGTGAGCTCCTTCCGGCCGCCGAACACATCCTCCCCCTTGGACGCCGCGGCGACGCAGCGGAACCGCCGGCCGCGGGGGCGGCTCCGCGGGGCGGAGGGGAGGAGCGGGGAGGAGGAGACGGCGGCCGCGGCGGCGCGGGGCGAGGCCTTGGCGGAGACGAGTGAGAGCTCCATTGCTAGCTTGGGCGATCACGGCTGCCTGGGACAATATATGGTGGCGGTGTGTTTCCATGAGCGGAGCCTAGCAACATCATATGGTTGCGCGGTTGAATAGATGGAACGATGGGTGAGTTTGCGGTTTCGAGGTGCGGCTCGCGGATTTGGAGGCTCGGGGCCAGGCAATATGTGTCCGATATGCTACTATGCAGTTCACATACTTCTTTTCTTATTAGTAGGAGTTCTCGAGTATTTATCTACTCCCTCCGTTCCAAATTACTCGTCGTGGTTTTAGTTCAATTTGAACTAAAACCACGACGAGTAATTTGGAACGGAGGGAGTATATTGTTGTATTATATCATATTTTTCATTGTATTTAATCTGAAAATGCAGTGGACAAAACATGATGAACACAATAGACATGATTATTTGACTAGAGAAATTACCAATCAAGCTAAACACGTGATGTCATCGACAAGGTCAAGCTGGCTCCGGTAGAGGAGCGGCGACAAAGGCGCGTCAGCGGCAGTAGTGATCGTTCGGCGGTCCCGAAATCTCGATGTAATTTTTATTATGTTTGAGATGTTTTGTATTCCTGGTGAACTTTTATAACATATTTGATTTCTTTTCTGAGAAAACTGAACATGTGATGTGATATTTAGGATAAAATAACTTATCTATGTCAGATTGCAAGTCGCAGTAACGCATATCCCGTGACAGAAGGGATACAAACACATATAGTGTGGTGGAAGAAGATGTGTTTGTTGTATAATCAAAAACCATGTCATCAAAGTGAACTTCGACGTCAAGGGAGTATTCGTCGTTGGGAGTAGTCATAGGCAACCACGTTGGATAAGAAGCCAGCAATTGAGCGAGAGTGCTTCACAAGAGGTGTGGTTTCAAATGCATGTTATCCTACTTTGTGGGTGTACGTCGTAAAGTGAGATGAAAAACCGATAGACGA
Source organism: Secale cereale (assembly GCA_902687465.1). Taxonomy (NCBI): domain Eukaryota; kingdom Viridiplantae; phylum Streptophyta; class Magnoliopsida; order Poales; family Poaceae; genus Secale; species Secale cereale. Next base: position 371,239,288 of record LR738709.1, on the reverse strand, counting down.
CGCAAAGCTCGAAAACCGGGTGGTGGGTGCACAAGTGTTATGTCAAATGATCATTGTTATGGAAAAGGAACAATCTCTTATAGACAACTTGAAATTGATCTAATAGGGAGAACGAATCAGTCGGCGATTGATTAGTCTTTCACTAGACTATTTGTTTCAATTTCTATCATGTTTGACAAAAAGGAAGGCACACGTACATGAGGCATACGTCCTAGGTCGGCTCAATTTGTTCACAAAACACGACGCGTGTGCGAGCCGATGCGAGGATGAGGAGTGTGTTGTATGTGCCCTCTCCGACACACCCTCCACTAGCGGGGTAGCATGGTAGGACTAAACCTTCACACTCCTCTTGTCATGCATGAATGCGCCATATGGGCCTCTTGGGTTTTTAAAATATAAACTATTGAAAATAATAAATGGATAGGTCCAGTAATTTCAATAATCCTCCACCAGATCCCAGAGGCGTAAAAAGTTTGCCTATGATAAACATTGTTTATATACCGGTATTTTGGAGAAGATTGTTAAGTTAAACTTTCATCTAGAACTTCATGATACATTTATTTATAACTTGACCAATGGACTAGTCCTTGAACTCTAAGTTTTGTGCAACAAGTTTCTTGCAAAGCCTTGACCGGTACTAGGGTGTCAAAGGGTTTCCTGCGGGTGGGGTTTATGTGTCATACTTCGGGGCCTCTTGACGAGTTTACAAGAGAGTACCCAACTCCTATAGACCGCGACGTTTAACCGTCGGGCTCATGTAGGCGTGTTGTTTTAAGATACCCCATAGGACGACATCCCTGGCTAAATAAGACAATTAGAATGCATTAAGATAAAAGGCGACCATATGGATTAGGAGAGCAGAGTGCGTCTTTATAAAGGAAATATTCTCCTCTTAGTTAACCAATAACTTGTTTCGTCAATTCCATCTCATGGGATTTTTGGTCACATATAATGGGTTATCACCGTCGATAGCTTATGTTGTGGGTTTCATACGTATCTCCCTCGACATGTAGTCCGTCATATTTCGTGGTAAATTATTTGTGAAGGGGTTCTCTAGATTATTAGATGTTTGGATATAGTTCAATACTATAACATGGCAGATCCCCCCCTCACATGTCTTGACGACTGCATATTATCCTTATAACTGCTCACTTGACAATCACAGTACATCGGGATAGCTCGTATTGACTTTTCAACCACCGACATGTAATCAAAAGTTCACAAGGTCACTCTTCATCAACAGTGGTGGTATCTAATGCTACGAGTTCTGCTTCCCTTGTTCACCCTGTTGATGGTCTGGTTGTCGGACTTGAAGGAAACAGTGTCACCACCAAGTGTAAAGGCATAACCACTTGTGACCTTAAACTAATGAGCATCTGATATCCAGTTTGAATCACTATAACCCTTCAGTATCCTTGGGGGTATCAGATGTAGTGAAGCTTAATTTGCTTTTGTAGGATCGAAAGTATGTCTAGAGGGGGGGTGATTAGACTACTTGTAAATATAAAAATTCTGCCTTTTGACAAAGAACAGTTTTTGGCAGATTCACAATTATGATCAAGTCAAGCATCACCCTACACATGCAATTCTAGAGTATAGGCAGCGGAAAGTAAATTGCACATGTAGTAAAGAGAGGTGGAGAAGAGCAAACGCAATTTTGGAGACGCGGTGATTTTTCCCGTGGTTCCGATAGGTGGCGCTATCGTACATCCACGTTGATGGAGACTTCAACCCACGGAGGGTAACGGCTGCGAGAGTCCACGGAGGGCTCCACCCACGAAGGGTCCACGAAGAAGCAACCTTGTCTATTCCATCATGGCCTACGCCCACGGAGGGCTAGCCTTACTCGGGGTAGATCTTCACGAAGTAGGCGATCTCCTTGCCCTTACAAACTTCTTGGTTCAACTCCACATCTCGACGACGGAGGCTCCCAAGCGACACCTAACCAATCTAGGAGGCACCACCCTCCAAAAGGTAATAGATGTTGTAGACGATGATGAACTCCTTGCTCTTGTGCTTCAAATGATAATCTCCCCAACACTCAACTCTCCTCACTGATTTAGCTGTGGTGGAAGAAAGGATTGAGTGGAAAGCAACTTGGGAAGGCTAGAGATCAAGCTTCATATGGTGGGAGTGGAGCAACTTGATCTCAACACAAGGGTAGGTAGTTCTCTTCTCAGAAATGTAAGGTAGGAGTGGTAGTTCTTTCTGATGGCTCTCTCCACGAATGAAGCGGGGGTGGAGGGGTATAAATAGCCTCCACACAAAATCCAACCGTTACACGCATTTGAGCAATCTCGGTGGGACCGAAGTGGACAACTCGGTGAGACCGATAGTTCAAATAATGTGAACGTTGGGGTTTTCGGTGGGACCGAATATACAATCTCGGTTAGTCCGATTCATGCAATGACAAGAGCATACCAGTTTCGGTGGGACCGACTTCATCATCTCGGTGACACCGATTTGATGACAGAAGGTTACAGAACCTTGGCGACTCATGTTTCGGTGAGACCGAGTTCAGAATCGGAAAATCCGAGTTTACTAGGGTTTGGCTTATGGCTGAGGTGGTTCATCTCGGTGTGACTGAGTTTGGAATATCGGTGGGACCGAGATTACTTATGAGTGTATATGGCAGTGAAAGTTGCTGATAGTTTAGGAGATGTATCACTAAGCACTTGAGCAACCAGATCATCATCATAACCTCATCCCCTTTTAATAGTATTGGCTTTTCCTATGGACTCAATGTGATCTTGGATCACTAAACCAAAAATGGAGTCTTGAGCTTTTGTCAATGCTTGCCTTAGCATTTTGAGGGGTCCACTTCTTCAGTCCTTGCCATACCCATATCACTGAACTCTCTGAAATGATTCTCAAGTAACTATTAGTTCAATGATATATATGTTGTTATTAATTACCAAAACCACCCGGGGATTAGTTGCACTTTCAATCTCCCCCTTTTTGGTAATTGATGACAACATATAGATCAAAGCTTCGACAAAGGATATAATCAATGAATAATATCGTCGCTTTGAGAAGTATGTGATAAGCAAGAGCTCCCCCTAAATTTGTGCATTATTTAAGATTTGCGTTTGAATGCAAATGCACAATCGATTAGGATCATGGGTCACTCTTCCATGTCACATACATCTTGGTGGAGCGCACAAAATGATAAGAATGAACAGCATGCACCCAATCACCAAGACATGAGTAAATGGTCATACGAGATAGGAATGGCATATGATAAGCATTAAGCACACATTAAAGCATAGTACGACCAATCACTCATTAAGGTAGCATCAAACGGAGTATCAAGCACAGTGAATGTCTCGAAAACCAAAAGTATCTCAAAGAAACCGCAAAAGAACGAAAGAGCAAAAGCGCAAAGACAACAACACTCTCTCTCTCGAAGCCCTATGATCTATACAATTTCTCCCCCTTTGGCAACAAGTTACCAAAAAGTTCAAAAAAGCATAGAGCTGAGCGTCACTGTGGACTCTGCTGGCGGCTCCCGTCTGGGTTGATGTCGGAGTGGATGTGACAGCATCGGCGAAGACTTCAGCTGATGTCTGTGCTGGAGGAGTGGACACTGGAGCTGGAGCTGGAGTAACTGCTGGAACTGTGGGAGGTGCTGAAGCTGTAGTCCTTGTGTCAGTCACTGGAATAGCAGCTGATCGGGATCCTTTGGGAACCGGAGCAGTCTGTCGATGAGAATCCTGGACTAAGTCATCCTGCAACTCACGCATAAGCTCTGCCTTGTCCTGCTTTGCTTCCTCAATGTCTGCCTCGAGCTTGTTGACGGTCACTTGTACTTCAGTCAGCTTCACGTCCAGAGCGTGGATCTTCTCGTCAACAATCCTTTCTAAGCTCTCCTGAGACTGTTCAATGCTGGCCAGGCGTTGTTCAATCCTTTGAGTAGCTTCAAGAATTTGCTCTCCGAAACTCTTTGGTTTAGCTGCTGCTGCTGCTGCTTTGTCAGCTTTGGCTTTCTTAGCAGCTTCGATCTTGGCTTGACCTTCAACAGATGTCGGATCCTCCTCATCCATCACAACAACATTGTCTTCATGCTCTGGCTGCAACGGTAAATGTTTTCTATCCAACAAGAATGTGCCCGTGCCAAACTTGGCATTGATAAGCATCTGAATCTGCGGGGCAAATCCACATGACCTTTTCTGGTCAGCTGCAGTCCTCTTAATGGTTTCTACCATCAAGTCCATCACCTTGAAAGGTGCTTTCTCATCAAGTATATGCAGCATGTTGATAGAGTATCCTCTGATCATGCGATGATCTCCAGACTTGGGCATCAAGGTATGCCTCAAAATGGTATTAGTGGTAGGTAAGCCTGCCTGGAGATGGTAGACTGAGCCGAGCTTCCAGACTTCCAAATCCTCTGCTGGAACCTCTTTGTACATGTTTTTCATGGATTCATGATTCTTCTTTGGAATCCCATATACATCAATATCATCTTCTCGTTGCACTGGAGCATTCAGAATTTCTGCCCATTCTTCAACAGAAGAAGAAAATCTTTGACCTTCAGTCATCCACGTAATCTTTCCATCAGGGTAGAAGTGAGCTGTGGCATAAAATTGCATTATCATCTCATCGTTCCAACTGGTCAATTTCTGACCTACAAAATCTGCAACTCCACATGCAGTGAAACTTTCATGCACATGTGGAAAGAAATCTCTGTGCTCTTCGCTGTCAATGTACTTCCAGTCAACATATCTGGTGTCTGCGACTATGGGCTTCTTGTCCATCAACACGGTCTCATAGAAGTCCTGCTGCTCTCTGGTGTGAAATCTGGGATCTACAGCAGTTCTTCTCCTCACGGCATATGGGTCAGTTTGTCTCCATAGCCTAAGACCTCTATCTTTCCTTGCCTTCATATCCTCAGCTTGAGGATGAGCATCATTATGGAGTGGCAGTTTTGGACGAAGTTTCAGCAAAACTTGTCCTTCATCATCAGACTCAGCTGGTGGCACATCATCCTTGTTCTTTTCAGACGCTGGAATGTTTCTGACGGTCCTCTTGGGCTTGGCAGCAAGCTTTGCTGGAGCTGCCTTAGCTGGAGCAGATTTCTTGGGCTTTGATGTGGCTCCAGCCTTAATGGCATCACCCATGAGCTTAGGCTTCTGAGGAGGAGGCTGGGTTGCTTCCTCATCCTCATCCTCTACTGCTGCATCTGCATGAGAATCAATATACATATCTGCTCGAGCCTCTGACACATGCACTACCCTCTTTCTCTTGGTGGTTTTCTTCACTTTGCTTGCAGCTGCCTCTCCCAAATTCAGCTTCTTAGCAACAGTTGACTGCTTGACTTTGCTGGTGCCCTTCTTAGATTGTTGACCTTGTTGCTCTTTGGCAACAACCTTCCTTTTAGGCTTTGATGTCACCTCTTCCTCAACAACAAAATCTGAATCCTCATCATCTGAATTCTTCTCCTTTCTAGCTCTGGTGGCTGCAGGAGGCATGCCACTTGGTGTACTCCTCTCACCATCATCAGATGAGCTACTAGGATCAGGACTAGTGTCTGCCTCTGGAATGTCTGCAAAGGGTGTCTCTGACCTGTTCTCATTGTCACTGGTATCTGACATGGCTGACAACCTGTGAATAGATAAGGTATAGGCAGAGAAGAAGAGTCATCACAAACTGCAGAAGTTTTTACAAAAAAAATGAGTTCAAATTCTAGTATTAAGTTTTCACAAAAGACATTTCGGTCAGACCGAGTTTAAGTTTCGGTGAATCCGAAGTGTTAAACAGGAGCTTGGCACACCACTTTCGGTTTGACCGAAGTGGGTTTCGGTCCTACCGAAAACACTAGGGTTTCACAAAATCTATATTTCGGTCACACCGATTTTACACAACTCGGTTGGACCGAAGGGTGCAGTGCAATGGCCATAGGCCAAATCGGTCATACCGAAAATATAAAATCGGTCTCACCGAGATGTGTTCCGTGGAAACCTAACCCTAAAACTTTTACTCGAATCTAGTTCAAACGAACCAATCTGGTGTACAGGAGGATTTCAATCGTGGCAAGATACTAGGCAATCCAAACGTGCATTGAATCGGAGATGGGAGCACGAGTGGGATCAAAACTCACCCTAACTTGGTGGAGTTTTTCTACGGCGGCAACGGCGCGGAGGAGATGCCCGTTGACGGCGACGGAGACCTGCGGCGAGGGCGCACAGGCGACGACGGCGACGATCCGGAGACCAAGGCGACGGCAGCAAGGGATGTGGGGGCGTAACGTTTGAAGGAGGAATCAACGCGCGCGGCCCTTGGAATATATACCCCTTTGCTGTCGGTGGGACCGAGTTGTAAAACTCGGTGGCACCGAGATGGATAACTGCTAGGCAGTTATGCACTTCGGTCGCGCCGAAAATCACAACTCGGTTTCACCGAGATGAAAACCTAGATCAGTCTAAATGCTTTTGGTTCGACCGAGTTTGAGTGAGTTGGTCTGACCGAAATCAATTAGAAGGTTTTGGAAATTAGCCCTTGACGGATCGGTGGCTCCGAGTGCTCCTCACCCGGAGGGTCCGAAAATGACTTGTTCAAAGTTTGTGATGTAAGCATGAATAGAATTTGAGACAAGAAAGCATAGATAGCTAGGGGAAGTACTTAGGCATTCTTGTCCATCCATTTGGTCAGAAAAATCAAAACGACCAAAACAACAAATGGATGTCCTCGAATGGATAAAATCATGCATCCAACATGCTCACACAATAAGATAGCAAATGAAATATGTGTCAAACATGCACAACCAAAACTCTAGCAACTAACACACAATTTGTTGATGACTAGGTCATCTTTATATGAGTATATTGACTTAGGAGCCAAAAGAGAACATTTGATCATAGGTCATACTCATCGTTTAAGCACAAGTGGGGTTACCACTTTTACATAAAGCATTGATGTGTTCACATCATTTGAAGATGTTTTAGCTCAATTTTTTTTAGAGCAAAGCTCCCCCTAGATGTGAGAACCCCTTTTAAAGGGTCAAACTAACCTTGGGTTGTCGTAGAAGACTTCATGTAGATGTTGAAGATGTGGATGCTCAATGTTGATGGAGATCATCAAGAGTTGGGAGCTATCCTTTGGATTCGGGCACTTTCAATACCTACATGGGTTAGTCCCACAAGGAACAAACACGGATATCCATGGACATAGATTGACGTTCACAATAGATGATGTCCATGAAAGCAATGATTACCTTGTCCCTTGACTTACCAACAAGAGGGTTTGTGACTCCATGAACTAGTGCACGATGTGGAAGTTGATTGCACAAGTTTTTGCCAAAATGAATGTGAGTGAAGTATGTTGGCGGAGTCACCCTCAAGAACTTTCTAGTTCTTCTTCTTCGGGATCCACATCATCTTGATGGGAATCCTTGGGGTTGTAGTTGAGCTTGACGAAGTAGAACTTGACGTTTCCTTGGGAACCCACTTGACCATGGCTTGGGGTGCTTCAACAAATGTGTTGGAGATATGCCCTAGAGGCAATAATAAAAGCATTATTATTATATCTCCTTGTTCATGATAATTGTCTGTTATTCATGCTTGAATTGTATTGTACGGAAACAGCGATACATGTGTGAATACATAGATCATAATGAGTCCCTGGTAGGCCTCTAGTAGCCAGCTCGTTGATCAACAGATGGTCACGGTTTCCTGACCATGGACATGAGATGTCAGTGATAACGGGATCACATCATTAGGAGAATGATGTGATGGACAAGACCCAAACTTGAGCATAACACGAGATCGTATAGTTCGTAATGCATAAGCTTTTCGGTGTCAAGTATTTATTCCTTAGACCATGAGGTTGTACAACTCCCGGATACCGTAGGAGTGCTTTGGGTGTGCCAACCGTCACAACGTAACTGGGTGGCTATAAAGGTATGCATCGGGTATCTCCAAAAGTGTCTGTTGAGTTGGTACGAACCGAGACTGGGATGTTGTCACTTCGTATGACGGAGAGGTACCTCTGGGCCCACTCGGTAAGACATCATCATAATGAGCTCAATGTGACTAAGTAGTTAGTCACGGGATGATGGATTACGGATCGAGTAAAGAGACTTGCCATAACGAGATTGAACAAGGTATTGGGAATACCGACGATCGAATCTCGGGCAAGTACCGTACCGATGGACAAAGGGAATAACGTACGGGATTGAGTGAATCCTTGACACAGTGGTTCATACGATGAAGATCATCGAGGAACACGTGGGAACCAACATGGGTATCCAGATCCCGCTGTTGGTTATTGACCGGAGAGTGGTCTCGGTCATGTCTACGTGTCTCCCGAACCCGTAGGGTCTACATACTTAAGGTTCGGTAACGCTAGAGTCGTAGAGATTAATGCACGTGGAAACCCGAAAGTTGTTCGGAGTCCCGGATGAGATCCCGGACGTCACGAGGAGTTCCGGAATGGTCCGGAGGTAAAGATTGATATATGGGAAGTCCAGTTTCGGCCAACGGGTGATCTCCGGGGGTCACCGGGAGCGTCCCGGGACCACCGAAGGGGCCCCGGGGGTCCACCGGGTGGGGCCACCCATCCCGGTGGGGCCCCTAGGCTGCAAGGGGATGTGTGCAGCCCTCTGGGCTGGCGCACCACAAGGGGGCCCCACCTCCCCATGCGCATAGGGATAAAACCCTAAGGGGAGGGGGGCCACCACTTGCCTTGGGGGAGGGGGACTCCTCCCTGGCCACCGCCCCCCCTTGCAGATTGGATCTGCAAGGGGCTGGCGCCCCCCCTGGCCCCCTATATATATGTGGGGGGGGGTGAGGGCAGCCGCACCTCAGCCCTGGCGCCTCTCCCCCTCCCGTCACACCTCCCAACTCCTTTGCAGGGCAGCCCGGCGAAGCCCTGCTGCGATCTCCACTGCATCCGTCATCACGCCGTCGTGCTGCCGGATCTCTGATGACTTCTCCTCCCCCCTTGCTGGATCAAGAAGGAGGTGACGTTGCTGCACCGTACGTGTGTTGAACGCGGAGGTGCCGTCCGTTCGGCGCTAGATCATCGGTGACGAAGAACGTGAAGAGTACGACTACTTCATCCTTGCTTCGTTGAAAGCTTCCGCACGTAATCTTCATAACGGTATGTAGATGCACTCTAAAGTTACTCGTTGCTAGATGTCTCCATACTTGGATCTTGGTGAAGACGTAGAATTTTTTTGATTTATGCTACGTTCCCCAACAGTGGTATCAGAGCCTAGGTTTTATGCGTAGCATCTTGGCACGAGTAGAACACAAAGCAGTTGTGGGCGTATGATCTTGTTCAACTTTCTTACCGTTACTAGTCAATCTTGATTCGGCGGTATTGTGGGATGAAGCGGCCCGGACCGACCTTACACGTACGCTTACGTGAGACTGGTTCCACCGACAGACATGCACTAGATGCATAAGGTGGCTGGCGGGTGTCTGTCTCTCCTACTTTAGTCGGATCGGATTCGATGAAAAGGGTCCTTATGAAGGGTAAATAGAAGTTGACAAATCATGTTGTGGTTTTGGCGCAGGTAAGAAACGTTCTTGCTAGAAATCCTATAGAAGCCACGTAAAACTTGCAACAACAATTAGAGGACGTCTAACTTGTTTTTGCAGCATGTGTTTTGTGACGTGGTATGGCCAAGAACGAAGATGTGATGAATGATATATGTGATGTATGAGATTGATCATGTTTTTGTAATAGGGAATCACGACTTGCATGTCGATGAACTTGACAACCGGCAGGAGCCATAGGAGTTGTCTTAATTATTGTATGACCTGCGTGTCACTGAATAACGCCATGTAATTACTTTACTTCGTTGCTAAACGTTAGCTATAGTAGTAGAAGTAATAGTTGGCGTGACGACTTCTTTAAGACACGATGATGGAGATCATGATGATGAAGATCATGGTGTCGAGCCGGTGACAAGATGATCATGGTGCCCCGAAGATGGAGATCCAAGGAGCAAGATGATATTGGCCATATCATGTCACTATAATTGATTGCATGTGATGTTTATCATGTTTTTGCATCTTGTTTACTTAGAACGACGGTAGTAAATAAGATGATCTCTCACTAAAATTTCAAGTATTGTGTTTCCCCTAACTGTGCACCGTTGCTAAAGTTCGTTGCTCCGAAGCACCACATGATGATCGGGTGTGATAGGTTCTAATGTTCACATACAACGGGTGTAAGACAGATTTACACACGCGATACACTTAGGGTTCACTTGACGAGCCTAGCATGTACAGACATGGCCTCGGAACACGGAAGACCGAAAGGTCGAACACGAGTCGTATAGAAGATACGATCAACATGAAGATGTTCACCGTTTTTGACTAGTCCGTCTCACGTGATGATCGGACACGGACTACTCGATTCGGATCGTGTATCACTTAAGATGACTAGAGAGATGTCATTCTGAGTGGGAGTTCATTAAAATTTGATTAAGATGAACTTAATTATCATGAACTTAGTCTAAATTCTTTACAATATCTCTTGTAGATCAAATGGCCCACGCTCAGGTTTCCCTCAACTTCAACGCGTTCCTAGAGAAAACCAAGCTGAAAGACGATGGTAGCAACTATACGGATTGGGTCCGTAACCTGAGGATTATCCTCATAGCTGCCAAGAGATCATATGTCCTAGAAGCACCGCTAGGTGATGCACCTGCTCCCGATGCTGACCAAGACGTTTTGAACGTCTGGCAGTCGCGTAGTGATGATTACTCCTTGGTTCAGTGCGGCATGCTTTACAGTTTAGAATCGGGGCTCCAAAAGCGTTTTGAGCACCATGGAGCATATGAGATGTTCGAAGAGCTGAAAATGGTTTTCCAAGCTCATGCCCGAGTCGAGAGATATGATGTCTCCGACGCATTCTACAGCTGTAAGATGGAGGAAAACAGTTCTGTCAGTGAGCACATCCTCAAGATTTCAGGATTGCACAACCGCTTGTCTCAGCTGGGAATGAATCTCCCAGATGAAGCGGTCGTTGACAGAATCCTCCAGTCGCTCCCACCAAGCTTCAAGAGCTTCGTGCTGAACTTCAATATGCAGGGGATGGAGAAGTCCATTCCCGAGGTGTATTCGATGCTGAAATCAGCGGAGGTAGACATCAAGAAAGAACATCAAGTGTTGATGGTCAATAAAACCACTAAGTTCAAGAAAGGCAAGGGAAAGAAGAACTTCAAGAAGGACGGCAAGCAAGTTGCCGCGCCTGGCAAGCCTGTTGCCGAGAAGAAGCCAAAGTATGGACCCAAGCCAGAGACTGAGTGCTTTTATTGCAAGGGAACGGGTCACTGGAAGCGGAACTGCCCCAAATACTTAGCAGACAAGAAGGCCGGCAACGTCAAAGGTATATATGATATACATTTTATTGATGTGTACCTTACCAGCACTCGTAGTAGCTCCTGGGTATTCGATACCGGTGCAGTTGCTCACATTTGTAACTCAAAACAGGAGCTACGGAATAAACGGAGACTGGCGAAGGATGAGGTGACGATGCGCGTCGGGAATGGTTCCAAGGTCGATGTGATCGCCGTCGGCACGCTGCCTCTACATCTACCCTCGGGATTAGTTTTAAACCTGAATAATTGTTATTTAGTACCAGCTTTGAGCATGAACATTGTTTCTGGATCTCGTCTTATGCGAGATGGATATTCTTTCAAATCGGAGAATAATGGTTGTTCTATTTATTTGAGAGATATGTTTTATGGTCATGCCCCGCTGGTCAATGGTTTATTTTTGATGAATCTCGAACGTAGTGATACACATATTCATAGTGTAGATGCCAAAAGATGTAAAGTTGATAATGATAGTCCCACATACTTGTGGCATTGCCGCCTTGGTCATATTGGTGTCAAACGTATGAAGAAGCTCCATTCAGATGGACTTCTAGAGTCTCTTGATTATGAATCATTTGACACGTGCGAACCATGCCTCTTGGGCAAGATGACCAAGACTCCGTTCTCCGGAACAATGGAGCGAGCAACCAACTTGCTGGAAATCATACATACCGATGTGTGCGGTCCATTGAGTGTTGAGGCTCGCGGAGGCTACCATTATGTTCTCACCCTCACGGATGACTTGAGTAGATACGGGTATATCTATTTGATGAAGCACAAGTCTGAGACCTTTGAAAAGTTCAAGGAATTTCAGAATGAGGTTGAGAATCAACATGACAGAAAAATAAAATTCTTGCGATCGGATCGTGGGGGTGAATATTTAAGTCATGAATTTGGCACACACCTTAGGAGCTGTGGAATTGTTTCACAATTGACACCGCCCGGAACACCTCAACGTAACGGTGTGTCCGAACGTCGAAATCGTACTCTGTTGGACATGGTGCGATCTATGATGTCCCTCACCGATTTACCGCTATCTTTTTGGGGTTATGCTTTGGAGACTGCCGCATTCACTTTAAATAGGGCTCCGTCAAAATCCGTTGAGACGACTCCTTATGAACTTTGGTTTGGCAAGAAACCGAAGCTGTCGTTTCTGAAAGTTTGGGGTTGCGATGCTTATGTCAAGAAACTTCAACCTGAAAAGCTCGAACCCAAATCGGAAAAATGCGTCTTCATAGGATACCCAAAGGAAACAATTGGGTACACCTTCTACCACAGATCCGAAGGCAAAGTCTTTGTTGCCAAGAATGGATGCTTTCTGGAGAAAGAGTTTCTCTCGAAAGAAGTGAGTGGGAGGAAAGTAGAACTTGATGAGGTGATAGTCACCACTCCTGTACCGGAAAGTAGCGCAACGCAGGAAACTGTTCCTGAGGTGCCTGCACCGACAAGGGAGGAAGATAATGATAATGATCATGAAGATACAGATCAAGTTACTACTGAACTTCGAAGGTCCACAAGGGTACGTTCCGCACCAGAGTGGTACGGCAACCCTGTACTGGAAATCATGTTGTTAGACAATGGTGAACCTTCGAACTATGAAGAAGCGATGGCGGGCCCCGATTCCAATAAATGGCTTGGAGCCATGAAATCCGAGATAGAATCCATGTATGAAAACAAAGTATGGACTTTGGTGGACTTGCCTGATGATAGGCACGCCATAGAAAATAAATGGATATTTAAGAAGAAGACAAACGCAGATGGTAATGTGACCATCTATAAAGCTCGGCTTGTCGCTAAGGGTTATCGACAAGTTCAAGGGATTGACTACGACGAGACTTTCTCTCCCGTAGCAATGCTGAAGTCAGTCAGAATCATGTTAGCTATTGCCGCATTCTATGATTATGAGATATGGCAAATGGACGTCAAAACAGCATTCCTTAATGGTTCCTCAAGGAAGAGTTGTATATGATGCAACCGGAAGGTTTTGTCGATCCAGAGAACGCTAACAAGGTATGCAAGCTCCAGCGCTCGATTTACGGGCTGGTGCAAGCATCTCGGAGTTGGAATATTCGCTTTGATGAGGTGATCAAAGCGTTTGGCTTTATACAGACTTATGGAGAAGCCTGTATTTACAAGAAAGTGAGTGGGAGCTCTGTGGCATTTCTCATATTATATGTGGATGACATATTGCTGATGGGAAATGATATAGAATTCTTGGAAAATATAAAGGCCTACTTGAATAAAAGTTTTTCAATGAAGGACCTTGGAGAAGCTGCTTACATATTAGGCATCAAAATCTATAGAGATAGATCGAGACGCCTCATTGGTCTTTCACAAAGTACATACCTTGACAAAATATTGAAGAAGTTCAATATGGATCAGTCAAAGAAAGGATTCTTGCCTGTTTTGCAAGGTATGAGATTGAGTAAGACTCAGTCGCCGACCACGGCAGAAGATAGAGAAAATATGAGTGTCATTCCCTATGCCTCGGCAATAGGTTCTATCATGTATGCCATGCTGTGTACCAGACCTGATGTGAACCTTGCCATAAGTTTGGTAGGGAGGTACCAAAGTGATCCCGGTACGGAACACTGGACAGCGGTCAAGAACATCCTGAAGTACCTGAAAAGGACTAAGGATATGTTTCTCGTTTATGGAGGTGACGAAGAGCTCGTCGTAAAGGGTTACGTCGATGCTAGCTTCGACACAGATCTGGATGACTCTAAGTCACAAACCGGATACGTGTATATTTTGAATGGAGGGGCAGTCAGCTGGTGCAGTTGCAAGCAAAGCGTGGTGGCAGCATCTACATGTGAAGCGGAGTACATAGCTGCTTCTGAAGCAGCACATGAAGGAGTCTGGATGAAGGAGTTCATCACCGACCTAGGAGTCATTCCAAGCGCGTCAAGCCCGATGACTCTCTTCTGTGACAACACTCGTGCTATTGCTATTACCAAGGAGCCCAGGTTTCACAAGAAGACCAAGCACATCAAGCGCCGTTTCAACTCCATCCGGAATTATGTTCAGGATGGAGACATAGATATTTGTAAAGTGCATACGGATCTGAATGTCGCAGACCCGTTGACTAAACCTCTTTCACGAGCAAAACATGATCAACACCAGAACTCTATGGGTGTTCGATTCATCACAATGTAACTAGATTATTGACTCTAGTGCAAGTGGGAGACTGTTGGAGATATGCCCTAGAGGCAATAATAAAAGCATTATTATTATATCTCCTTGTTCATGATAATTGTCTGTTATTCATGCTTGAATTGTATTGTACGGAAACAGCGATACATGTGTGAATACATAGACCACAATGAGTCCCTGATAGGCCTCTAGTTACCAGCTCGTTGATCAACAGATGGTCACGGTTTCCTGACCATGGACATGGGATGTCGGTGATAACGGGATCACATCATTAGGAGAATGATGTGATGGACAAGACCCAAACTTGAGCATAACACGAGATCGTATAGTTCGTAATGCATAAGCTTTTCGGTGTCAAGTATTTATTCCTTAGACCATGAGGTTGTACAACTCCCGGATACCGTAGGAGTGCTTTGGGTGTGCCAACCGTCACAACGTAACTGGGTGGCTATAAAGGTACGCATCGGGTATCTCCGAAAGTGTCTGTTGAGTTGGTACGAACCGAGACTGGGATGTTGTCACTCCGTATGACGGAGAGGTACCTCTGGGCCCACTCGGTAAGACATCATCATAATGAGCTCAATGTGACTAAGTAGTTAGTCACGGGATGATGGATTACGGATCGAGTAAAGAGACTTGCCATAACGAGATTGAACAAGGTATTGGGAATACCGACGATCGAATCTCGGGCAAGTACCGTACCGATGGACAAAGGGAATAACGTACGGGATTGAGTGAATCCTTGACACAGTGGTTCATCCGATGAAGATCATCGAGGAACACGTGGGAACCAACATGGGTATCCAGATCCCGCTGTTGGTTATTGACCGGAGAGTGGTCTCGGTCATGTCTACGTGTCTCCCGAACCCGTAGGGTCTACACACTTAAGGTTCGGTAACGCTAGAGTCGTAGAGATTAATGCATGTGGAAACCCCAAAGTTGTTCGGAGTCCCGGATGAGATCCCGGACGTCATGAGGAGTTCCGGAATGGTCCGGAGGTAAAGATTGATATATGGGAAGTCCAGTTTCGGCCAACGGGTGATCTCCGGGGGTCACCGGGAGCTCCCGGGACCACCGGAGGGGCCCCGGGGGTCCACCGGGTGGGGCCACCCATCCCGGTGGGGCCCCTAGGCTGCAAGGGGATGTGTGCAGCCCTCTGGGCTGGCGCACCACAAGGGGGCCCCACCTCCCCATGCGCATAGGGATAAAACCCTAAGGGGAGGGGGGCCACCACTTGCCTTGGGGGAGGGGGACTCCTCCGTGGCCGCCGCCCCCCTTGCAGATTGGATCTGCAAGGGGCTGGCGCCCCCCCTGGCCCCCTATATATATGTGGGGGGGGGGGAGAGGGCAGCCGCACCTCAGCCCTGGCGCCTCTCCCCCTCCCGTCACACCTCCCAACTCCTTTGCAGGGCAGCCCGGCGAAGCCCTGCTGCGATCTCCACTGCATCCGTCATCACGCCGTCGTGCTGCCGGATCTCTGACGACTTCTCCTCCCCCCTTGCTGGATCAAGAAGGAGGTGACGTTGCTGCACCGTACGTGTGTTGAACGCGGAGGTGCCGTCCGTTCGGCGCTAGATCATCGGTGACGAAGAACGTGAAGAGTACGACTACTTCATCCTTGCTTCGTTGAAAGCTTCCGCACGCAATCTTCATAACGGTATGTAGATGCACTCTAAAGTTACTCGTTGCTAGATGTCTCCATACTTGGATCTTGGTGAAGACGTAGAATTTTTTTGATTTATGCTACGTTCCCCAACAAAATGCATCAATCTCCTCTTGAAGCTTGTCCTTGGCTTTTAGCTTGTGGTATTGTGGTGGAAGGTCATCTTGAGCTTGTTCCACATTGGAAGAAGTAGGATCATACTTCTCCTTTTGAGGAACAAACTGTGGAGTAGGATATTGACCTTCTTCCCACTCAACACCTTCGGCGTTGAACTTTCGCTCAAAACCAATTCCTTGATTCTTCCGGTGCCTTCCTTGCTTGCGAACAATTTCCTCAAAGTTCTTGCTTCCGGATAGGCTCTTGTAGACACCTTTCTCTATGATCCCTTTCAATAAACTATTCTCTTGCTCAAGTGTAACTTGGCTTGAAACATTGTTAGTGGAATCAAGAGAACTACTAGAAGCAACAACATTGGATTTAGCATGGTTATTGTTACTGCTAGAGGAAGAATTTTTCTTATGCTTGTCATGCTTAGTCTTAATGGGTGGCAAGAAATTAGACAAGAGAAGTCGTTTGTCAAGATATGAAGAACTCTTCTTTCGAAGATCGTCATTGATTGCTTTTAGAAACTCATGTTCTTGCTCTAGAGTGAGCTTCTCGAAGCGTAGCTTCTCATGAGATCTTAGGAGCTCTCTATGATCTTCTTGAGTTGTTTCATGAGCTAACTTAAGAATGTTTAGTTCTTTAGTTAGACGCTCAATCTCCTTCATAGCATTGTCATTCGACTCTTCTCGACTATAAAGACTACTAGCATGTTCATCGTTACTAGGCTCACTGGATTTATCATGCAAGAGCTCATCTTCACCAAGCAAGTCATCCTCATCACTATTGAAGTCAATGAATTCAGGGTGTGATACCTTGGGGCCTTTAGCCATGAAGCATCTTCCAATTCCCTCATTTGGTGAATCAAATAAGTCGTAGGAGTTGGAGTTGGAGGATACGAGAGCAAGACCGGCAACACCTTCATCTTGACTGTAGTCGGAGTCGGAGTGATAGCTTCCATCGGATTGATTGTCGGAGTCGGAGCCGGAGATCCATTCACCTACATGAGCTTGATGTTTTCTTCTTGTGTAGCTCCTTGATGACTTGTCTTTCCTCTCCGAATCCTTGCTTCTCCGAGAGGGTCTTCGTTCATAACGATCATCTCTACTCCTTCTCTCTTTCCGAGGTGACTCATCTCTTGAACTTCTTCTTCTTGGAGATTCTTCTCTTCTCTTGTGGGGAGCCGTACACTCATTTGAGTAGTGTCTGGGTCTTCCACAATTGTAGCAGTTTCGATCACGACTAGAAGATCTCTTTTCATCATATGATCTAGACTTTGAGCTTCTCTCTTTGCCTCTATTCTTGTAGAATTTGTTGAAGTTCTTAACCATTAGGCTTATCTCTTCATTGGAAACTAACTTGTCACTTGAGGTTGTGGGAGCATCACTTGTAGCTTTGTAAGCACCACTCGACTTGTTGTGAAGCTCTTCCTTGTCCTTAAGTGTCATCTCATGAGCAACAATTCTTCCAATGACTTCGGTTGGCTTGAGAGTCTTGTAGTTTGGCATCATTTGGATCAAAGTGCACACGGTGTCATACTTTCCATCCAAAGCTCTGAGAATCTTCTTGATGATGAATCGGTCGGTCATTTCTTCGCTTCCTAAGCCGGCAATCTCATTTGTGATGAGAGCAAGCCTAGAGTACATTTCAGCGACTCCTTCACCATCCTTCATCTTGAACTTGTCAAGTTGACCTTGAAGAATATCTAGCTTTGATTCCTTCACGGACTCGGTACCTTCGTGCATTTCAACCAAAGTATCCCAAATCTCTTTTGCATTCTCAAGACGGATGATTTTGTTGAACTCCTCGGGACACAAGGCATTGAAGAGAATGTCACAAGCTTGAGCATTGTTTTGCAACATCCGCAATTCTTCCGGTGTAGCTTCGCGATCCGGAACTTTTCCTTCCTCGAAGAATTCACCTTGCATACCAACACAAATAATGCCCCATGCGGCTGGGTTATGACCAAGAATATGCATTTTCATTTTATGCTTCCAACAAGCAAAATTTGTACCATCAAAGTAAGGACCTCTACGAAAATTACCCTCACTAGACGCCATACTCTCCTAGGTTGTGAAACCAAGCTTATGGAGTCCAATGCAATGGAAACCAATACAATGGAGACCAAAGCTCTGATACCACTTGTAGGATCGAAAGTATGTCTAGAGGGGGGGGGTGATTAGACTACTTGTTAATATAAAAATTCTGCCTTTTGACAAAGAATAGTTTTTGGCAGATTCACAATTATGATCAAGTCAAGCATCACCCTACACATGCAATTCTAGAGTATAGGCAGCGGAAAGTAAATTGCACATGTAGTAAAGAGAGGTGGAGAAGAGCAAACGCAATTTTGGAGACGCGGTGATTTTTCCCGTGGTTCCGATAGGTGGCGCTATCGTACATCCACGTTGATGGAGACTTCAACCCACGGAGGGTAATGGCTGCGCGAGTCCACGGAGGGCTCCACCCACGAAGGGTCCACGAAGAAGCAACCTTGTCTATTCCATCATGGCCTACGCCCACGGAGGGCTAGCCTTACTCGGGGTAGATCTTCACGAAGTAGGCGATCTCCTTGCCCTTACAAACTTCTTGGTTCAACTCCACATCTCGACGACGGAGGCTCCCAAGCGACACCTAACCAATCTAGGAGGCACCACCCTCCAAAAGGTAATAGATGTTGTAGATGATGATGAACTCCTTGCTCTTGTGCTTCAAATGATAATCTCCCCAACACTCAACTCTCCTCACTGATTTAGCTGTGGTGGAAGAAAGGATTGAGTGGAAAGCAACTTGGGAAGGCTAGAGATCAAGCTTCATATGGTGGGAGTGGAGCAACTTGATCTCAACACAAGGGTAGGTAGTTCTCTTCTCAGAAATGTAAGGTAGGAGTGGTAGTTCTTTCTGATGGCTCTCTCCACGAATGAAGAGGGGCTGGAGGGGTATAAATCGCCTCCACACAAAATCCAACCGTTACACACATTTGAGCAATCTCGGTGGGACCGAAGTGGACAACTCGGTGAGACCGATAGTTCAAATAATGTGAACGTTGGGGTTTTCGGTGGGACCGAATATACAATCTCGGTTAGTCCGATTCGTGCAATGACAAGAGCATACCAGTTTCGGTGGGACCGACTTCATCATCTCGGTGACACCGATTTGATGACAGAAGGTTACAGAACCTTGGCAACTCATGTTTCGGTGAGACCGAGTTCAGAATCGGAAAATCCGAGTTTACTAGGGTTTGGCTTATGGCTGAGGTGGTTCATCTCGGTGTGACTGAGTTTGGAATATCGGTGGGACCGAGATTACTTATGAGTGTATATGGCAGTGAAAGTTGCTGATAGTTTAGGAGATGTATCACTAAGCACTTGAGCAACCAGATCATCATCATAACCTCATCCCCTTTTAATAGTATTGGCTTTTCCTATGGACTCAATGTGATCTTGGATCACTAAACCAAAAATGGAGTCTTGAGCTTTTGCCAATGCTTGCCTTAGCATTTTGAGGGGTCCACTTCTTCAGTCCTTGCCATACCCATATCACTGAACTCTCTGAAATGATTCTCAAGTAACTATTAGTTCAATGATATATATGTTGTTATTAATTACCAAAACCACCTGGGGATTAGTTGCACTTTCAGCTTTGTTAGGTTGTGTAATGGTTGGGCACTCCTAGAACTTTGGCAAAAAAATACCGACAGTAAAAAATCCCTTAATAGTATGTTAATAGGGTTTATGGGTATACGGTCAAGGATATGGTATTAATTATATCTAAAACCATACTCTCAACCCTAAAAGCCTAAACATTTGTTACATGTTAGGTAATTATGAGGCACTTCTATAACTCTAACAAAGGAACTGGATTTGGCATGAAAATACTCAAAATATGTGTTATATAGTTTAGAGCATGGCAATATGAAATGTCATAACATATAAATATTTCATTTGTTACCTAAAAGCCTAAACTATAAACCCTAAATACAGTATATGGTTTAGATCATGCTCTAACAAAATATTTTTCATGTACAATGCAATGTTGCCTTTATAATAGATATTCTTTTTATAACCATTATTGGCTCATAAATTCAAATATATATTTATATTCCTCCAAAATTTATGAAACTTTGAGGGAATGATCTTTGCACCCACATTGTCATCTAGTAAAAATATTGACTCCATTTGAATTAGGAAAATATCAGTTTACTATTTTAAGGAATGCCCTTTTGTGGCCTTCACAAAGCAACTATTTTTTCTGTTATATTCTTACACCCCAAATCATCCATGGGCCTTTGTCATGATACACCGAGAATTGATTTTGCCTAGTACAAAGTTTGAGCGGGGCATCCAAAGTCAATTTTTGCCCTAGTTGGCACTCTTATGAACCAGTTCACCCCACCCCCTCATCCTTTTGATCTGAGGATTTGGCACATGAACCATGAACCCAAAATACTCACCTAGAAAGAAGAATGGCTCAAAGGGAAAAGGAATTGATCATTTGACAATATCAGACACCTTGATTTTTTTATTTGATTTATATTGTTCTAACTATGTGTTCCCCTGGCCCTATCTCTTTGGTTCTCTCTCCTTTTCAGTCGAAGAAGCATTCCACTACCAAAGCTTGGATCTATAAGCTTCCCAGAAGACCCTAGAACATGACTGGCATGCAGAAAATCTTGTGACCATGTTGTGGCCATGCTGGTTGATGCCCTTTAAGATCCGGTTTGGATAATAGAAAGATTCCTCGCCTTTTACCCAAGGAGTGACCCTGAGTCATCGAACCCACGAGAGGATGTTCACTAGAACAAAGGCTCTAAAAATTTCTTGGAAACGAAAATTCTAGTTTTTGTAAACTAGACCTTAACAACCTTAGTGGTGTAAACACTAGAATTAAACATGCATGGGTATGCGCTCTTGATTCTCACAACCATATATTTGTGCTCGGGATCATCCTGATATTAATTTGTGCTCTTAAGATGTGCTTGCAACTAGGTTATACCTCCCAGCCACGAGAATTTCTCCGAGGTATCCACGTGTTCGGAAGTAGTAACCCGACAACACTTCGACGTCCAAAAAGAAGCACTTCGAGGAAACCAAATAGGGAAGCCTAGCGACATCCAGCCTAATTAGGAGTCTAACTCTATTAAACCAATTAGAATGGGATTAGAGCTCATCTAATTTGAAGTATAATTAAACTTTAGAGCAATTAGACTGGGATTAGAACGTAGCTATGTGGGAGGGATCCCCTTAGGATTTGGTTGCCTCTAGGAGGGGTCTTCCCTCCCACACACATACATATGTGTATACACATATATTGTATATATGTGTATGTGTATATCTGGGTATATATATAGATATGTGTGTATGGGGGTGGGCCAAGGGTCAAGGGGACAGCCGACTAGGAGGAGGAGGAGGATGAGTCCTTGTTCGATAGAACTAGGGAGGGAGGACTCCTCCTCCTCTTCCTTATTCGCCCCCATACCATATAAAGGGGCACCCCCATTAGGGCCTTTTAATCCCACTATGGGATACCCTCTTGGGTCCGACCAAGAGGGATTTGTCTCCCAAAAATATCCAAGAATTTTCTAGAAGTTTTTGGACCCCATCTGAACCTCCCGAAACTTTCCATATATAGACCCGAAGCTTTTTCGGACATGTTATTATACCTTTCTGGAATTCCTGAAACGTTATGGAGACCATGCCGAACACTTTTGACTCCATCCAAAATTCTCTCGGTGCTCATACTCTCAAACTTTAGTTCTCATCTTAATTACTCACCGTTAAGGGTGTGACCCTACAAGTTCAGAAAATATGCGAACATGACCCGAAACACTTTCTAGTCAATAGCTAATAGCGGGATCTGGACACCCTTGATAATTCCGGCATATTCATGAAGTTCTAGAGCGATCATTTTGTTTGCGAATACCATTCCTTTTGCTTCATGATACGTTACCAAACCCGAGGTGAGATATTATCGGTATCCCCGTAATCAGCACTTTGATCACTATACTCGTAATCATCATTACCATTTTTGTTCTCTTTACTCGTACCTCTATTCTGGTATCCCATGATCTTAATCACATGTGTGTGACCATGCAATAATAATACCGTTATACCTAGTGGGTCCGCGGGGCATCTCTCTATCTTTTTAGGAGCAAATTCCAGTCTTGAACTATCGATACTGAGACATACCTTCCAGTATATCGATAAGTTACTTTATCCACATGTAGTTGCAGAGGACATTCCGTAACCTCAAAATAACCTTTCGTATGTTAGTACTCCCTCCGTAAACTAATATAAGAGCGTTTAGAATACTAAAATAGTGATCTAAACACTCTTATATTAGTTTACAGAGGGAGTATATGATATTATCTTGGTCTAAGGAACTAAGTAAACATTAACACTTTATATGAAAATACCGATAAAATAATAACGATGTGATCTTGGAGTAATTCAAAAGTTGGGTCTATCCAACTTCATTGTTCTAATAGCAAGGTGTTCTCATTATTGATATCATCCTAACAATGCCCATGATCAGAAAAAAAAGATTATATACATGAGCTAGTATAAGAGGCATGACTAGGGATCACATTGGTGTTTATGTTTCCACACGTGCAATTGAGTTTTCCTCCAAATATCATATTAAGGAATCAATGTAGTTATAACACAAAAATATAAACTTAATTATGAACAGAAAAATATAGCAATGCATTTATTATTGCCTCTAGGACATATTACTAACACAAAGCTAGTTGGAGCCGCATCAGAGTGGCCAGAGTTGGGCGGACCCAACCATCCCTAGGTGGCATGCACTTGCACGGCTTGAGGCTCGATGACCGATGAGCCGGGCCTAGCCAAAATCTATAGCTAGGCTACACCCTTGATCTAGCCCGGAGGAGCAAAGGGCCTTTGTTGGGCACCTCCCTAGTATGCGGCAGGAGATGAGGCATGATGTTGATGGGCCGAAGGCGCAACACCCTGCATATTATCAATTTGAGGACTGAATTTTGATTATGCTCGAGCAATGTCAACACCCAAGTGAGTTATCTGCATAGGTATAAATAGGGGTAACTGCTTGAGCTCCAGACGATGTACTACCACCTTCAACTTCGACGTTTCTAGCTCTCTTGTTTGCATCCCTATCCTGCATATATTCATCACGGTTGCACCATGATCATACTCATCGTCATGGTGCTCCCAAATAAGAGGTGTAATGTCACGGCCAGGGACATAATCCTCCTCATCCAGCACATAAATAAACACATATCCATTGAGCTTCACATAAACATCTCAAGAGACAAACACCGTCACACACATGCTCTTTGACAATTATGTCTTAGGAATGCACTGCAACCTCGATTCACACAATACCAAGTTGACACAAGCAGACCGGGTCAACATGTTGAGTAGCACTAATAACTGATCCCATCGCCCACAGACCAATGAAGTACTAGAGAGTTGGGACGCCCGTGACATGTACCCAAACTAGTTGCAGCGAATGTATAAATGGAATCCCCTCCACCTTCCGTTCACTTATAACAATCATCACACCATTGGACTTGACACGGAAGTCAAAAGCTACTACACACTGAAATATCTCCGTGGATAGGAAAGAAACCAAGAATGCATTGGCTCCATGAGAAACAACTTCCCACTTCCACATAGTCTAGGACGAGGCAACCTTACGACCTTGGCCTCCACCAAGAAGCATACAAGGAACCACCATAAATCTTAGCCAGTGATGTCAGCAAAGTTGCGGGTGCGAGATGCAAAAATCTGCTCATGCTCTTGGGAGCGTGCAATTTTTTTTTGAAATGTCAAAAAGATTCCAACTAAAATTCTATGTATTCTTTGCCAAATTAAAATGCTACATACAAATTTGTAGGAAAAAAGATTAAATATTTCGGTATGTGCAAAAAACTGTTGGGAAACGTAGCATGCAATTTCAAAAATTTCCTACGCTCACGCAAGATCTATCTAGGAGATGCATAGCAATGAGAGGGGAGAGTATGTCTGCGTACCCTCGTAGACCGAAAGCGGAAGCGTTTAGTAATGCGGCTGATGTAGTCAAACTTCTTCGCGATCCCATCGATCAAGCACCAAACACATGCCACCTCCGCGTTCAACACATGTTCAAATCGATGACGTCCTTGCCTTATTGATCCAGCAAGACGGAAGAAGTAGTAGATGAGTTCCGGCAGCACGACGGCGTGGTGACGGTTGGTGATGAAGAACAATCTCTGCAGGGCTTCGCCAAGCACTACAGAATCTAGACGGAGGATAAACTAGAGGGTCGGGGTTGCCGCCACACGACTTGGTGAATCTTGATTTGTTTGGGTGCTAGTCCTGTCCCTCTATTTATATGTTGAGCCCTGGGGTCGAAACTTGGAGCAAAAGCCTCCTCAAGGTCGGTTTTGCCCGAAAGGCAAGAGTCCTACTCGGACTCCAGGGCTAGACGCCATGGTTCCCGGTGTCTATCCACTAGATGCCAGGGTTCCTGGCGTCTAGCCTCTAGTCTTCGCAAAACTCCCTTTTCCACTTTCCAAAAGTCTCGTGGGCTTTTCCCCTTTGGCCCAAACAAAGTGTTCTTTTACCCAAACATTTCAGGAAACATCCGGAACCCCTTCCGGTGAATTCCGAAACCTTTCCGGAGATCAAGCATTGTTATTCCATATATTAATCTTTACATCTGGACCATTCCGGAGCTCCTCGTCATGTCCGTGATCTCATCCGGAACTCCAAACAATATTCGGTCACCAACATACATAACTCATATAATACTATATCGTCAACGAACGCTAAGCGTGCGGACCCTACGGGTTCGAGAACTATGTAGACATGACCGAGACACCTCTCTGGTCAATAACCAAGAGAAGAACCTGGATGCCCATATTGGCTCCTACATATTCTACGATGACCTTTATTGGTCGAGCCGTTATGACAACATACACAATTCCCTTTGTCCGTCGGTATGTTACTTGCTCGAGATTCGATCATCAGTTTCTCCATACCTAGTTCAATCTCGTTACCGGCAAGTCTATTTACTCGTTCTGTAATACATCATCCCGTAACTAACATATTAGTCATTTGCTTGCAAGGCTTATTATGCATTACCGAGAGGGCCTAGAGATACCTCTATGATACTCGGAGTGACAAATCCTAATCTCGATTCACGCCAACCCAACAATACACCTTCGGAGATACCTGTAGAGCATCTTTATATTCACTCAGTTACATTGTGATGTTTGATAGCACACAAGGCACTCCTCCGGTATTCGGGAGCTGCATGATCTCATAGTCATAGGAACATGTATTTGACAGAGATGAAAGAAGTAGCAATAAACTGTACGATCAAATACTAAGCTAACAGATGGGTCTTATCCATCACATGATTTTCATAATGATGTGATCCCGTTATCAAATGACAACTCATGTTTATGGTTAGGAAACCTTAACCATCTTTGATCAACGAGCTAGTCTGGTAGAGGCTTACTAGGGACACGGTATTTGTTTATGTATTCACACATGTATTTAGATTTCTGGTCAATACAATTCTAGCATGAATAATAAACATTTGTCATGATAAAGGAAATATAGCAATAACCATTTTATTATTGCCTCTAGGGCATATTTCCATCAGTCTCCCACTTGCACTAAAGTCAATAATCTAGTTCACATCGCCATGTGATTAACCCCCAAAGAGTTGTACTAGAGTCAATAATCCAGTTCACATCGCCATGTGATTAACACTCATAGTTCACATCACCATGTGACTAACACCTAAAGAGTTTACTAGAGTCAATAATCTAGTTCACATCGTTATGTGATTAACACTCTAAGGTATGATCATGTTTTGCTTGTGAGAGAGGTTTTAGTCAACAGGTCTGCAACATTAAGATCCGTGTGTACTTTGCAAATTTGTATGTCTACAATGCTCTGCATAAAGCTACTCTAGCTAATTGCTCCTACGTTCACTACACATCCAGATTGATACTCAGAGTCATCTAGATTAGTGTCAAAGATTGCATCAACGTAACCCTTTACGACGAACTCTTTATCACCTCCATAACCGATAAACATTTACTTATTCCTCTAAGGATAATTTTGACCGCTATCCAATGATCCACTCCTGGATCATTCATGTACCCCCTTGCGAGACATGTGGCAAGGCAAACATTTGGTCTGGTACACAACATGACATGCTTTATAGAACCTATGGCCGATGCATAGGGAATGACTTTCATTCTCTCTCTATTTTCTGTCGTGGTCGGGCTTTGAGTCTTACTCAACTTCATACCTTACAACTCAGGCAAGAACTCCTTCTTTGACTGTTCCATTTTGAACTACTTCAAAATCAAGGTATATATTTATTGAAAGTCTTATTAAGCGTTTTGATCTATCACTATAGATCTTGATGCCCAATATATAAGCAACTTCATCGAGGTCTTTCATTGAAAAATTCTTATTCAAGTATCCTTTTATGCTATCCAGAAATTCTACATCATTTCCAGTTAACAATATGTCATCCACATATAATATCAGAAATGCTACAGAGCTCCCACTCACTTTCTTGTAAATACAGGCTTCACCGTAAGTCTGTAAAAAACCATATGCTTTGATCAACTCATAAAAGTGTATATTCCAACTCCGAGATGCTTGCACCAGTCCATAGATGGATCGCTGGAGCTTGCACACTTTTTTAGCACCTTTAGGATTGACAAAAACTTTTGGTTGTATCATATACAACTCTTGTTTCAAAAATCCATTAAGGAATGCCGTTTTGACATCCATTTGCCAGATTTCATAATCATAAAATGCGGCAATTGCTAACATGATTCGGACAGACTTATGCATCGCTACGGGTGAGAAAGTCTCATCGTAGTCAATTCCTTGAACTTGTCAAAAACTTTTTGCGACAAGTCGAGCTTTGTAGATAGTAACATTACCATCAGCGTCCATCTTCATCTTGAAGATCCATTTATTTTCTATGGCTTGCCGATCATCGGGCAAGTCCACCAAAGTCCATACTTTGTTCTCATACATGGATCATATCTCAGATTTCATGGCCTCAAGCCATTTTTTGGAATATGGGCTCATCTTAGCTTCTTCATAGTTCGAAGATTCGCCGTTGTCTAACAACATCACTTCCAGGACAGGATTGTCGTACCACTCTGGTGTGGAAAGTGTTCTGGTCGACCTTTGAGGTTCAGTAGTAACTCGATCTGAAGTTTCATGATCATCATCGTTAGCTTCTTCTCTAGTTGGTGTAGGCATCATGGGAACAGTTTTCTCTGATGATCTACTTCCCAATTTGAGCGAAGGTACAATTACCTCATCAAGTTCTACTTTCCTCCCACTCACTTCTTTCGAGAGAAACTCCTTCTCTAGAAAGGATCCATTCTTAGCAACAAAGATCTTGCCTTCGGATCTATGGTGGAAGGTGTACCCAACAGTTTCTTTTGGGTATCCTATGAAGACGCACTTCTCCGATTTGAGTTCGAGCTTATCAGGCGGAAGCTTTTTCACATAAGCATTGCAACCCCAAATTTTAAGAAATGATAGCTTTGTTTTATTACCAAACCATAGTTCAAGCGGTGTCGTCTCAACGGATTTAGATGGTGCCCTATTTAACGTGAATGCAGGTGTCTCTAATGCATAACCTTAAAATGATAAAGGCAAATTGGTAAGAAACATCATAGAACGCACCATATCCAATAGAGTACGGTTACGACATTTGGACACACCATTACGCTATGGTGTTTCGGGTGGCGTGAGCTGTGAAACTGTTCCACATTGTTTCAAATGAAGACCAAACTCATAACTCAAATATTCGCCTCTGCGCTCGGATCGTAGAAACTTTATTTTCTTGTCATGATGATTCTCTAATTCACTTTAATTTTTTTGAACTTTTCAAATGTTTGAGACTTGTGTTTCATTAAGCATATATACCCATATCTACTCAAATCGTCTGTGAAGGTGAGAAAATAACGATACCCGCCGTGTGCTTCAACACTCATCGGACCGCATACATCGGTATGTATTATTTCCAATAAGTCGTTAGGTCGCTCCATTGTTCTGGAGAACGGAGTTTTAGTCATCTTGCCCATGAGGCATGGTTCACAAGTATCAAATGATTCATAATCAAGTGATTCCAAAAGTCCATCAGCATGGAGTTTCTTCATGTGCTTTAAACGAATATGACCTAAACGACAGTGCCACAAGTATGTTGCACTATCATTATCAATTATGCATCTTTTGGCTTCAATATTGTGAATATGTGTATTACTACGATCGAGATTCAATAAACCATTCACCTTGGGTGTATGACCATAGAAGGTTTTATTCATGTAAACAGAATAACAATTATTCTCTGACTTAAATGAATAATCGTATTGCAATAAACTTGATCTAATCTTGTTCATGCTCAATGCAAACACCAAATAACATTTATTTAGGTTTAACACTAATCACGAAAGTATAGGGAGTGTGCGATGATGATCATATCAATCTTGGAACTACTTCTAACACACATCGTCACCTCACCCTCAACTAGTCTTCGTTTATTCTGCAACTCTTGTTTCGTGTTACTAATCTTAGCAACCAAACAAGTATCAAATACCCAGTGGCTACTATGAGCACTAGGAAGGTACACATCAACAACATGTATATCAAATATACCTTTGTTCACTTTGCCATCCTTCTTATCCGCCAAATATTTGGGGCAGTTCCGCTTCTAGTGACCATTTCCTTTGCACTAGAAGCACTTAGTTTCAGGCTTGGGTCTAGCTTTGGGCTTCTTCTCGGGAGTGACAACTTGCTAGCCATTCTTCTTGAAGTTCCCTTTCTTTTCCTCGCCCTTTTTCTTGAAACGAGTGGTCTTCTTAACCATCAACACTTGATGCTCTTTCTTGAATTCTACCTTTGCTGATTTTAGCATTGCAAAGAGCTCGGGAATCGTTTTCGCCATCCCTTTCATATTATAGTTCATCACGAAGTTCTAGTAGCTTGGTGACAGTGACTAGAGAACTCAGTCAATCACTATCTTATCTGGAAGATTAACTCCCATTTGATTCAAGTGATTGTAGTACCCAGACATTCTGAGCATATTCTCACTAGCGGAGCTATTCTCCTCCATCTTGTAGGCAATGTACTTGTCAGAGGTATCATACCTCTCGACCTGGGCATGAGTCTGAAATACCAATTTCAACTCTTGGAACATCTCATATGCTCCGTGTCGTTCAAAACATTTTTGAAGTCCCGGTTCTAAGCCGTAAAGCATGGGGCACTAAACTATTAAGTAGTCATCATACTGAGCTTTGCCAAACGTTCATAACGTTTGCATATGCTCCTGCAATAGGTGTGTCACCTAGCGGTGCATCAAGTACATAATACTTCTGTGCAACAATGAGGATAATCCTCAGATCACGGACCTAGTCCGCATTATTGCTACTAACATCTTTCAACTTAGTTTTCTCTAGGAACATATCAAAAACAGGGGAGCTAAATCGCAAGCTATTGATCTACTACATAGATATGCAAATACTACCAGGACTAAGTTCATGATAAATTAAGTTCAGATAATCAAATTAGTAATGAACTCCCACTTAAAATAACATCCCTCGGGTTATCTAAGTGAAACATGATCCAAATCAACTAAACCATGTCCGATCATCACGTAAGATGGAGTAGTCATCAATGGTGAACATCTCTATGTTGATCATATCTACTATATGACTCATGTTCGACCTTTCGGTCTCCAATGTTTCGAGGCCAAGTCTGTACATGCTAGGCTCGTCAAGTTTAACCCAAGTATTCAGTGTGTAAAAAATCCTTACACATGTTGTATGTGAATGTAGAGTTTATCACACCCGATCATCACGTGGTGTCTCGAAATGACGAACTGTCGCAACGGTGCATGCTCAGGGAGAAAACTTTTATCTTGAAATTAAGAGAAGGGATCATCTTATAATGCTACCATCGATCTAAGCAAAATAAGATGCACAAAGGAAAAATATCACATGCAATCATAATATGTGACATGATATGGCCATCATCATCTTGTGCTTTTGATCTCCATCTCCAAAGCATCGTCATGATCTCTCTCGTCACCGGCTCGACACCTTGATCACCATCGTTCCGTCATGGTCATCTCGCCAACTACTGCTTCTACGACTATTGCTAACTCATAGCGATAAAGTAAAGCAATTACATGGCGCTTGCATTTCATACAATAAAGAGACAACCATAAGGCTCCTGTCAGTTGCCGATAATTTACAAAACATGATCATCTCATACAATAACGTATAACTCATCACGTCTTGACCGTATAACATCACAAGATGCCCTGCAAAAACAAGTTAGACGTCCTCTACTTTGTTGTTGCATGTGTTTACGTGGCTGTTATGGGCTTCTAGCAAGTACCGTTCTTACCTACGGCACAAAAACCACAACAGTGATTTATCAAGTTTGTTGTTTTAACCTTCAACAAGGACCGGCCGTAGTCAAATTTGATTCAACTAATGTAGGAGAAACAGACACCCGCCAGCCACCTTCATGCAAACAAGTTGAACATAACGATGGAACCAGTCTCATGTACGTGGATGTGTAATGTTGGTACGGGCCGCTTCATATTACAATACCACCGAATCAAAATAAGACATTGGTGGTAAGCAATATGAACATCACCGCCCACAACTCCTTTGTGTTCTACTCGGGCATATCATCTACGCATAAACCTAGCTCATGATGCCACTGTTCGGAACCTTAGCATGCAATTTCAAAATTTTCCTACGCTCACGCAAGATCTATCTAGGAGATGCATAGCAACGAGAGGGGCGAGTATGTCTACGTACCCTCGTATACCGAAAGCGGAAGCGTTTAGTAACGCGGTCGATGTATTCGAACTTCTTTGCGATCCAACTGATCAAGCACCGAACACACGGCACCTCCGCGTTCAGCACACGTTCAGCTCGATGACATCCTCGCCTTCTTGATCCAGCAAGACGGGAGAAGTAGTAGATGAGTTCTGGCAACACGACGGCGTGTTGATGGTTGGTGATGAAGAACAATCTCTGCAGGGCTTCGTCAAGCACTACAGAAAGTAGACAGAGGATAAACTAGAGGGTCGGGGTTGCCGGCACACGGCTTGGTGAATCTTGATGTGTCTTGGGTGCTAGCCCTGCCCCCCTATTTATATGTTGAGCCCTGGGGTCAAAACTTGGAGCAAAAGCCTCCTCAAGGTCGGTTTTGCCCGAAACGCAAGAGTCCCACTCGGACTCCAGGGCTAGACGCCAGGGTTCCTGGCGTCTAGCCTCCGGTCTCCGCAAAACTCCCTTTTGCACTTTCCAAAAGCGTCATGGGCTTTCCCCTTTGGCCCAAATAAAGTGCTCTCGTACCCAAACATTTCGGGAAACATCCGAAACCCCTTCCGGAGATCAAACACTATTATTCCATATATTAATGTTTACCTCCGGACCTTTTCGGAGCTCCTCGTCATGTCTGTGATCTCATCCAAAACTCTGAACAACATTTAGTCACCAACATGCATGACTCATATAATACTATATCGTCAACGAACGTTAAGTGTGCGGACCCTACGGGTTCGAGAACTATGTAGACATGACCGAGACACCTCTCTGGTCAATAACCAATAGCTGAACCTGGATGCCCATATTGGCTCCTACATATTCTACAAAGATCTTTATCGGTCGAACCGTTATGATAACATACACAATTCCCTTGGCCCGTCGGTATGTTACTTGCCCGACATTCGATCATCGGTATCTCCATACGTAGTTCAATATCGTTACCAGCAAGTCTCTTTACTCGTTCCGTAATACATCATCCCGTGACTAACATATTAGTCATTTGCTTGCAAGGCTTATTATGATGTGCATTACCGAGAGGGCCCAGAGATACCTCTCCAATACTCGGAGTGACAAATCCTAATCTCGATTCACTCCAACCCAACAAGACACCTTTGAAGATACATGTAGAGCATCTCTATAATCACCCAGTTACGTTGTGATGTTTGATAGCACACAAGGCACTCCTCCGGTATCCGGGAGTTGCATGATCTCATAGTCATAGGAACATGTATTTGACATAGATGAAAGCAGTAGCAATAAACTGTATGATCAAATGCTAAGCTAACAGATGGATCTTGTCCATCACATCATTCTCATAATGATGTTATCCCGTTATCAAATGACAACTCATGTCTATGGTTAGGAAACCTTAACCATCTTTGATCAACGAGCTAGTCTAGTATATGCTTACTAGGGACACGGTATTTGTTTATGTATTCACACCTGCATTTAGGTTTCCGATCAATACAATTCTAGCATGAATAATAAACCTTTATCATGATTAAGGAAATATAATAATAACCATTTTATTATTGCCTCTAGGGCACATTTCCATCAAAAACAAACAAATGTTACCCCAAAATGTCACCCTAAAATTGTGTTTTGTTTCACAGGCGAAACACAACTGCTCCGTTTCCATGAAATTTTTCAAGGATGCTTGCAACCATAACACAAACATCTACAAAAAGTTTCAGAATTTTTTAAAACATTTACCCTATTTTTTTAACTATTCACACGGGAGCGCGCGCTCCCAAGAGCCAAAATGCCGTTGATGCTCCTTGATAAGCGAGTCACAGAACCAAGCAGTTAGCTTAGATAACTCTAGGGTAGAGTAGTGATATATCTGATGTTTGCTATTGCAAATATAAGAGTAGTGAATCACATTATAATCCTTCAAGGGGAGAGTATGGGTGCATATATACCTATGAGCCAAAGTGAATTTCCGTATCTATATTTGGTGCTACCACACATTACTGAAGGAAATATGCCCTAGAGGCAATAATAAAGTTGTTATTTGTATTTCCTTATGTCATGATAAATGTTTATTGTTCATGCTAGAATTGTATTAACCAAAAACTTAGTACATGTGTGAATACATAGACAAAATAGAGTGTCCCTAGTATGTCTCTACTAGACTAGCTCATTAATCAAAGATGGTTATGTTTCATAACCATAGACATGAGTTTTCATTTGATTAACGGGATCACATCATTAGGAGAATGATGTGATGGACAAGACCCATCCGTTAGCTTAGCAACTTGAGCGTTTAGTTTTACTACTATTGCTTTCTTCATGACTTATACATGTTCCTATGACTATGAGATTGTGCAACTCCCGAATACCGGAGGAACACCTTGTGTGCTATCAAATGTCACAACGTAACTGGGTGATTATAAAGATGCTCTACATGTGTCTCCGAAGGTGTTTGTGGTGTTGGCATAGATCAGGAACAGAATTTGTCACTCCGAGTGTTGGAGAGGTATCTCTGGGCCCTCTCGGTAATACACATCATAATAAGCCTTGCAAGCAAATGACTAATGAGTTAGTCACGAGATGATGTATTACAGAACGAGTAAAGAGACTTGCCGGTGATGAGATTGAACTAGGTATGATGATACCGACGATCGAATCTCGGGCAAGTAACATACCGATGACAAAGGGAACAACGTATGTTGTCATCCGGTTTGACCGATAAAGATCTTCGTAGAATATGTAGGAACCAATATGAGCATCCATGTTCCGCTATTGGTTATTGACCGGAGATGAGTCTCGGTCATGTCTATATAGTTCTCGAACCCGTAGGGTCCGCACACTTAACGTTCGATGATGATCAGTATTATGAGTTTATGTGTTTTGATGTACCGAAGGTAGTTATGAGCCCCGGATGTGATCACGAACATGACGAGGAGTCTTGGAATGTCATAGACATAAAGATTCTAAAATTGGGAGGTTATATTCGGACACCGAATGAGTTCCGGGGTTATCGGATAAATACCGGAGTATCGGGAGGTTACCGGAACCTCCCGGGGGGTTATTGGGCCACATGGGCTCAAGTGGAGGAAGAGGAGGTGTGTCCAGCTAGGGGCGCACGCCCCCCCTAGCCCAAACCGAATTGGACTAGGGGGCCGCCCCCCTTTCCTTCTTCTTCTCCTCCCCTTCCTTCCCCCTCTCCTACTAGGACTAGGAAAGGGGGGGGAACCCTACTTGGAGTAGGATTGCCCCCCTAGGGCATGCCTCCTCCTCCTTGGCCGCCTCCTCCTCCCCTCCCTCCTTTATATACATGGGGAGGGGGCACCCCATGGATACACAAGTTGATTTTAACCGTGTGCGGTGCCCCTCCCCACAGTTACACACCTCGGTCATATCGTTGCAGTGCTTAGGCGAAGCCTGCCTCGGTAGCTTCATCATCACCGTCACCATGTCGTCGTGCTAACGAAACTCTCCCATGACGCTCAACTGGATCAAGAGCTCGTGGGACGTCATCGAGCTGAACGTGTGCTGAACACAGAGGTGTCGTACGTTCGGTGCTTGGATCGGTTGGATCGCGAAGACGTTCGACTACATCAACAGCGTCACTAGACGCTTTCGCTTTCGGTCTACGAGCGTACGTAGACACACTGTCCCTGCTCGTTGTTATGCTTCTCCTAGATAGATCTTGCATGATCGTAGGGAATTTTTTGAAATACTACATTCCCGAACAGTGGCATCAGAGCCAGGTCTATGCGTAGATGATATGCACAAGTAGAACACAATGAGTTGTGCGTGATAATAGTCATACTGCTTACCAGCATGTCATACTTTGATTTGGCGGTATTGTGAGATGAAGCGGCCCGGACCGACATTACGCCTACGCTTACGCGAGACTGGTTTCACCGTTACGAGCACTCGTTGCTTAAAGGTGAACGGCGGGTGTCTGTCTTTCTCACTTTAGTTGAATCGAGTGTGGCTACGCCCGGTCCTTGTGAAGGTTAAAACATCACACTTGACGAAAAATCGTTGTGGTTTTTGTATGCGTAGGTAAGAACGGTTCTTGCTAAGCCCGTAGCAGCCATGTAAAACTTGCAACATTAAAGTAGAGGATGTCTAACTTGTTTTTGCAGGGCATGTTGTGATGTGATATGGTCAAGACGTGATGAGTTATACGTTATTGTATGAGATGATCATGTTTTGTAAATTATCAGCAACCGACAGGAGCCTTATGGTTGTCTCTTTATTGTATGAATTGCGAAGGCCATGTAATTGCTTTACTTTATCACTATGAGTTAGCGATAGTAGTAGTAGCAATAGTTGGCGAGATGACCACGACGCTACGATGAAGATCATGGTGTCTAGCCTGTGACGATGGAGATCATGACGACACTTTTGAGACGGAGATCAAAAGCACAAGATGATGATGGCCATATCATGTCACATATTTTGATTGCATGTGATGTTTATCTTATTATGCTTCTTATTTTGCTTAGTACGGCGATAGCATAATAAAATGATCCCTTACAAAAATTTCAAGGTACAAGTGTTCTCCCTGAGTATGCACCGTTGCGAAAGTTCGTCGTGCCGAGACACCACGTGATGATCGGGTGTGATAAGCTCTACGTTCAAATAGAACAGATGTAAGGTAGTTTTGCACATGCAGAATACTCGGGTTAAACTTGACGAGCCTAGCATGTACAGACATGGCCTCGGAACACAGGAGACCGAAAGGTCAAGCGTGAATCATATAGTAGATATGATCAACATAAGATGTTCACCATTGAAAACTACTCCATCTCACGTGATGATTGGACATGGTTTAGTTGATTTGGATCACGTGATCATTTAGATGACTAGAGGGATGTCTATCTAAGTGGGAGTTCTTTGTAATATGATTAATTGAACTTTAATTTATCATGAACTTAGTCCTGATAGTGTTTTGCATATCTATGTTGTTATAGATCAATGGCCCATGGTACCGTTCGTTTAAATTTTAATGCATTCCTAGAGAAAGCTAAGTTGAAAGATGATGGTACCAACTACACAGACTGGGTCCGTAACTTGAGGATTATCCTCATTGATGCACAGAAGAATTATGTCCTGGAAGCACCGCTAGGTGAGAGGCCTGCTGCAGGAGCAACTCCGGACGTTATGAACGTCTGGCAAGCTCGTTCTGATGACTAATCGATAGTTCAGTGTGCCATGCTTTACCGATTAGAATCGGGAAGACGTTTTGAACATCATGGATCATATGAGATGTCCCAAGAGTTGAAGTTAATATTTCAAGCAAATGCCCGAATTGAGAGATATGAAGTCTCCAATAAGTTCTATAGCTGCAAGATGGAGGAGAATAGTTCTATCAGTGAACACTTGCTCAGAATGTCTGGGTACTACAATCACATGAATCAACTTGGTTGCAAAGTTGACGAAGATAGTGTCATTGATAGAGTTCTTCAATCACTGCCACCAAGCTATAAAGGCTTCATGATGAACTGTAATATGCAACTATGCAAGGGATGCAGAAGACAATTCCCGAGCTCTTCGCTATGCTCAAAGCTGCGGAGGTAGAAATTAAAAAGGAGCATTATGTGTTGATGGTTAATAATACCACTAGTTTCAAGAAAAAGGGCAAGGGAAAGAAGGGGAACTTCAAGAAGAATAGCAAGACAGTTGCTACCCCCGCGAAGAAACCCAAGTCTGGAGCCAAGCCTGAAACTGAGTGCTTCTACTGCAAAGTGACTGGACGCTGGAAGCGGAACTGCCCCAAGTATTTGGCGGATAAGAAGGATGGCAAAGTGAACAAAGGTATATTTGATATACATGTTATTGATGTGTACCTTACTAATGCTCGTAGTAGCACCTGGGTATTTGATACTAGTTCAGTTGCTAATATTTGTAACTCGAAACAGGGGCTACATATTAAACGAATATTAACTAAGGGCAAGGTGACGATGCGCGTGGGAAATGGTTCCAAAGTCGATGTGATCGCCGTCGGCATGCTACCTCTACATCTACCTTCGGGATTAGTTTTAGACCTAAATAATTGTTATTTGGTGCCAGCATTAAGCATGAACATTATATCTGGATCTTGTTTGTTGCGAGACAGTTATTCATTTAAATCAGAGAATAATGGTTGTTCTATTTTTATGAGTAATATCTTTTATGGTCATGCACCCTTGAAGAGTGGTCTATTCTTGTTAGATCTCGATCATAGTGATACACATATTCATAATATTGAAGCCAAAAGATGCAAGGTTGATAATGATAGTGCAACTTATTTGTGGCACTGCCGTTTAGGTCATATTGGTGTAAAGCGCATGCAGAAACTCCATGCTGATGGACTTTTGGAATCACTTGGTGCTTGCGAACCCTGCCTCATGGGCAAGATGACCAAAACTCCGCTCTCAGGAACAATGGAGCAAGCAACTGACTTGTTGGAAATCATACATACTGATGTATGCGGACCGATGAGTGTTAAGGCTCATGGTGGGTATCGTTATTTTCTGACCTTCACTGATGATCTGAGAAGATATGGGTATATCTACTTGATGAAGCACAAGTCTGAAACATTTGAAAAGTTCAAAGAATTTCAAAGTGAAGTAGAGAATCATCGTAACAAAAAATAAAGTTTCTACGATCTGATCGTGGAGGCGAATATTTGATTTACGAGTTTGGTCTTCATTTGAAACAATGTGGAATAGTTTCACAGCTCACGCCACCCGGAACACCACAGCGTATTGGTGTGTCCGAACGTCGTAACCATACTTTATTAGATATGGTGCGATTTATGATGTCTCTTCCCAATTTGCCACTATCGTTTTGGGGTTATGCTTTAGAGACAGCTGCATTCACGTTAAATAGGGCACCATTTAAATCCGTTGAGACGACGCCTTATGAACCGTGGTTTGGCAAGAAACCCAAGTTGTCGTTTCTTAAAGTTTGGGGCTGTGATGCTTATGTGAAAAAGCTTCAACCTGATAAGCTCGAACCCAAGTCGGAGAAATGTGTCTTCATAGGATACCCAAAGGAAACTGTTGGGTACACCTTCTATCACAGATCCAAAGGCAAGATATTCGTTGCTAAGAATGGATCCTTTCTAGAGAAGGAGTTGCTCTCGAAAGAAGTGAGTGGGAGGAAAGTGGAACTTGATGACGTAATTGTACCTTCTCCCGAACTAGAAAGTAGTAAATCACACAAACCAGTTCCAGTGACTCCTACACCAATCGACGAGGAAGCTAATGATGATGATCATGAAACTTCAGATCAAGTTACTACTGAACCTCGTAGGTCAACTAGAGTGCATTCCGCGCCAGAGTGGTACGGTAACCCAATTCTGGAAGTCATGTTACTAGAACGTGACGAACCTATGAACTATGAGGAAGTGATGATGAGCCCATATTCCACAAAATGGCTTGAGGCCATGAAATCTGAGATGGGATCCATGTATGAGAACAAAGTGTGGACTTTGGTTGACTTGCCCGATGATCGGTAAGCCATTGAAAATAAATGGATCTTCAAGAGGAAGACAGATGCCGATGGTAATGTTACTGTCTACAAAGCTCGGCTTGTTGCAAAAGGTTTTCGAGAAGTTCAAGGAGTTGACTATGATGAGACTTTCTCACCCGTAGCGATGCTTAAGTCTGTCCGAATCATGTTAGCATTTTCTACATTTTATGATTATGAAATCTGGCAATGGATGTCAAAATTGCATTCCTTAATGGATACCTCAAAGAGGAGTTGTATATGATGCAACCAAAAGGTTTTGTAGATCCTAAAGGTACTAACAAAGTATGCAAGCTCCAGCGATCCATCTATGGACTGGTGCAAGCATCTCGAAGTTGGAATATACTGTGGGGACCCCGACTTGGAAGTCGAGATCACCGAATGCACGTGTACAGTGATCCCAGAGATCAATGCTCACTGAACACACAGAAGCTGAAATAACAAGAGTCTTACATCCATTCAAATAGTCTTACACGAATTAAGGCCGTTATGGCCAAGTCTTACATAGATAGAGCCTCCTGGGCTGAATAGCAAATAACTCAAGTAGCGGAAGTCTTCGATAAACGGGTAGAACCCATGCCATCTGCCTTAACCCTACAGGCATTCTGACTGGGATAGCGTCCTAGTTCGCATGGTCGTCTCCAAAGAACTCTTCCTCATAATCTTGTTCTTCCATGCCTGGCCAATTAAATAACCAGTGGCAAGCCAATGAGTACTTTGAATGTACTCGCAAGCAACCCATGATGTGGTTCAAGTAACAATTCAATTGAATAATAATGAACAATCTAGC
Source organism: Secale cereale (assembly GCA_902687465.1). Lineage (NCBI taxonomy): Eukaryota > Viridiplantae > Streptophyta > Magnoliopsida > Poales > Poaceae > Secale > Secale cereale. Next base: position 371,199,918 of record LR738709.1, on the reverse strand, counting down.
GGGGGCTAGAACAATATGCTATCATCAAGTTATGCATCAATAACCTCGCGTAACCTCGAGAACAGGTTACCGACATCAACATGAATATGATTCATCTCATCGAGTCAAGTCACCACCTTGACTCACACACACACACGCATGGTTTCCCCAAACATTGGACGTAGCCCAAGAGCGGTTACCCAACTGTCCATGACCGTGGACACGGCTATTCGAATAGTTTGACACTCTGCAGAGGTTGTACACTTTACCCACAAGATCCGGGGAACTTCCGTGTCATCCACGACCCGCGGTACCTCAAGTACCCGGGGTAAGCACTCGGTCATTACCTTTCCTTAGACGACACTAACATAGAGTCCACTCGTCGGCACACGGCCTTTGGGTACAAACAAAAGATCACGGGACTTGCCCTAATTTCAATGTTCACGCGTACCCGAAGGGACCAACGGTGTGTCCGGTGCCCTGTAAAAACAGTCATGGCCGTCTATCCAAGCACGACCCTGTCCCGGGAAAGACCTCAAGTCTTCCCGTCACTAGTAATGCGGGCACCATGCTAGTATCGACCTAAGTAATCAATAAAGCCCCGTCCCATAAGGGGTAGTGTGGTTGTACATGTATGGTTGGAATAACGGTCGCAACTTCAACCAATCCGTTTGAAAACACACGCACTTGCCTTGGCACACCACTTCGTCATCAAGTGGTCACCCAACTCATCATCACCATCTCCCTCGGGCATAAATGGCACCCGACGGGGTTTCATGCAAAGACTTCAACCATGAAGGTTCATGTCACTCATGCATCACTCCCATAACTACTAACCATATGCAAGTCATCTAGCATATATCAAGGTCAAGATCATGTCATGCATCATATAAGCATCATGACCACCTATTGCATGTCATCTATCATGTAGCAAGATCATCATTAAAGCATGCATCATGTGGTGGTTCATCTAGGTTACCATCGTAACCCTAATCATTATGCATCGGAAACCAACGGGTTCCGAAGAACAAGTGTATCATGGTCAAAGGGCTGCTTGCCTGGATTGGCTTGGTCTTCAAAGTCTTCTAGTCCTTCTCCTTCTTCTTCCACAGCAACTTCGTCAAATACGGGATCTATACGTCGCATAATAACCACGGAAAAAAATAAGAATACAAATAAAACAGAAAAACTAAAGTGCTCAGAAAAATGTCAACTCATTTTTGTAAAATACTAGAGGGTTTTCTAAGATGGGAAAAAATCTTAGTTGGAGTTTTGGAGTTACAGAATAGGATATATTGATTTTTGAACATGAGTTATACTGCTCAAATTTGAATTTAAATTTGAACAGTACAGAAAAGTTTCATGGATTTGAATAAAAGTGGTACCATTAAATAGGTTGGAATATTACAAGATTTTAGGAGTTGGAAATATTTAATTTGGATCAATATTCTTTTCTGCATAAATGTTTGAATCATTTACAGAAAAGAAAAAGAAAAGGGTTCCTGTGCACTGGGCCAGAAGTGGCCACAGTGCACGGCCCGAACGGCTCGGCCTGGCCGCACGGAGCCAGCGCGCGCGCACGTCAGGTTTCAAACCTAACGGGTGGGGCCCGTGGGTCAGCGGCACAGAGGAGGGGAGAGAGGTGGGGGGATGACAGGCGGGGCCCGCCTGTCATCTCTAACCCCGCGGTCACGGCGGCGGCGAGCTCACCGGCGACGATTCCGGCCACGGCGACGGCAACGGAGGGCAGGGTCGGACTCAGTGGCGTGTTGCGGTTGTAGTGGTGGTAGCGCGGCACGGCGGGGAGCCCTGGTTCACCGGCGGCGAGGAGCAACGGCGGAGGCTCGTCGGAGGGGAGTTGCTGCGGCCGTTTCCGACTGCAAACAGAGGGGGAAAGAGAGGGGAAAGGGTCAGGGAGGTGCGGCGGTTCCAAAACAGGTGGAAGGAGAGGCAGGGGAGGCCTGTACCTCGAGATCGCCGGCGGCCCGACGTGGCGGAGCTCCGGTCGATCCCGAGCACTGGGGCACTCCGGGGTCGAACTGGTGGTGTTGGGGGTCTTAGTGGAGAGGTGGGAGGCTGGTGAGGGTGTTGGAGAAGCTCGGGAGGGCCTTAAATAGCCGCGCCCGTAGTTCACCGTGGACCCGTGCGCCGGCGAGGTTGCAGGCGAGGCTGTGGAGAGTTCTGGAGCCTGGGAACACGCCGGGGAGGTCCGTGGACTAGCTCCACGTCCAGCTGAGGGGATAAGAGGAGCGGGGGAGTGTCAGAGGAGCGTGCGCATGTGGAGCAAAGGAATGGCCGAAGCGGGCGGCCGGTGCGCGTGCGGCGACGCTCACTGGAGGGCGCAGGAGGAGGGGGAACAGCGCCGGGGACGTCGCGGACGTCGAGGCGCCTCGACTGGCGCGAGGGGGAGGCTCGAGGTTGTCGGGGATCAACGATTGGCCCGAGCCAGCGTGCGGGAGCACTGTTCACGCGCTCCAGAGCGCGCGTGTGACCGGCATCGACGCGCTCTCACTGGTTTGGTCCGTTCCAGCGTGCCCAACAGTGTCTAGTGCATAGAGGGAGGACTAAAGAAATGCCCTGAGGCCTTGGATGCTCTGGGGTGCAGAGAGAGGGTGAGAATGCTGGTAAAAATGGTGAAAGGTGGGTGCACAGCAAGGTAAAGCTGGGGTTTCACCCCTCAATCATGGAGCTGGGGTGCTGGGGGAGTTACTGGGGTTTGCTGGTAACCCAATGAGTCTGTGGTAAGAAGTTGAGGCCATGGAGAAAAGTGAAAGTGGTAAAAATGGGGGTTTTAGAATTTCCGCAGAAGGTGTTTGATCATGGTTTGATCAAGCAAATGAAGTCCACTTGACATGGCACTTGGCAGGGTTGAAAGACATAAGAAAATAGGGTGCTTCACCAAATTTGGGCTCATTTGAAGAAACTAGCCAATGTAACTTTGGTGAACCCTAGAAATCAACAGAAACAGTTTCATCTAGATTGAGTCAAGCTAACCATCTCCCCTTGATGCACCACTTGGTGTAGCATCCTTATTTGGGGTATTGATCATGCTCACAAAGTTTGAGGCTCCAGATAAAAAGTTGGTAATGTAAAGTTGTTCAAATTTGCATTTGAACAGAAAGGGTTTTGAGGTGATCTGATCAAGTTGCTCTATTCCAAATCTTGTGCCATTTGGTCTAGGTGCCTTATTAGGCCATTCTAGCATGTGCACCAAGTTTGAGAGCATTTGGACAAGTTTGGCAATGTAAAGTTGCTCAAACTTCAAATATGGACAGAATGGTTATGAAGGGGTTTGAGGAGGTTTTCTTGCTTCCCAAGGCATGGGACTTGGCAAGATCATCAAATATGTCATATATGACATGATAGGATTTCCCTGGAATTTTTGGAGAAAAATTCCTTTGTAAATATTTCAAAAGCTTGAAATATCCAGAAAGGATTTTAGAGGGTTTAGCCCATTATTTTGAACATGACCAAGTGTTGAAACTCTCATATATGGACAATATATGTCCTATGAGTCTCTCTGAATTTTGGCAAATATTTTTGAAATAGTTAAATAATTTTCCCCTATTAAAGACCATTTCTGGCCTTAAGAAAAAGCTTTTAAATAAAATAGGAAAATAACTTTTAAAATTATACCTTTGTGGTTTCTGGGAGTCCTATGACTACTAGGTCTCAAATAAACCTTTTGAAATAATTTTCACACCCTTAATCAAGTACTTGCAGTGCAAATCTCAATTCAGGGGTTTTTGGAAAACTAAATTTATAAAATATTATTTGGCCAAATTAATTTTGTAAGAAAATACTATACTGCTATATATCACTTGGCATGATCATTGGGCAGAAGTTTTGGATAAGGAGATGAAACCTACAAGAGATCATAGTTGACTTTAATGAGCACATGAAAAAGCAAATGAAGAAAACTCAATTCCAAATAAAAGCCAAATGATGCTAAAATTTTTTGCTGGTCCAAATTTTCATGCTTCAAAGATACAAATAACATGTTACAAAATGCAGGGTGTGACAGACCTACCCCCCTTACAAGAATCTCGTCCCCGAGATTCCTAAACTAGGGCTTAAAAGAGATCGGGAAACTCGGATCTGAGATAGTCTTCTCGTTCCCAGGTTGCTTCTGCTTCGGTGTGGTTGCTCCACTGGACCTTGAAGTACTTGATGGTACGGCTCCGCGTATGCCGTTCTGCTTCGTCCAGAATACGAATGGGCTTCTCGCGGTAGGTCAAGTCAGGCTGCAGATCAATGGCTTGGTGATCCACATCCTTGTAGGGATTGGGCTTGTCTGGAACTTGGAGACATTTCCGGAGTTGTGACACATGGAACACATTGTGCACATCGGATAGCTCAGGTGGTAGTTCCAACTGATAAGCCACTTCTCCTCGTCGGTCGGTGATCTTGAAAGGGCCAATGAACCTTGGTGCGAGCTTCCCCTTGACGTGGAAACGCTTGGTTCCCTTCAGAGGAGTTACCCGCAGGTACACATGATCTCCGACACGGAAACTCATGTCTCGGCGTCGAGTGTCAGCATAACTCTTCTGCCTTGACTTGGTTGCCTTTAATCGCTCTCTGACTAGTTGGACTTGCTCTTCTGCTGCGCGGAGAATATCCGGTCCAAAGACTAGTCCTTCTCCAGTCTCTGACCAGTTGAGGGGTGTGCGACACTTGCGTCCGTACAACACCTCAAATGGTGCCATCTGAAGGCTTGACCGGTAACTGTTGTTGTAAGAGAACTCGGCGAAAGGGAGACAGTCTTCCCACTTGGCTCCATATGCCAGGACACAGGCTCGGAGCATGTCTTCGAGAATCTGATTGACTCGCTCAGTCTGACCTCCGGTCTATGGGTGGAAAGCTGTGCTGAAAGATAACTTGGTTCCCAAGGCTTCTTGGAATCTCTTCCAGAACCTTGAAGTGAACTGGGTGCCTCGATCTGACACAATCTCCTTGGGAACACCGTGAAGACTTACGATTCGGTTGATATAGAGAGTTGCCAACTGGTTGCCTGAGTAGGTAGTCTTGACAGGAATGAAATGAGCCACCTTGGTCAAATGATCGACTATGACCCAGATAGAGTCATGTCCTCTATTCGACCTTGGTAATCCAGTGATGAAGTCCATTCCGACTTTATCCCACTTCCACTCAGGAACCTTGAGTGGTTGAAGCAATCCAGCAGGTCGCTGATATTCAGCCTTGACCCTTTGGCACACATCACATTTTGCAACATAGGTTGCAATCTCTCTCTTCATACCGTGCCACCAGAATCGTGCCTTCAAGTCTTGGTACATCTTGGTTCCTCCGGGGTGGATGGAATACGGGGTGTCGTGGGCTTCTTGCAGAATCAGCGTCTTTAACTCGGTGTTGTTTGGTACGCAGAGACGACCTTTGTACCAAACAATCCCGTGCTCGTCTTCGGAGAAACCTGGGGCCTTGCCCAGCTTCATCTTCTTCTTGATACCTTCAATACTTGCGTGTCCTTCTTGAGCCTTCTTGACGTCGTCCATCAGGGTTGGTCTGACTTCTAAATGATCCAGAAATCCGGGGGTGACCAATTCCAAACTGAATTGTTCGACCTCCTTAAACAAGGCTGGCTGTCTTTCCTGAATAATGACATTCAAAGAGCAAGCCTTCCTGCTTAAGGCATCGGCCACCACGTTGGCCTTCCCAGGGTGATACTGAACACTGAGGTCATAATCTTTGATGAGTTCCAACCATCTCCGCTGCCTCATGTTCAACTCTTTTTGGGTGAAAATATACTTCAGACTTTTGTGGTCTGTGTAAATCTCACACCGTTTCCCTAGGAGGTAATGCCGCCATGTCTTCAAGGCATGAACTACTGCCGCTAGCTCAAGATCGTGAGTAGCGTAGTTCTCCTCATGGGGTCGTAGCTGCCTGGAGAGGTATGCTATGACGCGGCCTTCTTGCATCAGAACGCTTCCCAATCCGGTTCGAGAGGCATCACAATATATCACGAACTCCTTGTGAATATCAGGTGTTGCCAGAACTGGGGCGGTGGTCAATCTCTTCTTGAGCTCTTGGAAGCTCTCTTCGCATTTTGGCGTCCACTCGAACTTCTTGTCCTTCTTGAGGAGCTGAGTCATTGGTCGTGCAATGCTAGAGAATCCTTCCACGAACTTGCGGTAATAGCCCGCTAATCCGAGGAAGCTTCTGACTTCCTTGACGGTCGTTGGAGATTGCCATTGGGTCACATCTTCGATTTTTGCAGGATCAACAGATAATCCTTCCTCGGTCAAGACATGACCTAAGAATCCAACTTTGTGCAGCCAAAACTCACACTTGCTGAACTTGGCATACAGTTGGTGCTCACGAAGCTTGTCTAGGACCATTCTCAGATGTTGCTCATGCTCTTCCTCCGACTTCGAGAACACAAGGATGTCATCAATGAAGACAACAACGAACTTGTCCAAATATTCCATGAAGACTTTATTCATGAGATACATGAAGTAAGCTGGGGCATTGGTTAACCCAAAAGACATGACCGTGCACTCGTACAGGCCATATCTGGTTACGAATGCCGTCTTCGGAATATCTTGGGGTCTGATCTTCAGCTGGTAATACCCAGATCTAAGGTCGATCTTGGAGAATACCTTGGCTCCGCTGAGCTGATCAAACAGATCTTCGATCTTGGGAAGCGGGTACTTGTTCTTGATTGTAACTTCATTGAGGGAACGATAGTCAATGCATAAGCGGATGGTACCGTCCCTCTTTGCCACAAACAGAACAGGAGATCCCCAAGGGGAGGCACTTGGGCGGATAAATCCCTTCCTTAGCTGCTCTTCTAGCTGCTTCTTCAACTCGGCTAGTTCTTCCGTCCCCATTCTATAAGGCTTCTTATAGATGGGTCCTGCTCCGGGCACGAGCTCGATGATGAACTCAATGTCACGGTCAGGGGGCATTCCCGGTAGTTCATCCGGAAAGACATCAGGATACTCACATACCACCGGTACTTGATCTAGCCCAACTTCAGACAGACAGCTGACTTTAGCGGCTTGAGCGGAAGAGGAGTTGGGGGCAAACTTGACTTTTACTCCTTGGTCATTGGTCACAGTGACTGTCCGATTGGCACAGTCTAACAAGCCTTGGTGTTTGCTGAGCCAATTCATACCTAGGATCACATCCAAGCCTTGCGATCTCAGGACGATAAGGTCTGCTAGGAAGTCTACACCATTAATGTTAATATTGACTCCTTTACAGCCTATCTTGGCTCTCATCTCGGCTCCGGGGGTTTGTACCACCATGGAGTTATTCAGGGGTGTAGGGGTCATGCCACTTTTTAATGCAAATCTTTGAGTGACAAATGAATGCGTTGCTCCAGAATCAAACAAGACAGTTGCAGGTGCTGAGTTGACAAGGAACGTACCCAGCACGACGTCCGGGTCTTCCTGGGCTTCTTCAGCAGTGACGTGATTCACACGCCCCTTCCCATAGTTCGGTGGATTGCGAGGAGCTGGGTTCCTTGGTGGCATTCCACGGCCTTGTCCCTGGTTCTGCGCATTGGGGCGCGGGGCATCAGGCTTCTTGTTGGGGCACACCCTGGAGATGTGTCCGGGCTGACCACACCCAAAACAAGTGACTTGATTTGGAGTGTTGATCTTGTTGCCACCATTGGTATTGGGGTTGAAAGCTGGCCTGGGGTTGGCATACTGCTGAGGCTGAGGATTGGCACGAGGTGCAGGAGCTCTTGGCTGCTGATAGGTTGGCTTGGCCGGGGCTGACTGCCACGGACGAGGCTTCTCGTTGCTGGAACTTCCCTTACTGACCAACTTGCGCTTGCGAGTGTCTTCCAAAGCACGCCGCTTGTCTTCAAGCATAAGTGCCTTGTTCACCAGGTCAGGGAAAGACGGGCAGTCGCACACGACAAGCGAATATTGCAGAGTCTGATTAAGGCCTTCCATGAAGCGCTCCCTTTTGGCAGCATCAGTGCTGACATCCTCAGGGGCATACCTTGACAGAATACTGAACTTCTGCATGTACTCCTTGACAGTGCCACTTCCTTGCTTCAGGGCTCGGAACTCACGCTTTTTGATAGCCATGACTCCAGAGGGAATGTGGGCCTTGCGGAATTCTGCCTTGAAGTTCACCCAAGTGATGTCTTGTTCAGCATGCATGACCTTGAATCCATCCCACCAAGCTCTTGCGGTTCCCCCGAGGCAGTGGGCTGCATAAGCCACTTTCTCGCGATCTTCGGTGCATCCGACTAGTTCCAGGATTTCCTCAATGGAACGGACCCAGTCATCTGCATACAGGGGTTCAGCAGTCTCGATGAAGGTTGGCGGTGCATGCTTCTTGAACTCTGCCAACGTGGAACGTCCATTGCCATTCCCCGCCGGCTGGCGGTTGTTGACAACAGCTTGAGCAATCAGCTGAAGAGCTGCAGTGTTGGCTTGGCGTTCCTCTCGGAAAGCTTGGAGAAGCTGAGCCATGTCCATGCTTGGAGGAGGTGGTGGTGGAGCTTGGTCATTGGTTTGGTCGTGGTCTGCCTCTGGCTGAGAGGATGCTCCGGCTTCGGGCTGCTGGGTAGAGGTACCAGTACGAGTTACAACAGGCATCCTGTTGGAGCGGTAAAAGGTCTCATGACTCGGAAGAGGAAAAGCAAGATAGATGGGTGCCTAGTAAGGGGGTGGGTGTGACACTAAATCAAATCATGAAAGGCCAAAACACATCCATTAAAAATCCAAATGGGTGATGTAGCCGTTTACACATTCCCGAAGGAAGATTACGACTTACATCCAGACACAACAAAAGCAAACACTAGATGGTTTCATATGAACCATACAAGGACTCGACTGCGCATAGGGGTTACACGACCTATCCTACCGTAGGGGTTACAACGGGCATATCCGAGTAGCGAATAATGCCTAAGTGGCGGAATGCTCGGTCGCGTATTCCGGCTCTTCTGGGTCTTCCTCCTTGTCTTCATCTGTCTGGGCTCCCTTGTCGCTGGAGGGAGCGGGGGAGTGGAGGAGTTGGATACGACGGTGCTTCGATGGTGGTGCAGGGAAAAGCTTGCGATATTCCCTTGCTGTCATCCGGCGTCGCCGAGGTGGTTCTTCACCCTTGGAAGACACATCCTCGGAGGGCCTTCTGCCTCGATATGCGATAGCGGATTGTCCAGAAGGTGCTCCTTCCTTCTTGATCCTGTTTGCCTTCTCTTGAGCTCGACGAAGAAGTGCCTTGGTCTTGTAAAGTTCTTCTCGAAGCTTCATTGATTCCGAGGCTAAGTCTTGTGCCAAGCTGTCGGCACATAGACTGAAGTAGGTCTGGAACCGAAGCGAGAGTCCTTCCTTCAGTGGAGGGGCTAGTGCGCTGCTTTCTTCGTCACCTTCCTTCCGGTAAGGTAAGAAGCGAGTTGCCATCTTGGCTGCCATCTCCGGAAGAAGCTCGCGGAGACGGGTTAGTGCCTTGAGTGCAGCAGCCTCGGCAGCGAGTGGTTGTGTCGTCATCTGGGGTCCCTCGAAGAACCAACTTGTGTGAGGATCGTTTGCCTTCACGATCACTTCCACATGGTACTCCACCTCAGTATCGCTCACCGAATGCTCGTGGTAGGTGAGGATGGGTGCTCGGTGGAACTGACACTCCTGGAGGCTATCCTCGAGAAGTAGGGGAAACCCAGTGGTCAGGTGCTCTTCGGGAACAGCGGCCATCTACAAAGGTGGAATAGGAGGGGTTAATAAGCTGAGGAAATCTCAGGTTTAGAAAAGATGAGAGGTTCAGAAGGTTTTAAAAAGGGGTCTCAACTAACTAACGCCCATGCTAACAAAGGCTTCCTACAGTCAGGATGGCTCTGATACCAGCTCTGTGGGGACCCCGACTTGGAAGTCGAGATCACCGAATGCACGTGTACAGTGATCCCAGAGATCAATGCTCACTGAACACACAGAAGCTGAAATAACAAGAGTCTTACATCCATTCAAATAGTCTTACACGAATTAAGGCCGTTATGGCCAAGTCTTACATAGATAGAGCCTCCTGGGCTGAATAGCAAATAACTCAAGTAGCGGAAGTCTTCGATAAACGGGTAGAACCCATGCCATCTGCCTTAACCCTACAGGCATTCTGACTGGGATAGCGTCCTAGTTCGCATGGTCGTCTCCAAAGAACTCTTCCTCATAATCTTGTTCTTCCATGCCTGGCCAATTAAATAACCAGTGGCAAGCCAATGAGTACTTTGAATGTACTCGCAAGCAACCCATGATGTGGTTCAAGTAACAATTCAATTGAATAATAATGAACAATCTAGCGGGGGCTAGAACAATATGCTATCATCAAGTTATGCATCAATAACCTCGCGTAACCTCGAGAACAGGTTACCGACATCAACATGAATATGATTCATCTCATCGAGTCAAGTCACCACCTTGACTCACACACACACGCATGGTTTCCCCAAACATTGGACGTAGCCCAAGAGCGGTTACCCAACTGTCCATGACCGTGGACACGGCTATTCGAATAGTTTGACACTCTGCAGAGGTTGTACACTTTACCCACAAGATCCGGGGAACTTCCGTGTCATCCACGACCCGCGGTACCTCAAGTACCCGGGGTAAGCACCCGGTCATTACCTTTCCTTAGACGACACTAACATAGAGTCCACTCGTCGGCACACGGCCTTTGGGTACAAACAAAAGATCACGGGACTTGCCCTAATTTCAATGTTCACGCGTACCCGAAGGGACCAACGGTGTGTCTGGTGCCCTGTAAAAACAGTCATGGCCGTCTATCCAAGCACGACCCCGTCCCGGGAAAGACCTCAAGTCTTCCCGTCACTAGTAATGCGGGCACCATGCTAGTATCGACCTAAGTAATCAATAAAGCCCCGTCCCATAAGGGGTAGTGTGGTTGTACATGTATGGTTGGAATAACGGTCGCAACTTCAACCAATCCGTTTGAAAACACACGCACTTGCCTTGGCACACCACTTCGTCATCAAGTGGTCACCCAACTCATCATCACCATCTCCCTCGGGCATAAATGGCACCCGACGGGGTTTCATGCAAAGACTTCAACCATGAAGGTTCATGTCACTCATGCATCACTCCCATAACTACTAACCATATGCAAGTCATCTAGCATATATCAAGGTCAAGATCATGTCATGCATCATATAAGCATCATGACCACCTATTGCATGTCATCTATCATGTAGCAAGATCATCATTAAAGCATGCATCATGTGGTGGTTCATCAAGGTTACCATCGTAACCCTAATCATTATGCATCGGAAACCAACGGGTTCCGAAGAACAAGTGTATCATGGTCAAAGGGCTGCTTGCCTGGATTGGCTTGGTCTTCAAAGTCTTCTAGTCCTTCTCCTTCTTCTTCCACAGCAACTTCGTCAAATACGGGATCTATACGTCGCATAATAACCACGGAAAAAAATAAGAATACAAATAAAACAGAAAAACTAAAGTGCTCAGAAAAATGTCAACTCATTTTTGTAAAATACTAGAGGGTTTTCTAAGATGGGGAAAAAATCTTAGTTGGAGTTTTGGAGTTACAGAATAGGATATATTGATTTTTGAACAGGAGTTATACTACTCAAATTTGAATTTAAATTTGAACAGTACAGAAAAGTTTCATAGATTTGAATAAAAGTGGTACCATTAAATATGTTGGAATATTACAAGATTTTAGGAGTTGGAAATATTTAATTTGGATCAATATTCTTTTCTGCATAAATGTTTGAATCATTTACAGAAAAGAAAAAGAAAAGGGTTCCTGTGCACTGGGCCAGAAGTGGCGACAGTGCACGGCCCGAACGGCTCGGCCTGGCCGCACGGAGCCAGCGCGCGCGCACGTCAGGTTTCAAACCTGACGGGCGGGGCCCGTGGGTCAGCGGCACAGAGGAGGGGAGAGAGGTGGGGGGATGACAGGCGGGGCCCGCCTGTCATCTCTAACCCCGCGGTCACGGCGGCGGCGAGCTCACCGGCGACGATTCCGGCCACGGCGACGGCAACGGAGGGCAGGGTCGGACTCAGTGGCGTGTTGCGGTTGTAGTGGTGGTAGCGCGGCACGGCGGGGAGCCCTGGTTCACCGGCGGCGAGGAGCGACGGCGGAGGCTCGTCGGAGGGGAGTTGCTGCGGCCGTTTCCGACTGCAAACAGAGGGGGAAAGAGAGGGGAAAGGGTCAGGGAGGTGCTGCGGTTCCAAAACAGGTGGAAGGAGAGGCAGGGGAGGCCTGTACCTCGAGATCGCCGGCGGCCCGACGCGGCGGAGCTCCGGTCGATCCCGAGCACTGGGGCACTCCGGGGTCGAACTGGTGGTGTTGGGGGTCTTAGTGGAGAGGTGGGAGGCTGGTGAGGGTGTTGGAGAAGCTCGGGAGGGCCTTAAATAGCCGCGCCCGTAGTTCACCGTGGACCCGTGCGCCGGCGAGGTTGCAGGCGAGGCTGTGGAGAGTTCTGGAGCCTGGGAACACGCCGGGGAGGTCCGTGGACTAGCTCCACGTCCAGCTGAGGGGATAAGAGGAGCGGGGGAGTGTCAGAGGAGCGTGCGCGTGTGGAGCAAAGGAATGGCCGAAGCGGGCGGCCGGTGCGCGTGCGGCGACGCTCACTGGAGGGCGCAGGAGGAGGGGGAACAGCGCCGGGGACGTCGCGGATGTCGAGGCGCCTCGACTGGCGCGAGGGGGAGGCTCGAGGTTGTCGGGGATCAACGATTGGCCCGAGCCAGCGTGCGGGAGCACTGTTCACGCGCTCCAGAGCGCGCGTGTGACCGGCATCGACGCGCTCTCGCTGGTTTAGTCCGTTCCAGCGTGCCCAACAGTGTCTAGTGCATAGAGGGAGGACTAAAGAAATGCCCTGAGGCCTTGGATGCTCTGGGGTGCAGAGAGAGGGTGAGAGTGCTGGTAAAAATGGTGAAAGGTGGGTGCACAGCAAGGTAAAGCTGGGGTTTCACCCCTCAATCATGGAGCTGGGGTGCTGGGGGAGTTACTGGGGTTTGCTGGTAACCCAATGAGTCTGTGGTAAGAAGTTGAGGCCATGGAGAAAAGTGAAAGTGGTAAAAATGGGGGTTTTAGAATTTCTGCAGAAGGTGTTTGATCATGGTTTGATCAAGCAAATGAAGTCCACTTGACATGGCACTTGGCAGGGTTGAAAGACATAAGAAAATGGGGTGCTTCACCAAATTTGGGCTCATTTGAAGAAACTAGCCAATGTAACTTTGGTGAACCCTAGAAATCAACAGAAACAGTTTCATCTAGATTGAGTCAAGCTAACCATCTCCCCTTGATGCACCACTTGGTGTAGCATCCTTATTTGGGGTATTGATCATGCTCACAAAGTTTGAGGCTCCAGATAAAAAGTTGGTAATGTAAAGTTGTTCAAATTTGCATTTGAACAGAAAGGGTTTTGAGGTGATCTGATCAAGTTGCTCTATTCCAAATCTTGTGCCATTTGGTCTAGGTGCCTTATTAGGCCATTCTAGCATGTGCACCAAGTTTGAGAGCATTTGGACAAGTTTGGCAATGTAAAGTTGCTCAAACTTCAAATATGGACAGAATGGTTATGAAGGGGTTTGAGGAGGTTTTCTTGCTTCCCAAGGCATGGGACTTGGCAAGATCATCAAATATGTCATATATGACATGATAGGATTTCCCTGGAATTTTTGGAGAAAAATTCCTTTGTAAATATTTCAAAAGCTTGAAATATCCAGAAAGGATTTTAGAGGGTTTAGCCCATTATTTTGAACATGACCAAGTGTTGAAACTCTCATATATGGACAATATATGTCCTATGAGTCTCTCTGAATTTTGGCAAATATTTTTGAAATAGTTAAATAATTTTCCCCTATTAAAGACCATTTCTGGCCTTAAGAAAAAGCTTTTAAATAAAATAGGAAAATAACTTTTAAAATTATACCTTTGTGGTTTCTGGGAGTCCTATGACTACTAGGTCCCAAATAAACCTTTTGAAATAATTTTCACACCCTTAATCAAGTACTTGCAGTGCAAATCTCAATTCAGGGGTTTTTGGAAAACTAAATTTATAAAATACTTTTTGGCCAAATTAATTTTGTAAGAAAATACTATACTGCTATATATCACTTGGCATGATCATTGGGCAGAAGTTTTGGATAAGGAGATGAAACCTACAAGAGATCATAGTTGACTTTAATGAGCACATGAAAAAGCAAATGAAGAAAACTCAATTCCAAATAAAAGCCAAATGATGCTAAAAATTTTTGCTGGTCCAAATTTTCATGCTTCAAAGATACAAATAACATGTTACAAAATGCAAGGTGTGACATATACGCTTTGATGAGGTGATCAAATCATATGGTTTTATATAGACTTTTGGAGAAGCCTGTATTTACAAGAAAGTGAGTGGGAGCTCTGTAGCATTTCTGATATTATATGTGGATGACATATTATTGATTGGAAATGATATAGAATTTCTGGATGACATAAAGGGATACTTGAATAAGAATTTTTCAATGAAAGACCTCGGTGAAGCTGCTTATATATTGGGCATCAAGATCTACAGAGATAGATCAAGATGCTTAATTGGACTTTCACAAAGCACATACCTTGATAAAGTTTTGAAGAAGTTCAAAATGGATCAGTCAAAGAAAGGGTTCTTGCATGTGTTACAAGGTGTGAAGTTGAGTAAGACTCAATGCCCAACCACTGCAGAAGATAGAGAGAAAATGAAAGTCATTCCTTATGCCTCAGCCATAGGATCTATCATGTATGCAATGTTGTGTACGAGACCTGATGTGTGCCTTGCTATAAGTTTAGCAGGGAGGTACCAAAGTAATCCAGGAGTGGATCACTGGACAACAGTCAAGAACATCCTGAAGTACCTGAAAAGGACAAAGGATATGTTTCTCGTTTATGGAGGTGGCAAAGAGCTCGTCGTAAACGTTTACGATGATTCCAGCTTTGACACTGATCCAGATGACTCAAAGTCACAAACCGGATATGTATTTTTATTGAACGGTGGAACTATCACTTGGTGCAGTTCCAAGCAGAGTGTCGTGGCAGGATCTACGTGCGAAGCGGAGTACATCGCTGCTTCGGAGGCAGCAAATGAAGGAGTCCGGATGAAGGAGTTCATATCCGATCTAGGTGTAATACCTAGTGCATCGGGACCAATGAAAATCTTTTGTGACAACACTGGAGCAATAGCCTTGGCGAAGGAGTCCAGGTTTCACAAGAGAACCAAGCACATCAAGAGACGCTTCAATTCCATCCGCGATCAAGTCAAGGAGGGAGAAATAGAAATTTGCAAGATACATATAGATCTGAATGTCGCAGACCCGTTGACTAAGCCTCTTCCATGAGCAAAACATGATCAACACCAAGACTCCATGGGTGTTAGAATCATTACTATGTAATCTAGATTATTGACTGTTGTTCAAGTGGGAGACTGAAGGAAATATGCCCTAGAGGCAATAATAAAGTTGTTATTTGTATTTCCTTATGTCATGATAAATGTTTATTATTAATGCTAGAGTTGTATTTATCGGAAACTTAGTGCATGTGTGAATACATATACAAAACAAAGTGTCCCTAGTATGCCTCTACTAGACTAGCTCGTTAATCAAAGACGGTTATGTTTCCTAACCATAGACATGAGTTGTCACTTGATTAATGGGATCACATCATTAGGAGAATGATGTGATGGACAAGACCCATTCGTTAGCTTAGCAACTTGATCGTTTAGTTTTACTACTATTGCTTTCTTCATGACTTATACATGTTCCTAGGACTATGAGATTGTGCAACTCCCGAATACCGGAGGAACACCTTGTGTGCTATCAAACGTCACAGCGTAACTGGGTGATTATAAAGATGCTCTACAGGTGTCTCCGAAGGTGTTTGTGGTGTTGGCATAGATCGAGAATAGGATTTGTCACTCTGAGTGTTGGAGAGGTATCTCTGGGCCCTCTCGGTAATACACATCATAATAAGCCTTGCAAGCAAATGACTAATGAGTTAGTCACGAGATGATGCATTACAGAACGAGTAAAGAGACTTTCTAGTGACGAGATTGAACTAGGTATGATGATACCGATGATCGAATCTCAGGCAAGTAACATACCGATGACAAAGGGAACAACGTATGTTGTTATGCGGTTTGACCGATAAAGATCTTCGTAGAATATGTAGGAATCAGTATGAGCATCCAGGTTCTGCTATTGGTTATTGACCGGAGATGAGTCTCGGTCATGTCTATATAGTTCTCGAACCTGTAGGGTCCGCACGCTTAACGTTCGATGACGATCAGTATTATGAGTTTATGTGTTTTTATGTACCGAAGGTAGTTCGGAGTCCCGGATGTGATCACGGACATGACGAGGAGTCTCGGAATGTCTGAGACATAAAGATTCATATATTGGAAGGTTATATTCGGACACCAGATGAGTTCCGGGGGTTATCGGATAAATACCGGAGTACCGGAAGGTTACCGGAACCTCCCGGGGGGTTATTGGGCCACATGGGCCCAAGTGGAGGAAGAGGAGGTGCGGCCAGCTAGGGGCGCATGCCCCCCCTAGCCCAAACCGAATTGGACTAGGGGGCCACCCCCTTTCCTTCTTCTTCTCCTCCCCTTCCTCCCCCCTCTCTTACTAGGACTAGGAAAGGGGGGAATCCTACTTGGAGTAGGATTGCCCCCCTAGGGCGCGCCTCCTCCTCCTTGGCCGCCTCCTCCTTGTCGGTGTCAAAACCGGTGGATCTCGGGTAGGGGGTCCCGAACTATGCGTCTGAGGATCAATGGTAACAGGAGGCTGGGGACACGATGTTTACCCAGGTTCAGGCCCTCTTGATCGAGGTAATACCCTACTTCCTGCTATATTAATATGGATGAATATGAATACAAGAGTTGATCTACCTCGAGAACGTAATGGCTAAACCCTAAGTCTAGCCTATTAGGATATTGTAATGATGATGATCTAGCCTCTATGGACTAAACCCTCTGGTTTATATACACACCGGAGGGGCCTAGGGTTTGTACATGTTATCTTGCAGAGGAAGGAAAATCTACACCCGAACCTAAACTAGCCATTACATGAACACAGGAGTCCTATCCGGATACAAGAGATGATCTTTGATTATAATCTTCACAGCCCACCAGTCCGACCCATCAGGAGCTTATCCGGCCACATGAGGACCCCCTGATCCAGGACTCCCTCAGTAGCCCCTGAACCTGTCTTTGATGACGATGAGTTCGGCTTCCGTATTGTCTTCGGCATTGCAAGGTGGGTTCCTTCTTTCGAATATATCTTCTGCAAAAAGGTGTATTGTGTTTGGCTCTGCAAGATTAGTACAACCCTTAGCCTCGAAGGCAAGGCTCTTAAAATAAAATGAATAGTGTGTCTCTACTAACAACTTTTGGGTGAAGCATCGCGTCCAACCCACTAACACATCGAACCGTTTTATTCGGTCCTAGTTTCGCGTTTTGAGGTATATCCTCATTGATACGTCCCATCAGAATAGAGATCGTGCCCGCTTATTGTGGGATCCTTATCAATATGACGTGAGCACCCATGCCGCGTATTAAGCACGCCCGCTTTGGGAACCGGCGAGGTTTATGGCTAAAGTGGGGGGACATTCTGTATTCATAGCGTTATAAAAGGACATTGATCCCTTTCATCAGCTCCACGCCTTCCTCAAGCTCGAGCTCTCCAATCTCCCTAGCCCCGGTATTCTCACCTCCTGCGCCCTCCGCTCTTTGTTCCTCAACCTTCACCCTCCTTCCCGGCTATGGCTGGATCTGGCGCTAGAGGCAAGTGGGAGGCTTCCACGGTCACCTAAAAGACCGTGGAGGACCTACGGAGCACGGGCTATCTCGCCGGCAACATCGCACGCCGAGTCCCTCCTAAGGGCCAGGTGATTCCCGTCCCAAAGGCGGGCGAGAGGGTAGTTTTTACCTCTCACTTTGTTAGGGGGCTAGGGTTTCCACTCCACCCGTTTGTTCGAGGTCTTTTGTTCTTCTACGAGCTAGATTTCCATGATCTAGCCCCAAACTCAATCCTCCACATATTCGCATTTATAGTGGTATGTGAAGCCTTTCTCCGAACCCCCCCACACTTCAGCCTATGGCTTAAGACCTTCAACGTGAAGCCGAAGGTGGTGGACGGGGAACACGCGGAGTGCGGGGGCACCAAGATTAGCAAGCTCCCGAATGCAACTTGGCCCAAGGGCTCATTCATGGAGACGAATAAGGTCTGGCAGCAGGAGTGGTTTTACATTACCGAACCCCGCGATGCCAAGTGGGCGGCGGAGCCTGCTTTCAGATCCGGACCCCCAGAGAGGCTGACCTCCTATACCAAAAAGGGTCTGGACTGCGGGTCGCATACTGATGTGACAAATCTCATGAGCCGCGTGTCCGGCATGATCCCCGAGAGGCACCTTCTCTCCTCCGTGGTTCAGGTGATGCTAACCCGGCTTGTTCTCCCTTGCCAAAGCCGGGACTCCTCCCTATGGGAGTTCGATCCAGCAGGAGACAAGCCGCTGAAGCATCTCTTCGGCTTTACGCACAAGGAGATCTGGAAGCATCTCTTCAAGAGAAAGAAGGAATGGCCCGAAGAGACCGAGGATGCGAGCTACATCACTGTGGTTTCCTCCCCAGAGGTAACAGAAATCCTCGCCGAACACTTACTCTATCCCCTATTTAATGATAATAGGAATTGGAATTTTCGCGTGATATACAGGGCTGGACGAAGAAGGTGACCCAGATCAAGTGTCCGGCACCTCTACCCGAAGACCCAGCATTGCCACTACTAACGGCGATGCTGGTCCCGACGCTGTACAAGGCGCCAGCCAAGAAGCCCAAGAAGACAAAGGGCAAGGGGGCTGGAGATAGCCCCCGTCCTGCGGGCAAGAAGCCCGAGGACCTCCATATCCTCTCCTCTGAAGAGGCGGAGGAAGATGATGAGGAGGAAGAAGAAGAACCCCCTGCGCAAGGTAGGGGGTGATGTCTACTACACAACCTTCTTCTTGTAGACGTTGTTGGGCCTCCAAGTGCAGAGGTTTGTAGGACAGTAGCAAATTTCCCTCAAGTGGATGACCTAAGGTTTATCTGTAACATCCCAAATTTTGATCATACTGCATTGCATATTTCTTTGCATTTTGTGCGTGGCGATCCTCGAAAATTCTAAGCAACTCAAGGACCTATGGAGAGAGTTGGGAATTCTACCGTTTTTGTATTTGAGTTTACTCGAATACCGGTACGAGGATAGTGTTGGTTTTAATTATTTTTCTCTCCTAAAAATATTTCTAAATAAAAATACATGAGCGGAGATAATATGACTTCTCCAAAATAAAAGAAATATTGGAGGAAAAATATTAAAATCACTTTTGTTTTTTTCGGATTTATTTGCGATTTTATTTGCATAGGACAAATACGCGTTTTTCAAAATTGCATTTAGGTCCGTGAAAAAATGTTCACTTTGTTCTAAATATTATTAGAGGACGGTGAAAATTTATTTCGGAATTTTTGGAGTCCGTTTAGTATTTCTTTTGTTAGTTTTCGTATGTCAGTACTCGTGTTAAAAAAAAGTGGCGAACCGACTTCGGGCCGTGTTCGGCCAGGACTCCCCCTGGCCCGGGCCTTTATAAGCCGGCCCAGCCGCCCCGCCCCGCCGCTTTGCCCGTCGCGCCGAACCCTAGCTCTGTCGCCGCCGCTGCCCGCCGCCGCCGCCCATCGCCGCCGCCGGAACCACCGCCCGCCGCCGGAGTTCATCGAGGTAGACGCCCGCCGCCCCGGTTTTCTAGAAGAAACCGACCCGTTTTTTTTGGCAAAACCCTAGTTTCGTTTTTTTAGATTAGATCGTTTTTTTGGTTTAGCTGTTTAGCGAACGTTCGCCCGTTCGTTCTTTTTAACGAACGAGTTCGTCATTTAGTCTCTGTTAACGAACATTCATTCGTTAATCTGTTCATCAGTTTTCTTTTTGGGGTATTTATCCGCGATTATTTTCGATCTCGATTTCTGCCCTGATCTTGTTTTTCGTTTTTCTTTTCGCTCGAGAGTCGGAATCAGGTGATTCAAAATCCCAGATCTTCGTCTCGACGCCCTCTTTCCGTTTAACCAACGTGAACAAAGTTTTTCTACTGTAAAATTTGACCCTAGATCAAACTAGTAAACGGACCTCGTTTCTTTCGCAGTTTGAGTTTCGTTGCTTCTTTCGATTTGTTTCTTTTTGCAAACCGGAGTTCTTAAGTTGAACTTTCTGGTTAGATCTCCTCTTTTGGAGTTTTTTTGTGCATCATTTCTTGATTACTTATGTATGCTATTGTTTGCTTGCGATAGAATACCCGGACTGTGAAGCGTGCTACTAAGAGTCTCTAGGTTTTGCGAATCATCAGCAAGGCAAGTAACACTTTGATCATACCCTTTTATTACCCAGTTTTTATGCATTAGATCAAACCCTCACACATTGCATGAGTAGGATCTCTTAACTTGTGGGTCTGGGAAGTAGTTTGAGGTAGAACCTATTACCTGCATTATTTTCAAACCCTTGGGAGTTACTTCTACGCTATGCTTAGGTTATCATGCTATGCTCGTAGACGTGGTTTGGGTTTGAGTGAAATCCATGACATGTGAGTTGTTAATTAATGGTTCAACTTAAGGTGGCTTCTTGAATACACATCTGGGTGGATTGGTTGCATGGCACCTGGGGAATCCAGTGTTGTCCTAGGAAATCCCGGGGTTTCCGTGTGATTGTCCTATGGAATGCCACCCATGCTCATAGGGATCATAAAACTATTCATGCTAGAAACTTCTGTGTGAAGCCACAATGCCATTATGGGCTCTGGCATAGTATGAGTAAGTTGTGTGAGCTCTTTCGAGGTGGACTAGCAGATGTAGGGGAAAGTAGGTGTACGGGTCCACCTGGGGTAAAGAGTAAATGCTTCTGAAAGACTGTGTCTCGGTCATCCGTTTCTCAAACACCATGCAGTGCGAGAAATTAAACGGAGGCGATCGAGTCTTGTGGGAAAAGTGCACAAACCTCTGCAGAGTGTACAAACTGATCATGATTAGCCGTGTCCCCGGTTATGGACAATCTTGAGTATCTGGTACTTGAATTATTGGTTGATCTCATCACTCTAAAACTAACTTGTTGGGTTAATGATTACTTTAATTGGGATTGAGTTGGAGGTACCTTCTCAATGATGTTTCAACTACCATGATAGTTAAAATAAAATTTATTCCTTTACTTTAGGGAAAAATTGGCTTTACGCAAAAACTTTAACCTTAGAGCCTCCACCAGCCAAATATGCATATAGTGTAGCCTTTATTTCTGTTACTTGCATCTTCTGTGTTATCTTGCCAGCATATTCCATGTGCTGACCCGTTTCAGGCTGCAACATGTCACGTTGCAAACTTTTCAGACGAGGAGTAAGACGTTCTAGGTCGTTTGTCATGCACTCATCTATGCCGTTGGAGTTGATGGACTCACTTATCTTCGAAGCCTTCCGCTGTTATTTTGTTAGATGGCCTTAATCCATAGACTTTTGTAATAAGTTCTCTTTTGGAGACACTCGATGTAATAAGTGTGTGATTGCCACTCTGTTATAAATCCTTCAAGTACTGTGTGTGTCAGCATTACCGATCCAGGGATGACACCGAAACACAGAGACTTCGGTCCATTCGGATCGTGGTCGCTACAAGATGGTATCAGAGCACACGCTTACTGTAGGACACGACCACTAAGATAAACCCTAGGTCACTCTTCTCTACTCATTTCTGACTTCTCTCCATTTTCTACTTCTTTAGGATGGTGGACCCAAGGAACAAGTTCACGCAACCGGATGAAGACACGCCTTTTGGACGACACTTGAAGGAAGTCACTAGGTACCTGAACATAGGAATACCAAGCTTTACCGGGGCCTACACCGCTGATGTCTACACACGCTTCTACTCTTGTAGACTATGTTGGGCCTCCAAGCGCAGAGGTTTGTAGGACAGCAGCAATTTCCCTCAAGTGGATGACCTAAGGTTTATCGAACTCAGGGAAGTAGAGGTTGAAGATGGTCTCTCTCAAGCAACCCTGCAACTAAGATACAAGAAGTCTCTTGTGTCCCCAACACACCTAATACAACTAGGAGTTGTATAGGTGCACTAGTTCGGCAAAGAGATGGTAAAATATGGATGATAGGAGTGGCAAAGCAAAGTAATATAAATCTGTAATAAAAAGTGCAGCAAGAAAACAAGTGGTAAACGTGAGCACAAATGGTATTGCAATGGTGGAAACAAGGCCTAGGCTTCATACTTTCACTAGTGGCAACTCCCAGCAACATTAACATAATCGAATCACATGATATTTCCCATAATGGAGACGCACTCGGAGGTCATTCCTTTGTGGTCAAGAGAGGACGAGAATTATGTAGGGCTACAAAAGCACACCTCTAAGTTCGTAGTTCTCAATCTATGGATTTCCCAATGTCACCGCGGCCATCCAAAGATAGTACCACAATCACCACAACATATCTCAAGGATAGTCAAAGACAAGCACCAAGAAACTCTCAATCTTCAATCAACACACAAAAGAGGAAATCACTCATGAAAATATTCTTCTAATCCATGTCCAATAGACCGCTGTCACCTAGGTCTCGGGGATTATACTAGATAAAGACAAGTGAGTACATCAATCCAATACATAGAGGAAGGGGAAATATCATGGGATCACCCTAGATTAACATAGCCTATGATCACAACGAAGATCACATCATGGGAGAGAGAATTGACCACATAGCTACTGGTAGAAACCTCAGCCCCGAGGAGGAACTACTCCCGCATCATGGAGGGAGGAAGCAACGTCGATGGAGATGAATCCGGGGGCACTTCCACGTCCCGGCAGGATGCCGACACAGGAATTCTGGTCCCCCGAAACTTGGTGGCGATGGTGGCGGAGATCGGAGTTGCTTCTGGAGAAAAGGGTTCCGTCCTCGAGGGTTTCGTGACGCGAGCAATATATATGCAAAAGGGGGTCACCAGAGGCGGAGGTGGGGCCCCAGGCGCCCCCCTGGCACGGCCAGGGGTGGGGCCGCGCCGGGTGGCCGCCTGGGCTACCCCAGGCTCCTCTCTGGCCCTGCTTTGGTTTTTCTTGAAGCTCCCGATACGCTGATGTTTCCTGTATTTTTCCCGGAATTTTAGGGCACTTTTAATATGGGGGAAACCTGAAATACAAAAACAGCAGAAAACAGAAACTGGCACTGGGGTGCACTGAGTTAATAGGTTAGTCCAAATATGATCAAAAGTGTATGAAAGTGTATCAAAGGCATAGCAATATCACACAAAAGAAGCATGGAGCAAGCAGAAATTATAGATACGTTTTGGACGTATCAACCGCCACTTTACTAGAAGAGGAGCAATGGAGTATTCAAGTTCAAATCCCCGGGAGAACCTTCGCACCATCCACTGAGCCAATAGAGTTTTCTTTTGATGCACCAACCTGGAGCCTAGGCAAGAGTATGGTAGCCCACATCACTATGGGAAGGATCGGAGAAGTCTACAAGCAGGAGCTGAAGGACACTATCTACCAGATTTGTGGACGCCGAGATGAGCGTTGGGACATGATCAGCACCCGGAAGGACAGATCCATTGCAGCGTTCATCCAGGAGTTAAACCAGCACATTCGTCGACAGGACCACCAGATGTGTGCAGGGATGATAGATTTGAAGAAGGCACTAACCAGGAATTTGGAGCTAGAAGAAGAACTCAAGTCTACACGTGACGGATACGAGGAGGAGATGTTGACACTAGTGGAGAAGAATGATGATTTGACAAGGAAGCTAGGAGTATTCATGGGAGATCCAGCACCAGGAGGAGAAGAAGAGGAAGAAGAACCCAATGAGATTCGTTCTGAAGATTACATCATCATCGACGACACGGATTCAGACCCCGATGATAGTGACGACGAAGACTATGAAGATGAAGCTGGAGCAGACATCATGGAATCTTCCGCCGATCAAAATTTCTAGATGACCACCCTATGACTAGCAGTTTTCCCCACCAAGGAGTTTTAGAGCACTTTTGTAACTCTAGTTATATCTTTGTAAGACCTTGCTTGAAATTGATTGGTGTGATATGATTGTGTTTGTCTCATGTGCATATGGGTAGTGATTTTCCCTTAGACCTCATTTCTATTCTAATATCTTCCCTCTACACCCATCAGATGCCTTCGAGACATGAGCCCGGATTTCAGTTTCCCCCTGAGCTCACTCAGTTGATCCAGCAGCAGAACACTTTGATGCAACTTCTTGTCCATAACACTCAGAACAACCAGAACAACAACAATCCTCCTCCACCACCACCCGTGGACAACCTGACACGTTTCTTAAGGTTGCAACCACCGGCGTTTGCTAGCAGCATTGAACCAATAGTTGCTGATGACTGGCTACACAAGATTGGAAGGGATTTGACCACCGCCAATTGCTCAGATGCTGAGAAGGTGCGATTTTCCACACATCAGTTGTCTGGACCAGCCGCAGTATGGTGGGAGAATTACACAACCACTTTCCATATAGCCAATGTTACCTGGGATCAGTTTCAGCAAGCTTTCCGTACTGCCCATGTCTCAACCGGAGCTATGAGCATGAAGAAGCGGGAGTTTCGCAACTTGCGCCAAGGAAATCATACTATGGCTCAGTACGTAAATGAGTTTAGTACCCTATCTCGTTATGCCCCAGATGATGTGGCCACAGATGCCGCTAAGCAGGAGAGATTTATGGAAGGGCTAAATGATGAGATGAGCGTACAGTTGATGGTGGCAACCTTCAATAACTACCAGGAGTTGGTAGATAAAGCTCTTATGATTGAAGGGAAGCAACAGCAGATTGAGAGTCGCAAGAGGAAGTATGGACAAGGAAGGAATAATTCTGGAGCCCAGCAGAAGCCCCGATTCACTCTGAATTCGGGAGGATACACCCATAACCATGGAAGCCACACCCACACTGGAGGAAGTTCTCACAACCACAATGGCTCCAAGAATGGGAATGGGAATGGAACAAACAATAATCAGAATCGCTCTACCCCATCCACACCCGCCAAGAAGGATTTAAGCCACATCACCTGTTACAAGTGCGTGAAGAATGGACATTATGCCAATGAGTGCCCTGAAGCTAAGAATGTGAACGACAATGGAAGCGCCGGGAAGAAGCCCAACCCGTTCAACAAAGGACAAGTGAACCATGTGACCGTGGAGGAAGTTGAAGAACAACCAGATGCGGTGATCGGTAAGTTTTTGGTTAAGTCATTTACCGCAATAGTTCTTTTCGATACTGGTGCATCGCATTCATACATTTCAAGGGGATTCGTAAATAGACATAAGTTGTCCACCAGAGTCCTTATGGCCTCCATGTTAGTAAGTTCACCCGGAGCGGAATATATGGCAAATCAAGGATGTTTTCAGATGCCATTGACCATTGGACGACATGTTTTCCCCTCAGACCTAATAGTTTTGGAGTCACAAGGATTGGATGTGATATTAGGTATGGATTGGCTATCGATGTATGGAGGGAACATCTATTGTGCCAGCAAGTCTATTTTGCTTACCACCCCAGAGGGAAAAAGGATTAAGTATGTATCTAGGCATTCGCCTATACGGTCACAAGTACATTCTCTCACGGGAGTTGTTCAGGAGGAAGTGCCGGTAGTAAAGGATTACCCGAATGTGTTTCCAAAGGAGTTACCAGGCATGCCGCCGGATAGGGATATTGAGTTTTTGATTGAGCTGTTGCCTGGTACCGGACCTAAATCGAAGAGACCATATCGGATGCCAGCGAATGATCTGGAGGAGATCAAGAAGCAGATTAAGGAGTTATTGGAGAAAGGTTTTATTCGCTTTAGTTCATCACCTTGGGGAGCCCCAGTGCTTTTGGTCGATAAGAAGGATGGATCTTTAAGAATGGTCGTTGATTATCGTGCACTGAATGAAGTGACTATTAAGAATAAGTACCCGTTGTCGATGATCAATGATTTGTTCGACCAACTCCAGGGAGCGAAAGTATTCTCCAAGATCAATCTATGATCTGGATACCGCCAGTTGAAGATCCGAGAGAAGGATATACCTAAGACAGCCTTCACCACAAGGTACGGGCTATATGAGTATACGGTTATGTCATTTGGATTGACTAACGCCCCTGCCTATTTCATGAGTATGATGAACAAGGTGTTCATGGAGTTCTTGGATAAGTTTGTAGTGGTATTCATTGATGATATTTTGGTGTACTCAAAGAATGAGGAGGAACACGCGAAGCATTTGCGTTTGGTACTGGAAAAGCTCAGAGAACATCAGTTGTATGCTCAAGTTTAGCAAATGCGAGTTTTGGTTGAAGGAAGTTGGATTCTTAGGGCATGTTATATCAGGAGAATGTATAGCAGTGGACCCCATCAAAGTGCAAGCAGTCACTGAATGGTTGGCACCCACATCAGTTGGAGAGATCCGCAGTTTTCTTGGACTCGCGGGATACTACCAGAGATTCATAGAAAATTTCTCCAAGATTGCTAAGCCAATGACGACATTGTTGAAGAAGGAGACAAAGTTCAATTGGACTGAAGAGTGCGAAGAAAGTTTCCAGGAATTGAAGAAACAGTTGACGACAGCCCCAGTGCTGATATTGCCAGATATACGCAAGGATTTCCAAGTGTACTGCGACGCTTCACGCTTAGGACTTGGAGGAGTACTTATGCAGGATGGAGGAGTTGTTTCCTATGCATCTCGTCAACTACGACCGCACGAGTTGAATTATGCGACGCACGATCTGGAGTTAGCAGCTGTAGTACACGCACTCAAAACCTGGAGACATTTCCTTATTGGAAATCGTTGTGATGTGTACACGGATCACAAGAGTTTGAAGTACATTTTCAGTCAGAAGGAGCTGAACCTCAGACAGAGGAGATGGTTGGAGCTTATAAAGGATTATGATATGAAGCTGCACTATCACCCATGAAAGGCCAATGTTGTTGCAGACGCTTTGAGCGGGAAGAGTTATGCAAATACCCTAGTAAAAGGGGGATTGCCCCAGGAGTTGGCAGAAGATCGCAGGGAGCTTCGTTTGGAGATAGTTCCTAGAGGTTTTATCGCACCATTGGAGGTTCAGTCAACATTGCTGGGGAAGATACGCGAAGCCCAGAAGGATGACAAAGAGATTGCTGAGATAAAGAAGAGGATGAGTGAAGGAAAAGCCAAAGGATTTCGTGAAGATGAACACGACACCTTGTGGTTTGAGGATCAAATCTATGTGCCCAACAACCCGGAGATCAGGAAGTTGATACTGCAGGAAGCACATGATTCGCCATACTCGATACACCCCGGAAACACCAAGATGTATTTGGATTTGAAGGAACGTTTCTGGTGGACGGGAATGAAGAAGCATATTGCCGAGTATGTAGTTGTATGTGATGTATGCCAGAGAGTAAAGGCAGAGCATCAGAAGCCAGCAGGATTGCTACAGCCTATGCCGATACCCGAATGGAAGTGGGAGAAGCTTGGCATGGATTTTATCACCGGATTGCCCAGGACCAAAGCAGGATATGACTCAATCTGGGTAGTAGTGGATCATTTGACCAAGGTAGCCCACTTTATCCCCGTGAAAACCACATACACCAGTGCGAAGTTGGCCAAGATATACATGACCAGGATCGTATGTCTGCACGGAGTTCCGAGGACAATTGTATCAGATAGAGGAACACAGTTCACCTCAAAGTTTTGGCATCAGCTACACCAAACTTTGGGAACAAGGCTGGAATTCTGCACAGCTTTTCATCCACAGACCGACGGACAGACCGAGAGAGTCAACCAGATTCTGGAGGACATGTTGAGAGCTCATGCGCTAGATTAAGGATCTAGTTGGGATGACAATTTTCCCTATGCTGAGTTCTCGTACAACAACAGTTACCAGGCCAGTTTGAAGATGGCACTGTTCGAAGCATTGTACGGGAGGAGATGCCGAACACCGTTAATGTGGGATGAAGTTGGAGACCAACAGTTGGTTGGACCGGACTTGATCAAAGAGTCTGAAGAGAAGGTTAAGCTAATTCGAGATAGATTGAAGGTAGCTCAGTCCAGGCAGAAGAGTTATGCAGACTCGAAGCGCAAGGAAGTAGCCTATGAAATCGAAGACAGAGCGTACTTGAGAGTATCGCCTCCGCGAGGAGTTAAACGTTTCGAAGTCAAGGGAAAGCTAGCCCCGAGATTTGTGGGACCTTACCGTGTTTTGGAACGCATGGGAGAGGTTGCCTATAAGTTGGAGTTGCTCGAAGGATTGTCAGGAGTGCACGACGTGTTTCACGTTTCGCAGCTTAAGAAGTGCCATGCGGAGATGGCCGATATACCGCTTAGAGACACAGTACCCCTGGAAGCAATTCAGTTGGATAGTGATCTGACTTACTAGGAGAAGCTTGTTAAGATTCTCGAATTTTCGAGCAGAGTCGCCCGTAGTAAGGTTATCAAGTTTTGCAAAGTTCAGTGGAGTCACCACACCGAGGAAGAAGCCACCTGGGAACGAGAAGATGATCTACGCAAGGACCACCCACACCTGTTCTCTAGCCAAGCCGAATCTCGAGGGCGAGATTCATTCTAAGGGGGGTAGGTTTGTAACATACCAAATTTTCATTTTGAAATGTTATACATAGATCATACTGCACTGCATATTTCTTTGCATTTTGTGCGTGGCGATCCTCGAAAATTCTAAGCAACTCAAGGACCTACGGAGAGAGTTGGGAATTCTACCATTTTTGTATTTGAGTTTACTCGAATACCGGTACGAGGATAGTGTTGGCTTTAATTATTTTTCTCTCCTAAAAATATTTCTAAATAAAAATACATGAGCGGAGATAATATGACTTCTCCAAAATAAAAGAAATATTGGAGGAAAAATATTAAAATCACTTTTGTGTTTTTTTGGATTTATTTGCGATTTTATTTGCATAGGAAAAATACGCGTTTTTCAAAATTGCATTTAGGTCCGGGAAAAATGTTCACTTTGTCCTAAATATTATTAGAGGACGGTGAAAATTTATTTCGGAATGTTCGGAGTCTGTTTAGTATTTCTTTTGTTAGTTTTCGTACGTCAGGACTCGTGTTAAAAAAAGTGGCGAACCGACTTCGGCCCATGTTCGGCCAGGACTCCCCCTGGCCCGGGCCTTTATAAGCCGGCCCAGCCGCCCAGCCCCGCCGCTTCGCCCGTCGCGCCGAACCCTAGCGCCGCCGCCGCCGCTGCCCGTCGCCGCCGGAGTTCGTCGAGGTACCCGCCCGCCGCCCCGGTTTTCTAGAAGAAACCGGCCCGTTTTTTTTGGCAAAACCCTAGTTTCGTTTTTTTGATTAGATCATTTTGTTTTCGGTTTAGCTGTTTAACGAACGTTCGACCGTTCGTTCTTTTTAACGAACGAGTTCGTCGTTTAGTCTCTGTTAACGAACGTTCGTTCATTAATCTGTTCGTCAGTTTTCTTTTTCGGGGTATTTATCCGCGATTATTTTTGATCGCTATTTCTGTCCTGATCTTGTTTTTCGTTTTTCTTATAACTCGAGAGTCGGAATTAGGTGATTCAAAATCCCAGTTCTTCGTCTCGACGCCCTCTTTCCGTTTAACCAACTTGAACAAAGTTTTGCTATTATAAAATTTGACCCTAGATCAAACTAGTAAACAGACCTCGTTTCTTTCGCAGTTTGAGTTTCGTTGCTTCTTTCGATTTGTTTATTTTTGCAAACTGGAGTTCTTAAGTTGAAATTTCTGGTTAGATCTTCTCTTTTGGAGTTTTTCTGTGCATCATTGCTTGATTACTTATGTATGCTATTGTTTGCTTGCGATAGAATACCCAGACTGTGAAGCGTGCTACTACGAGTCTCTTGGTTTTGCGAATCATCAGCAAGGCAAGTAACACTTTGATCATACCCTTTTATTGCCCAGTTTTTATGCATTAGATCAAACCCTCACACGTTGCATGAGTAGGATCTCTTTACTTGTGGGTCTGGGAAGTAGTTTGAGGTAGAACCTATTACCTGCATTATTTTCAAACCCTTGGGAGTTACCTCTACGCTATGCTTAGGTTATCATGCTATGCTCGTAGACGTGGTTTGGGTTTGAGTGAAATCCATGATAGATGTGAGTTGTTAATTAATGGTTCAACTTAAGGTGGCTACTTGAATACACATCTGGGTGGATTGGTTGCAGGGCACCTGGGGAATCCAGTGCTGTCCTTGGAAATCCCGGGGTTCCGTGTGATTGTCCTATGGAATGCCACCCATGCTCAAAGGGATCATAAAACTATTCATGCTAGAAACTTCCGTGTGCAGCCACAATGCCATTATGGGCTCTGGCATAGTATGAGTAAGTTGTGTGAGCTCTTTCGTGGTGGACTAGCAGATGTAGGGGAAAGTAGGTGTACGGGTCCACCTGGGGTAAAGAGTAAATGCTTCTGAAAGACTGTGTCTCGGTCATCCGTTTCTCAAACACCATGCAGTGCGAGAAATTAAACGGAGGCGATCGAGTCTTGTGGGAAAATAGCACAAACCTGTGCATAGTGTACAAACTGATCATGATTAGCCATGTCCCCGGTTATGGACAATCTTGAGTATCTGGTACTTGAATTATTGGTTGATCTCATCACTCTAAAATTAACTTGTTGGGTTAGTGATTACTTTAATTGTGATTGAATTGGAGGTACCTTCTCAATGATGTTTCAACTACCATGATAGTTAAAATAAAATTTATTCCTTTACTGTAGGAAAATTGGCTTTACGCAAAAACTTTAACCTTAGAGCCTCCACCAGCCAAATATGCATATAATGTAGCCTTTATTTCTGTTACTTGCATCTTCTGTGTTATCTTGCCAGCATATTCCATGTGCTGACCCATTTCGGGCTGCAACATGTTACGTTGCAGACTTTTCAGACGAGGAGTAAGACATTCTAGGTCGTTTGTCATGCACTCAGCTATGCCGTTGGAGTTGATGGACTCACTTATCTTCCAAGCCTTCCGCTGTTATTTTGTTAGATGGCCTTAAGCCATAGACTTTTGTAATAAGTTCTCTTTTGGAGACACTCGATGTAATAAGTATGTGATTGCCACTCTGTTATAAATCCTTCAAGTACTGTGTGTGTCAGCATTAGCGATCCAGGGATGACACTGAAACACAGAGACTTCGGTCCATTCGGATCGTGGTCGCTACATTATCAATCCGTGGGAGGCGTAGGATAAAGATGGTCTCTCTCAAACAACCCTGCAACCAAATAACAAAGAGTCTCTTGTGTCCCCAACACACCCAATACAATAGCAAATTGTATAGGTGCACTAGTTCGGCGAAGAGATGGTGATACAAGTGCAATATGGATGGTAGATATAGGTTTTTGTAATCTGAAAATATAAAAACAACAAGGTAACTAATGAAAAAAGTGAGCACAAACGGTATGGCAATGCTAGGAAACAAGGCCTAGGGTTCATACTTTTACTAGTGCAAGTTCTCTCAACAAGGATAACATAATTAGATCATATAACAATCCATCAACATGCAACAAAGAGTCACTCCAAAGTCACTAATAGGGGAGAACAAATAAAGAGATTATTGTAGGGTACGAAACCACCTCAAAGTTATTCTTTTTGATCGATGTATTCAAGAGTCCGTAGTAAAATAACATGAAGCTATTCTTTCCGTTCGATCTATCCTAGAGTTCGTACTAGAATAACACCTTAAGACACAAATCAACCAAAACCCTAATGTCACCTAGATACTCCATCGTCACCTCAAGTATCCGTGGGCATTATTATACAATATGCATCACACAATCTCAGATTCATCTATTCAACCAACACAAAGAACTTCAAAGAGTACTCCAAAGTTTCTATCGGAGAGTCAAGATGAAAACGTGTGCCAACCCCTATGCATAGATTCCCAAGGTCACGGAACCCGCAAGTTGATCACCAAAACATACATCAAGTAGATCACGTGATATCCCATTGTCACCACAGATAAGCACATGCAATACATACATCAAGTGTTCTCAAATCCTTAAAGACTCAATCCGATAAGATAAATTCAAAGGGAAAACTCAATTCATCACAAGAGAGTAGAGGGGGACAAACATCATAGGATCCAACTATAATAGCAAAGCCCGCGATACATCAAGATCGTGCCATCTCAAGAACATGAGAGAGAGTTAAAACACATAGCTACTGGTACATACCCTCAGCCCCGAGCGTTGACTCCTCCCCTTCGTCATGGAGAGCGTCGGGATGATGAAGATAGCCACCAGAGAGGGATTCCCCCTCCGGCACGGTGCCGGAACAGGGTCTAGATTGGTTTTCGGTGGCAACAGAGGCTTTCAGCGGCGGAACTCCCGTTCTAGGTTATTTTCCAGAGGTTTCTGTATATATAAGAGGTGTTGGAGTTGGGGGCAAGTAAAGGGGACCTTCGGGCTGTCCACGAGGCAGGGGGCGCTCCCAGGCGGCGCCCCTACCCTCGTGGGCAGCCTGGGAACCTTTTGGTCACCCTCCGGCACTTCCCGGGCTTCTTCTGGTCCAAAAATAACCTCCATTGAGTTTTAGGTCAATTGGGCTCCGTTTGATATTCCTTTTCTGCGATACTCTAAAACAAGAGAAAAACAAAAACTGGCACTGGGCTCTGGGTTAATAGGTTAGTCCCAAAAATCATATAAAAGTGTATATAAAAGCCCATAAAACATCCTAGAAGGATAATATAATAGCATGGAACAATAAAAAATTATAGATACGTTGGAGACGTATCAAGCATCCCCAAGCTTAATTCCTGCTCGTCCTCGAGTAGGTAAATGATAAAAACAGAATTTTTGATGTGGAATGCTACCCAACATAACTCTGAATGTAATTTACTTTATTGTGGCATGAATGTTCAGATCCGAAAGATTCAAGACAAAAGTTTATATTGACATAAGAATAATAATACTTCAAACATACTAATAAAGCAATCATGTCTTCTCAAAATAACATGGCCAAAGAAAGTTATCCCTACAAAATCATATAGTCTGGCTATGCTCCCTCTTCATCACACAAAATATTCATATCATGCACAACCCCGGTTTCAGCCAAGCAATTGTTTCATACTCAATTTTTTTTCAAACCTTTCAACTTTCACGCAATACATGAGCGTGAGCCATGGATATAGCACTATAGGTGGAATAGAATGGTGGTTGTGGAGAAGACAAAAGAGGAAGATAGTCTCACATCAACTAGGCGTATCAATGGGCTATGGAGATGCCCATCAATAGATATCAATGTGAGTGAGTAGGGATTGCCATGCAACGGATGCACTAGAGCTGTAAGTGTATGAAAGCTCAACAAAAAGAAACTAAGTGGGTGTGCATCCAACTTGCTTGATCATGAATACCTAGGGAATTTTGAGGAAGCCCATCGTTGGAATATACAAGCCAAGTCCTATAATGAAAATTCCCACTAGTATATGAAAGTGACAAAACAAGAGACTCTCTAACATGAAGATTATGGTGCTACTTTGAAGCACAAGTGTGGAAAATGATACTAGCATTGTCCCTTCTCTCCTTTTCTGTTTTTTTTGGGAGGGGCTTTTCCCTTTTTTTAGCCCCTCTATTTTTTGGGCCATCTCTTTTTTTATTTGGCCCTTCTCTCCTTTTTTTGGTTCCTCACATGGGACAATGCTCTAATAATGAAGATCATCACACTTTTATTTACTTAAAACTCAAAGATTACAACTCGAAGCTAGAACAAAATATGACTCTATATGAATGCCTCCGGTGGTGTACCGGGATGTGCAATGAATCAAGAGTGACATGTATGAAAAATTATGCATGGTGGCCTTGCCACAAATATGATGTCAACTACATGATCATGCAAGGCAATATGACAATGATGAAACGTGTCATAATAAACGGAACGGTGGAAAGTTGCATGGCAATATATCTCAGAATGGCTATGGAAATGCCATGATAGGCAGGTATGGTGGCTGTTTTGAGGAAGGTATATGGTGGGTGTATGATACCGGCGAAAGTTGCGCGGTACAAGAGAGGCTAGCAACGGTGAAAGGGTGAGAGTGCGTATAATCCATGGACTCAACATTAGTCATAAAGAACTCATATACTTATTGCAAAAATATACGAGTTATCAAAACAAAGTATTCAACGCATGCTCCTAGGGTAAGGGTTGGTAGGAGTTAACCATCGCGCGATCCCAACCTCCACACAAAGGATGACACTCAATAAATAAATCGTGCTCCAACTTCGTCACATAACGGTTCACCATATGTGCATGCTACGGGAATCACAAACTTTAACACAAGTGTTTCTGAAATTAATAATTACTCCACTAGCATGACTTTAATATCACCATCCTCATATCTCCAAACAATCATCAAGTATCAAACTTCTTATAATATTCAATGCACTTTTGTGAAAGTTTTGTTTACTATACTCATCTTGGATGCCTATCATATCAGGACTAGAATTATAACCAAAGCACATTACCATGCTGTTCTAAGAGACTCTCGAAAAGATATAAGTGAAGCATGATATTTCATCTATTTCTTCAAAATAAAACCATCGCCATGCTCTAAAAGATATAAGTGAAGCACTAGAGCAAACAACAAACTACTCCAAAAGATAGAAGTGAGGATCAATGAGTAGTTGAATAGTTATGTAACTATGTGAAGACTCTCTAACATTTAAGAATTTCAGATCTTGGGATATTATTCAAACAACAAGCAAAACAAATTAAAATAAATTGACGCTCGAAGTAAAACACATATCATGTGGTGAATAAAAATATAGCCTCAAGTAAAGTTACCGATGAACGAAGACGAAAGAGGGGATGCCTTCCCGGGGCATCCCAAAGCTTAGACTTTTGGTTGTCCTTGAATATTACCTTGGGGTGCCTTGGGAATCCCCAAAATTAGGCTCTTGCCACTCCTTATTCCATAGTCCATCGAATCTTTACCCAAAACTTGAAAACTTCACAACACAAAACTTAACAGAAAACCTCGCGAGCTCCGTTAGTATAAGAAAACAAACCACCACTTAGGTACTGTTGTGAACCCATTCTTTATTCATATTGGTGTAATATCTACTGTATTCCAACTTATCTATGGTTCATACCCTCCGATACTACTCATAGGTTCATCAAAATAAGCAAACAACACATAGAAAACAGAATCTGTCAAAAACAGAACAGTGTGTAGCAATCTGTAACTTTTCAATACTTCTGTAACTCTAAAAATTCTGAAATAAATTGGTGGACGTGGGGAATTTGTCTATTAATCTTCTGCAAAAGGAATCAACTTAAAAGCACTCTCCATTTAAAAAATGGTAGCTAATCTCGTGAGTGCTAAAGTTTATATTTTTTACAGCACTATCACATAAACTTCACACAAGTCTTCCCAAAGGTTCTACTTGGCACAAACACTAATTAAAACACAAAACCACATCTAAACAAAAGCTATATGCAATATTTATTCCTAAACAGAAGCAAAAACAAAGAAACTAAAATTGGGTTGCCTCCCACAAGCGCAATCGTTTAACGCCCCTAGCTAGGCACCATGATTTCAACGATGCTCGCATAAAAGATAAGAATTGAAACATAAAGGGAGCATCAAGAAAATATGACTAACACATTTAAGTCCAACCCACGTTCTATGCATAGGGATTTTGTGAGCAAACAACTTATGGGAACAATAATCAACTAGCATAGGAAGGGAAAACGAGCATAACTTCAAGGTTTTGAGCACATAGAGAGGAAACTTGATATTATTGCAACTCCTACAAGCATATATTCCTCCCTCATAATAATTTTCAGTAGCATCATGAATGAATTCAACAATTTAACCATCACATAAAGCAATCTTTTCATGATCCCCAAGCATATAAATTTTGTTACTCTCCACATAAGCAAAATTCTTTTCATTAGGAATAGTGGGAGTGTAATAAGAGACTTGAATACTATAGATTGTCTCCACATTAAAAGAGTAATGTCCAGAAAAAGGGTAATCATGAAAGGATTTATAAACATAATCATCACTACTTTTTATAGCATAAGTGTCATCACAATAATCATCATAAATAGGAGGCATGCTTTCATCATAATAGATTTGCATATCAAGACTCAGGAGGCTAAAAATATTATCTTCATCAAGCGTAGCATCCCCAAGCTTGGGACAAACATTAATTGCAGCAAATAAATTCTCAAACATGTCATTCTCATCAAACATAGCATCCGCAAGCTTGGGCCCTTCCATATCATAACCATAACCACTCTCATCATTAATAGTATGGATAACACCAATAGTATAGCAATTATCATCATCACAATGAGTAATAGGAGGAACATCATTCGGAAGGAATACCTTTTTATCTTTGCTCCTCCATTTTTTCTTTTTCTTTTTCACATCATGTATGGATTTAATCCTCTTTTTGGAGCTCCTTATTAATGAGATTGGCTGAATAGAAGGCTCCTCCTCGTTACCTTATTCATCATAAGAAAGAATAGGAGGATATTGGGAAATCTCTTCACTTTCATTAGTATTCTCTTCATCTCCTATTTGTTTTCTCGTCTTTAGGTAATTGGCAATATAAGGATTTTCAATGCAATTTACAGCACAATACATATAAATTTCCTCCAGATCAAATCAAGAACTTTATCAAGGACAAATTCTGGAAGATCCTTAGTTAAATGTTTCATTTCTTCAAAACCCACAAGCAAACTAAGTACATTATGATGTGCAAGGGAAATCAAGTCATCACAATTTTTGGACACAATTCGATCATGAAACAATTTGCATTGGGGATTTAAATGATCACGTTCATTGCAAAGTTCACAAGGATGGCAAAGAAATTTTAAATTTTCAGGAAAAACATCTAGCCTCTCTAGCAACCATTTAGTTTCTAAATACTTATGCCTCCTGCAAAATCTATCTTCCCTATTTGGTGTGTACTTGCAAACTCTATGCACTCCACAAAACTTGGCATGCTTATATGAGATATTTTCATCATGACTAGTGCAATCATCATTAGTACTATGAATATTCGAAGAATTCACACTAACAACATTGCAATCATGCTCATCATTCAAGTTTTTAGTGCCAATCATTCTATGTAATTCTTCTTCTAGTACTTGAGCACAATTTCCCTTCCCATCATTTTCACGAAAGATATTAAAAAGACGAAGCATATGAGGTAACCTTAATTCCATTGTTTTGTAGTTTTATTTTATGAATTAAACTAGTGATAAAACAAGAAACTAAAAGATTCGATTGCAAGATCTAAAGATATACCTTCAAGCACTAACCTCCCCGGCAACGGCGCTAGA
Source organism: Secale cereale (assembly GCA_902687465.1). NCBI lineage: Eukaryota > Viridiplantae > Streptophyta > Magnoliopsida > Poales > Poaceae > Secale > Secale cereale. The sequence continues at coordinate 371,162,670 of LR738709.1, read as the reverse complement.
AAAGAGCTTGATGTCTACTACGCAACCTTCTTCTTGTAGACGTTGTTGGGCCTCCAAGTGTAGAGGTTTGTAGGACGGTAGCAAATTTCTCTCAAGTGGATGACCTAAGGTTTATCAATCTGTGGGAGGCGTAGGATAAAGATGGTCTCTCTCAAACAATCTTGGAACCAAATAACAAAGAGTCTCTTGTCTCCCCAACACACCCAATACAATGGCAAATTGTATAGGTGCACTAGTTCGGCGAAGATATGGTGATACAAGTGCAATATGGATGGTAGATATAGTTTTTTGTAATCTGAAAATATAAAAACATCAAGGTAACTAATGATAAAAGTGAGCACAAACGGTATGGCAATGCTAGGAAATAAGGCCTAGGGTTCATACTTTTACTAGTGCAAGTTCTCTCAACAAGGATAACATAATTAGATCATATAACAATCCCTCAACATGCAACAAAGAGTCACTCCAAAGTCACTAATAGCGGAGAACAAACGAAGAGATTATTGTAGGGTACGAAACCACCTCAAAGTTATTCTTTCTGATCGATCTCTTCAAGAGTCCGTAGTAAAATAACACGAAGCTATTCTTTCCGTTCGATCTATCCTAGCATTCGTACTAGAATAACGGCTTAAGATACAAATCAACCAAAACCCTAATGTCACCTAGATACTCCATTGTCACCTCAAGTATCCGTGTGCATGATTATACGATATGCATCACACAATCTCAGATTCATCTATTCAACCAACACAAAGAGCTTCAAAGAGTGCCCCGAAGTTTCTATCGGAGAGTCAAGATGAATACATGTGCCAACCCCTATGCATAGATTCCCAAGGTCACGGAACCCGCAAGTTGATCACCAAAACATACATCAAGTAGATCACGTGATATCCCATTGTCACCATAGATAAGCACATGCAAGACATACATCAAGTGTTCTCAAATCCTTAAAGACTCAATCCGATAAGATAACTTCAAAGGGAAAACTCAATTCATCACAAGAGAGTAGAGGGGGAGAAACATCATATGATCCTACTATAATAGCAAAGCTCGCGATACATCAAGATCGCGCCATCTCAAGAACACGAGAGAGCGATCAAACACATAGCTACTGGTACATACCCTCAGCCCCGAGGGTTGACTACACCCCCCTCGTCATGGAGAGTGCCGGGATGATGAAGATAGCCACCGGAGAGGGATTCCCCCTCCGGCAGGGTGCCGGAACAGGGTCTAGATTGGTTTTTGGTGGCAACAAAGGCTTTCGGCGGCGGAACTCCCGATCTAGGTTATTTTTCGGAGGTTTCTGTATATATAGGAGGTGTTGGAGTCGGGGCAAGTAAAGGGGACCTCCGGGCTGTCCACGAGGCAGGGGGGCGCCCAGGGGGCGTGCCCCCAACCCTCGTGGGCAGCCCGGGAACCTTCTGGTCCCCCTCCGGCACTTCCTGGGCTTCTTCTGGTCCAAAAATAACCTTCGTTGAGTTAGGTCAATTGGGCTCCGTTTGATATTCCTTTTCTGCGATACTCTAAAACAAGAGAAGAAAAAAAACTGGCACCAGGCTCTGGGTTAATAGGTTAGTCCAAAAAATCGTATAAAAGTGTATATAAATGCCGATAAAACATCCTAGAAGGATAATATTATAGCATGGACCAATCAAAAATTATAGATACGTTGGAGGCATATCAGGGGGAAGAAGAGCGGGGCCGTCACTGACGTGGGTACGGCTGTGCCCTGGAGGAAACTGAACCTCGGAGCTAGTTCGGATTCATCCAAACATAGTTTCGTGGTGAAGCCCCTGCCCGAATCGTAAGTCAATCTGGATTCAAGTGTTGCACCTTTCTTTATTCAGCATTTTTGATACTTACTTAATACTTTTTTCCCTACTGGCCTACAACCCTCCCGCTGGACACCCTGATGCTATCTCATCGGAGGGGAACTCTCGTGCGCCAGGAGAGACGGAGAGTGACCTGCCAGTCCGGGCTCCATCGCCCATGATCGGCGGGGATGCCGAAGTGTCCTCCCAACGGGTGCCCTCCGCTCTAGGAGGAGAGGGCGGGGCAGGCGACAAGGCGGTCGGGGATAATACCTCGGCGGTCGCTGACCAAGGGGAGATGGCCCCCATGGAGACCGAAGACATGGGGCCCAATCAATCTGTGGCCCCACCGAAAACTATCCCGGAGCCTAGTGCGGCTCCGCGGTCCTAAGACTCGATTCCTCAAGTGGAGGAGGATACAACGGTGCCCGGAGTCAATCCGGAGGCGCCAGACTGTATGATGGGGGCATTGCAAAGCGCTTCCATCGTGGAGGAGCACCGCACCATGATGGGTGCGGTGATGAAGAAGATTCAGTCCGTCAAGGGCAGACTGAATGAAGCCTTCAACAGTCTATTAACAGGCTTTGAGGTAAGCAATGTAATGACTTTTATAGAATTTATTATTTTTAATGCACATACATAACCAGTAGCCCCTGATGCTTTGTGTGATTCTGAAAAGAATCGTACGAAGTATCCATAGAATATCATACTTACAAAGCTGAACTATTGTGCAGGCTTCCTTAGTTACGGCAACTGCGCGAGACACAGAGGTTGCCGAGCTAAATCGGAAGCTCCTTTTGGCCAACGCGGACCTCGACCGCGTCAATCAGCGTTTGGATGAAACACAGGGTATGTGGCCTTTAAATGCCAATAAGACTTAATTAATTGAGTATGTTTATAAACTCTTATGTGATATTCCGTAATACACAGTTGGCGCCGCTGAGCTCGAGGCCCTCAAGGGCGAGGTTGCCAAGGCCAAGAAGGAGGCCGAGGCGAACAAGGTAGCCGCTGACAAAGCAGCTACCGAGTTGGAGGCCGAAAAGTCCGAGTGCGAGAAGCACAAATCTTGGGTGTCCGAAGTCGAGATTGAACTTAACGACGCCATCCCTAAGTGTGAGGCGTTGGAGAAGAAGACTTCGGCACAAGCATCCGAGCTGTCTCCGGTAGTAAAGTCTGCCCAGGACGCGCGAGGCGAGGTGCGCAGTGCCTGTGAGGAAATTAAGCAGGCATGACAGACATCATCTGGTAAGATATTTCTCTTACATAGCATATTCGGAGGGCGGAAGTATATTGGGCTGACACGATTGTGGAGTTCTCCAGGCGTGTTTGCTGATCTTCCGAGGAGCAGCGTAGATGCCGCTCAATACTTCCGAGCCCAGGAGGGGAACGACACGGAAAAATGGTTCTGGTCGCAGTTTTATGCGCCACAACATCGAGTTCCCCTCAATGACCAGATGAAGCAGCTAGTCAAGCTGCACAACATGGCGGGTTCGGCCATGAAGAACTTGATAGTCCGGCTATGGCCCGCTGATCCAATCCCAAGTAGTTACTTCGGATTGGTGAAGAGGCTCGTCGAGGCAAGTCTGCGGGTCGACGCACTAACATGTTCGGCCTGCATAGAAGGTGCTCGTATGGCCTTCGCTCGTGTCAAAGTGCACTCGGCGAAGATGAACGCAGTGCATATAGCTACTGCTGGCCCGCCCGCAGGCAAGGAGCACCGCAAACCGAAGAAGTACTTCAAGGATGTCATCGAGGGCGCCCACCTTGTAGAAGGCCAGTGTTCGAAGGATGTTGTCTTCAAGTGATTATATCAGATGTAAAGACTATGCTTATGAATTCGATATATATATATATATATATATATATATATATATATATATATATATATATATATATATATATATATATATATATATATATCTTTTGCGCTATTATAATATCAGCGTCTTTTACCTCCTGTGTGACTGTTTATGTAAATCTGAAAGTTTCCAATTGTCGGCTTCAGCCCCCATGTACATAGTACTGGGCTGTTCGGTCATATGCATGTACACTCTTTATCCAACGTCTTGGTCCGTATAGGAGGTGTATGCGGAGCGAACCAGGCAATCAGACTATGCGGCGTTATTGCTTTCACTTAGTCGTAGGAGTTTGACATGTGGGGCTAGGTACTAGCCCCTGGTGCGGATATAATATTCCTTACTTAAGGTATCAATTGCACCTAGTTGGGCGAAGAACCAGCCCTTCGTATAACACGGGGTAGATCTCTATCGATCGTAGTATAACACAAGGTCACCGGATTGCAGACCAGGTTCTCGCTTATCTTGACAGTCAGTTTTCGGCTTTCTCTACTGAGGTACTTGACCGGACTAGGCAGAAGTACAATCGCAGCAGTTCTCCCTTTACACCCTAGCCGAACAATCGGGAACGTAGGGGTAAGCACAGGAGCTGGGCAACCCAACTATTGACCCAAGACATGATTCGAAACTAATGCATATAGGGCAAACATCCAGGATGCTGAACACTCCCTATAGGTGTTCAGTCTTTTCAACATATATCAGGGCTGAATACAGCCCCTGGTAATAAACCCTTATTGACAAGGCACATATGGCAATCTGATACGGAAGAGAACATTTTATGGTGAGTAAGTAAAACTCTAAGCATAATGCGAGTAAAGCTGTTCTATTAATATCCCTCTATAATACGGTGAGCCGTAATCTTACAGACAATGCCGAAAAACTTTTTTTTGGACATTTTACATGCCAAGAAGGTATATAACAAGAAAGAGGAAAAAGGTTTACACGGGGTCTTAATCTAAAAAGAAACCTTAGTGCGGGTCCCTACTGCACGTCTGCGCCGTTTCCTCCTCTGTAATGTGTCCTTGAAGGTGTGAGTATGATGGCCATCTGAAAAAAGAAAAGGAAAGTAAACCTGGAAAAGAAGAAATCGATCCGGTGTGGCCGTAACAAGTCTGGTTCATTTAATGAACCTAAAGAAGATAAGTTTGGAGTCCAAACAGGGTCTAGCCGAACTATGGACTATATGCAGGTGCCCCCGGTTGCCGCCCAAGGAATTTTTAATGCATAATTATGTACTCTAGGCACATATGTTATCACCTTATGGGGCAACCGACGGGGGCGTAGCTGTCAATCTTGCTCAGGGTCATCTGAGCTGCCACACTGAGGTGTGTGCTGTACACGTTTAGTTGTGTCCGCTATTGATGGATTATCCGGCTTGAATAGGCTGCATTGGACTTCGGTTGCTAAGTCCGCAGCGTCCTCCTCCGTATGGAGAGAGTGCTCCATATTTCCATTGACCGTGATAACGCCACGTGGTCCAGGAATTTTAAGCTTTAAGTAGGCATAATGCGGGACTGCATTAAAACGGGCGAACGCCGTTCTTCCGAGTAGAGCATGATAGCCACTTCGGAACGGAGCTATGTCGAAGATTAGTTCTTCGCTTCAAAAGTTGTCGGGAGAACCGAATACAACTTCCAACGTTAAAGAGCTTGTGCAGCGGGCTTCAAAGCCCGGTATCACTCCCTTAAAGGTCGTGCTGCTTGGCTTAATTCTTGACGGGTTGATCCCCATCTTGCGGACAGTATCCTGATATATCAGATTGAGACTGCTACCGCCATCCATAAGGACTCGGGTTAGATGGTATCCATCGATTATTGGGTCGAGCACTAGGGCAGCCGAACCCCCATGCCAAATACTAGTCGGATGATCCATGCAATCAAAAGTGATCGGACAGGCTGACCATGGGTTGAATTTGGGGGCGACAAGCTCAACGGCGTAGACATCTCGGAGTGCGCGCTTGCGCTCCCTCTTTGGGATATGAGTGGCATATATCATGTTCACTGTTTTGACCTCCTGGGGAAATTTCTTCTGCCCCCCTATATTCGGCTGGCGAGGTTCATCCTCGTCTTTGCTCTGAGGCTCCTTCCCTTTGTGTTCGGCATTTAGCTTGCCGGCCTGCTTGAAAACCCAACGGTTGCGGTTGGTATGGTTGGCAGGTTTCTCTGGGGTACCATGAATTTGACGGGGCCTATCTAATATTCTGTCCAAACTTGATGGACCATCTTTGTTGCCTTTAAATGGCTTCTTCCGCTGATAGGGTCTGGAGCCACTGAATCCGGCGTTTACCGTTGTATCATCTGGGCTTCCCGAATTGTTTCGACGTTTGTTTTTGTTACGTCGTGGCTTTCCATTGCCATCCTTGACTTCAGATGTTCTAGGGTCACTGGTACTGCTACGAGCTAACCAGCTATCCTCACCCGCGCAAAAGCGAGTCATGAGTGTAGTTAAGGCTGCCATTGTCCTTGGCTTTTTTTGTCCAAGGTGTCTGGCTAGCCATTCGTCCCGGATACTATGTTTAAATGCCTCTAAGGCTTTAGTGTCCGGACAATCCACAATATGGTTCTTCTTGGTAAGAAACTGATTCCAAAGCTTGCGGGCTGACTCCCCAGGTTGTTGGATGATGTGACTTAGATCGTCAGCGTCCGGGGGGCGGACATAATTCCCTTGAAAATTGGCCCGAAAAGCATCCTCAAGTTCTTCACAACTCCCAATGGAGTTCTCTGGGAGGCTGTTTAGCCAGTGCCGAGCTGGTCCTTTCAGCTTGAGGGGTAAGTACTTGATGGCGTGGAAATCATCTCCTCGAGCCATATGTATGTGAAGAATAAAGTGTTCTATCAAGACGGGTGGATCCGTCGTTCCATCGTACGCTTCGATGTTCACGGGTTTAAACCCTTCTGGGAAATCATGACCCAACACCTCATCAGTGAAGCACAGAGGGTGTGCAGCTCCTCTGTATCTTGCTATATCGTGGCGTATGTCCGATGGTTGTGGTGTTCGGTATTGACCTCGAACTGGTATGTCACCGACGCGATTGGCTTGATAGCCGCCGTCCCGTGCGGGAGTCCGGTCTCTAGGTCCGTATATAGACCTAGTCTTGCCAGCTTTTTTGTTTAGTTCCTCACGTACATCGTGTTTTCGGACTTGGGTTGCACCCTCCTTTCCTTTACGGAGTGGTGGTGCGGGCTTGTGTACGCCATTGCTAGAGACTCTGTCCCGTCCATGAGGTGGTCGGTCCGGCTTGTCAGCGGTGTTATTCTTCGGCGGGACGGGCGCAACGGCCTCGTCGTCGAATTCGGGCAGCAATTTACGCTTGGGATAGCCTTTGGTTTGGCTGTTATAGCCATTTTTCTGTTCGGCGTCTAGCACCTCATTCCATCTATCATTGAGCATGTCATGTGCGGCTCGAAGCCGTCTCTGCTGCTTTTTCAGGCTCCTTGCGGTGGCAATAAGCCTCCGGTGGAAGCGCTTTTGTTCTGAGGGTTCTTCTGGGACGATGAATTCATCGTCGCCTAGGCTATCCTCTTCTTCGGAGACCAGTTCATAAGTACCATCTTCGGCATCGCTGTCATCAGACTGCGGCTTTGTACTCTGTTCGCCATCCTCTTGCTCCTCCTGCTCCATCGCTGGGTCTGCGGGGTCTTCGGCTTGTTCTAGAATGTCACCGTCATTGGTCACAATGTTGCTATCCTTTCCTTTACGGGATTTAGTTTGGCGTTTCGGACGCCGACGCTTGGGAGGTTCTTCGACGGGCTTGTCCTCTACGGGATTGTTTTCGCCGTCGCCCTCCACCTATTTGGGTGTATCCACCATGTACACGTCGTACGAAGACATGTCTGTCCACCGCCCGGTTACGGGCCGGTCTTGATCCGGATCCGCTTTAGTTTCGAGGTCCATCCCTTCTAAGTCTTCAGAAGCATAGTCAAGTAGATCGGTTAGATCTTCGACTGTGGCTATCAAGTGGGTGGTGGGTGGGGAACGGAATTCTCCATCAGCCTCCAGTTCGAACTGGATACAATGCGGCTGTGCGTCCTCTTCTAGGGAGAGATATCTTAACGACTTTAACATGTCGCCAAAGGGTGAGTGCTGGAAGATATCCGCATCACTAAATTCGGCGATAGGCGCCTGATTGGGTTTGAAGGGCGCAGATGCGTGTGATGCGGAATCAGAGGCCGGAGTTAAGTCCGGGGTTCCAGTAACACATACTCCGCTCGGAGTTGGGTCTGTGTGCGGCTCCAACGACGTAGAGTCTGCGGCTCCTGTGGTGGGGTTGAGCTTCCCCTCCTCGGGTGACGCGATCTATTCTGGATCTAGGGCCAGAACTGTTGCAGGTGTTATTTCCTGATCCGATGACAGAGTTAGGTCATGCTCATCGTGGTGGCAGAGAGAGGTTGCCGCTGGCTCGAATCCAGCGAAGATCATGTCTCCGCGGATATCAGCAACGTAGTTGAAGCTCCCGAATCTGACGTGATGGCCAGGGGCGTAGCTCTCGATCTGCTCAAGGTGGCCTTCTGTGTTGGCACGAAGCACGAAGCCGCCGAACACGAAGAGTTGGCCGGGAGGGAAAATTCCCTCGGTGTCGCCGTCGCAGTTGATGACGCGATCCATCGGTCCTTCCGTCGATGACATAGTGGAACTCTCAATGAAAGCACCAATGTCGGTGTCAAAACCGGCGAATCTCGGGTAGGGGTCCCAAACTATGCGTCTGAGGATCGATGGTAACCGGAGGCTGGGGACACGATGTTTACCCAGGTTCAGGCCCTCTCGATCGAGGTAATACCCTACTTCCTGCTACATTAAAATGGATGAATATGAATACAAGAGTTGATCTACCTCGAGATCGTAATGGCTAAACCCTAAGTCTAGCCTATGAGGATATTGTAATGATGATGATCTAGCCTCTACGGACTAAACTCTTCGGTTTATATACACACCGGAGGGGCCTAGGGTTTGTACATGTTATCTTGCAGAGGAAGGAAAATCTACACCCGAACCTAAAACTTGCCATTACATGAACACAGGAGTCCTATCCGGATACGAGGGATGATCTTTGATTATAATCTTCACGGCCCACCAGTCCGGCCCATCAGGAGCTTATCCGGCCACATGAGGAGCCCCCGATCCAGGACTCCCTCACTCCTTTATATACGTGGGGAGGGGCACCCCATGGACACACAAGTTGATTTTAAACGTGTGCGGTGCCCCTCCCCACAGTTACACACCTCGGTCATATTGTTGCAGTGCTTAGGCGAAGCCCTGCGCCGGTAGCTTCATCATCACCGTCACCATGCCGTCGTGCTGACGAAACTCTCCCGTGACGCTCAACTGGATCAAGAGCTCGTGGGACGACATCGAGCTGAACGTGTGCTGAACGCGGAGGTGCCGTACGTTCGGTGCTTGGATCGGTTGGACCGCGAAGACGTTCGACTACATCAACCACGTCACTAGACGCTTTCGCTTTCGGTCTACGAGGGTACGTAGACACACTCTCCCCGCTCGTTGCTATGCTTCTCCTAGATAGATCTTGCGTGATCGTAGGATATTTTTTGAAATACTATGTTCCCCATACATGCTACCGTGCTATCAATTTCAAACAATACTTTGAAATGTTTCAAGAAATTGTGAGTGTTTACAAGACATAAGTCTATAATCTACCAGAAATTCAAGTCAAAACTATGAGTGGTTGTGGTTCGGCTACCCAGATGCATCCTCTGGTAGGATAATCGGGAGAGGATACACATCAGTCGACTGACTTTTTTAGTTAGGACCAGCCAATTTTGTGGAGCGTTGGATGAAAATTGTGTGGCATCTGGACCTTCTTCTTCCTCCCATCCCAGACCGCTAAACGTGCCACCGGCCGAACTACCGGCCACCACCACCCGCGGCCGGCAACGCTCCCACGACCGCCTCGTCGCCCCGCCTCCACGGAACCGCCCCCACCGTCGGTCTAGCTGCAGCCCCAGGCCATCCTTCTAGCCCAGCCCATGGTTGGAATTTTTCTCCAGCGAAGTGCTCCACCGCCCCCACCATCGTCGTACGTCCACCACTGCCCCACCCCTGAACCCAGATACTAGGGCGATGACTACGAGCTCCTTCCTTCTCTCCGGCGAAGTGCGACACCACCCCACCACCGCCCCCACCATCGACATCCACCATCGCCCCACCTCTGAACCCTAAGATAGATATTGGGATGACGATGGCTAGCTCCTTCCTTCTCTCCGGCGAGGTCTTCCCTTATTCTTCCTTCATTCAAGAATCGACTGACCCCGAAGTCGAAAATCAGTCGACTGATACATAGTGTAGAAGGG
>LR738709.1:371079245-371152517 GCA_902687465.1 Secale cereale | reverse complement strand
ATATATGATGTACAGTGGGGGCCACAACCTCAAGTATACAGATGAACTAGGATGTGGGACCAAGACACAATATATACGTACACATATATTCAACACCCCCTCCCTGCAGTCGAAGCGGTGCCGGAGACGCAGAGACTGGAACGAAACTCCTCGAAGGTGGAAGTTGGCAGTCCCTTAGTCATCACATCGGCAAACTGTTGCGTGGTCGGACATGGAGGATCTGAATGCGTCCAAGGGCCACATGCTCACGCACAAAGTGAATGTCCAGCTCAATGTTCTTAGTCCAGCGATGATGAACGGGATTGGCGGAAAGATACACCGCAGAGACGTTGTCACAGTAGACAACCGTAACCTGGGAGACATCATGATGCAACTCCTGAAGTAGCTTTCGTAGCCAAGTGCACTCGGCGACGGCGTTAGCCACAACTCGGTACTCGGCCTCCGCGCTGGAGCGCGAAATCATGGGTTGTCGCTTGGACGACCATGAGACGAGTGAAGGACCGAGGTAGACGTGGTAGCCAGAGGTGGAGCGATGGGTGTCAGGGCAGCCGGCCCAGTCCGTGTCGGAGTAGGCCACCATCTGCAGAGAAGTAGACACCGTGAGAGTGAGCCCAGGAGCCATCATGCCACGGATGTAGCGGAGAATCCGCTTCACGAGGGTCCAATGGGTGTCACGACGGGCGTGCATATGAAGACACACCGCTGAACAACATATTAAAGATCCGGCCGGGTGAGAGTCAGATACTGAAGAGCAACAACAATGGACCGGTAGAACGGAGCATCCGACGTGGGCGAGCCCTTGAGAGCAGAAACCTTGGCCTTCGTGTCAACAGGAGTAGCGACGAGGTGGTAGTTTAGCATGCCTGCACGCTCAAGTAGCTCATGCGCATACTTCTGCTGATGAATAAACAAGCCGTCGGGTCGCCGAACAACCTTAATGCCAAGGAAATAATGTAGAGCACCCAGGTCCTTGATGGAAAAATCATCACGCAGCCGTATAGTAATCTGCTGAAGAAGGGCTGTGGAGGAGGCCTTCAGGATGCTGTCGTCGACGTACAAGAGGAAGTATGCAGTCGTGTCGCCGCGGTGATACAGAAACAACGAGGCATCCGTGCGAGTAACGCTGAAGCCCACTGTCTGAAGGAACCTGGCGATACGCTGGTACCATGCGTGAAAAGCTTGCTTGAGCCTGTAGAGAGACCGGTACAGCAAACACACATGCCCAAGAAGAGATGCGTCGATGAAGCCCGCGGGCTGCTCATAGTAAACCTTCTCCTCAAGATGGCCATGAAGGAATGCGTTGGAGACATCCATCTGATGAACTGGCCAGCCTCGGGAAACCGCCAGCTGGAGAACAGTGCGGATCAAGCCCGGTTTGACAACCGGTGCAAAAGTCTAAGTGAAGTCGACGCCAGCATGCTACCAAAAACCATGGACCACCCAACGAGCCTTGTAGCGCTCAAGTGTACCATCCGAGCGGGTCTTATGGCGAAAGACCCACTTGCCGCTGATGACATTGGCGCGAGAAGGCCGAGGAACCAGCGTCCAGGTACGGTTCCGCTGAAAAGAGTCGAATTCTTCGTGCATCGCAACAAGCCAATGATGATCTCGAAGGGCTGCTCGGGCGGACGCAGGGATCGGTGACGGCTCGACAGTGGAGAAAACAAGGATATACTCATCGCTGGAGTACCGCGGACTCTGGCGGCGAACACCAGCTCGAGCCAGAGTGAGGGGGCGACACGGAAACTCCGGGACAAAGTCCGAGGAGGCGGCCGGCGAGGCGACCGGTGAGGCGGTCGACGAGGTGTCCATCGAGGCACCCGAAGCGGCCCGGAAGGGCGCGTCGTCCGAGGCACCCGAGGCGCCTGCAGTGCTTGAGGCGGTGGAGGCGGGAGAGGCGCCCGAGGCAGCGCCTACAGTGCATGAGGCGGTGAAGACAGGCGAGGCGGCCGAGGCAGCGGGGCCGGCCGAGGTGCGTGATGTCTACTACACAACTTGTTCTTGTAGACTCGTGTTGGGCCTGTGACGGTGTCCTGGATTAGAGGGTACTCGCCATGTCGTTTCCCGATCAGTTGGACTGGGCCGAGGACCCCATGGTCATATACTCATGGGTCAGTTCGGACAATCGATGCATACACGAGGAAGATTCCACAAGACTTGGCGATCAAGACAAGGACTCCTCTCCACCGACGTATTCGACTAGGACTCTAGTTATCCTATGCCTCTGGTACATTATATAAACCGAGGCCAGGCTAGTCGATAGGGATATGCTAGATCATTATGATATTCATCATACCCGTAGGTTTTAGACCACAACATATGATCTCGAGGTAGATCAACTCTTGTAATATTTATATTCATCAAGATCAATCAAGCAGGAAGTAGGGTATTACCTCGATAGAGAGGGCCCGAACCTGGGTAAACATCGTGTCCCCTGTATCCTGTTACCTATCGATCCATGATTCACAGCTCAGGACCCCTACCCCGAGATCTGCCGGTTTTGACATCGACAATGGTACTTTCATTGAGAGTTCCACTGTGAGATCAACGAAGGATCAATGTCTCGTCTGCAGATTAACTGCGATGTCGGCATCTTCGTCACCGGCTCGACTGGTCGCTTTGGCTTGACCGAGGATTGCACTCCACGTCAGATCGTCATGTTCGGACAATGACCTTCATCAACATCAACCCCAATCTCTCTCAAGACCATGGATGAATCATTCATGGAGCCCGTGGGCTCAACGTCAACATTGCCGTTGAGCGACCGTGCTGTTTTTCTGGGCAGCGAGCTTGTATCCGCTGCCACCACCTCCTAGAGTGTCGCTTTAATGATTGCTTTGGTGGAATTGTGCAGAATTAAGTCTACAACAACGATGCAAAATTTCGTCGTGTTCCGATGGAGAAATCTCTGGCGATCTACGATATACCGGAGCCCTGTCAAATCTGGACGGGAATCTGGACGAGTTTAGGGCGTGGTCTCCAGAGCCCAGCTCGGAGGTCCTTTGGAAGATCCAACCGTTCATCTTCTGCGTAATTCTCATATCTACCAGCCCTCCAAATTTCCGCTCGATCCGACGGCTAAAACTCCGGGAACCTTCCAATTAGTGGATCAATTTTTCGATCAATTTTCTGCACGAATACAGATCCGACCCGAATTCATCTTTCTTCGTGAACGGGGTATTGGACAACCTTTTTAAAGGAATTTTCTTCTAGTGTATTGCGCGTTGTTCTTAAACATGTGCCCATGAAATTTTAAGCCTTCTCTGAGGTACTCTTCACCATCAAGCTGTTGTCCAACCAGTCCGGCAATATTGTTGTACGGTTGCAGACCTGCGCCACACAGGTCATCACTTCATCGAGCCGAGCTCAACTTCTTCGGATAATCATCTCGGCAAGCCGAAGAAGAGTTCGGAATCGCAAAGGATAAATCATCACCAACATCGCCGCCCCACGGATTACACGGAGCGGGCACACCGGCATCGCCGCATGGTCACTTCATCAAGCCCGCATTGCCGCGTCACAAGTTACGACCTGCGTCGGCATGGTCGTACTGTTGCTTCTTCAAGCCGATGTCCACCACGCCGAACTGCTTCACCACCTCGGCTGACATGGCAGCTACAACATCTCCTTACCGACCTGCTCCGTCACCTCGACTAGACCGGGGGCTTCACCATATCTTCATCAAACCTACTCCGGTGACTTCGGCGTCATCAGGAGACCTACTTCGACTCATCGGCTGACATGGAGACTTCGACACCTCGACTGGACCGGGGGCTTTGCTATTTTTTCATCAACATGCTCCGGTGACTTTGGCGTCACCGGCCGGCCAGCTTCGACACATCGGCTGGCATGGTGGCTGCAACATCACCTTACCGGCCTGCTCCATCACCTTGGCATTCAGGCCATATTTTTTAAATTATTTACTTCACTTAAATTAATTAATTAGAAGAATTTTTTAAGCATATTATTGTTATTATTTCTGGCTTGCACTATTTTATGTGTGCAGGTGATTGGTTCAGACCGGGCCGCGCTGTCACCTTGGCGTGCCGACGTCGTCGTCCGACATCCATCGACATAATCATGTCATCACCTTGGCGTGCTGCCCTGTGTCGGCAACCCCGCGCCGTTCGCTTCATCAACCTACTCAACCGGAGATTCCGACGTCATCCGTCAACACCTCGGCTAGACTGGGAGCTTCACCTCTTCGGATTGCAGAGCTCTTCGCTCGGCCACCTCAGGATCGGCTTGGGGGCTGGGACCTCGTCCCGCCGTAAGCTCGAGTCGCGTCATCAACACTGAACACACTAACTAGCTAAGTCGCTTTCGTGCTCAGATTTTCCAATTTTTTATTCTTATTCGGTTCGACCAAACATTATAGTTATTTGTTAAAAACTTAGTTTGCCAAAAACGTTGTTTGTTAACAATATTTCTTTTACCCAAGTTAACTAGGGGCTCTTCAAATTATATGAGCCATTTATTTTTCTATCACTCCTTTTTCGGCTTGAGTGTGTGGTCAATAGCTGGATAGCCTGATTTCTCTCTAAAGCCGCTCGAGTTTAGCTTGCTAAACTGGCCTTTCTGAAACACTCCGCCTTCGGGGTAGGGAGGTTGAAGCCGAAGGCTGACCCGCTTGAAGTCTTGAGATTGGATGTGTCATATTAATGCATGACTGAAGCAAAAAAAATTAAGAACAATTTCTGGATTGGCACCAAATGACTTGATTTAGTTTGGATGTCAAGTTTTTACATAAGTTTTTTGGCTTTTCGAGCTCGTGGCACTTTTTTAGCTATTTGTATGTTTTTCTTTCAGGAAGCGGGACATCCTCATGACCGAGGTGCCGTGCATTCTAATTCAACTCCGGAGATCTTTTCCGACCCACAGCTCGGCATCTTTCCTGCCGAACTACACCTCGGTGTTGACAAATATACACGCCACGTCGGGACTAGTTCCCGAGCAGTGGAATGCCAGACGCCTTTAAAGCATTGGCAATATTTACGGGGGGCTGAAACTACAGCCGAACCCACCAAAGCCAAGGTACTCCTAGGAGTCTTCGACGAAACATTCTCGGATATTGCTTTATATGCACCAGTTTCGAATTGTGTCTTCGGTCAATAGTTGGGTTGCCCGGATCCTGTGATCTCCTACGTTCCGCTTTGTTCGGCTAGGTGTGCAAAGGGAGAACCACTGCGATTGTGCTTCCAGCTCGAATGGTTAAGCGCCTCAGTGGAGAAAGCCGAAAACAGACTGTCACAATAGGCGTAAACTGGTCAGCGATCCGATGACGGTGTCAAACTATAGATCAATAGCGATTACCCCGCGTTAAACGATGGGCCTTTCATAACATTGGCCGAAGTGTTAATGGCTAGACTTCGGTCGGTGCTGAACACTAATCGGGGGCTCGTAGCTAGCCTCCGCAACTTTAAGCTCCTATGAGTAAGTGAAAGTTATAAAGCCCGCATATCTGATTGCCTTGTTTCCGCTAACACAACCGCCTTCGGGCACCGAGACGTCGGCTAAGGGTTGTTTTGTTATTGCGGAAACACCCGAGTCAAAATAAACATATATCATCAGCGTTTGTATTCATTATACAAGCGTTGCCTTTCGTAATTATCGTTATAAAGCCATAAATATGCATCAATTTGACTTAAAATTTTGGCCAAGTTGGGTTGTCTGGCTCCTATGATTACCCCTACATTGCCGATTGTTCGGCTAGGAGGTAAAGGGAGCACCTCTGTGATTGTTACTTTCGGGTCATCCGTGTTAGTACCCCAGACTGGGAGAAGCCGAAAGCTATCCATCTTAAAGAATATAGTTGGTCGGCAACGATGGAAGTGAAATTTTTGGTTCACTAAAAACCACAGAGTTCGGGAACTTTACCCAAACTAAATCCTCAATATTTTTCTCCCACATTGCTCGGAGGTGAGGTTTGATGATCATGATCAGCATGAAAAGCCAAAGAAAGGAACCGATAGCAGGACTATTTTCTTTGTAAGATGTTTCTTACGTTAAAAAGTAATATAGAATATCTCTCCGCGTACCTTTGTTTATAAAATCGTATGGCCGGATTGCCTTGTTTGCCATAAATCTTTGCCATTATAAAGGCTTTATAAAGTAGGACAAACACTCCCCGACTACTGGCCGAGGAGGTTGAAGCCGATGGTTGGTCAACAAAGTTTTGTACAATGCGGATCCGAGCATTAATGATGTAGAGTACTTAGATATATAGAATCATTACATATAATTTGTGATTTTACTCCGGATATCGATCCTTAATACGGCCACCCATGCCCACATTAAGGCTCGGGGGCTACTGGGCTTCATGCTCATTATTTACAAATATTAAAGAGGCACATCGATCCCCTAATCTGGTGTTGCCACCCGACCAGTGGCTCGGGGGCTACTGCATTGCCTATTCAATGCAAAAACTTCAAAGTGCTCAATGTTCGGCATGACCGAACCATGGACAAGCGCGTCTTTGGAAAACAATAAGTACCATCTGGGACTTATCCGGCATCAAGTTGATATATCACAGCGACTTCTCATGACCCTCTCTCAGGGGCCCGTCCGCCGATCCCTATTACCTCTAATATATTACACTGTGTTTCTATTCCTATGTATGTTGCAGAGCTAGGAGTTGATCCTCAGACCGATTTCACGACCCGAGTCTCAGGAGCTACTAGGATCAGCAGTTTCATCTTTTCCTTCAGGTGCATCTTGGATTTTAGGCCGACAGACACCTTGAGGGCAACTGGCGATACATCTCGTCGGCAAATAAATTTACACGCATCGGAAATAAAATCAGGATACAATCAGCCCATGACCGAGGTGCTAAACCACCTCAAAAGCATTTCGGGATATAGCTCGGATGTAAGCGGCTGGCTCCATAGAGCTTGGATACAGTCTGGCGTTGGAGCTCGGATATAATCTGGCGTTAGAGCTCAGATACAGTTCCGCATTGGAGCTCGGCTGCCCAAGGACAACTCGGATGCAATCCGGCGTTGGAGCTCGGTCACAAAAGGGGATACCACCAACCGGGAAAAACTTCAAACTCGATGTGTGGCATAAAAATAACAAGGCATTGATAAATGCCGAAGACTTAAAGGGCTTCTCGGATACCCGACATTTGAAGTCTACAGATTTAGCTCGGCAACCCTAAAGATAGAAGATGGGAAGATTGTTGAACCAATTTTCAAGGCCGACGACTAAAGACAAAGAACAGTTCGGAAGAACCGAGGAGCATCCCCAACTCGAAGACCGGTTCGGGGGGCTACTAACGGTGTCCTAGATTAGGGGGTACTCACCACGTTGTCTCCCGATCAGTTGGATTGGGCCGAGGACACCCATGGCCGTATACTCATGGGCCAGTTCGGACAGCCGATGAATACAGAAGGAAGATTCCACAAGACTTGGCGATCAAGACAAGGACTCCTCTCCAGCGATGTATTCGACTAGGACTCTTGTTATCCTAGGCCTCCGGTGAAGGAAATATGCCCTAGAGGCAATAATAAAGATGTTATTTGTATTTCCTTATATCATGATAAATGTCTTTTATTCATGCTAGAATTGTATTAACCGGAAACTTAGTACATGTGTGAATACATAGACAAAACAGTATGTCCCTAGTATGCCTCTACTAGACTAGCTCATTGATCAAAGATGGTTATGTTTCCTAGCCATAGACATGAGTTGTCATTTGATCAACGGGATCACATCATTAGGAGAATGATGTGATGGACAAGACCCATCCGTTAGCATAGCACTATGATCGTTTAGTTTTCTGCTATTGCTTTCTTCATGACTTATACATGTTCCTATGACTATGAGATTATGCAACTCCCGAATACCGTAGGAACACCTTGTGTGCTATCAAACGTCACAACGTAACTGGGTGATCATAAAGATGCTCTACAGGTGTCTCCGAAAGTATTCGTGGTGTTGGCATAGATCAAGATTAGGATTTGTCACTCCGAGTGTCGGAGAGGTATCTCTGGGCCCTCTCGGTAACACACATCACAATAAGCCTTGCAAGCAAAAGACTAATGAGTTAGTCACGAGATGATGTGATACGGAACGAGTAAAGAGACTTGCCGGTAACGAGATTGAACTAGGTATAGAGATACCGACGATCGAATCTCGGGCAAGTAACATACCGTTGACAAAAGGAACAACGTATGTTGTAATGCGGTTCTGACCGATAATAGATCTTCGTAGAATATGTAGGAGCCAATATGAACATCCAGGTTCCGCTATTGGTTATTGACCGGAGATGAATCTCGGTCATGTCTACATAGTTCTCGAACCCGTAGGGTCCGCACGCTTAACGTTTGATGACGATCGGTATTATGAGTTTATGAGTATTGATGTACCGAAGGTAGTTCGGAGTCCCGGATGAGATCACGGACATGACGAGGAGTCTCGGAATGTCCGAGACATAAAGATTGATATATTGGACGACTATATTCGGACACCGGAAGTGTTCCGGAAAAGTTTCGGATTTATCGGGATTGCCGGAGGGGGTTACCGGAACCCCCTATGAGAGGGGATGGTCCATAGTGGGCCTAAAGGGAAAGAGAGAGGCAGCCCATAGGGCTGGCCGGCGCCCCCACCTAGGGTTCCTAGTTGGACTAGGATTTGGGGGGGCGCCACCTCTCCTATTCCTTTCCCTCTTCTTTCTTTTGGTGAATCCTACTAGGAATAGGATTGCAATCCTATTCCTAGTAGGACTCCTTCCCTAGCCGCACCAGGAGGAGTTGGCCGGCCTCCCTCCCTTGCTCCTTTATATACGGGGGCAGGGGGCACCCAAAGACACACAGGTTGAATTGTTTTAGCCGTGTGCGGTGCCCCCTCCACAGAATCACACCTCGGTCATACCGTCGCGGAGCTTAGGCGAAGCCCTGCACCGGTGAACATATCATATCCGTCACCATGCCGTCGTGCTGACGAAACTCTCCCGTGAAGCTCAACTAGATCAAGAGCTCGTGGGACGTCATCAAGCTGAACGTGTGCTGAACGCGGAGGTGCCGTACGTTCGGTGCTTGATCGGTTGGATCGCGAAGAAGTTCGACAATATCAACCGCGTCATTTGACGCTTCCGCTCCCGGTCTACGAGGGTACGTAGACACACTCTTCCCTCTTGTTGCTATACATCTGGTAGATAGATCTTGCGTGATCGTAGGAAAATTTTAAAATACTACGTTCCCCAACAGTGGCATCATGAGCCAGGTCTATGCGTAGATGATATGCACGAGTAGAACACAATGAGTTGTGGGCGATACTAGTCATACTGCTTACCAGCATGTCATACTTTGCTTCGGCGGTATTGTGAGATGAAGCGGCCCGGACCGACATTACGCGTACGCTTACGCGAGACTGGTTTCACCGTTACGAGCACTCGTTGCTTAAAGGTGACTGGCGGGTGTCTGTCTCTCTCACTTTAGCTGAATCAAGTGTGGCTACGCCCGGTCCTTGTGAAGGTTAAAACAGCACATACTTGACGAAACATCGTTGTGGTTTTGTATGCGTAGGTAAGAACGGTTCTTGCTAAAGCCCGTAGCAGCCACGTAAAACTTGCAACAACAAAGTAGAGGACGTCTAACTTGTTTTTGCAGGGCATGTTGTGATGTGATATGGTCAAGACATGATGAGTTATACGGTTTTGTATGAGATGATCATGTTTTGTAAAGTTATCAGCAACTGGCAGGAGCCATATGGTTGTCGCTTTATTGTATGAAATGCAATCGCCATGTAATTGCTTTACTTTATCACTAAGCGGTAGCGATAGTCGTAGAAGCAATAGTTGGCGAGACGACAACGATGCTACGATGAAGATCAAGGTGTCAAGCCGGTGACGAAAGTGATCATGACGGTGCTTTGAAGATGGAGATCAAAAGCACAAGATGATGATGGCCATATCATGTCACATATTTTGATTGCATGTGATGTTTATCTTATTATGCTTCTTATTTTGCTTAGAACGACGGTAGCATTATAAGATGATCCCTTGCTAAATTTCAAGGTATAAGTGTTCTCCCTGAGTATGCACCGTTGCGAAAGTTCGTCGTGCCGAGACACCACGTGATGATCGGGTGTGATAAGCTCTACGTTCAAATACAACGGGTGTAAGCCAGTTTTGCACACGCAGAATACTCGGGTTAAACTTGACGAGCCTAGCATATGCAGATATGGCCTCGGAACACTGGAGACCGAAAGGTCGAGCGTGAATCATATAGTAGATATGATCAACATAAGATGTTCACCATTGAAACTACTCCATCTCACGTGATGATCGGACATGGTTTAGTTGATTTGGATCACGTGATCATTTAGATGACCAGAGGGATGTCTATCTAAGTGGGAGTTCTTTAAATTAATATGATTAAATTGAACTTTAATTTATCATGAACTTAGTCCTGATAGTTTTGCATATCTATGTCATTGTAGATCAATGGCCCGTGCTACCGTTCCTTTGAATTTTAATGCATTCCTAGAGAAAGCTAAGTTGAAAGATGATGGTAGCAATTACACGGACTGGGTCCGTAACCTGAGGATTATCCTCATTGCTGCACAGAAGAATTATGTCCTTGAAGCACCGCTAGGTGACAAGCCCCCTCCCGCTAATGTAGACGCTTTGAACGTCTGGCAGTCGCGGTCTGATGACTACACGATAGTTCAGTGTGCCATGCTTTGCGGCTTAGAACCGGGACTTCAACGACGTTTTGAACGTCATGGACCATATGAGATGTTCCAAGAGTTGAAGTTAATATTTCAAGCAAATGCCCGAATTGAGAAATATGAGATTTCCAATAAGTTCTACAGCTACAAGATGGAGGAGAATAGTTCTATCAGTGAACACTTGCTCAGAATGTCTGGGTACTACAATCATATGACTCAACTTGGTTGCAAAGTTGACGAGGATAGTGTTATTGATAGAGTTCTTCAATCACTGCCACCAAGCTATAAAGGCTCCGTGATGAACTATAACATGCAAGGGATGCAAAAGACAATTCCCGAGCTCTTCGCTATGCTCAAAGCTGCGGAGGTAGAAATCAAAAAGGAGCATCAAGTGTTGATGGTTAACAAGACCACTAGTTTCAAGAAAAAGGGCAAGGGAAAGAAAGGGAACTTCAAAAAGAATAGCAAGTCAGTTGCTACTTCCACGAAGAAACCCAAATCTGGAGCCAAGCCTGAAACTGAGTGCTTCTACTGCAAGGGGACTGGACACTGGAAGCGGAACTGCCCCAAGTTTTTGGCGGATAAGAAGGATGGCAAGGTGAACAAAGGTATATGTGATATACATGTTATTGATGTGTACCTTACTAATACTCGTAGTAGTACCTGGGTATTTGATACCGGTTCGGTTGCTAATATTTGTAACTCGAAACAGGGACTACGGATTAAACGAAGATTAGCTAAGGACGAGGTGACGATGCGCGTGGGAAATGGTTCCAAAGTCGATGTGATCGCCGTCGGCACGCTACCTCTACATCTACCTTCGGGATTAGTATTAGACCTAAATACTTGTTATTTGGTACCAGCGTTAAGCATGAACATTATATCTGGATCTTGTTTATTGCGAGACGGTTATTCATTCAAATCAGAGAATAATGGTTGTTCTATTTTTATGAATAATATCTTTTATGGTCATGCACCCTTGAAGAGTGGTCTATTCTTATTGGATCTCGATTGTAGTGATACACATATTCATAATATTGAAACCAAAAGATGCAAGGTTAATAATGATAGTGCAACTTATTTGTGGCACTGCCGTTTAGGTCATATTGGTGTAAAACGCATGAAGAAACTCCATAATGATGGACTTTTGGAATCACTTGATTATGAATCACTTGGTGCTTGCGAACCATGCCTCATGGGCAAGATGACTAAAACTCCGTTCTCCGGAACTATGGAGCGAGCAACAGATTTGTTGGAAATCATACATACTGATGTATGTGGTCCAATGAGTGTTGAAGCTCGCGGCGGGTATCGTTATTTTCTGACCTTCACTGATGATTTGAGCAGATATGGGTATATCTACTTAATGAAACACAAGTCTGAAACATTTGAAAAGTTCAAAGAATTTCAGAGTGAAGTAGAGAATCATCGTAACAAGAAAATAAAGTTTCTACGATCTGATCGTGGAGGAGAATATTTGAGTTACGAGTTTGGTCTTCATTTGAAACAATGTGGAATAGTTTCACAACTCACGCCACCTGGAACACCACAGCGTAATGGTGTGTCCGAACGTCATAACCGTACTTTATTAGATATGGTACGATTTATGATGTCTCTTACCGATTAACCACTATCGTTTTGGGGTTATGCTTTAGAGACAGCTGCATTCACGTTAAATAGGGCACCATCTAAATCCGTTGATACGACACCTTATGAACTATGGTTTGGCAAGAAACCAAAGTTGTCGTTTCTTAAAGTTTGGGGCTGCGATGCTTATGTGAAAAAGCTTCAACCTGATAAGCTCGAACCCAAGTCGGAGAAATGTGTCTTCATAGGATACCCAAAAGAGACTGTTGGGTACACCTTCTATCACAGATCCGAAGGCAAGATATTCGTTGCTAAGAATGGATCCTTTCTAGAAAAAGAGTTTCTCTCGAAAGAAGTGAGTGGGAGGAAAGTAGAACTTGATGAGGTAATTGTACCTTCTCCCGGATTGGAAAGTAGTACATCACAGAAAATTGTTCCAGTGATTCCTACACCAATCAGTGAGGAAGTTAATGATAATGATCATGAAACTTCGGATCAAGTTTCTGCTGAACGTCATAGATCAACCAGAGTACGTTCCGCACCAGAGTGGTACGGCAACCCAGTTCTGGAAATCATGTTACTAGACCATGATGAACCTACGAACTATGAGGAAGCGATGATGAGCCCAGATTCCGCAAAATGGCTTGAAGCCATGAAATCTGAGATGGGATCCATGTATGAGAACAAAGTGTGGACTTTGGTTGACTTGCCCGATGATCGGCAGGCCATCGAAAATAAATGGATCTTCAAGAGGAAGACCGACGCAGACGGTAATGTTACTGTTTACAAAGCTCGACTTGTTGCAAAAGGTTTTCGACAAGTTCAAGGAGTTGACTACGATGAGACTTTCTCACCTGTAGCGATGCTTAAGTCTGTCCGAATCATGTTAGCAATTGCCGCATTTTATGATTATGAAATCTGGCAAATGGATGTCAAAACTGCATTCCTGAATGGATATCTCAAAGAAGAGTTGTATATGATGCAACCAGAAGGTTTTGTCGATCCAAAAGGTGCTAAAAAAGTATGCAAACTCCTACGATCCATATATGGACCGGTGCAAGCATCTCGGAGTTGGAATATACGCTTTGATGAGGTGATCAAAGCATATGGTTTTATACAGACTTTTGGAGAAGCCTGTATTTACAAGAAAGTGAGTGGGAGCTCTGTAGCATTTCTAATATTATATGTAGATGACATATTATTGATTGGAAATGATATAGAATTTCTGGATAGCATAAAAGGATACTTGAATAAAAGTTTTTCAATGAAAGACCTCGGTGAAGCTGCTTACATATTAGGCATCAAAATCTATAGAGATAGATCAAGACGCTTAATTGGACTTTCACAAAGCACATACCTTGATAAGATTTTGAAAAAGTTCAAAATGGATCAGTGAAAGAAAGGGTTCTTGCCTGTATTACAAGGTGTGAAGTTGAGTAAGACTCAATGCCCGACCACTGCAGAAGATAGAGAGAAAATGAAAGTCATTCCCTATGCCTCAGCCATAGGATTTATCATGTATGCAATGCTGTGTACCAGGCCTGATGTGTGCCTTGCTATAAGTCTAGCAGGGAGGTACCAAAGTAATCCAGGAGTGGATCACTGGACAGCGGTCAAAAATATCCTGAAGTATCTGAAAAGAACAAAGGATATGTTTCTCGTGTATGGAGGTGACGAAGAGCTCGTCGTAAACGGTTACGTTGATTCTAGCTTTGACACTGATCCGGATGACTCAAAATCACAAACCGGATATGTATTTTTATTGAACGGTGGAGCTGTCAGTTGGTGCAGTTCCAAGCAGAGCGTCGTGGCGGGATCTACGTGTGAAGCGGAATACATAGCTGCTTCGGAAGCAGCGAATGAAGGAGTCTAGATGAAGGAGTTCATATCCGATCTAGGTGTAATACCTAGTACATCGGGTCCAATGAAAATCTTTTGTGACAACACTGGAGCCATAGCCTTGGCAAAGGAATCCAGGTTTCACAAGAGAACAAAGCACATCAAAAGACGCTTCAATTCCATCCGCGATCTAGTCAAGGAGGGAGACATAGAGATTTGCAAAATACATACGGATCTAAATGTTGCAGACCCGTTGACTAAGCCTCTTCCACGGGCAAAACATGATCAGCACCAAGACTCCATGGGTGTGAGGATCATCACTTTGTAATCTAGATTATTGACTCTAGTTCAAGTGGGAGAATGAAGGAAATATGCCCTAGAGGCAATAATAAAGATGTTATTTGTATTTCCTTATATCATGATAAATGTCTTTTATTCATGCTAGAATTGTATTAACCGGAAACTTAGTACATGTGTGAATACATAGACAAAACAGTATGTCCCTAGTATGCCTCTACTAGACTAGCTCATTGATCAAAGATGGTTATGTTTCCTAGCCATAGACATGAGTTGTCATTTGATCAACGGGATCACATCATTAGGAGAATGATGTGATGGACAAGACCCATCCGTTAGCATAGCACTATGATCGTTTAGTTTTCTGCTATTGCTTTCTTCATGACTTATACATGTTCCTATGACTATGAGATTATGCAACTCCCGAATACCGTAGGAACACCTTGTGTGCTATCAAACGTCACAACGTAACTGGGTGATCATAAAGATGCTCTACAGGTGTCTCCGAAAGTATTCGTGGTGTTGGCATAGATCAAGATTAGGATTTGTCACTCCGAGTGTCGGAGAGGTATCTCTGGGCCCTCTCGGTAACACACATCACAATAAGCCTTGCAAGCAAAAGACTAATGAGTTAGTCACGAGATGATGTGATACGGAACGAGTAAAGAGACTTGCCGGTAACGAGATTGAACTAGGTATAGAGATACCGACGATCGAATCTCGGGCAAGTAACATACCGTTGACAAAAGGAACAACGTATGTTGTAATGCGGTTCTGACCGATAATAGATCTTCGTAGAATATGTAGGAGCCAATATGAACATCCAGGTTCCGCTATTGGTTATTGACCGGAGATGAATCTCGGTCATGTCTACATAGTTCTCGAACCCGTAGGGTCCGCACGCTTAACGTTTGATGACGATCGGTATTATGAGTTTATGAGTATTGATGTACCGAAGGTAGTTCGGAGTCCCGGATGAGATCACGGACATGACGAGGAGTCTCGGAATGTCCGAGACATAAAGATTGATATATTGGACGACTATATTCGGACACCGGAAGTGTTCCGGAAAAGTTTCGGATTTATCGGGATTGCCGGAGGGGGTTACCGGAACCCCCTATGAGAGGGGATGGTCCATAGTGGGCCTAAAGGGAAAGAGAGAGGCAGCCCATAGGGCTGGCCGGCGCCCCCACCTAGGGTTCCTAGTTGGACTAGGATTTGGGGGGGCGCCACCTCTCCTATTCCTTTCCCTCTTCTTTCTTTTGGTGAATCCTACTAGGAATAGGATTGCAATCCTATTCCTAGTAGGACTCCTTCCCTAGCCGCACCAGGAGGAGTTGGCCGGCCTCCCTCCCTTGCTCCTTTATATGCGGGGGCAGGGGGGCACCCGAAGACACACAGGTTGAATTGTTTTAGCCGTGTGCGGTGCCCCCCTCCACAGAATCACACCTCGGTCATACCGTCGCGGAGCTTAGACGAAGCCCTGCGCCGGTGAACATATCATATCCGTCACCACGCCGTCGTGCTGACGAAACTCTCCCGTGAAGCTCAACTGGATCAAGAGCTCGTGGGACGTCATCAAGCTGAACGTGTGCTGAACGCGGAGGTGCCGTACGTTCGGTGCTCGATCGGTTGGATCGCGAAGAAGTTCGACAACATCAACCGCGTCATTTGACGCTTCCGCTCCCGGTCTACGAGGGTACGTAGACACACTCTTCCCTCTCGTTGCTATACATCTGGTAGATAGATCTTGCGTGATCATAGGAAAATTTTAAAATACTACGTTCCCCAACATCCGGTACATTATATAAACCGAGGCCAGACTATTCGATAGGGATATGCTAGGTCATTATGATATTCATCATACCCATAGGTTTTAGACCACAACATATGATCTCGAGGTAGGTCAACTCTTGTAATCTCTATATTCATCAAGATCAATCAAGCAGGAAGTAGGGTATTACCTCGATAGAGAGGGCCCGAACCTGGGTAAACATCATGTCCCGTGTCTCTTGTTACCCATCGATCCATGATCCACAGCTCAGGACCCCTACCCCGAGATCTGCCGGTTTTGACACCGACAGCCTCCAAGCGCAGAGTTTTGTAGGACAGTAGCAAATTTCCCTCAAGTTGTGACCTAAGGTTTATCAATCCGTGGGAGGTGTAGGATGAAGATGGTCTCTCTCAAGCAACCCTGAAACCAAATAATAAAAAGTCTCTTGTGTTCCCAACACACCAAATACATTGGTAAATTGTAAAGGTGCACTAGTTCGGCGAAGAGATGGTGATACAAGTGTAATATGGATAGTAGATATTGATTTTTGTAATAGTAACAATAAAAACAGCAAGGTAGCAAGTAACAAAAATGAGCACAAACGGTATTGCAATGCTTCAAAACAAGGCCTAGGGTCCGTACTTTCGCTAGTGCAATCTCTCAACAATACTAATATAATTGGATCACATAACCATCCCTCAACGTGATCACTCCAAAGTTCCTATCTAGTGGAGAACATAAGAAGAAATTGTTTGTAGCTATTCTTTCCGATCAATCTATCCAAGAGTTCGTACTAAAATAACACAAGTTATTCTTTCTGATTGATCTATCAAGAGTTCATACTAAAATAACGCAAGCTATTCTTTCCGATCGATCTATCAAGAGTTCATACTAAAATAACACCAAAACCAATTCATATTCATCATACTCAATCCAACACAAAGAACTTCACAGAGTGCCCCAAGATTTCTATCGGAGAAACAAAGACAACAACGTGCATCAACCCCTATGCATAGATTACCCCAATGTCACCTCGAGAATCTGCAAGTTCACTGCCAAAACATATATCAAGTGAATCAATACGATACCCCATTGTCACCATGAGTATTTAATTGCAAGACATATATCAAGTGTTCTCAAATCCATAAAAGTATTCAATCCGATAACAACGAAATCTCAAAGGGGAAAACTCAATTCATCACAACAAGCTAGAGAGGGGAAAACACCATATGATCCAACTATATTAACAAGGCCTGCAATACATCAAGATTGTGCATCTCAAGAACACGAGAGAGAGAGAGAGATTAAACACATAGCTACTGGTACAAACCCTCAGCCCCGAGGGTGGACTACTCCCTCCTCACCATGGTGGCCGCCGGGATAATGAAGATGGCCATCGATGATGGTCTCCCCCTTCGGTGGAGTACTGGAAAGGGCTCTAGATTGGATCCCATGGACTATAGAGCCTTGCGACAGCGGAACTTCTAATCTAGGTCTACCCCGAAGGGTTTTGGAATATTTGGGAATTTATAGGGCGAAGAAGGGGAGCGGGATGCCATCGAGGTGGGAACAACCCACCTGGGCGCGGCTGGGTCCCCAGGCATGCCCTGGTGGGTTATGCCCCCTTGGGGCACCCCCCAGGTGCTGCTCTGGCCCATCGGGAGTCTTCTGGCCCATAAAAAAATTTACAAAAAGTTTCGCGGTGTTTGGACTCCGTTTGATATTGATTTCCTGCGATGTAAAAACATGCAAAAAAACAGCGACTGACACTTGGCACTATGTCAATAGGTTAGTCCCAAAAAATGATATAAATGATTTAAAAATGACTGTAACACATCCAAGAATGATAATATAACAGCATGGAACAATAAAAAAAATTATAGATACATTGGAGACGTATCAATGCTTGAGCTGGCAGGAGAAGGCACCGGCGGCGAAGCCGGCGTAGAAGGTGACAGCGGCGTGGGGGCGCGAGGCACAGCTCGTCCCACGGCACGAGGACCGCCAAAGCCCAGAGGCGTTCTGAGAGTCGAGTGGGGCCGTCCACCTGACGGGGTCGCCGAAGGGCCGCCGGTAGTCGGCGGCGACGGGGCGACGAGAGGTACCCGCTGTCTGTGTCAAAATCGATAGATCTCGGGTAGGGGGTCCCAAGTTGTGTATCTAAGGATCAATGGTAACAAGGGATGACAAGGACACGATATTTACCCAGGTTCAGGCCCTCTTAATGGAGGTAAAACCCTACTTCCTGCTTGATTGAATTTGATGTGTATAGGGGTTACAAGAGTTGATCTACCTTGTGATCGTATTGGCTAAACCCTAGCTGTCTTGCCTGAGATTATTCCGATAGCCTCTACAGACCAAACCCTCCGGTTTATATACACACAGGAGGGACCTAGGGTTGTACATAATCATCTTGCAGAGGAAGGAAACATTACACCCGAACACAAAACTTGCCATTCTATGCACATAGGAGTCCTACCCATACACGGGGGATAATCTTCTGCTTCATCTTCACGGCCCATCAGTCCGACCCCTATCGAGTAGTCTGGACACCCGAGGACCCCCTAGTCCAGGACTCCCTCAGTAGCCCCTGAACCAGTCTTCGACGACAATGTGTTCGGCACGCATACTGTCTTCGGCATTGCACGGCGGGTTCCTTCTTTTGAACATTTTAAGTTAGCTTCCTGCATAAAGGAACTATGTCCAACTCTTCATGATTAATACAACCCTTAGCCACGAAGGCAAGACGTCAAAACAGGAACAGTGTCTTTACTGACAACTTTTTTCGATGAAACGTCACACTTGACCCTTTAACATTTCGAACTGTTTTCTTGCCTCTCGTTTCGCGTTTCGAGGCATAGCCTCCATTGGGACGTCTTATCGAAACAGAGATCGTGCCCGCCCATTACGGGATCTTCATCAATATGGTTTGGGTAACCCAACCGTACCTGACACATGATTTCATCGGGAACATGAGAGTTTTATGGCTTGATTGGGGGACGTTTGGCATTTTTACCATCTATAAAAGGATAAACACCCCTCCTTTTTCCTCACGCCTTCCTCTAGCCCCTGTCTCCCAATCTTCTAGCTCCAGCGCCTGCAGCTCCAATCTCCTCCACCACCGCCTCATTCTCCAGCAATGGTCGAGTCTGGCTCCAAGGGAAGTGGGAGACCTCCACCGTCACCGAAAAGGACGTGAAGGATCTCCGGAGCGCAGGCTATCTGTCCGCAGACATAGCGCATCGGATACCTAACAAAGATCAGGTGATTCCCACTCCAAAGCCCAATGAGAGGGTCGTGTTCATCCCCCATTTCCTTCGGGGGCAATGATTTCCCCTCCACCCCTTCGTCCCGTGTCTTTTGTTCTTCTACGGGCTAGATTTCCATGATCTAGCCCCAAATTCCTTCCTACACATATCAGCTTTTATAGTTGTGTGTGAGGCTTTCCTTTGCACCCCCCCCCACACTTCGGCCTATGGCTCAAGGTCTTCAATCTGAAACCAAAGGTGGTCGACAGACAGCATGCAGATTGCGGCGGAGCTATGGTGAGCAAGCTCCCCAACGCCACCTGGCCCAAAGGGGCTTTTGTGGAAATGGTCAAGGTATGGCAGTAGGAGTGGTTCTACATCACCGAACCCCGTGAAGCCACCTGGGCGGCCATGCCCGATTTCAGATCCGGACCCCCAGTGAGACTCACCTCATGGACCACCAAGGGCCTTTCTTGGAGGTCCAAATCGGAGGTTACGATGCTCCAAAATCACATCTTCGATATGTTTGCTGAGAACACTAATCTCACTGACGTGATTCAAGTGATGCTCTTCCGACGCATTCTTCCCTGCTAGCTTCGAGGCTCCCGCATGTGGGAGTTCAATCCGGAGGAGCCACAAACCCTGAAGCGCTTCTTTGGCACCACAAACGAAGATATATGGAAGCAGCTCTTCAAGGCTCAAAAAAAGTGGCCGAAGAAGAATGAGGACATCAGATTCGACAGCGAGAATCCGGCCATGGCGGTAAGCATGATTTTACCGAATACCTATCTGGTCAATATTTTAGGTATAATAGAAATTATAGTGCTTGTGTTCCATACAGGCCTCGACGGCAAAGGCGGAGCAGATCAACTGTCCGACACTGCTGCCCGAGGGCCCGGCCACACCCGAGCTGATAGAGATGCTGGTACCGGCGCCTTATCAAGCGCCGAAGAAGAATATCAAGAAGAAGAAGGACAAGGAGGACAAGGGCGGCCCCTGACCCAAGGTTCCTTCGGAAACTATGTCTGGAGAGACCGAAGCCCTCTCCTCCCACGAGGCAGACGAGGAGGAAGAGGAGGAGGAGGTGGAAAGTGACCCCCCTTAAGGGGAGGAGGAAGAAGAAGAGGGCGGCCCCCAAAGACACGGAGGAGAGGGCGCCCAGGAGGAGGAAGCTGAACCTCGCGGACAGTTTGGATTCAGGATCCGAACTTGTCTCCCGAAGACAATCCAGGGTGAAGCCCCCGGCCGGATCGTCAGTATTTGGAAACTTACTGTCGTCTTTGGTCTACATGCTTTCATTGTGTAAGTTACCTTGTTTGTTGTTTTAAGCCCTCTCCGCATGATCCCTGATACTCCATCATCGGAGGGGAATTCTCTGCCGGACGAAATGGCAGAGAGTGAGACGCCGCCACGAGCCCCCTCGCCTACTGTCATGGGGGACACCGAAGTGTCATCCCTGAGGACATCCCCTGCCCATGAGGGGGGTGAGCGGGGCCGACAAGAAAGCACACGAGGTTAATACCTCGGTCGTCGAAAACCAAGGGGAGGCGGTCCCCATGACGACCGACGGCGGGGAGCCCAAGCAATCCGGGCTCCCGCCGAACACCATTCCAGCGGCCAGTATGGCTCCAGAATCAGATAAGCAATTCCCTAAAAAAGGGGGAGGAGCACCAGCTCCAATGGCAACCTCCATTTATCTGGAGTTGCCCAATGCTCTGGAGGAAGCACTACAAAGTGCTTCCGTCGTGGCAGAATACCGCACCGTGATGGGTGCGGTTATGGAGAAGATTCGGTCTGCTAAGAGCGGACTGAATGAAGCCTTCAACAGCCTACTGACGAGCTTTGAGGCATGCGACATAATGCTCTAAAATAACTTTACATTTTATTTGTGTAGGTAATAAACCTGTGTACGGACAATAGCCTTTGATGCTCTGTTCGGTTTGAAAGAAACGAGACAGAGGATCCATATAGTATTCGGGAGTGTAACATACTGTGCCGTCATTGAAACAAGCTTCCATGTTGGCGGCGACTGCACATGCCACAGAAGTTTCCGGGCTCAATCGAAAGCTTCAGATGGTCGACAAGGAACACGACCGCGTCAATAAGCGGTTCGATGAAACGCAAGGTATGCAGATTGTGTTAGAAAATTTTATTTTCATATTGGAGATGATATGTATATTGAGAGGTTAACTCATCGGATAGCTAGCGCAGCCGAGGTTGAGACCCTCAAGGGTGCCCTTGCCCAGGCCAAAAAGGAGGCGGATGCGAATAAGGCAGCCTCTGACAAAGTGGCTACTGAACTGGAGGCCGAACAAGCTGCCCGCCGCCAACACGAAGCTCGGGTGGCCGAAGTTGAGAAGGAGCTGAAGGAAGCCATGGGAAAATGTGAGACTTTAGAGCAGAAGACTTTTGGACCAGCCCTCCGAGCTTGCCAAGGCTCTTTATGATGCCAAAGAGGCATGGAGCGAGTCCCGGAGTGCTCGCGAAGAAATCCATCAGGCGAGGTAGATAGCGGCTGGTAAGGCCTTTCTTTTGCAGAGTATCTTTGGAGGTTAGAGGTATGCTTTGCTCACCCTGGTGTGGAGTTCTCCAGGTGGTTTGCGGATCTCCCGAAGAGTGCCGCCGACGCCGCACATTTCTTCAGAGCTCAGGAGGGGAACTCGATGGAGAAGTTGTTCTGGTCGCAATTTCTTGCACCGGAACATCCGACGCCCCTGAACGACCAGCTGAAGCCGCTGGTAGAGCTGCATAGAGCGGCAGGTTTGGCTATGAAGGACTTAATAGTCTAATTCTGGCCAACCGAGCCGATCCCTAGCAGCTACTTCGGTTTGGTGAAGCAGATCATCGATGTGCGGTCGCGGATTGATGCTGTGAAGCGCTCGGCCTGCATTGAGGGTGCCCGGATGGCCTTCGCTCGCTTCAAGATGCAATGGGCGAAGATGAAGGCCACTGAAGTGGCAACCGCAGGTCCGCCCGAAGGGAAAGATCATCGAAAGCCGGAGAGGTACTTTGATGACTTCCTAGAAGGAGCCCGCGTGATAGAGGGCCAGTGTTCGAAGTACGTAATATTTAGGTAAGTGTGTTCAGGCTGTACAAACTATGTTATGAACCCATGATGTTTGTATATGTCTATGTTTGCGCCTTCTATTCGGGCGACTTTTCTCAAGGAAATATGCCCTCGAGGCAATAATAAAGTTGTTATTTATATTTCCTTATATATCATGATAAATGTCTTTTATTCATGCTAGAATTGTATTAACCGGAAACTTGATACATGTGCGAATACATAGACGAAACAGAGTGTCCCTAGTATGCATCTACTAGACTAGCTCGTTAATCAAAGATGGTTATGTTTCGTAACCATAAGACATGAGTTGTCATTTGATCAACGGGATCACATCATTAAGAGAATGATGTGATGGACAAGACCCATCTGTTAGCTTAGCAACTTGATCTTTAGTTTTACTGCTATTGCTTTCTTCATGACTTATACATGTTCCTATGACTATGAGATTACGAAACTCCCGAATACCGGAGGAACACCTTGTGTGCTATCAAACGTCACAACGTAACTGGGTGATTACAAAGATACTCTACAAGTGTCTCCGAAGGTGTTTGCGGTGTTGGCATAGATCGAGAATAGGATTTGTCACTTCGAGTGTCGAAGTGGTATCTCTGGGCCCTCTCGGTAATACACATCGTAATAAGCCTTGCAAGCAAATGACTAATGATTTAGTCACGAGATGATGTATTATGGAACGAGTAAAGAGACTTGCCGGTGACGAGATTGAACTAGCTATGATGATACCGACGATCGAATCTCAGGCAAGTAACATACCGATGACAAAGGGAATAACGTATGTTGTTATGCGGTTTGACCGATAAAGATCTTCATAGAATATGCAGGAACCAATATGAGCATCCAGGTTCCTCTATTGCTTATTTTCCGGAGATGAGTCTCAGTCATGTCTACATAGTTCTCGAACTCGTAGGGTCCGCACGCTTAACGTTCGATAACGATTGGTATTATGAGTTTATGTATTTTGATGTACCGAAGGTTGTTCGGAGTCTCAGATGTGATCATGGACATGATGAGGAGTCTCGAAATGGCCGAGACATAAAGATCTACATATTGGAAGCCTATGTTTGGACATCGGAATGGTTCCGGGTGAGTTCGGGCATTTACCGGAGTACCGAGGGGTTACCGGAACTCCCCGGGGAGTGTATGGGCCTTATTGGGTCTCAGTGGGATAGAGGAGGAGGCGGCCAAGGTGAGGGGTGCGCCCGCAAGCCCAATCCGAATTGGGTGGGGGGTCGGCCCCCCTTCCTTCTTCTCTCTCTCCTCCTTCCTTCCTCTCCTACTCCAACTAGGGAAAGGGGGGAATCCTACTCCCGGTGGGAGTAGGACTCCCGTAGGGCGCGCCATAGAGAGGGATGGCCCCTCCCCTCCTCCACTCCTTTATATACGTGAGGAGGGGGCACCCCATAGACAAACAAGTTGATTTGCAAGCTGTGTGTGGTGCCCCTCCCCACAGTTACACACATCGGTCATATCGTTACAGTGCTTAGGCGAAGCCCTGCGTCGGTAATTTCATCATCACCATTACCACGCCGTCGTGCTGACGAAACTCTCCCGTGACGCTCAACTGGATCAAGAGCTCGTGGGACGTCATCGAGTTGAACATGTGCTGAACACGGAGGTGATGTATGTTCGGTGCTTGGATCGGTTGGATCACGAAGATGTTCGACTACATCAACCACGTCACTAGACGCTTCCGCTTTCGGTCTACGAGGGTACGTGGACACACTCTCCCGCTCGTTGCTATGCTTCTCCTAGATAGATCTTGCATGATCATAGGTAATTTTTTTAAATACTACGTTCCCCAACATTTTCCTCCTGTGCGGCCGTTTATTGTTATATTTCTGTAAGTTACCGGTCGTCGGCTTCAGCCCCCATCTAGATGCTACAGGGGTGTTCGGCATGACGCGTGACCACACTTTATCCAATGTCTTGGTCCGTAAAGGAGGTGTCGGCGAGGTGAACGAGGCAATCAGACTATGCGGCTTTATTACTTTCACTTAGCCATAGGAGTTTGACTGTGGGGCTAAGTACTAGCCCCTTGTGCGTGTGCGGCTATCCGGATTACGGTGCCTCTTCCACGCGGGTGGGAGAAGACCAGCCCCTCGTGTAACACAGGGTGAATCGCTAACGATTTGTAGTATAGTACTAAGTCGCCGAATCGCCCACCAGCTCTCGCCTATCATGACAGTCAGTTTTCGGCTTTCTCTACTGAGGTACTTGACCGGACGAACCAGAAATACAATCGCAGTAGTTCTCTCTTTACTACCTTAGCCGAACAATGTGGAAAGTAAGGTGGTAAACACAGGAGCCGGGCAACCCAACTATAGACCTAAGACATGATTCGGAGCCGATGCATATAATGCAATATCCGGGACGCCGAAGAGTTCCCTATAGGTGTTCAGACTTGAAATGTGCTGGTCCGCATACATCCCCCGGTGTTGAGGCCGGATTTAAGCACGTGTGGCAGTTTCAGGTAGAGAGGGAACACAGATGATAATGTAAAATAAAATGAATGCCAAGGAAAGTGGTGATCAACCGCTTCCTTTATACCCTGATTAATACAGCGAGCCGTGTTGTTACAAGTAATGCCAAAAACATCGAGGACATTTTCATGCCAAAAGTTTATACAAGGGAAAGATTTACACAGAGCCTAAATGAAATGGTTTAAGGATCCCAATGATGCCTGATATGTCTCCAACGTATATATAATTTTTGATTGTTCCATGCTGTTATATTATCATTCTTGGATGTTCTACAATCATTTTATAGCATTTTTGGTACTAACCTATTGACATAGTGCCAAGTGCCAGTTGCTGTTTTCTGCATGTTTTTTACATCGCAGGAAATCAATATCAAATGGAGTCCAAATGCAGCGAAACTTTTTGTGGATTTTTTGGACCAGAAGACATCCAGTGGGCCGGAGAACATCTGAGGGGTGCTTCGAGGGGAGCACAACCCACCAGGGCGCGCCAAGAGGCCCAGGCGCGCCCTGGTGGGTTGTGCCCACCTCGGGTGCCCCCCGGACCACCTCTTTGCTCTATAAATACCCCAATTTTCCAGAAACCCTAGGGGAGTCGACGAAAATCAATTCCAGCCGCCGCAGAGTCCAGAACCACCACATCCAATCTAGACACCATCACGCAAGGGTTCACCACTTCCATTGGTGCCTCTCCGATGATGTGCGAGTAGTTCTTTATAGACCTAGGGGTCCGTAGTTAGTAGCTAGATGGCTTCCTCTCTCTTTTTTCATTATCAATACAATGGACTCTTGGAGATCCATATGATGTAACTCTTTTTGCGGTGTGTTTGTTGGGATCCAATGAACTTTGAGTTTATGATAAGATCTATCTTTTTATCCATGAAAGTTATTTGAGTCTTCTTTGATCTCTTATATGCATGATTTCTTATAGCATCATATTTCTTCTCTGATATTTGGGTTTTGTTTGGCCAACTTGATCTATTTATCTTGCAATGGGAAGAGGTGCTTTGTAGTGGGTTCAATCTTACGGTGCTTGATCCCAGTGACAGAAGGGGAGCCGGCACGTATGTAACATTGCTACTAAGGATAAAAAGATGGGGGTATATTTCTACATAAATAGATCTTGTCTACATCATGTCATCGCTCTTATTGCATTACTCTATTTTTCCATTAACTTAATACACTAGATGCATGCTGGATAGCGGTCGATGTGTGGAGTAATAATAGTAGATGCAGGCAGGAGTTGGTCTACTAATGTGATGCCTATATAATGATCATTGTCTGGATATCGTCATGATTATTTGAAGTTCTATCAATTGCCCAACAGTAATTTGTTCACCCACCGTTTGCTATTTTCTCGAGAGAATCCACTACTGAAATCTACGGGCCCCGGGTTCTTTATTGTATTTGCCTTTGCGATCTATTTTGCTTTGCTTTTATTTTCAGATCTATTAAACCAAAGACCCAAAAATACCTTTCTGTAATTTATCTTATTTGACGGTCAGTCTATCAATATTTACAGCTCTATCACATCCGTTACCCGAAAGGGATTGACAACCCCTTTTACACGTCGGGTTGCGAGTATTTGTTATTTGTGTGCAGGTGCTATTTACGTTGTGTTGCTTGGTTCTCCTACTGGTTCGATAAAATTGGTCTCATCACTGAGGGAAATACGTACCGCTGCTATACTTCATCATCCCTTCCTCTTTGGGGAAATACCGACGTAGTTCTAGTAGACATCAATGCCCTGCTGCACATCTACGCCGTTTCTCCTTGGTGATACATCCTTGAAAGGGAGGAGTTTGATGGTCATCTGTCGAAAAGAAGGAACCTAAAAAGAAGTCCCTGTGCGACCATAGATCAGGTAGGTTATTTAACGAACCTACAGTGAAAAAATATTTGAGGTCCAAAAAGGGTCAAGCCGTATTATGGACCTGTTCCACAGTGTGCCTCTGGCGCTGCCCAAGGTATTTTACGGGCGTATTTATGTAAGCGAGGTACGTATACCACAACCTTATGGGGCAGTCGGCGGAGGCTAAACTGCTACTCAAGCTCAGGTTCCACCGAGCTACTACGTTTTAATGTGGGTCGGACATGTTTAGCGGTGTCTTGGGTCTTGATGACCCATGAGTTATTCGGCTTGATGAGGCCGCCTTGAACTTCGTCTGCTAGGATCGCGGTATGCTCCTCGGTACCGAGGGAGCGCTCCATATTCCCATTTACCGTGATGACGCCACAAGGTCCAGGCATTTTAAGCTTGAGATAAGCATAATGCGGGACTGCGTTAAAGCGGGCGAAAGCGGTTCGTCCGAGCAGTGCGTGATAGCCACTGCTAAAGGGGACGATGTCAAAGATCAATTCTTCGCTTCCAAAATTGTCTGGAGAGCCGAATACTACTTCTAGTGTTAATGAGCCCGTGGAGCGGGCCTCCATGCCTGGTATCACTCCATTAAAGGTAGTGTTGCTAGGCTTGAATCTTGATGGGTCGATCCCCATCTTGCGGACAATATCCTGATAGATCAAGTTGAGATGCTGCCGCCGTCCATAAGGACTCTAGTAAGATGGTGTCTGCCGATGATAGGACCGAGTACCAGGGCCACCGAACATCCGTGACGGATACTGGTTTGGTGGTCCCTGCGATCAAAGGTGATCGGACAAGCCGACCATGGGTTGAATTTTGGGGCAACATGCTCTACGGCGTAGACGTCCCTTAATGTGTGTTTGCGCACCCTCTTGGGGATGTGGGTAGCATAGATCATGTTCACCGTTTTCACCTCAGGGGGAAATTGTTTCTGTCCCCCAGTGTTTGGCGGGCGAGGCACGTCATCGTCCTTGCTTTGAGGTCCTTTCCCCTTGTGTTCCTGATGTCTACTACGCAACCTTCTTCTTGTAGACATTGTTGGGCCTCTGCTACTTCTCGAGCTTGCGTTGTATTCCCTCGAAGAGGAAAGGGAGATCCAACACAGTAGCATAAGTATTTCCCTCAGTTTTTGAGAACCAAGGTATAATTCCAGTAGGAGACCACGCGCGAGTCCCTCGCACCTGCACAAACAAATAAGAACTTCGCAGCCAATGCGATAAGGGGTTGTCAATCCCTTTACGGTCACTTACGAAAGTGAGATCTGATAGAGATGATAGTTTATATTTTTTTGGTATTTTTGTTTATAAGAACAGAAAGTAAAAGCGGAAAAAGTAAAGTAGATGAGATTGATATGTTGAGAATAGACCCGGGGGCCATAGTGTTCTCTAGTGGCTTCTCTCATGATAGCGATATTCTACGACGGGTAAACAAATTACTGATGAGCAATTGATAGAAAAGCGAATAATTATGAGACTATCTAGGCATGATCATTGTATATAGGCATCACGTCCGAGACAAGTAGACCGACTCCTGCCTGCATCTACTACTATTACTCCACACATCGACCGCTATCCAGCATGTATCTAGTGTATTGAGTTCATAAGAACAGAGTAACGCCTTAAGCAAGATGACATGATGTAGAGGGATAAACTCAAGCAATATGATATAAAACCCATCTTTTTATCCTCGATGGCAACAATACAATACGTGCCTTGCTGCCCCTACTGTCACTGGGAAAGGACACCGCAAGATTGCACCCAAAGCCAAGCACTTCTCCCATTGCAAGAACTATAGATCTAGTAGGCCAAACAAAACCAATAATTCGAAGAGACTTGCAAGGATATTATGAGCACACATAAAGAGTTCAGAAAAGAACCAAATATTTCTCATAGATAATCTTGATCATAAACTCACAATTCATCAGATCTCGACAAACACACCGCAAAAAGAGATTACATCGAATAGATCTCCTCGAAGACCGAGGCGAACTTTGTATTAAGATCCAGAGAGAGAGAGAAGAAGCCATCTAGATACTAGCTATGGACCCGAAGGTCTGTGGTAAACTACACACAACTCATGGTGAGGGCGATGATGATGATGTAGAAGCACTCCGTGATGGATCCCCCCTCCGGCGGAGCTCCGGAACAGGCTCCAAGATGGGATCTCACGAGAACAGAAGGTTACGGTAGTGGAATTAGGGTTTTCTCTCCGTTGCTGATGGTTTCGTGGTACGTAGGCTTATATAGGAGGAAGGAGGACACCGG
Source organism: Secale cereale (assembly GCA_902687465.1). Classification (NCBI taxonomy): domain Eukaryota; kingdom Viridiplantae; phylum Streptophyta; class Magnoliopsida; order Poales; family Poaceae; genus Secale; species Secale cereale. The sequence goes on along the minus strand of LR738709.1, from coordinate 371,123,415 downwards.
GGGGCTCACGAGGGACCCACGAGGCAGGGTGCGCGCCCTGGGAAGGGGGCGCGCCCCCACCCTCGTGGGCACCTCGTGGCCCCTACTCCATGGTTCTCAAGTCTCCCGTGCGTGATTTTCTCCCAAAATATCTCTCCCAAAGGTTTCATTCCGTTTGGACTCCGTTTGATATTCCTTTTCTGCAAAACCCTGAAACAGGCAAAAAACAGCAATCTGGACTGGGCCTTTGGGTTAGTAGGTTAGTCCCAAAAATGATATAAAAGTGTATGACAAAGCCCATTAAACATCTGAAAACCCTCAACCGTAAGGGATCGAGATAGTCTTCGCGGGTAAGAATAACCCAATTTATTGATTCGACACATGGGGAGCCAAAGAGTATTTATAAGCTTTGACAGTTGAGTTGTCAATTCAACCGCACCTGAAATATACTTACTTGCAACAAAAGATAAGTGGTAACAGTGATATGATAGTGATGATAGTGATAGTAAAAGTAAATAGCAAAAGTAAATAGTAAAAGTAAATAGCAAAAGTAGCAACTAGTAATCAGCAGGATTTAAAACATTGTAGGCTAGGGAGACGGATGGTTGGGCGCTGCATGGATGAGATATATCATGATTCTAACTTGGGGCACGACACACGGAAAAGTAATGATCATCTAGGCAAATATCAAACATTAGGCATGTATCCCGTAGGTAGTTGTACGTGCTTGCAATAAGAACTTGCACAACATCTTTTGTCCTACCATCCCGCTACGAACGGGGCCAAAAGGAACTTATGGAGATTAAGGTGCTCCTGTCAAAGAGCACCGGAACAAAGCAATAAACTCAATGGATACATGTAATCCTCAAACTATGGACCATCCCCTTTGGTGTCCCAAGCTGTCACTTTTGGGATCGCCGGTTCCGAACCGTAATAGGTGCAAACAACTCATAGATAGGATCAAGAACACAAATATATTCATGCCAACACATATGGTTCAGATCTGAAATCATGGCACTCGGGCCCTAAGTGTCAAGCATTAAGAATAACAAGTTGAAGCAAAGATGATAAACACCATAGTAGATGATAGGCAACATGCCCCCAACGATCTGACAAACTATTACATGATCTAACTCATCCAATCCCTACCATCCCCTTCGCCTACAGCAGGGGATTACTCACACATGTAAGGAGAAGTCATGGAGGGATGATGGAGTGGTGATGATGATGACGATGGCGACGATCTCCCCTCTCCGGAGGCCAATTCAGCCTCCAGATTAGCCCTCCCGAAGAAGAACAGAGGGTGGCGGTGGCTCCGCGGCGAAAACTGGGAAAAGAACTTCTGATCTGGGATTTCTCCGTCACGAGCTAAAATACGAGTCAAAGTAGGGCACCAGGGGAGGTGGGGCCCACCCAGGTGACCCCCCGGCGCGGCCAGGGGCTGGGCCGCGCCACCAGGGCGCCTGGGGCCCCCCTGGCCCCCCTCTGGCCCCTCTTCTAGCTCCGGGTTCCTTCGGGTGCGTGGATTTTCTGTGATTTTTCGTGGATTTTTCTGAGATACCTAAAAATCTGTTTTCCTGCACACAATAAAACCATACATGCAGCTCTGCTGAAAACAGCGTCAGTCCGGGTTAGTTTAGTTCAAATCATGCAAGAATGAGGTCAAAACAATATCAAAAGTGTTTGGAAAAGTAGATACGTTTGGGACGTATCAACTCCCCCAAACTTAGCATATTGCTTGTCCTCAAGCAATTCAGTTCAACGAACTGGACGCAACAAAGAAAACTTTGACAAACTCTTTTGTTTCATTAGATGTATATAAGCATGTACTACGAAAAGAGTCTAGCAAGTATTGAAACAGTACTATGAGGACAATGCACGGAGCAATCCTTATTTCAAGTGACCAATCACAAATACTTAAAAGTAAATAATATATTACTGAAAATCAAGACAAGATTACATTGCACATAGCTTGAGCATATTAGGGTGGTATCTCGCTAGCCTCCATGAGTGAAGCAAAACATAAATGCAGAAACTCCTCCAGAGTTTTAAAGGAGACTAGAACTAAGAATTTCGGAATAAATCATATCACAAGCATGTAGAAGATAATGTAATACTTTGGGACAATGCACATTACACTCGAATGACAATTATGCTCTCCTAGTTGGTGCTTTGAAGAAAGAAGGTGGAGACTCTCGAACCGTGGCTTTTGTTGGCAAGGTTGAAAACCCGTGGTCGGAAACAAAAACTAAACATGTACCAGAGCTCTTGGTTTTAAAAACAGAGGTAAAAACATTTTTGAGAGGTGCATATTTCATCAACGAATGCTAGCAGATAACTCAATCACTTCTTGAGCTGGACAAGTTTCGAGGAACGGCTCCCGCATGAGGACGATCACATCCTCTTAATCTCCTTTGTTTATCACTGCCAAAGTTTTCTGATTTCTCATGAACAAAGCGTGAAGGAGGGTTTGTTTGTTGTATTATCTTTTATGAGCTGGGCGCACTCTATGCCAGTTCCTTCTCGTATTAGGGGTTTGCACATTAGACATGCAATCCAGGGGTGAAACTTGTCCAACTTAAAAAGATCATGAATTAACTACTACTTCCTCATGAGCTAAAACAGAGGCACAAAAAGAGAAATGCTTTTGATTAATTTCGAGATGGTACACGAAAGTCTTCGTTAGGAATGGCAGGTAAATACCATGTATAGGAAGGTATGGTGGACTCATATGGCATAACAGGTTTTAAGGATTTTGGATGCACAAGCAGTCAGTCCGCTTAGTACAGGTGGAGGTTAGCAAAAGACTGGGAAGCGACCAACTAGAGAGCAATAACGGTCATAATCATGCAGAGTGACAAAGCAACATTGAATCGGGCATGAAAGTGATATAACTATTCTAAGACTCAAAGATCATCAAGGCAGAGCAGACTTTTTAGTCTCAAACATGTGTAAGCATGTGCCAAGTCAATCCAAAAATTCTCTTAAGGGAAATACCACCTTAGTATACCGAACTATGAACAATGCAATGCATGAAGATCATTTCAATAACACATTATATACTCCAGCTATTCGAGACTAGCCACAAGGAAAGCATGAACCACTGGAAGAGCATTGTAAACATAGCACTATGTCGCTACAAGCTGGTCTCTAGATCATAAGTACAGGCATATGTACAAAAGTAGAAACAAGAAGAGTTCATACCGGTCTTCCTTGTTGCTTCCCTTCAGTCGATCTTCGTCATTACTGCCTCGTCACTTGCACGATCGAACGTAGTAAATAAAATTAAATGCCATCACGGACTCGAGCTGAACTCTGAAAACAAAGCAAACTAAAGAGAAAAGAAAATCTTTTTGGATTATTTCAAAGTCTGAATGAAAGGAAAAGAAAGAGAAAATCTTTTTCTTGTTTTTGCAAAGAGAGAAATAAAGAAGAACGGGCAAAAACTTCGAAAAGATCAAAGCGAATAAAACGGATAATACAATGGAAAAGTGAGAGGGGCACGTACTCCCCCAAGCTTAGGCTTTTGGCCTAAGTTGGTAGCAGCTACTGCCCCCAGGAGCCTCCTGCTCCGGGGGAACAGTGGTGAGTCCAAGGGTCGTAGAAGGATGCTGGCGCGTATACCGAACTCCTCAGAGTCTCCCACGAGGAAGGGTCCGTACGCCAAGCAGAGGAAGACCCTTCACCAAACTCGGTGGCGATATCTTCCTAAAAAGGTGGTAACTCACCGTGCTCTTCCTCGTCGGGCACAACCCCCTCCACGGGGTTATGAAACTGATACTGGACCATGAACTCATCGAACTGGATAACATCAAAGGACCATCCGTTCCTGCGAGAAAAATCAAACAAAAGAGGTGCAGGTAGACGGATCTCGCGTTCCGCAGTAGTTCCGAAACGCAAGATATAAACAAGATTATCAAGCTCAGAAGCCATGCTAACAAACTTATGCCTTTTCATAGCAACAAGACCAAAGCTTAAATAAGTAAAAGGATTATCATCAGGGTGTGGGGTGCCTCCAAGATGTTCTAAGATAAGTGTGGCATAAATGCCACCATATAAGTCTCCCTTGTTACCGTTCATAGCCAGGCGTCGAGCAATTAAGGCACCCAGATTATAATCAGACCTCCCTGAGAGGCCTGCTGCCAGGATAGCAATATCCGGAGCAGAAATGTTGCTCGTGTTGTCACGAGCTAACACCCCTCTAGCAACATAATATGCAAAATACCTGAGGTGAGGAAATAAGATGCTGGAGATCTTCGACCGATGAATATCCCTCGTACCCATGCTGCAGAGAGAGTTGATGACGGTTTTCAGCTCGGAGGGCTGAGTGGCCATCCTAGCCGTCCTCCCAACGTTCGGCACACCTATTATTTCACAAAACTTTCCCAAAGTCATGGTGATAAGATCATTGTAAATTTTAAACTCAATCGCACCTGAATCAGGATTATATCTAAAACTGTTAATGAAACTAGAGGTGAGTTTTTGATACTGAGTAACACGGCACGTGACGAGCCGTGTCAAACTTGCATTAGCACAAAGATTATAAAACTCGCCCTTGATTCCCGCAGCTTCAAGGAACTCATCACATGTAAACGTCATCGCACGTGCTGGACTTGTGTCTTCCAACAACTCCAGGGGCACATGATCTTCATTATAGCTCACCCTAGCAGTCGAGGGTGAAGCTGCGGCTCTAGTAACTCGATCGGAGTGCGTGGGCCTCCTCTTCTCAAGCCACCCTTTTGCCCTTCCTAACAAACTCATTTCTGAAATTTTTGGCAATTTACAAAAACGAGGATTAAAACAAGGTGAGTTAAGGCAAACTACTCAACTCACTTGCCCAAGGCATAAACTTGCATCAAAACTTGGAAAATAACTTTCTACACATGCATGCAAGCTCATCTATACAGCACCAAGAACTACTAAATACTCACAAATGAAGCCACCAATCAGAAATCTAATTGGAGGGGTGGAGGAGTCACATACCAGGGAGTATTTGTTCAAAATCTCAGCTCAAATGATGGGTTGTAGAGAGAGATCGAAGAATCGCCTCCAAGAACAGCAATAACACAAGAACAAGTGCAGAACTCGCGTTTTTGGAGAAAAAGAGAGAGGGAGGAAGAAGACATACCTAGAGGGGGGACTTGTGGGCCCCAGGCGCCCTGTGGGCGCGGCCAGGGGGCAGGCCGCGCCAGCTGGCCGCCTGGGCCACTGGTGGGTCCCCCTGGCTGGCCCCAGGTCCCTCTGGGTCACTCCTGACGTGGAAATCTTTATTTTTATTTTTCTGGAATTTTTCTGAAAACTTCACTGTTGAAATTTTTTCGAAGTTCAAAAAGCTGCGAAACTCTCTGAAAACTTGAAGCAGTGAGTAGTATTGTGAAGCTTCAAAACATAAATACTTGGTACAGCAAGTAGGACAAAAACTAAAAACAAATGAAAACATAACAAGCTCAACTTTTTATCTATATAAAACACGTTTATTAGTAAGGTTGATCAAGTCTTACCAACAAACAGGCGATATATAGAGCAAAAAGTCTCACCTCTTACGAAGTAATCACTGAACCTTTATTTTGATGGACATTGTCCCCACCATGATAGTTTTGTATTTGTGAGGTACATGTAGTGGACAATCCCATTCTCCAATCTTCACGGTCTCGATATTTTCTATAGAGTTGAGGCCATGCCTCCTGTCGGTCTTCTTTGGAAAATATACCGTGTGTTCTTTATCATTTACATTGAAGGTAACCCTCCCTTTATTGCAATCAATAATAGCACCTGCGGTGTTAAGAAAAGGTCTACCAAGAATAATGGACATGCTCCCATCCTCGGGCATGTCAAGCACAACAAAATCAGTAAGAATCAAACAATTAGCAACCTCTACTGGAACATCCTCACAAATACCTATGGGAACGGCGGTTGACTTGTCAGCCATCTGAAGGGAGATATCTGTAGGAATTAGTTTCTCTAAACAGAGCCTCTCGTAAAGAGAGAGAGGCATAACACTCACTCCTGCTCCACGATCACATAAAGCAGTTTTGACATAATTATTCTTTATGGAGCAAGGAATGGTGGGTATACCTGGATCACCGAGCTTCTCAGGAATCTTTCCACTGAAAGAGTAGTTAGCAAGCATAGTAGATATTGCTTCATTAGGAACTTTTCTTTTATTAGTGACAATATCTTTCATATATTTTGAATAGGGAGGTAACTTAATAGCTTCAGTCAAAGGGATTTGAAGAAAAAGAGGTTTAATCCACTCACAAAACTTATTGTAATGCTCTTCTTCTTTGGATTTGATGGACTTACCTGGAAAGGGCATGGGTTTCTGTACCCATGGTTCTCTTTCCTTCCCATGTTTTCTTGCGATGAAGTCTTCTTTAGTGTACCTCTTACGTTTGTCAGGTGCTTCTTCTTCTCGAACTTCAGGCGGATCATTCTTCTCATTATCCTTACCTTCAGGTTCAGCACCGTCTTCAGTCTCAGCATCGGAGATGGATACGCTATTGGGATCAACAGCTGGCTCTTCATGTGCAATAGGATCATTAGAATTGTCAGCCTCCTTATGTTTCTTCTTCTTCTTTGCAGAGCCAACAATTTCTTCTTCCTGCATTTGAGAATCTTGCTCGATTCTCCTCGGATGCCCCTCTGGATAGGGAGGATCTTGAGTGCTAGTTCCTCCTCGGGTCTTAATCCCGAAAGCCTGCAAATCATCTTGTTTGGCATTGTTAGCAAGCAAATCTTTTTGCACATTTGAAATTTGGTCAAGCTGAGTCTGAACCATATGAAAATGTTTCACAAGACATTGAACATCATTAACCGTTCTACCTAGAACATCAAGCAAACTTTTGATAGCAAGGGAATTATCATGCAACTGACTTTGTACCCTCTCATTAAAATGATTTTGTTTCATAATAAAATTATCAAACTCATCTAAACATTGATCAGGAGGCTTACCATGAGGGATGTCACTTGCGTTGAAATCTAAAAGAGAGTGTACCTCTACCATAGGAGGGTGAGTGGTAGGCTCGCACAGCTTCTCAATAGGGGGTAGATTCTTCACGTCTTCAGCTTTAATACCTTTCTCTTTAATAGACTTCTTTGCTTCTCGCATATCTTCGGGGCTTAGAACAAACATGCCCCTCTTCTTTGGTGGTGGAGGTGGTTCAGGTACGGACCAATCTTCATGGTTTTTGGCAATCCTGCCCATCAAATCTTCTGCATCTTTCGGCGTCCTTTTCCTGAAAACACAACCAGCACAACTGTCCAAATAGGACCTGGATTCATCAGTTAGACCAGCATAGAATATATCGATTAATTCGTTCTTAGGGACTTCATGTCCTGGTCTAGCCCGAATCAGACCACAGTACCTCCCCCAAGCTTTAGGGAGGGACTCATCCTGCAACTGTTTAAAGTTATAAATTCTTTGTAAAGCAGCATGTTGCATGTGAGCAGGAAAGTACTTATCAACAAAAGAGTGAGCTAAGTCTTGAGGACTCTTAATGGAACCGCATGGGAGTGAATCATACCATGCTTTAGCACCTTCCTTCAAGGATAAAGGAAGAAGCTTGGTCACATAAAAGTATCGTATCTTCTCATCTGTGGTAAACAGGCCACCCAACTCACCGAGTTTAGTCAGGTGTGCAATAGCATCATCATTTTCTCTGCCATAAAAGGGGTCAGCTTCAACCATAGGTATAAGTGAAAGATCAACAGAGAAATCATAATCAGGATCATCAATGCATATAGGAGATGTAGCAAATTCAGGATCAGGTACGGTTTTGTTCTTCAAAGAGTGTTTCTCAAACAGTTTCTTAATAACTTCAGGGTCAGAGCCAGAAAACTCTGTCAGTTCCCTGCATAAATCTTCATCAAGCATATAGTAATCATCATCAAGGAGTCTCTCCTTGAGTTTACACAAATCAGGATAATCATAAGTTTCACCAATAGGGTAGCGAGTAACAGGAATTTCAATTCCAGACTTTTTAGCAGCAGCAACGATCTGTTTCTCAAGAGCATAACCAAGGGAACTAATATCATCAACAGTAGTAGAAGCATCATCAAGAGTATCAAACATAGTAACAGATTCAGTAGGAGCATCATATGTTGGTGGTGAGGCAAACTTACTCATAACAGAAGGTGAATCAAGCGTAGCACTAGTGCTCAGAACAGTACATCTTCTTGTAGTGGATAGTAAGATCGGAACCTTGGGGTCTCCTTTCTTACCCATAGCGGATGAAGTGCAGTAGGTAGGATACTTCAAGTAGACTTGTAAATATTGCTATGCTCCCCGGCAACGGCGCCAGAAAACGGTACTTGATAACCCTCAACCGTAAGGGATCGAGATAGTCTTCGCGGGTAAGAATAACCCAATTTATTGATTCGACACACGGGGAGCCAAAGAGTATTTATAAGCTTTGATAGTTGAGTTGTCAATTCAACCGCACCTAAAATATACTTACTTGCAACAAAAGATAAGTGGTAACAGTGATATGATAGTGATGATAGTGATAGTAAAAGTAAATAGCAAAAGTAAATAGTAAAAGTAAATAGCAAAAGTAGCAACTAGTAATCAGCAGGATTTAAAACACTGTAGGCTAGGGAGACGGATGGTTGGGCGCTGCATGGATGAGATATATCATGATTCTAACTTGGGGCCCGGCACACGGAAAATTAATGATCATCTAGGCAAATATCAAACATTAGGCATGTATCCCGTAGGTAGTTGTACGTGCTTGCAATAAGAACTTGCACAACATCTTTTGTCCTACCATCCCGCTACGAACGGGGCCAAAAGGAACTTATGGAGATTATGGTGCTCCTGTCAAAGAGCACCGGAACAAAGCAATAAACTCAATGGATACATGTAATCCTCAAACTACGGACCATCCCCTTTGGTGTCCCAAGCTGTCACTTTTGGGATCGCCGGTTCCGAACCGTAATAGGTGCAAACAACTCATAGATAGGATCAAGAACACAAATATATTCTTGCCAACACATATGGTTCAGATCTGAAATCATGGCACTCGGGCCCTAAGTGTCAAGCATTAAGAATAACAAGTTGAAGCAAAGATGATAAACACCATAGTAGATGATAGGCAACATGCCCCCAACGATCTGACAAACTATTACATGATCTAACTCATCCAATCCCTACCATCCCCTTCGCCTACAGCAGGGGATTACTCACACATGGAAGGAGAAGTCATGGAGGGATAATGGAGTGGTGATGATGATGAGAATGGCGACGATCTCCCCTCTCCGGAGGCCAATTCAGCCTCCAGATTAGCCCTCCCGAAGAAGAACAGAGGGTGGCGGCGGCTCCGCGACGAAAACTGGGAAAAGAACTTCTGATCTGGGATTTCTCCGTCACGAGCTAAAATACGAGTCAAAGTAGGGCACCACGGGAGATGGGGCCCACCCTGGCGACCCCCCGGCGCGGCCAGGGGCTGGGCCGCGCCACCAGGGCGCCTGGGGCCCCCCTGGCCCCCCTCTGGCCCCTCTTCTGGCTCCGGGTTCCTTCGGGTGCGTGGATTTTCTGTGATTTTTCGTGGATTTTTCTGAGATACCTAAAAATCCGTTTTCCTGCACACAATAAAACCATACAGGCAGCTCTACTAAAAACAGCGTCAGTCCGGGTTAGTTTAGTTCAAATCATGCAAGAATGAGGTCAAAACAATATCAAAAGTGTTTGGAAAAGTAGATACGTTTGGGATGTATCAACATCCAAGACATCATAAATAATAGCATGGAACAATCAAAAATTATAGATACGTTGGAGACGTATCAGCCTCCAAGTGCAGAGGTTTGTAGGACAGTAGCAAATTTCCCTCAAGTGGATGACCTAAGGTGTATCAATCCGTGGGAGGCGTAGGATGAAGATGGTATCTCTCAACAACCCTACAACCAAATAACAAAGAGTCTATTGTGTCCCCTACACACCCAATACAATGGCAAATTGTATATGTGCACTAGTTCGGCAAAGAGATGGTGATACAAGTGCAATATGGATGGTAGATATAGGTTTTTGTAATATGAAAATATAAAAAACAGCAAGGTAACTAATGATAAAAGTGAGCACAAACGGCATTGCAATGCTTTGAAACGAGGCCTAGGGTTCATACTTTCACTAGTGCAAGTTCTCTCAACAATAATAACATAACTGGATCATATAACTGTCCCTCAACATGCAACAAAGAGTCACTCCAAAGTCACTAATAGCAGAGAACAAATGAAGAGATTATTGTAGGGTACGAAACCACCTCAAAGTTATTCTTTCTGATCGATCTATTCAGGAGTCTGTAGTAAAATAACACGAAGCCATTCTTTCCGTTCGATCTACCCTAGAGTTCTTACTAGAATAACACCTTAAGACACACATCAACCAAAACCCTAATGGCACCTAGATACTCCATTGTCACCTCAAGTATTCGTGGGCATGATTATACGATATGCATCACACAATCTCAAATTCATCTATTCAACCTACACAAAGAACTTCAAAGAGTGCCCCAAAGTTTCTATCGGAGAGTCAAGACGAAAACGTGTGCCAACCCCTATGCATAGATTCCCAAGGTCACGGAACCCGCAAGTTGATCACCAAATCATACATCAAGTGAATCAATAGAATACCCCATTGTCACCACGGGTATCCCACGCAAGACATACATCAAGTGTTCTCAAATCCTTAAAGACTCAATCCGATAAGATAACTTCAAAGGGAAAACTCAATCCATTACAAGAAGGTAGAGGCGGAGAAACATCATAAGATCAAACTATAATAGCAAAGCTCGCGGTACATCAAGATCGTGCCATATCAAGAACTCGAGAGAGAGAGAGATCAAACACATAGCTACTGGTACATACCCTCACACCCGAGGGTGAACTACTCCCTCCTCGCCATGGAGAGCACCGGGATGATAAAGATGGCCACCGGTGATGGATCCCCCCTCCAGCAGTGTGCCGGAACAGGGCCCCGATTGGTTTTTGGTGGCTACAGAGGCTTGCGGCCGCGGAACTCCCGATCTAGGTTTCTTTTCGGGGGTTTCTGTATTTATAGATTTTTTTTGGCATAGGTCTCACGTCAGGGGGTCTCTGAGGCGTCCACGAGATAGGGGGCGCGCCCAGGGGGATAGGGCGCACCCTCCACCCTCGTGGACGGCTTGGGACTCTCCTGGCCCAACTCTTTTACCCTGGGGGCTTCTTTTGGTCCATAAAAAATCATCAAAAATTGGCATGTCAACTGGACTCCGTTTGGTATTCCTTTTCTATAAAACTCTCAAACAAGGAAAAACAGAAACTGGCACTAGGCTCTAGGTTAATAGGTTAGTCCCAAAAATCATATAAAATAGCATATAAATGCATATAAAACATCCAAGATGAATAATATAATAGCATGGAACAATAAAAAATTATAGATACATTGGAGACGTATCAAGCATCCCCAAGCTTAATTCATGCTCGTCCTCGAGTAGGTAAATGATAAGAACAGATTTTTTTCATGTGGAATGCTACCTAACATAATTATCAATGTGATTTTCTTTATTGTGGCATGAATGTTCAGATCCGAAAGATTCAAGGCAAAAGTTTATTATTGACATAAAAATAATAATACTTCAAGCATACTGACAAAGCAATTATTTCTTCTCAAAATAACATGGCCAAATAAAGCCATCCCTACAAAATCATATAGTCTGGCTATGCTCTATCTTCATCACACAAAATATTTAAATCATGCAGAACCCCGGTTTCAGCCAAGCAATTGTTTCATACTTTAGTATTCTCAAACTTTTTCAATTTCCACGCAATACATGAGCGTGAGCCATGGACATAGCACTATAGGTGGAATAGAGTGGTGGTTATGGAGAAGACAAAAAGGAGGAAGATGGTCTCACATCAACTAGGCATATTAATGGGCTATGGAGATGCCCATCAATAGATATCAATGTGAGTGAGTAGGGATTGCCATGCAACGGATGCACTAGAGCTATAAATGTACGAAAGCTCAACAAAAGAAACTAAGTGGGTGTGCATCCAACTTGCTTGCTCATGAAGACCTAGGGCATTTGAGGAAGCCCATCATTGGAATATACAAGCCAAGTTCTATAATGAAAATTCCCACTAACATATGAAAGTGACTAAACAAGAGACTCTCTATCATGAAGATCATGGTGGTACTTTGAAGCACAAGTGTGGAAAAAGATAGTAGCATTGTCCCTTTTCTTTCCCTTTTTTATTTTTTATTTTTTTGGGCCTTCCTTTTTTTGCCTTTTTTCATTTGGCCTTTCTTTCTTTTTTGGCATTTTTTTTGGGACAATGCTCTAGTAAAGATGATCATCACACTTCTATTTATTTACAACTCAAGGATTACAACTCGATACTAGAACAAAATATGACTCTATATGAATGCCTCCGGCGGTGTACCAAGATTTGCAATGAATCAAGAGTGACATGTATGAAAAATTATGCATGGTGGCCTTGCCACAAATACGATGTCAACTACATGATCATGCATGGCAATATGACAATGATGAAGTGTGTCATAATAAACGGAACGGTGGAAAGTTGCATGGCAATATGTCTTGGAATGGCTATGGAAATGCCATGATAGGTAGGTATGGTGGCTGTTTTGAGGAAGGTATATGGTGGGTGTATGGTGCCGGTGAAAGTTGCACGGTACAAGAGAGGCTAGCAATGGTGGAAGGATGAGAGTGTGTATAGTCCATGGACTCAACATTAGTCATAAAGAACTCACATATTGATTGCAAAAATCTACAAGTCATCAAAACAAATTACTACACGCATGCTCCTAGGGGAAGGGTTGGTAGGAGTTAACCATCGCGTGATCCTGACCTCCACACAAAGGATGGCAATCAAAGAAATACCTCATGCTTCAAATTTGTTACACAATGGTTACCATACGTGCATGCTACATGACTTGCAAACCTCAACACAAGTATTTCTCAAATTCACAACTACTCTACTAGCATGACTCTAATATCACCATCCTCATATCTCAAAACGATCATCAAGTATCAAATTTCTCATAGTATTCAATGCACTTTATATGAAAGTTTTTGCTATACCCATCTTGGATGCCCATCATATTAGGACTAAATTCATAACCAAAGCAAATTACCATGATGTTATAAAAGACTCTCAGAATAATATAAGTGAAGCATGAGAGTTCATCTATTTCTTCAAAATGAAACCACCGCCGTGCTCTAAAAAGATATAAGTGAAGCACTAGAGCAAATGACAAACTACTCCAAAAGATATAAGTGAAGATCAATGAGTAGCTGAATAATTATGTAACTATGTGAAGACTCTCTAACATTTAAGAATTTCATATCTTGGGATATATTCAAACAGCAAGCAAAACAAAATAAAACAAAATGATGCTCCAAGCAAAACACATATTATGTGATGAATAAAAATATAGCCTCAAGTAAAGTTACCGATGAACGAAGACGAAAGAGGGGATGCCTTCCGGGACATCCCCAAGCTTAGGCTCTTGGTTGTCCTTGAATATTACCTTGGGGTGCCTTGGGCCTCCCCAAGCTTAGGCTCTTGCCACTCCTTATTTCATAGTCCATCGAATCTTTACCCAAAACTTGAAAACTTCACAACACAAAACTCAACAGAAAACTCGTAAGCTCCGTTAGTATAAGAAAATAAAACCACCACTTAGGTATTGTTGCGAACTCATTCTAAATTCATATTGGTGTTATATCTACTGTATTCCAACTTATCTATGGTTCATACCCTCCGATACTACTCATAGAGTCATCAAAATAAGCAAAAAACACATAGAAAACAGAATTTGTCAAAAACAGAACAGTCTGTAGCAATCTGTAACTTTCGAATACTTTTGTAACTCTAAAAATTCTGAAATAAATTGGTGGATGTGAAGAATTTGTCTATTAATCTTTTGCAAAAATAATCAACTTAAAATCACTCTTCTGTAAAAAAAAATGGCAGCTAATCTCGTGAGCGCAAAAGTTTCTCTTTTTTACAGCAAGATCACATTAACATTCACCCAAGTCTTCCCAAAGGTTCTACTTGGAACTTTTTTGAAACAAAAGCTAAAAACATGATTACTACAGTAGCTTAATCATGTGTACACACAAAAACAATAGGGGTAAATATTGGGTTGTCTCCCAACAAGCGCTTTTCTTTAATGCCTTTTAGCTAGGCATGATGATTTCAATGATGCTCACATGAAAGATAAGAATTGAAACATAACGGGAGCATCATGAAGCATATGACTAGCACATTTAAGACTAACCCACTTAATATGCATAGGGATTTTTTGTGAGCAAACAACTTATGGGAATAATAATCAACTAGCATATGAAGGGAAAACGAGCATAACTTCAAGATTTTAAGCACATAGAGAGGAAACTTGATATTATTGCAACTCCTACAAGCATATATTCCTCCCTCATAATAATTTTCAGTAGCATAATGAATGAATTTAACAATATAACCATCACATAAAGCATTCTTTTCATTATCCCCAAGCATAGAAAATTTACTACTCTTCACATAAGCAAAATTCTTCTCATGAATAATTGTGGGAGTGTCATAAGAAACTCGAATACTATGAATTGTTTCCACATTAAAAGAGTAATGTCCAGAAAAAGGGCAATCATAATCATGAAAAGTTTTACAAATATAATCATCACTACTTTTTATAGCATAAGTGTCATCACAATAATCATCATAAGTAGCAACTTTGTTCTCATCATAATCAATTGAAACCTCTTCCAAGATAGTGGAATCGTTACTAAATAAAGTCATGACCTCTCCAAATCCACTTTCATCGATATAATCATCAAATATAGGAGGCATGCTATTATCATAATAAATTTTCATATCAAAACTTGGGAGGCTAAAAATATCATCTTCATCAAACGTAGCATCCCCAAGCTTGGGACAAACATTAATTGCAGCAAATAAATTCTCAAACATGTCATTATCATCAAACATAGCATCCCCAAGCTTGGGCCTTTTCATATCATAAGCATAATCACTCTCATCATTAATAGTATGGATAGCACCAATAATATAGCAATTATCATCATCACGATGAGTAATAGGAGCAACATCATTTGGAAGGGATACCTTTTTACCTTTGCTTCTCCGTCTTTTCTTTTTCTTCTTCTCATCATGTGTGGGTTTAATACTATTTTTGGAGCTCCTTATTAATGAGATTGGTTGAATAGAAGGCTCCTCCTCGTTACCTAATTCATCATAAGAAAGAATAGGAGGATATTGGGAAGTCTCTTCCCTTTGATTAGTATTCTCTTCATCTTCTATTTGTTTTCTTGTCTTTATGTAAATGACAATATAAGGATTTTTCAATACAATTCACCGCACAATACATAAATATTTCTTCTAGATCAAAATCAAGAACTCTCTCAAGGGAAAATTCTGGAATATTCTTAGTTACACGTTTCATTTCTTCACAACCCAGAAGCAAACTAAGTTCATTATGATGTGCAAGGGAAATCAAGTCATCACAATTTTTGGACACGATTCGATCATGAAACAATTTGCATTGGATATTCAAATGACCAGGTCCATTGCAAAGTTCACAAGGATGACTAAGAAAATTAAAATTATCAACACAAACATCTAGTCTTTCTTGCAACCATTTACTTTGTAAACACTTATGCCTCTTGCAAAATCTATCTTCCCTATTTGGTGTGCACTTGCAAACACTATGCACTCCACAAAAATTGACATGCTTATATAAGATATTTTCATCATGACTAGTGCAATCAACGTTAGTACTATGGATATTCGAAGAATTCACACAAACAACATTACAATCATGCTCATCATTCAAGTATTTAGTGCCAAACATTTTAATGCATTCTTCTTCTAGCACTTCGGCAGAATTTTCCTTCCCAACATTTTCACGAAAGATGTTAAAAAGATGAAGCATATGAGGCAGCCTTAATTCCATTTTTTGTAGTTTTCTTTTATAAACTAAACTAGTGATAAAACAAGAAACTAAAAGATTCGATTGCAAGATCTAAAGATATACCTTCAAGCACTCACCTCCTCGGCAACGGCGCCAGAAAAGAGCTTGATGTCTACTATGCAACCTTCTTCTTGTAGACGTTGTTGGGCCTCCAAGTGCAGAGGTTTGTAGGACAGTAGCAAATTTCCCTCAAGTGGATGACCTAAGGTTTATCAATCCGTGGGAGGCGTAGGATAAACATGGTCTCTCTCAAACAACCCTGCAACCAAATAACAAAGAGTCTCTTGTGTCCCCAACACACCCAATACAATGGTAAATTGTATAGGTGCACTAGTTCGGCGAAGAGATGGTGATACAAGTGCAATATGGATGGTAGATATAGGTTTTTGTAATATGAAAATATAAAAACAGCAAGGTAACTAATGATAAAAGTGAGCGAAAACGGTATTGCAATGCGTTGAAACAAGGTCTAGGGTTCATACTTTCACTAGTGCAAGTTCTCTCAACAATAATAACATAACTGGATCATATAACTATCCCTCACCATGCAACAAAGAGTTACTCCAAAGTCACTAATAGCGGAGAACAAACGAAGAGATTATTGTAGGGTACGAAACCACCACAAAGTTATTCTTTCTGATCGATCTATTCAAGAGTCCGTAGTAAAATAACACGAAGCTATTCTTTCCATTGGATCTATCCTAGAGTTTGTACTAGAATAACACCTTAAGACACACATCAACCAAAACCCTAATGTCACCTAGATACTCCATTGTCACCTCAAGTATCCGTGGGCGTGATTATACGATATGCATCACACAATCTCAGATTCATCTATTCAACCAACACAAAGAACTTCAAAGAGTGCCCCAAAGTTTCTATCGGAGAGTCAAGACGAAAACTTGTGTCAACCCCTATGCATAGATTCCCAAGGTCACATGACCCGCAAGTTGATCACCAAAACATACACCAAGTAGACCACGTGATATCCCATTGTCACCACAGATAAGCACATGCAATACATACATCAAGTGTTCTCAAATCCTTAAAGACTTAATCCGATAAGATAACTTCAAAGGGAAAACTCAATCCATTACAAGAAGGTAGAGGGGGAGAAGCATCATAAGATCCAACTATAATAGCAAAGCTCGTGATACATCAAGATCGTGCCATCTCAAGAACACGAGAGAGAGAGAGAGAGAGAGAGAGAGAGATCAAACACATAGCTATTGGTACATACCCTCAGCCCCGAGGGTGAACTACTCCCTCCTCGTCATGGAGAGCGTCGGGATGATGAAGATGGCCACCAGAGAGGGATTCCCCCTCCGGTAGGCTACCGAAACGGGTATAGATTGGTTTTCGATGGCAACATAGGCTTTCGGCAGCGAAACTCCTGATCTAGGTTATTTTCTAGAGGTTTGGGTATATATAAGAGGTGTTGGAGTTGGGAACAAGTAAGGGGGGTCCCCGAGGCGGCCATGAGATAGGGAGGCGTGCCCAGGGGGGTTGGGCGCGCCCCCCACCCTCGTGGTGGCCTCGGGACTCCTCTGGTCCATCTCCGGTACTCCTTGGGCTTCTTCTGGTCCAAAAAAAACCTTCGTTGAGTTTTAGGTCAATGGGCTCCGTTTGGTATTCCTTTTCTGCGATACTCAAAAACAAGGGAAAAACATATACTGGCACTAGGCTCTGGGTTAATAGGTTAGTCCCAAAAATCATATATAAGGTATATTAAAGCCCATTAAACATCCAAAACAGATAATATAATAGCATGGAACAATAAAAAATTATAGATACGTTGGAGATGTATCATCTTGGTGATGATCATGTTTTGCTCGTGGAAGAGGCTTAGTCAATGGGTCTGCGGCATTCAGATCCGTATGTATTTTGCGAATCTCTATGTCTCCCTCCTTGACTTGATCACAGATGGAGTTGAAGCGTCTCTTGATGTGCTTGGTTCTCTTGCGAAACCTGGATTCCTTCACCAAGGCTATTGCTCAAGTGTTGTCACAGAAGATTTTCATTGGACCCGATGCACTAGGTATTACACCTAGATCGGATATGAAATCCTTCATCCAGACTCCTTCAATTGCTGCTTCCGAAGCAGCTATGTTGTCAGGCCCAAGATGTGATTCTATCTCGATCACGTGACACTTACGTGATTGGACCACAACCGCATTTCGGGCGCTTAGGAAGATGGATATCATTACATCGTACCATTACATACATACATGGGGGATACAACAATACATACAAGTCACAAGAATACAACATCATCAATACAAAGTATCCGACTACGGATACAAACAAGAAAAGAACAACGACATCCATCTGCTATCCCAGGCTGCCGACCCGGAACCTAACCCAAGACTGAAGAAGAAAGAACTCCAAACAACGATCATCGCTCTCCCGTCAAGACATGGGAAACCTGCACCTGCAACTGTTGTTGTAGTATCTGTGAGCCACGAGGACTCAGCAATCCCATAACCATGGGTAACAAGACTATCAAAGCTTAATAGGTAGGAAGAGGTAATGTGGTGAGGTTGCAGCAGCGACTAAGCAAATATATGGTGGCTAACTTACGAGTACAAGAATAAGATGAGCATCTACGCAAACGGTCGTAACTAGTAGTGATCGCTAAAGATCCTGAACTACATACGAGTCAAACATAACCCCACCGTGTTCTCTTCTCAAACTGAAAAGAGACAGTCACGATTACTCACACAGTTGTGTGTTTTACTTCGGATCCTCTGTCAAGTTTTCTACAACCGGACATTAACAAATTCCAATCTGCCACATAACCGCGGGCACGGCTTTCGAAAGATCATAACCCTGTAGGGGTGTCCCAACTTAGCCCATCACAAGCTCTCACGATCAGCTGAAGTGATAAATATAATATCATCACCCCTTATCTTAGGGAAATCCGATCAGGCTCGGCATTCCGGTGCACAAGACATTTCGACAATGGTAAAACAAGTCCAGCAAGACCTCCCGGTGTGTCGACACCCTGATAGTAGCCACGCGTATCTCGTCTCAGGCCACGACCGGACGGGTGATGCTACAGGTAAAACCAGCCCTCGGGTTCCCCCAAGGTGGTCCTGCAGGACCCCCGTTTGGGACCAACACCATCAGCACTGCCCCCCTGCTATGTAGAAGAATCCTCGGGTAGCGCTAGCTCCCTATGCAATTTAATTAATTAATTAAGTTGTTATTATGAGCAAATTGAAACCAATGTTGGGCCTTGCTGGAGGAGTTTTATTCAAAGACGTACTGTCAAGGGGTCTCCATATACCCAACCGTGTAAGGAACGCAAAATCAAGGAACATAATGCCGGTTTATCGGCTCCTAAGGTGGCATGAGTGGAACAAAACACCAAGCAAAAGGCCAAGCCTTCCACCCATGCCCAGTATATAGGTGTGTTAATATATAATAATAGATATTGTGATATTCCAACAACAAGTTCCCACCTGGAACGATCTTCATCTTCACCTGCAACTAACAACGCTATAAGAGGGGCTGAGCAAGCGGGTAACATAGCCAAACAATGGTTTTGCTAGGAAGGTTTCAAAGGTTAGAGGTTTCATGGCAACAAGGAGAGGGGCTGACAATAAGATGGGTAGCGCGACATATAATGATAGCATCGATACAACTAAGCAAGGCAATGATAGTAAAGGTATCCAAGGGTATGGTCATCTTGCCTGAGATCCCGCAAGGAAGAAGAACGGATCCATGAAGAAGACGAAGAGGAAGCCTTGAAGAAGACCCACGGGTAGACGAACAAATCCTCACGATCGCAACGGAACAAGCACTAACGAGAAGAAGCAAGCAATACGGTAAACACACAACACAAGAACATGACAATATGCTCAACCAGGTATGATGCAAAACAAGTCTACATATGATGCACAGCAAGTCTATACAGGAAGCAAAACATGGCAAGGTAGGAAGCACAGAAAAACAACACAAGCTTATATATGATGCAATACATGGCAAGGTATGATGCAAGACAAGTCTATACAGGAAGCAATACATGGCAACGTAGGAAGCACAGAAAAACAACACAAGCTTATATATGATGCAATACATGGCAAGGTATGATGCAAGACAAGTTTATACAGGAAGCAATACATGGCAAGGTAGGAAGGACAGAAAAACAACACAAGCTTATATATGATGCAATACATGGCAAGGTATGATGCAAGACAAGTCTATACAGGAAGCAATACATGGAAAGGTAGGAAGCACAGAAAAACAACACAAGTCTATATATGATGCAATACATGGCAAGGTATGATGCAAGACAAGTCTATACAGGAAGCAATACATGGCAAGGTAGGAAGCACATAAAAACAACACAAGTCTATATATGATGCAATACATGGCAAGGTATGATGCAAGACAAGTCTATACAGGAAGCAAAACATGGCAAGGTAGGAAGCATAGAAAAACAACACAAGTCAACAAGTTTAAATGAGGCCGGAAACTACCTACTACAAATCCGGTAAGTCCCCATATGCATAGTTTGAAATTAGATACTGATCTGCCTAAAAACATATTTTATTGTTGTTAAACAGCAAAAATAAGTGCACCAGGTTAATCTACACATTTTTCCACCCCATTTACATATAAAGTTTATTAAATATGAAGCTACGGTTATTTAGTTATGAATTAAACCATTTTAACATGTTATTTTCATAAAATTAAACAACATCAAGTTTAAACATTTTTAACATGCATGGCAGCTGGAAATTATTAATCTACACAGAATTCTAAGCAACTTTCCTATATAAAGTTTTTACATATGATGCATGGTTATTTAGCTATTCACAAATCAAAATAATGGCATTTCTGTGAATATGCAAAACAAAGAAAAACAAAAGGGGACACGGATTGGGCTAGCCACTGTCAATGACGAGGGGGCCCGGGGTGCTGAGGTGGCAGGAGTGGGGGTGTGGAGAGGTTATGTGGACAGAGAGAATGACAAGTGGGACCTGGATGTCATAGAGAGGAAAAAAACAATCAGTGAAAAGAAAAACGTGGGTTTGCGGGTTTGGGTTTATTGTGCGTCCGGGGGGATTCGAACCCGGGTCGGGTGGGTATTGGATGGAGCGGCGAACCACTGGGCTACAGTATTGGTTGTTGACAGTTTTGATGCGGGGCTCCTTATAAACCAGCACAAAGCGGGAGCTGGCTTCTTCTGCGTTGACAGAGAAGAAGGTGACGACGCCGGCGAGCAACGAGGCGACGGTGGGGTCAGGAGGTGGGGGCGGGCGTGCGGGTTTGGAGGCGGGGTTCGGCTTGCACAGGCGGAGGTTATGGGGCGCTCGAGCATTGCTCGGCTCGGGGCCATGACATGGCGCGGTCAAGCAGAGAAGATGGGTGCGCGAGGGCGAAGCAAGCGGCCAGGCAGGGCACGGTGAGGCGACAGGGAGCGCGTGCTGAGGAGTGCAGGCAGCACGGAGGGAGGGTGGAGGTTGTGTGTGCTGATGGGTATGTGGACGCTGCGTGTGTGAGCACACGTTTACAGGAGCAAGCGAGGCGAGCTTCAAGCCACGCCAACCATGGACGGCGGCCTCGGTGGTGGCGATGCAGTCATGTGGGGAACTACGGAGACGAGCAGAAGAGAACAAAGAGAGCGGGAGGAGACACGGGAGTTCTCACCGAGCTCGCGTATAAGGTCGTCGAGGACAGAGGCGGCTTGGTCGGAGCGGTGGTAGAAGACGAAGTCGCCTGCCCAAAGGAGACGAAGACGAGGTTGTGGACGTCGTGGAAGAAGGGCTTGTGGAAGCGCTGCTGGCGGTGGAGGTGACGAGAGAGCATCTCTGAACTTGCCGTTTCTCTGAACCGTGAAGAAGACGAAGCTGAGGAAGAGGACGCCGTGGAGGGAGTGTGATCGCGTCGGCCTTGGGTCCTTTCGACTCCTGGTCTTGATTGAAGACGACGAAGACGATGTAGGCGAGTCGACCAGGAGAGAAGGCAACGACGGAGGAGGCTATGGACACGGCGGAGCCATGGGAGTGCTCCGGGAGCTTTCTGGTCTCTGTCTCTTGAGGAAGAAGGAGAAACAGGGGAAGGAAAGGGTGGCGGCGGCGAGAGGGAAACCCTAGGGGCTCGGCTGGGGCTTTATAGGAGGGGTGAGGCGCGGCTCGGCTGGCTGCCTCGGTGGCCATGTGCGGCAACGCGCAGTTTTACTGTGAGGGGGGAAAAGCAACAGGAGGAGGAAGAAAGGTGAGGTGGAGAGAATTACATGCGGGCCCGGGGAGGTGAAGCGGGCTGCCACACTGGAAACTACCAGGGAACTGGTCACCTGCGGGCTGCTGCTAGCTGGGCGGGAGGAGGCCCAGGTGGCTACGCTAGGAGGTAGGCCTGCTTCCCTTTCTTTCTTCTTCTGAAAAATTTAAATCTCTGGTTTAGAAAAGGAAAAGGCCAGTGAGTTTGGAAAGGAATATGGGAGATATAAACATATGTATGAACTCCTGGTATTATGCAGGATTTGAATAAATTGACTTGGCAATTTTTGGAGGTAGAAAAATAATCCAAGTTTGAATTAAATTCAAACTTGAACCTTTTTTTAACCCAACCAAATCAACCCCAAAAGAGCTGAAATTTGACACAGAGGTTGTCGGCATGGTGTAAGATTTACAGAAAATAAGTGAACATTTTACTGGGATGGAAAAATGCCACTTGCAATAAATGGGTGGGAATTGAAAGGAAGAAGCTAGTGATGTTGCACTTGATGATGGTTTAGATGGAAAGGGCAAGATGAAACAACATAGAAGATGAGGAGAAGTTCACCAAGATAACAAGTACACGACAACTATGCACACAACAGAGATGATCATGATGCAAATGCAACAACAACAAAATGACAAAGTCAAAATCACATCATGAAGCATAGAACAAGGCAAGTGAGATGACCATGGCAAACAAACAAGGATGGCACAATGCAATATAATAAAAGATGAACATGATACAGGAAGAAAACACGACAATGGCACTCATCATGATCATGGCAACAACATAGGGAAAAGAAATATGCAAAACAATTATGATAATGCAACAAACAATAAACACACGACAACAACTAAAATAAATGGAAGGCACCTGGAGCATCGGTCTCGGGGTGTCACAACACTCCCCTACTAACAAGAGATCTCGTCCCGAGATCTTAGGAACGAGACGGAGGAGGAATAGGAAGAACAAGGAGTGCAACGGAAGAATATTGAGAGGTTGAGCCACTTGGGAGGAAGAATACAACGGAGATGAATGAGATAGCGAAGCTCCGGTAAAATGAGGAAACAAGGTATACGACGAGAACCAAGAGCTTAAGTGACAAGAGAGACATTGGGAGTACTCCGGTTAAGCGAGATAGACACGGAATAAGAACAAGAAAAAAAATAGATAACACTCCGGTTGAATATGAATGGAATAGAAAAAGACTTGACAAGATGTAACGATACATGGCGAGATGAACACGACATTGCCTCCGGAAGAATAAACAATGGAATAAGAAGAAAGGAGAAAGAACAACATCTTCTAGCACAATGAATTTGAAAGCAACCTTAGAAGGAAGGATTGAACTGAGTTGTTGGAAATTCAACAACAAAAAGAATACGCTCGTTGTGGGCTTATGGAAAACATCTCAGAACTATGAGGTGATAACCGGCCACAAACGGAAATGATTGAATAGCTAAGAAGAACAAAGAAATGCGAAACTCCACTTCAAAAGAATATGGATAATTAATTGCACTGCGATATGCAAGAAGTATAATGCTTGAGCTTCTCCACAAGAATTTTGCAGAACACTTGAAGAATGAATTATCTCATGAAGAACCACCATGAGGAACTCCGAAAACAAAAGGATGATGATATAGAAATGACGGGTGAAAAGAATAAGATTAAAGCCTTGCAATGATTTAGACAAGGGTTATGACGGATAGCCGAGAAAACTTTGAACTCCGGAAAATAAAAGATGAAAGGACTTGGGATAAGAATTTATTCATCAAGAATAAACTGTGAAGGAAGGGATAAATCAACTTGAAGAAAGGAATAAGAATTATGTTATGCTTATCCTCCACCAATAAATTGATGATAAGCAATGGACTTGCATATCACTTATTCTCGTTGAAATGATTAAGGAGGGATATCTCGCGAACTTGCGAAAATCTTTATGAACCACCGGTAAGATTGGAATAAAATGAATGGATTGATATGATAACGCCGGAAAAGAACTCTTGAGCGAACCACCGTAAGGAATTAAAGCCGAGTGATGAAAATGAACGAACCACCGGGAAGAAATTGAAATTGAGTGAATACCACAGAATGAATCACCGGAAAAGAATAAAGCACTTGAGGACGGAAAAGAATAAAGCACTTGAGGACGAGGACAATTAGAATGACGAGAACGAAGAGATCGTGAACTGATTAAAGAATATTTGAACGAAGCACCGGAAAGAATGTGAGACGAGCGAAGAGGCATCACTGAAGAATATTTGGAGGATGAAGTTGAAACCTGAGAACGGAAAAATCTTCTGAAATAATGACCTTCGGAGGAACACGAAGAAAAGAATTACTGAAATACTCGGGAAGAATGAAAAGAGGAAAAGTTTAACCAACATGACGGAATTGAAAGCGATCTTGGAGAAGGCACGTGACTGATGGAATCCATACTTACGTCACACTTGAAAAGAATTTCGAAACACTCCGGGAAATAAAAGAGTCAGGTAAGATCCTGGGAAAAGACATGTGGGTTATGAGCCCACCGAAGAGAAAACTCCGTTGGAAAGGATTATTCAGATGAGAAATGATGCACCGGAACGATTGCAAGACTCGAATGAGGTGACAACCTCGAATTAGAACACAGACGAATCTCCTGAGATATCTTCAGAACTCCGGAATAATAAAATGTCGAGAGGTAAACGAGCAAGGGGAATATCCGAGCCGAGGGAAAAGATTATGATGAACACCGAAAACTAGAATTGAATCCACCGGAAAAGAAAAGAGATGATGAATGCCGAATGAGAGGAGAATTCATTGGAGAAGGAAAAATATGAAGGATGACGAACTAGACGAGAATTCACCAGTTGAAATAACCGAGGAAAGAATGCAAAGGATTCACACGAGTAGGAAGGATACTCGATTAACGAATCTGGCTCCGAGAAGCAAAAGGGTGGGCGGGTGGGAAAAAGAAAGACCACAACAGACGGGAAAACAACATCGGTTAAAATAACCGAGGTTGCACTTGCAAGAAGAAGAGGGTTGAATCCACTTGACGAGAGATGCACCAGATGAAAGACTGACAACACAACGAACGAAAACTAACCACGTGATCCTACAAAAATTTGAAGGGGAAGAGGGGTAATTCAAAACACCTACGTCAAGATTCCTCACCAGAGCGACGAAGGGGCAGGGGAGTAAAAAGAATTCCTACTCTCCGATATAACTAGACTCCGAAAAAGTTTTCTGCTAGACTCAACAACGGCCAATCTACGATCAATCAAGGGGGCTCCTATGGTCGGTCGAGGCTCTGATACCAACTTGTCAGGCCCAAGATGCGATTCTATCCCGATCACGTGACACTTACGTGATTGGGGCACAACCGCATTTCGGGCGCTTAGGAAGATGGATATCATTACATCGTACCATTACATACATACATGGGGGATACAACAATACATACAAGTCACAAGAATACAACATCATCAATACAAAGTATCCGACTACGGATACAAACAAGAAAAGAACAACGACATCCATCTGCTATCCCAGGCTGCCGACCCGGAACCTAACCCAAGACTGAAGAAGAAAGAACTCCAAACAACGATCATCGCTCTCCCGTCAAGACATGGGAAACCTGCACCTGCAACTGTTGTTGTAGTATCTGTGAGCCATGAGGACTCAGCAATCCCATAACCATGGGTAACAAGACTATCAAAGCTTAATAGGTAGGAAGAGGTAATGTGGTGAGGTTGCAGCAGCGGCTAAGCAAATATATGGTGGCTGACTTACGAGTACAATAATGAGATGAGCATCTACGCAAACGGTCGTAACTAGTAGTGATCGCTAAAGATCCTGAACTACATACGAGTCAAACATAACCCCACCGTGTTCTCTTCTCAAAGTGAAAAGAGACAGTCACGGTTACTCACACAGTTGTGTGTTTTACTTCGGATCCTCTGTCAAGTTTTCTACAACCGGACATTAACAAATTCCAATCAGCCACATAACCACGGGCGTGGCTTTCAAAAGATCATAACCCTGTAGGGGTGTCCCAACTTAGCCCATCACAAGCTCTCACGATCAGCTGAGGTGATAAATATAATATCATCACCCCTGATCTTAGGGAAATACGATCAGGCTCGGCATCCCGGTGCACAAGACATTTCGACAATGGTAAAACAAGTCCAGCAAGACCTCCCGGTGTGTCGACACCCTGATAGTAGCCGCGCGTATCTCGTCTCAGGCCACGACCGGATGGGTGATGCTACAGGTAAAACCAGCCCTCGGGTTCCCCCAAGGTGGCCCTGCAGGACCCCCGTTTGGGACCAACACCATCAGCACTGGCCCCCTGCTATGTAGAAGAATCCTCGGGTAGCGCTAACTCCCTATGCAATTTAATTAATTAATTAAGTTGTTATTATGAGCAAATTAAAACCAATGTTGGGCCTTGCTGGAGGAGTTTTATTCAAAGACGAACTATCAAGGGGTCCCCATATACCCAACCGTGTAAGGAACGCAAAATCAAGGAACATGATGCCGGTTTATCGGCTCTTAAGGTGGCATGAGTGGAACAAAACACCGAGCAAAAGGCCAAGCCTTCCACCCATGCCCAGTATATAGGTGTGTTAATATATAATAATAGATATTGTGATATTCCAACAACAAGTTCCCACCTGGAACGATCTTCATCTTCACCTGCAACTAACAACACTATAAGAGGGGCTGAGCAAGCGGGTAACATAGCCAAACAATGGTTTTGCTAGGAAGGTTTCAAAGGTTAGAGGTTTCATGGCAACAAGGAGAGGGGCTGACAATAAGATGGGTAGCGCGACATATAACGATAGCATCGAGACAACTAAGCAAGGCAGTGATAGTAAAGGTATCCAAGGGTATGGTCATCTTGTCTGAGATCCCGCAAGGAAGAAGAACGGATCCATGAAGAAAACGAAGAGGAAGCCTTGAAGAAGACCCACGGGTAGACGAACGAATCCTCACGATCGCAACGGAACAAGCACTAACGAGAAGAAGCAAGCAATACGGTAAACACACAACACAAGAACATGACAATATGCTCAACCAGGTATGATACAAAACAAGTCTACATATGATGCACATCAAGTCTATACAGGAAGCAAAACATGGCAAGGTAGGAAAAGGTGGGTTTGCGGGTTTGGGTTTATTGTGCGCTCGGGGAGATTCGAACCCGGGTCGGGTGGGTATTGGATGGAGCGGCGAACCACTGGGCTACAGTATTGGTTGTTGACAGTTTTGATGCGGGGCTCCTTATAAACCAGCACAAAGCGGGAGCTGGCTTCTTCTGCGTTGACAGAGAAGAAGGTGACGACGCCGGCGAGCAACGAGGCGACGGCGGGGTCAGGAGGTGGCGGCGGGCGTGCGGGTTTGGAGGGGGGGTTCGGCTTGCAAAGGCGGAGGTTGTGGGGCGCTCGAGCTCGAGCATTGCTCGGCTCGGGGCCATGACATGGCGCGGTCAGGCAGAGAAGATGGGTGTGCGAGGGCGAAGCAAGCGGCCAGGCAGGGCGCGGTGAGGCGACAGGGAGCGCGTGCTGAGGCGTGCAGGCAGCACAGAGGGAGGGTGGAGGTTGTGTGTGCTGATGGGTGTGTGGACGCTGCGTGTGTGAGCACACGTGTACAGGAGCAAGCGAGGCGAGCTTCAAGCCACGCCAACCATGGACGGCGGCCTCGGTGGTGGCGATGCGGTCATGTGGGGAACTACGGAGACGAGCAGAAGAGAACATAGAGAGCGGGAGGAGACGCGGTAGTTCTCACCGAGCTCGCGTATGAGGTTGTCGAGGATAGAGGCGGCTTGGTCGGAGCGGTGGTAGAAGACGAAGTCGCCTGCCCAAAGGAGACGAAGACGAGGTCGTGGACGTCGTGGAAGAAGGGCTTGTGGAAGCGCTGCTGGCGGTGGAGGTGACGAGAGAGCATCTCTGAACTTGCCGTTTCTCTGAACCGTGAAGAAGACGAAGCTGAGGAAGAGGACGCCATGGAGGGAGTGCGATCGCGTCGGCCTTGGGTCCTTCCGACTCCTGGTCTTGATTGAAGACGACGAAGACAACGTAGGCGAGTCGACCAGGAGCAAAGGCAACGGCGGAGGAGGCTATGGCCACGGCGGAGCCATGGGAGTGCTCCGGGAGCTTTCTGGTCTCTGTCTCTTGAGGAAGAAGGAGAAACAGGGGAAGGAAAGGGTGGCGGCGGTGAGAGGGAAACCCTAGGGGATCGGCTAGGGCTTTATAGGAGGGGTGAGGCGCGGCTCGGCTGGCTGCCCTGGTGGCCATGTGCGGCAATGCGTAGTTTTACTGTGAGAGGGGAAAAGCAACAGGAGGAGGAAGAAAGGTGAGGTGGAGAGAATGACATGCGGGCCCGGGGAGGTGAAGCGGGCTGCCACGCTGGAAACTACCAGGGAACTGGTCACCTGCGGGCTGCTGCTAGCTGGGCGGGAGGAGGCCCAGGTGGCTACGCTGGGTGGTAGGCCTTCTTCCCTTTCTTTCTTCTTCTGAAAAATTTAAATCTCCGGTTTAGAAAAGGAAAAGGCCAGTGAGTTTGGAAAGGAATATGGGAGATATAAACATATGTATGAACTCCTGGTATTATGCAGGATTTGAATAAATTGACTTGGCAATTTTTGGAGGTAGAAAAATAATCCAAGTTTGAATTAAATTCAAACTTGAACCTTTTTTTAACCCAACCAAATCAACCCCAAAAGAGCTGAAATTTGACACAGAGGTTGTCGGCATGGTGTAAGATTTACAGAAAATAAGTGAACATTTTACTGGGACGGAAAAATGCCACTTGCAATAAATGGGTGGGAATTGAAAGGAAGAAGCTAGTGATGTTGCACTTGATGATGGTTTAGATGGAAAGGGCAAGATGAAACAACATAGAAGATGAGGAGAAGTTCACCAAGATAAAAGTACGCGACAACTATGCACACAACAGAGATGATCATGATGCAAATGCAACAACAACAAAATGACAAAGTCAAAATCACATCATGAAGCATAGAACAAGGCAAGTGAGATGACCATGGCAAACAAACAAGGATGGCACAATGCAATATAATAAAAGATGAACACGATACAAGAAGCAAACACGACAATGGCACTCATCATGATCATGTCAACAACATAGGGAAAAGAAATATGCAGAACAATTATGATAATGCAACAAACACAATAAACACACAACAACAACTAAAATAAATGGAAGGCATCTGCAGCATCGGTCTCGGTGTGTCACATATGTACTCCGCTTCACATGTAGATCCCGCCACGGTGCTCTACTTGGAACTGAACCAACTGACAGCTCCATGGTTCTACAAAAATACGTATCCGGTTTGTGACTTAGAGTCATCTGGATAAGTGTCAAAGCTTGCATCGACGTAACTATTTATGAAGAGCTCTTTGTCACCTCCATAACCGAGAAACATATCCTTCATCCTTTTCAAGTACTTTAGGATGTTCTTGACCATTGTCCAGTGATCCACTCCTGGATTACTTTGGTACCTCCCTGCTAGACTTATAGCAAGGCACACATCAGGTCTGGTACACAATATTGCATACATGATAGAACCTATGGCTGAAGCATAGGGAATGACTTTCATTTTCTCTCTATCTTCTGCAATGGTTGGGCATTGAGTCTTACTCAACTTCACACCTTGTAACACAGGTAAGAACCCTTTCTTTGACTGGTCCATTTTGAACTTCTTCAAAACTTTATCAAGGTATGTGCTTTGGGAAAATCCAATTAAGCGTCTTGATCTATCTCTATAGATCTTGATGCCCAATATATAAGCAGCTTCACCGAGGTCTTTCATTGAAAAATTCTTATTCAAGTATCTTTTTATGCTATCCACAAATTCTGCATCATTTCCAATCAATAATATGTCATCCAGATATAATATTAGAAATGCTACAGAGCTCCCACTCACTTTCTTGTAAATACAGGCTTCTCCAAAAGTCTGTATAAAACCATATGCTTTCATCACCTCATCAAAGTGTATATTCCAACTCCGAGATGCTTGCACTTGTCCATAGATGGATCGCTGGAGCTTGCACACATTGTTAGCACCTTTAGGATCGACAGAACCTTCTGGTTGCATCATATACAACTCTTCTTTGAGATATCCATTAAGGAATGGAGTTTTCACATCCATTTGCCAGATTTCATAATCATAAAATGCGGCAATTTCTAACATGATTCGGGCAGACTTAAGCATCGCTACAGGTGAGAAAGTCTCATTGTAGTCAACTCCTTGAGCTTGTCAAAAACCTTTCGCAACAAGTCAAGCTTTGTAGACAGTAATATTACCATCGGCTTCAGTCTTCCTCTTAAAGATCCATTTATTTTAAATGGCTTACCGATCATCGGGTAAGTCAACCAAAGTCCACACTTTGTTCTCATACATGGATCCCATCTCAGATTTCATGGCTTCAAGCCATTTTGCGGAATCTGGGCTCATCATTGCTTCCTCATAGTTTGTAGGTTCATCATGGTCTATTAACATGACTTCCAGAACAGGGTTACCATACCACTCTAGTGTGGAACGTATATATGGGCCCTTTCCCTTTTTTATGGCCTCTTTTTTTCTCTCTTTTTTGATATATTTCGTCCGGAGTCTCATCTCGACTTGTGGGGGAATCATAGTCTCCATCATCCTTTCCTCACTGGGACAATGCTCTAATAATGAAGATCATCACACTTTTATTTACTTACAACTCAAGAATTACAACTCGATGCTTAGAACAAAATATGACTCTATGTGAATGCCTCCGGCGGTGTACCGGGATGTGCAATGAATCAAGAGTGACATGTATGAAATAATTATGAATGGTGGCTTTGCCACAAATACGATGTCAACTACATGATCATGCAAGGCAATATGACAATGATGGAGAGTGTCATAATAAACGAAACGGTGAAAAGTTGCATGGCAATATATCTCGGAATGGCTATGGAAATGCCATAATAGGTAGGTATGGTGGCTGTTTTGAGGAAGGTATATGGTGGGTGTATGGTACCAACGAAAGTTGCGCAGCACGAGAGAGGCTAGCAATGGTGGAAGGGTGAGAGTGCGTATAATCCATGGACTCAACAATAAGAATAAAGAACTCACATACTTATTGCAAAAATCTATTAGTCATCGAAACAAAGTACTACACGCTTGATCCTAGGGGAAGGGTTGGTAGGAGTTAACCATCGCGCGATCCCGACCTCCACTCATAAGGAAGACAATCAATAAATAAATCATGCTCCAACTTCATCACATAACGGTTCACCATACGTGCATGCTACGGGAATCACAAACTTTAACACAAGAATCTCTCAAATTCACAACTACTCGACTAGCATGACTCTGATATCACCATCTTCATATCTCAAAATAATCATAAAGAATCAAACTTCTCATAGTATTCAATGCACTTTATATGAAAGTTTTTATTATATCTCTCTTGGATGCCCATCATATTAGGATTAAATTTATAACCAAAGCAAATTGCCATGCTATTTAAGACTCTCAAAATGATATAAGTGAAGCATGATAGTTCATAAATTTCTTCAAAATAAAACCACCATCGTGCTCTCAAAAATATAAGTGAAGCACTAGAGCAAATGACAAACTACTCCAAAAGATATAAGTGAAGATCAATGAGTAGTTGAATAATTATGTAACTATGTGAAGACTCTCTAACATTTAAGAATTTCATATCTTGGGATATTATTCAAACAACAAGCAAAACAAAATAAAACAAAATTACGCTCCCAGCAAAACACATATCATGTGGTGAATAAAAATATAGCCTTAAGTAAAGTTACCGATAGACGAAGACGAAAGAGGGGATGCCTTCCCGGAGCATCACCAAGCTTAGGCTTTTGGTTGTCCTTGAATTTTACCTTGGGGTTCCTTGGGCATCCCCAAGCTTAGGCTCTTGCCACTCCTTATTCCATAGTCCATCGAATCTTTACCCCAAACTTGAAAACTTCACAACACAAAACTCAACAGAAAACTCGTAAGCTCCGTTAGTATAAGAAAATAAAACCACCACTTAGGTACTGTTGTGAACTCATTATAAGTTCATATTGGTGTTATATATACTGTATTCCAACTTCTCTATGGTTCATACCTTCCGATACTACTCATAGATTAAGCAAACAACACATAGAAAACAGAATCTGTCAAAAACAGAACAGTGTGTAGCAATCTGTAACTTTCGAATACTTCTGTAACTCAAAAAATTCTTAAATAAATTGGTGGACTTGAGGAATTTTTCTATTAATCTTCTGCATAAAGAATCAACTTAAAATCACTCTTCTGTAAAAAAAATGGCAGCTAATCTCGTGAGCGCAAAGTTTATGTTTTTTACAACAAGATCACATTAACTTTCACCCAAGTCTTCCCAAAGGTTCTACTTGGCACTTTATTGAAACAAAAGCTATAAAACATGATTACTATAGTAGATTAATCATGTGAACACAAAAAAACAGTAAGGGTAAATGTTGGGTTGTCTCCCAACAAGCGCTTTTCTTTAATGCCTTTTCAGCTAGGCATAATGATTTCAATGATGCTCACATAAAAGATAAGAATTGAAACATAAAGAGAGCATCATGAAGAATATGACTAGCACATTTAAGCCTAACCCACTTCCTATTCATAGGGATTTTGTGAGCAAACAATTCATGAGAGCAAGAATCAACTAGCATAGGAAGGGAAAACAAGCAAAACTTCAAGATTTTAAGCACACAAAGAGGAAACTTGTTATGATTGCAACTCCTACAAGCATATAATCCTCCCTCGTAATAATTTTCAGTAGCATCATGAATGAATTTAACAATATAACCATCACATAAAGTATTCTTTTCATGATCCCCAAGCATATACATTTTATTACTCTCCACATAAGCGAATTTCTTCTCATGAATAATAGTGAGAGCAAACTCAACAAAATAATTATCATGTGAGGCATAATCCAATTGAAAACTAAAATCATGCTGACAAGTTTCATGGTTATCATTATTCTTAATAGCATACAAGTCATCACAATAATCATCATAGATAGCAACTTTGTTCTCATAATCAATTGGAACCTCTTCCGAAATAGTGGATTCATCACTAAATAAAGTCATGACCTCTCCAAATCCACTTACATCAATATAATCATCATAAATAGGAAGCATGCTTTCATCATAATAAATATTCTCATCCAAATTTGGGGACTAAAAATAACATCTTCATTAAACATAGCATCCCCAAGCTTGGGACAAACATTAATTGCAGCAAATAAATTCTCAAACATATCATTCTCATCAAACATAGCATCCCCAAGCTTGGGCCTTTGCATATCATAAGCATAATCACTCTCCTCATTAATAGTATGGATATCACCAATAGTATAGCAATTATCATCATTACAATGAGTAATAGGAGCAACATCATTTGGGAGGGATACCTTTTTACCTTTGCTTCTCCGTCTTTTCTTTTTCTTCTTCACATTATGTGTGGGTTTAATCCTCTTTTTGGAGCTCCTTATTAATGAGATTGGTTGAATAGAAGGCTCCTCCTCGTTACCTGATTCATCATAAGAAATAATAGGAAGATATTGGGAAGTCTCTTCCCTATCATTAGCATTATCTTCATCTTCTATTTGTTTTCTTGTCTTTATGTAATTGGCAATATAAGGATTTTCAATGCAATTCACCGCACAATACATATAAATTTCCTGCAAGGACTTTATCAAGTGCAATATGGATGGTAGATATAGGTTTTTGTAATCTGAAAATATAAAAACAGCAAGGTAACTAATGATAAAAGTGAGCACAAACAGTATTGCAATGCTTCGAAACAAGGCCTAGGGTTCATACTTTCACTACTGCAAGTTCTCTCAACAACAATAACATAACCAAATCATATAACTATCCCTCAACATGCAACAAAGAGTCACTCCAAAGTCTCTAATAGCGGAAAACAAACGAAGAGATTATTGTAGGGTACGAAACCACCTCAAAGTTATTCTTTCTAATCAATTTATTCAAGAGTCCGTAGTAAAATAACACGAAGCTATTCTTTCCGTTCGATATATTCTATAGTTCGTACTAGAATAACACCTTAAGACACACATCAACCAAAACCCTAATGTCACCTAGATACTCCATTGTCACCTCAAGTATCCGTGGGCATGATTATACGATATGCATCACACAATCTTAGATTCATCTATTCAACCAACACAAAGAACTTCAAAGAGTGCCCCAAAGTTTCTATCGGAGAGTCAAGACGAAAACGTGTGCCAACCCCTATGCATAGATTCCCAGTGTCACGGAACCCGCAAGTTGATCACCAAAACATACATCAAGTTATCAATAGAATACCCCATTGTCACCACAGGTATCCCACGCAATACATACATCAAGTGTTCTCAAATCCTTAAAGACTCAATCCGATAAGATACCTTCAAAGGGAAAACTCAATCAATTACAAGAAGGTAGAGGGGGAGAAACATCATAAGATCCAACTATAATAGCAAAGCTCGCGGTACATCAAGATCGTGCCATATCAAGAACACGAGAGAGAAAGATCAAACACATAGCTACTGGTACATACCCTCAGCCCCGAGGGTGAACTACTCCCTCCTCGTCATGGAGAGCACCGAGATGATGAAGATGGCCACCGGTGACGGATCCCCCCTCTGGCAGGGTGCCGGAATAGGGTCCCGATTGGTTTTTGGTGGCTACAGAGGCTTGCAGCGGCGGAACTCCCGATCTAGGTTTCTTTTCGGGGGTTCCTGTATTTATAGGAATTTTTGGCGTAGGTCTCACGTCAGGGGGTCTTTGAGGCGTCCACGAGATAGCGGGGGTACGCCTAGGGGGGTAGGGTGCGCCCTCCACCCTCGTGGATGGCTCGGGACTCTTCTAGCCCGACTCTTTTACTCCGGGAGCTTCTTTTGGTCCATAAAAAATCATCAAAAATTGGCACGTCAATTGGACTCCGTTTGGTATTCCTTTTCTATAAAACTCAAAAACAAGGAAAAAAACAGAAACTGGCACTGGGCTCTAGGTTAATAGGTTAGTCCCAAAAATCATATAAAATAGCATATAAATACATATAAAACATCCAAGATGAATAATATAATAGCATGGAACAATAAAAAATTATAGATACCTTGGAGACGTATCAGTTCAATATTGATTTTACCGGCCTGTTTGAAAACCCAGCCATTTCTGTTGGTGTGGTTGGCAGGCTTGTCGGGTGTGCCATGAATCTGGCAAGGTTTCTCTAGTATTTTGTCTAAGTTGGATGGGCCATCCCTATTGCCTTTGAACGGCTTCTTCCGCTGGCCAAGTTTGGAGCCGTTGAATCTGGCGTTTACTGTCGTATCCTCTATTCCTCCGTTATTGTTCTGACGCTTGTTTTTGTTGCATCGCGGCATGCCATTGCCATCCCTGGCCTCAGAAGTGCCGGGTTTGCTGGAACTATTGCTTCTACGAGCCAACCAACTGTCTTCGCCCGCACAAAAGCGGGTCATAAGTGTAGTAAGAACTGCCATAGTCTTTGGCTTCTCCTGACCGAGGTGTCGGGCGAGCCATTCGTCACGGACGTTGTGTTTGAATGCCGCCAAGGCCTCGGTGTCTGGGCAATCGACGATTTGGTTCTTTTTAGTTAAGAACCAATTCAAAAGTTTGCGGGATGACTCCCCGGGTTGCTGGACTATGTGGCTCAGGTCATTAGCATCCGGTGGCCGAACATAGGTGCCCTGAAAGTTGGCCCGAAAAGCATTCTCAAAATCTTCCCAGCTTCCAATGGAGTTCTCTGGGAGGCTGTTCAACTAGTGCCATGCTGGTCCTTTCAGCTTTAGAGGGATATATTTGATGGTGTGGAGGTCATCTCCACGAGCCATGTGAATGTGGAGAATAAAGTCTTCAATCCATACGGCAGGATCCGTCGTTCCATCGTGTTGCTCGATGTTCACGGGTTTAAATCCTTCCGGAAATTGGTGCTGCATTACCTCATCGGTAAAGCACATAGGGTGTGAAGCGCCTCTATACCGGGGACATCGCGACGGAGTTCGGATGACATCTGTGTCTAGTGCCTACTCCGAACTGGATTATGTTTGTCGTGCCAGGCTTGATGGTCGTCATCCCATGTGGGAGCACATCCTCTTGATCCATAGATTGATCTGGTCTGGCCGACTCTATTGGCGAGGTCATGACGTAGGTCGTACTTGTGGCCCGGAGCTGCTGTCTCCTTGCCTCTATGGTAAGAGTGTAATGCCCAGGATGGGACTATACCTCCTACGTGTCGAGGCACGACTTAAAGGTATAAGCCCATTCTGGAATGATCTAAAGTTCGGTATCTTTGCACGACTCATGTAAAAATAGGGATGAAAAGCAAAGAGATAGTTGGCTTACACTCGCCACGTCACACAATTCATTACATAGGAAATCATCATCCAGATAACATCACAAACCGACTACGGGTGAAGATCCAAATGAAAGATACCAAATACATAAAGCCACGGGTTCGAATCGCCCCTAGTAGAAACCACTACTGATCATCAGGATAGTGCACATAGTAACGGCTACGTTCTTCATCGTACTCCCAGTACAGCTCTGTGCCGTCACCTGAGTAGTTCACCTGAGTACCTCCATCTGGTGTGGTGTAGAATCTGAGAGCCATGGAGGACTCAGCAATCCCGTTCCCGGGTAACAGAACTATCTAAGCCTTGGGTGTGGAACAAGGCTGAAGAAAGATAAAAGGTTGCAGCTGCACTAGCACTAGCTTACGTGATAAGAGCGAGAAGAGAAGTGCCACGAGCGACAAAGTGATCACGAAGTGATCCTATCTAAGCACGTCAAACATAACCCCGCCGTGTTCACTTCCCGAACCCCTTTCGGAAAATGACCGTCACGGTACTCACGCTGGTAGTGTGTTCTGAACATGGTGTCAAGTATTCTACAACCGGATATTAACAAATTCCCATCTGCCACATAACCGCGGGCACGGCTTTCGAAAGTTCAAAACCCTGCAGGGGTGTTCCAACTTGGCCCATTACAAGCCCACGATCCGCGGAGTCGCAACTCCAAGGTGGGAAGGCCCGAGTATTCTTGGAATCCCGTGCTCAAGATACTCCGACTAAGGTAAGACTAATCCAGCAAATCCTCCCGGCGTGCCGACACCCTGACAGTAGCCGCACATATCTAGTCTCAGGCCACGACCGGATGGGTGATGCTACAGGTTATACCAGATACCTCGGGTTTCCCTAAGGCGGCCCTGCAGGACCCCTAGTTTGGACCAACACTCATGTGGAGCACTGGCCCGGGGTTGTTAATTAAGAAAGGGGATAGCTGGTCCCTATGCAAGTTTTAGTTATTAGGCAAATGGAGTACCAATGTTGGGACTTGCTGGAAAAGCCTTAGCGCTAAGCGGTTTATCGAGGGGGTCCCATAACCCCAACCGTGTGAGGAACGCATAATCAAGGAACATAACACCGGTTTATACGGTTCCTAGGGCGGCATGAGTGGAACAAATCACCAAGCAAGAGGATTAGCCTTCCACCCATTACCAATATATAGATGATTTCATTAAAGAGTTTATATAGTGTGATATCCCAACAAGCTTCAACATGAAGCAAGAATCTTCAAATCTTCTCCTACAAGTAGCAATGCTATAAGAGGGGCTGAGCGAAGCCTACGTAGCCAATCAAAGGTTTTGCATAGGTTGGGTGGTTAGACAAAATCATGGTTACAATAGGAGGCTGACAGACAAACATGGGCATCGAGGCAATAAGCTAAAGAGCAAGACTTCTAGCAATAGGCAAAGATAGTAATGATATCTGGGTCAGGTCATCTTGCCTGTCGAGTCGTCGATGGGATCGTAAGACGGCTCCTCGTTCTCAACCTCGGTAGTACCCTCGTTCTCGTACTCGGTCTCGGCTTCCGGCTCTACTCAACACAAGAACACACGAGGCACGAAATCAAACAAGGTGCAATGCGCAAACTACAGGATGCATGTATGATGCACTTAGGAAGCACTGCAGATGCACTTAGGATGCACAACATGACAACATAGGAAGCACAGAGGAAACAGCACAAGAACAAGACAATTTACTCAAGCAAGTAGGATGCAAGACAAGTCTATTTAGGATGCAAATCATGGCAAGGTAGGAAGCACAGAGAAACAACACAAGAAACAGCAGGTTTAAATGAGGCTGGAAACTACTTAAGACAAATCTGGTAAGTCCTCATATGCATAGTTTGAAATTAGTCCAGATCTGAACAAACCTTAAGTTAAAGTTGTTAAACAGCAAGTTAACATGCACCATGACCATCTACACGAAATTCTAGTCAAGTTTCATATAAAGTTTGTTTAAAACGGAGCTACGGTCTAGAAGATATGATCAAAACAAGATAAGCATGGCAACGGTGCAAGATGCACCCAAACATCAAGCAAACATACTCCAAACATGTTAACAAGATGATATTATGAATCTACATGCAAAACCACACAAGTTTCATGTAAGGCACGCTCAAAATGGAGCAACGGGCTAAAAGATACACCCGAAACAAGAAACAATGCAAAGCTGAAATTAACAGCCACATAGCAACTTCGGAGCAAGAAATATATATTCTACAGCATTCAAACATGGTGACAAGAAGCATGGACATGAAGTAGACATGTCCTACAGCAAACAACTCCATTGGAGCATCTCCATAGGAGGCATGGATCAATAGCAACAAGCTACAACATTTTGATCATGACAATAAAAACCTGACAGCAATATTTTATAGCAACTTGGGAGCAAGAATTAAATATGCTACAGCAACCCAAATGAGCATGTGAGGGCATGGATGGATAGAAAACAACATATACAACAAGGAATGATCAATGGCCACCCCAAAACTAACATGGATTTGCCTAGGACAACAAGCAAACATAGCATCCGGATATTACAGATTCCAGACTTAGTGAAATTTCACTAAGTGTTAAAATAGTAACATTATCATGGCATGTTTGTGAGCATGTTTAAGTCACCTCAAGGCATAACATGGCAAATGGTTTGCACCACAGCAGAGAGCACATGATGGAGAATCTAAAACATATGAGCATGTGACATGGGGACAAACACAACAATAGCAACGAGCTCCTCAACTAGGCATCTCGTAACAAGTTGCAAAACCTAACAGCCATATGCACTTTTGCAACAGACATAAACACGGCAATATGAACTCTAACAAGCATGCTATAGCAACCAACATGTAGAGCATCTCATGATGAACATTTTGACATATCATTTGCTTCATTTGGATAAACATGCACCAAGTTATCACATCTCAAACATGGCATGAAAATAACTAGTAGCAGCAGTTTATATCATGTAGCACTCTTGTCATGAAGATTAAGACATCTAGATGGACTCAAACATGCATGACACAATGGAACAAAACATAGTACACATCACCACGATCATTTTGACATATTATATGCACAAATTGGACAAGCACAGTAAAAGTTATTGCCATCACAAGAATGCATCAGACAGCTAAAAATAACTAAAAAGGACTTAGGAAAACAAAAAGGGTCAACCTGCAGACTGGATCGGGTCAACGGGTGCGGGTCAACGCGGATCGGGCCGGGAAGTGGAGCGGGTCCGCGGGCAAACGGGTCGCGCCCGTTAGGGTTGGCGGAGGCGGCCGATCGGATCGGGCACTGGCTGCTTCGATCAGATCGCTCGAGCATGGCTGCTGGCTCGACGGGCGGCGGCTCCGGCCAGTCGGCGGGAACTTGGCGGAGATGGCCGGCGGCGAGGGCCCGACGGCGAGGCCCGGGGCGGCAGCGATCTCGCCGGCCGGAGGAGTTAGAGGCTCGGGGCGGCGGTGTTCCTTGAGGCTCGGCGGCGCGGCGTCGGGGCTGAGGCCCGGCGGCGGCGGGCGGTGCTCCGGCCGCCTGCGGGTGGCGGCGCAGCGGCCGGCGCGGCCGGAGGCGGCGGGGACGCGAAGCTGCGGCGCGGGGGCGGACGGGCCTGGAGGCGGCGACGCTGGGCCGGCGCTGGGCGGCGCGGGCTGGCGCGGTGGGGAGCTACGGTGGCTGCCACGTGTCACCCGTTGAGTGGACGAGGGGGCGGCGGCGGACGTGTCCGGCGCCGGCGGACACGTCCGGCGCGCGGAGGAGCTGCGGAACGCTGAGAAAACGGAAAAAAAGAGAGAGGAGCTAGGGTTTGGACAAAAATGGAGGGGTGGACGTTTATATAGGCACAAGGAGTTAGGAGACTCCAAATGGGGAGCGGTTTTCGGCCACGCGATCACAATTCGACGACCGAGATTATGGGAAGGG
The DNA here is from genome assembly GCA_902687465.1 of Secale cereale. Taxonomy (NCBI): domain Eukaryota; kingdom Viridiplantae; phylum Streptophyta; class Magnoliopsida; order Poales; family Poaceae; genus Secale; species Secale cereale. The sequence continues at coordinate 371,082,892 of LR738709.1, read as the reverse complement.
TTGTGCTGGGTTGGTGGGCTGTTGTGGAGGGGGTCTTGGGCCTCAAAGAGGAGGTACTTTTAGCCCACTAGGTTACCCGTTGGAGTATCAAACGAACTCCAAACGCGACGAAACTTGACAGGTGGCCTACACGTTCCAAAACAACATCGCACGACAAGTCTCACGCCAATTCGGAAACGTTACACGGACAAACACAAAAGAAGGACTCGGGGATGCCACAGGCACGTGTGAGAGCGTCGGAACTCGAAACGGACAACGGGAAGAGACGAGTGTGACCGGATGCAAGTGACAACACAAATGCAATGCAATGCACATGACAACATGACATGGATGAAATGCACACACGCACACGACAAAACGAGAAACCCGAAAAGAAAGAAGAACCCGGAAAGGATGAAGCCAAAGTTTATATATTGCCATATAGGGAAAATGTTACATCCGGGGCATTACAAAGAGGGTGCGGGCCGGTATTCGGCATTATTAGTCGTTTTGTTCCTTCCTCGTGGTGGTCGGTCTGGTTGATCGGCCTGGTTGTATCTTGATGGTACTAGCGCAAGGGCCTCGTCATCGAATTGTGGCAGCAGCTTGCGTTTGGGATAGCTTTTTGTTTGGCGCTCACGACCATATTCTTCTTCAGCGTCTAAGACTTTATTCCATCGATCGTTGAGTGTATCCTGTTCGGCTTTAAGCCGCCGCTGCTACTTTTTCAGGCTCCTCGTGGTGGCGATAAGCCATCACTGAAAGTGTTCTTGTTCGAGGGGTTCCTCTGGGACAATGAATTCTTCATCACCAAGGCTAACATCCTCTTCGGAGACAGGTAAATAGTTACTATTTTCCGAATCCTCGTGATCGGCGAGCTTTTCGAGGCTGAATTGACCCTCTTCCCTTTCATCCTGCTCTAACGTTGGATCCACAGGGTTATCGAGGTCTTCAGCATTATCTAGAGTGTCATTGTCTCTGGTGCCGTTGTTGCTTTCCCTACCTCGACGCGATGGTGAGCGGTGCCGCTGACGCCGTCGTTTTGGTGGTTCATCGACGGGCTTATCCTCATATGAATCTTTAGTGCCATCGTCATCCTTCTTCTCAGGCGTGTCCACCATGTATACATCGTAAGTAGAAGTGGCCGTCCAACGCCCGGTGATGGGCATGTTTTGACTTGGTTCGGCTTTAACATCTTCGTCCATGCCATCGATGTCTTCGAAAGTGTAGTCTAGCATGTCGGTTAAATCCTCGACAATGGCTACCAAGTGGGTGGTGAGTGGGACGTAAAATTCCTTAATCTCAGCCCCCAGTTCAAACTGGGCATAGTTCGGAGGTGATATCTCCGCGATGGCGAGAGATTGTAGTAAGTCCAATGCCTCGTTTAAGAGGGAGAGCCGGACATGGGTTTGAGGATCTGCAGAGCTAGGCTCGATGATGACCACTTGGTTGAGCCCGGAGGGCGTAGACCCCAAGAGTTCGGAGCTCGTGTTTGGAGGCGAGTCTGGCTTCCCTTCAATGGGAAGAATCTCGTTTAGTTCTGGGTCTACAAACGGAGCGATCGCCTCCGAGTCTCCGGCTAGAAGCTCCATGGAGGGAGAGAGTCTGGCGGGGTTTATCCTCCCGTCTTCGTATGAAGTGGTCTGCTCCAGATCTAAGGCCAGAGCGGACATGAGAGTCAACCCCTGGACGAGATATGATAGTAAATCCGAAGGGTCTTCTTCATGCGGGTGGGGAGCGTCAGCCGAGGCCGCGAACCCCTCGAAGATCAGATCTCCTCGGATATCGGCGATGTAGTTTAAACTTCCAAACCTGATCTGCTGACCAGGGGCGTAGCTGTCGACCTGCTCAAGGTGACCGGCCGAGTTGGCACGTAGCACGAAGCTGCCAAACACAGAAAGCTGACCAGGGAGGAATGTCTCCCCGGAGATAACGCCATTGTTGATGATAAGGCGAGCTATCGATCCTTCTATCGACAACACAATGGAAATCTCAATGAAAGCACCAATGTCGGTGTCAAAATCGGCAGATCTCGGGTAGGGGGTCCCAACCTGTGTATCTGAGGATCAATGGTAACAAAGGGCAACAAGGACACAATGTTTACCCAGGTTCGATCCCTCTTAATGGAGGTAAAACCCTACTTCCTGCTTGATTGAATTTGATGTGTATAGGGGTTACAAGAGTTGATCTACCTCGAGAACGTATTGGCTAAACCCTAGCTCTCTAGCCTGAGATTATTCTGATAGCCTCTACGGACTAAACCCTTCAATTTATATACGCACCGGAGGGACCTAGGGTTGTACAGAATCATCTTGCAGAGGAAGGAAACATTACACCCGGACACAAAACTTGCCATTCTACGCACATAGGAGTCCTACCCGGACACGGGGGCTAATCTTCTGCTTCATCTTCATGACCCATCAGTCCGGCCCATATCGAGTAGTCCGGACACCCGAGGACCCCCTAGTCCAGGACTTCCTCACCTTCTGCTGAAACGGAAACACCTTCTCATCAAAGTAAACGTGTCGGGAGGTGAAAACACGGTGTGAGAGAAGATCGTAGCAGCGGTAGCCTTTGGTGTTAGGTGGGTAGCCGAGAAAGATGCAGACGACGGAGCGGGGTGAAGAAAATATGCCCTAGAGGCAATAATAAAGATGTTATTTGTATTTCCTTATATCATGATAAATGTCTTTTATTCATGCTAGAATTGTATTAACCGGAAACTTATTACATGTGTGAATACATAGACAAAAATAGTATGTCCCTACTATGCCTCTACTAGACTAGCTTATTGATCAAAGATGGTTATGTTTCCTAGCCATAGACATGATTTGTCATTTGATCAATGAGATCACATCATTAGGAGAATGATGTGATGGACAAGACCCATCCGTTAGCTTAGCACTATGATCGTTTAGTTTTACTACTATTGCTTTCTTCATGACTTATACATGTTCCTATGACTATGAGATTATGCAACTTCCGTATACCGGATGAACACCTTGTGTGCTATCAAACGTCACAACGTAACTGGGTGATTATAAAGATGCTCTACAGGTGTCTCCGAAGGTGTTTGTGGTGTTGGCATAGATCAAGAATATGATTTGTCACTCCGAGTGTCGGAGAGGTATCTCTGGGCCCTCTCGGTAATACACATCATAATAAGCCTTGCAAGCAAAAGACTAATGAGTTAGTCATGGGATGATGTATTACGGAACGAGTAAAGGGACTTGCCGGTAACGAGATTGAACTAGGTATTGGGATACCGACGATCGAATCTCGGGCAAGTAACATACCGATGACAAAGGGAATAACGTATGTTGTTATGCGGTTTGACCGATAAAGATCTTCGTAGAATATGTAGGAGCCAATATGAGCATCCAGGTTTCGCTATTGGTTATTGACCGGAGATGAGTCTTGGTCATGTCTACATAGTTTCGAACCCGTAGGGTCCGCACGCTTAACGTTTGATGACTATCGGTATTATGAGTTTTGATGTACAGAAGGCAGTTTGGACTCCCGGATGAGATCACGGACATGACGAGGAGTCTCGAAATGTCTGAGACGTAAAGATTGATATATTGGACGACTATATTCGGACACCGGAAGTGTACCAGAAAAGTTTCAGATTTAACCAGAGTGCCGGAGGGGGTTACCGGACCACCCCC